>OW240913.1:167591543-167717726 GCA_933207985.1 Pelobates cultripes | reverse complement strand
CCTTTATTCAAGAGCATTAAAACAACAAATATGAAGCCTCCTGTCTTGCCATAAAATTAGGGATTATTCTATTTTACAGTGAACGAATAATCTAAATTTTATTAAAGACAGGAGGCGAATATTTTCCCTCCCTTCGTTCACTCTGGAACCCACCCTCAGGGTAAGTCTCATGGTCCTTGGTTATTGCATTGTACACTCTCTTAGAAACATAGAAACATAGAAACATAGAATGTGACGGCAGATAAGAACCATTCGGCCCATCTAGTCTGCCCAATTTTCTAAAAACTTTCATTAGTCCCTAGCCTTATCTTATAGTTAGGATAGCCTTATGCCTATCCCATGCATGCTTAAACTCCTTTACTGTGTTAACCTCTACCACTTCAGTTGGAAGGCTATTCCATGCATCTACTACCCTCTCAGTAAAGTAATACTTCCTGATATTATTTTTAAACCTTTGTCCCTCTAATTTAAGACTATGTCCTCTTGTTGTGGTAGTTTTTCTTCTTTTTAAATATAGTCTCCTCCTTTACTGTGTTGATTCCCTTTATATATTTAAATGTTTCTATCATATCCCCCCTGTCTCGTCTTTCCTCCAAGCTATATATGTTAAGATCCTTTAACCTTTCCTGGTAAGTTTTATCCCGCAATCCATGAACCAGTTTAGTAGCCCTTCTCTGAACCCTCTCTAAGGTATCAATATCCTTCTGAAGATACGGTCTCCAGTACTGTGTACAATACTCCAAGTGAGGTCTCACCAGTGTTCTGTACAATGGCATGAGCACTTCCCTCTTTCTACTGCTAATACCTCTCCCTATACAACCAAGCATTCTGCTAGCATTTCCTGCTGCTCTATTACATTGTCTGCCTACCTTTAAGTCATCAGAAATAATCACCCCTAAATCCCTTTCCTCATATGTTGAGGTTAGAACTCTATCAAATATTCTGTACTCTGCCCTTGGGTTTTTACGCCCAAGATGCATTATCTTGCACTTATCCACATTAAATGTCAGTTGCCACAATTCTGACCATTTTTCTAGTTTACCTAAATCATTTGCCATTTGGCTTATCCCTCCTGGAACATCAACCCTGTTACATATCTTAGTATCATCAGCAAAAAGACATACCTTACCATCAAGACCTTCTGCAATATCACTAATAAAAATATTAAAGAGAATGGGTCCAAGTACAGATCCCTGAGGTACCCCACTGGTGACAAGTCCAAGCTTCGAATATATTCCATTAACTACAACCCTCTGTTGCCTGTCACTCAGCCACTGCCTTACCCATTCAACAATATTTGAATCCAAACTTAAAGATTGCAGTTTATTGATAAGCCTTCTATGTGCAACAGTGTCAAAAGCCTTACTGAAATCTAGGTAAGCAATGTCTACTGCACCACCCTGATCTATAATATTAGTTACCCAATCAAAAAAATCAATAAGATTAGTTTGGCATGATCTCCCTGAAGTAAACCCATGTTGTCTCTGATCTTGAAATCCATGTGTTTTTAGATGTTCAACAATCCTATCCTTTAACATGGTTTCCATCACTTTCCCCACTACTGAAGTAAGGCTTACTGGCCTATAGTTGCCCGACTCCTCCCTATTACCCTTCTTGTAAATGGGCACAACATTCGCTAACTTCCAATCTTCTGGGACTACACCTGTTAACAATGATTGGTTAAATAAATCTGTTAATGGTTTTGCTAGTACACCACTAAGCTCTTTTAATAGCTTTGGGTGTATTCCATCAGTCCCATTGACTTATTTGTCTTTACTTTTGACAGTTGAAATAGAACCTCTTCCTCTGTAAACTCGTGTAATAAATGACTCATTTATCCTTTTTCTCAACTGAGGTCCCTTTCCTTCATTTTCATCTGTAAATACAGAACAAAAATATTCATTGAGGCAGTCAGCTAGACCTTTATCCTCTTCTACATGCCTTCCTTCTTTTGTTTTTAATCTAACTAATCCTTGTTTTACTTTTCTTTTCTCATTTATGTATCTAAAAAAATGTTTTATCCCCCTTTTTTACTGACTGTGCTATTTTCTCTTCTGTGTGTGATTTGGAAGCTCTTATAACTTGCTTAGCCTCTTTCTGCCTAATTTTATAGATCATTTTGTCTCCCTCACTCTGGGTTTTTTTATAATTCCTAAATGCTAACTTTTTGTTTTTAACTATTTTGGCCACATCTGCGGAGTACCACAGTGGTTTCTTGAATTTTTTGCTTTTACTGACAAGCCTAATGCAATTTTCTGTTGCCTTCAATAGTGCAACTTTTAAATAATCCCATTTTTCTTGGACTCCATTTAAATTGCTCCAGTCTGATAATGACTCCTCTACCCATATTCTAATTTTAGAAAAGTCTGTTTTTCTAAAGTCTAAAACTTTTGTTTTTGTGTGGTGTGACTCAGTCACTGTTCTTATATTAAACCACACTGACTGATGATCACTGGATCCTAAACTTTCACCTACAGTAACATCTGATACCAAATCTCCATTTGTTAACACTAAATCTAGTATGGCCTCTTTACGAGTTGGCTCCTCAACAACTTGTTTTAGAGACAACCCAGTAGGGAGTTTAGAATATGTGTGCTCCTGGCACAAGTAGCTAATTTTGTTTTCCAATTTACATCAGGAAGATTAAAGTCACCCATGATGATAACTTCCCCTTCATTGTCATTTTAGCTATTTCCTCAACTAGTAGATTATCTAACTCTTCAATTTGTCCTGGGGGCCTATAAATCACACCTACACGAGTTACTGTGTGATTACTAAATTCTAACGTAGCCCAAACGGACTCTATGTTTGCCTCACTAACTTTTATTAGGCTAGATTTTATGCTATCCTTCACATACAAGGCCACCCCTCCCCCTTTCTTGCCTTCCCTATCTTTCCTATATAAAGAGTACCCTGGTATTGCTATGTCCCAGTCATTTTTCTCATTGCACCATGTCTCAGTAACAGCGACTAAATCTACACTATCAGTTGCCATTATTGCTACAAGTTCATGGATCTTATTCCCTAAACTGCGAGCATTTGTAGACATGACTCTAAGCTTATCATTTTTTAACACACTTGCTACAGGCACCTTCTGTCCTTGTTTTGGGGGACAATTGGATTGATGTTTTATCACCCTTTTGCCCCCTCCTAGTTTAAATACATCCTAGCAAAACCTCTGAACTGCTCACTGAGAACATTTGTTCCCTTTTGAGAAAGATGCAAACCATCTTTTTGTACAGCTTATCTCCATTCCAAACAGAGCTACCATGAGAAATAAAGCCAAATCCTTGATCCCGACACCATTCACCAAGCCACAAATTAAAGTCCCTAATACGCATCCGCCTGTCGTTCTGAGTGTTATGCACAGGCAGAACTTCAGAGAATGACAGTGTGGAAGCAACCTGCCGGAACCTGTGGAAGCAACATCTCTTGCAGTTTGATTTGCAGGTATACGATTTGTTAGCCTAGTAAGATATAATCCTACATCACATTGTAACGATATGTCTTTTTAAATTCTACCAGATAATCTGAGCTATCATTTTAGAATGCATACTTATGTTTTTTCTCTTGTCCAAGAGACCATACTTTCACAAAGTCTCTCTTCTTCTCTTCTATTGTGAAAATTTCAGCTTATTCTGCATAACTACACGTTTACATGGTTGACTTCACTACGAGTTAAAGCCTTGGAATGTTTCCAGTTTACAGGGTTGATTCGACTACTGATCGGCACCACCAAGAAAGAGGAATTGGGAGGAGTCTGGTGGCACTATATTGTTCTATGATGTGTTATGATTGGTTGAATTTTCTTACAACATTGTTAACTATTTCTTTGCTGCTGGGAGTTACGGTAAAGAAAGATAAGCAAATATTCGCCTCCTGTCTTTAGATTATTCGTTCACTGTAAACTAGAATAATCCCTAATTATATGTGGTGCCTTTTAGCATTTTAGTGAATAATCCCCTACTATCGATTTGCACATGATTAAGTTTATTATGCATGCAAATTAGAGAATTAGAGTCAAAGGATAGATCTGACGAAGCCGAGTGTATTGGCGAAACGCGTCATCACGTTTTTTACGTAATTACGTCATTACGCTCTACGGCCGAAAGCCCTGCCTCCCGGAAGTGTTTGATCGTGAGACACTGATTTCGGCACTCAGAGTCCAGCAAGCCAGCGCTTGGACCAGGAGAGCCTACATATCATCACAGCACAGTGAAAGCGGAGGATACATGGAATAAAGGGACTTTACAGCCTGTGGAGCAGTTTTTAATTCTGAAAGTGTCAATAAAGATTTCAACCGTCACCACAGCTTCCAGTTTGCATATGTTGCACTAGATGCCATCAAAGTTCAGAGCAGACTAAATTGCTCTACCCTTGTGAGTGTTTTCATTCATATTTTACATATATTATATTCAAACATATTATCCTATGATTTTGTATTTTCCCTTTTGTTTTGAGATCTTTATTTGAATTGCTGATACAAGATTAAAGTATATTCCAAGTGGGATAGCTAAGTACAATCTTTATTGTATATTGCACTACTTGTTTTTATACTCATACACATTTATAAGTGTGGTTTTGCAGAAAAAACGCAGGTCACTTTTTGCCATTCAATATTGCTCAATATACTCATGCATCTGCACTTTTTTCTAGTAGCTTCTCTGGTTCTCAGTCTATAATCAATCTGCATGACAAAAGTGATAAATTTATTATGCTTTTTGGGTAAGTTTTTAGGCGGCAATCTCATCTAGCATAGTTTGAGATAATCCTTTTTTAAATGCAGAGATTTACCCACTATTAATCCAGTCTACCTCGGAAGCTAGGGTACGAAATTCTATGGCATATTCTGAGATAGACCTATTCCCTTGTCTGATATGCATCAGGGCAGTAAAGACGTCATCCTCTCTGCCTAAAGGTTCAAACGTAAGTTTGAATTCCGTAAGGAACTCCTGGTAATTGTGTGCCACACTCCTAGTACTCTCCCATAATGGATTGGCCCAAGCTAAAGCTTTACCTTTTAACTGATTCATTTTGTAACCAATTTTAGCTCTGTCTGTGGGAAAAGACCCCGGTGAGGCCTCAAAATGATACTCCATTTGGTTAAGAAATCCCCAGCATTCTTGAATATTACCATCAAAATGCAGGGGAGGAGATAGGGAGATAGTAGGTGCCTTGTGTACTATAGGTGGAGGTACATAAGGTGGAGGTGAGGCCGCAGGTTGCAGGTGCGCTGTTCGGGTAAGAAGCGTACTGAAGGCCTCGGCAAATTGATCCATGCAGTGATCATTATCCTCCAGTTTCCTTTCGCAAGCAGCTATGTGCTTACACAATTCTATCTATGGCCCTGTCGTAATGTCAGGATTACAGTATGATCCAGCACGTAGAATTGTGTAACACTGATAGGTAATGTATACTGGACCTTAGAATGGCCAGACTAACGTACCAAAGAATAGTCAGGAATAGCCAATGTCAAGGGATATAGGAAGAGACACAACGATATGGAAAAATCCAGGGGTCAGGGATGCCAGAAAACAGTGAAGTCAAAAACAATGCCAAAGTCAAATAACCAGAATTACTACAATCAATAATGCTCTCTCGGACAACCACAAGTGAAATCACAACAGGGCACTGAGTAAGAGGAGAACTGGATCTGATTGGTTGTAACAGGCTTTTGACCCCAAAGGCAGTTACCAGAATCATATTTGGACGATTGCTGCTCAGCACAAACCCTCCTGTGGATTGTTTGCTGCTTGGCACAACTTTTCCTGTCAGGACAGTAATGTTGCTCGACACAACTTTTCCTGTCTAAACAGTAAATTCCATTAATCACATTTTTATAAGCGGATGAATACGTAACACATCTAAAAGGAGTCATGATTGTTGTAAGAGGTGGTGTGCTGTGGCAAGTTTTGAAAAGGGGTTATTTGCTGGCCTGTGAAGAATCGGAAATATCTTACCAAGTCATTGTTGTTATAGTGTGCGAAGTCCCTTGGGGTCATGCCTGGTGGGAACTCTTTGTTTCGGAGCATACTGGTTAGTGGTGTTGGTTCCTCTTTAATGGGAAATATCTTGGTGAGTCTATTCCAAATATCTATGGACGTGGTTTGGGAGGGTGGTATAGGGGGAGGCATGGGTGGTCTTTTTTGGGGCCCATATGTATAGAGACAGGAAGTCATATCCAAATATGTCATGTTCTACTAGGTCGACTCACCATTTGACTCGAATTGGGACATGGAGGTTTTGGATCTGGGTTAGTTGCGCTGTATGATAGTAGTGTTGGAAGTGGGGCAGGACTATATGGACTTTTGTCCATATAATATATATATAATTTAATTTTTTTTGTCAAAAGTCAAACACAAGATCTATTTTGTGTTTTATAAAACAAACCAAAAAAACAACCACAATGTATCATACACCCTATAAATGTGTTAAAAACCAAAATGAATGAATAATACTTATACACACAGTAATGCAGGGAGAAATATAGCTCAAATACAACAAATTAGAGAGCTATGCCATGCTCTGTATGATATAATACAATGTTAAACAATGGAATAATAAGTTGGTAAATACCTATCTAAACTGCTCCTATAGGAGTAGAATCCATTGTTTAACATTGTGTTGTGAGCCAGCTCTCTTTCCCTATGTACCTATGTATCTGTCTATACTATATACTTATTTGTCTACATTTCTTTCCTTATAGATCTGTAGCATATTTTCTTCCTATCATATACTATTGTTCTTTACTGTTTTTTATTCATGCACATGTTTTTATTTTTTACTTTTTTATTACAGTCTTCTAGTATGTATTAATGACTTTTTGGCATATAGCCTTTGTGGCGAAATTAACCTCGCCACTTGTGCCTGGAGAGGACTACTTGCCAGCCTCTTGCCATGTGATTATGGTCCCTGGGAGGTTTGGCCCTTTAAATATAGTATTTGGGCATATTGTATTTTATTATGCTGCTGCTGGCCCTTTAAGAACCATCTGGGGACATACTGTGACTTTTGGGAACAATGCCCCTTTAAGACTTTGTCCCCAGTGTCCCCAGACTGTTAATATACTGTGTTCCTGGCTTTCTCCCACTTAGTTCAGTAATTGGGGCTTACTGAACCAGGTACCACATAGGCGGACCACCCAGAAGTGGAATTGTGCAGGCAATTTACCTCCCAGGCTGGGAGCCTGCTGTAGGTAAATTGCCGACCGCTGGGGGCCGACATTCGACAAACAAACATGTGGCGGGCGACAGCCGTCTTTAATTCAGCTGAAGTTTTACCTTCTCCAGACTTCAATGCATTCGACAGTTCGAACGCCATTCAACAGTTCATTCGACAGTTCGACAATTCGAATGGTTGTCATTCGTCTGTTTGAACTGACTTTAACATGGGAAATAGACCGACCGCACAGCCTGATTCTCTGGAACTGTTTTGGGCATGAAAATGTGCTTGCGGTCGGTCATAAAGGACTCCCAGCTAACTTTTTATCTACTGGTGGGATTTGTATGATTTTGGGGTATGTTTATATTTAAAGTATGCTGATTCTGAATATGTGAATATGATGCATATTTTGAAAGTTACAGTATATGTATAAAAAGTGTATTTTTCATGCCTGTGATAAATTACATTAACCCATTGTGTTCAGTAATTATATCACAGGCAGAGGGGAGGGATTGTATGTTGGGGCTGGGTGTGTTTTACGGTTTTCCTGTAAATGATTGGCTGTACTCTGTCCCACCCTGTGGGATGTCCCCTTGCATGGGGACTTGCATGAAAGCCAGTGTGTGGTCATTAAAATCAGATCATCTTGTACCTTTCTTGAAGCCTTGGCTCATGTTTGGGGGATTGGAGAACTACACTCTGGGGATTGCTATAATCACTATACTCCCCAGGGTATGATCACTAAGCTCTGCTAAGAGCTTGTTCCTATTCCTGCTCTCTGGGGAAAAAGAGGTTGACCCGCTGGTAGCTGGATCCTGGCCTTGGGTCCAGGGTGGGTGGAGACGGCGAGACCCCAGCGCAGCCGCATTGCTGGAAGTGGGGTCTGCAGTGCTGATGGTGTCGGTTGGAGTGCTTTGAGTCCTCACTAACACCAGGAGCATCGATCGGCGGAGGTACTCAGTCGGAGTGCCAGCGGTCCGTCACAGCCTTCAACAAAGATGGCCAATATGCCATAATGACGGAAGGGACGTCTGGCCGATATGACCATCCAAAGAGGAAATAATGTCTAATTCGGCAGATCGGAAGTGACGTAACACCCTGTCCCGATCGGAACCCGCCCACATGTGAACAATTGACAAGTAAAGGAGTGGGCTATTTAAGCAGCAGCACATACAGGACACAGCAGAAACATTGAGAGACTTGATAGTCAAAACACGTCTGATCTCTACCTCAAGGACTATTTATATATACTACTTTGTTTTTACATTATTGTATATGTCCTGAAATTATTTTCATTGATCCTGGTGCTGCTGATGGTCTACTTTCTTGGTGGATTCCTTATCTGGACCAGTCTGTGACAAACTCCCCTTCCTACGCGAGTTTGCCCTGAGCTCCTGGAGGAGCCTGCTTGCCAGCCTCCTGCCTCAAGACTATGGGCCATGCGAAAAGGCTCATAATAGACTTTGTTCGTGCCCTTTCTCTATTCTGTTCGGGAACCACCCGGGAGCTTGTTAAGCCTAATTGACAGTTTGTAACAAGTTCCACCGTAATGTTCTAATTGTTCGTCTGGGTGGCCGCTGTTTGCATGAATGACCACAAGGTGGTGGCCATCTTGTTCACATGAACCCAGGCAACGGTGTTTGGTCATTGAGTTCATGGAACTGAAATCGGACACAGAAACTCTCGAACACTGATGGACTTCCAGCATCGCCTGCGTTTGGTTCTACACCACTTAGAAGGGCACTATTCGGTGAAAACGTTTCCACGAACAAGGTGAACAAGCTCCAGTGTAAGACTATTGACAACGTTCGGTAGTTTGTTCGTTTTTAAACTACTGAACTAGACCAACCACTAGCCATGATTTCATGGAACTGTTTTGGGCATAGGACCATGTGGACGGTCGGCTAAATAATTGACTCCCATGAAAATCTCGAACCCATGAACCGATCTGGGTGATTTTTGGATATGTTGGTCACCCAGATCAGGGCTATTAGGGGATGTAACTTTTGTGGGGTTTTTGTGTATTTTGGGGTGTTTTATAAATTGTGTGTTTTCTGTGCCTGGAGATAATTGAGTTTGACTGTGTCCAGATTAAAGCATTCCAGCTTGTACTCCCAGAACTATGTGTCGTCTGGTTACTGGGAGGGGAAAGGGCTAATCACTACTGCAGCTTGTTCCAGTGTGGAGGATGCAAAGGGGAAAGTCCTTTTAAGGACTAGAGATCCCAAGACTGGGTGTCGTCCAGTGCCTGAGAGTTTATAGAGTGAGTTGCCCATTCGGCTCCAGGACCCCAGTCAAGTCACGGTGACTGGGGGGCAGGAGTGCTGAGGTTTATCCCCTGTTCCCGCTAGGAAGCGGTCCTTGGCAGATGTACCCAGCCGGGGTAGAGGGAGCTCTATTACACAGTCTGCAAGTGGTCTTCTTTGCCTATACAGGCACCCTTGGGCATTTCACACAGAGTCTGGCACGGCTCTCTAATTTGTTGTATTTGAGCTATACTTCTACCTGCATTACTGTGTGTATAAGTATTATCCATTCATCTTTTTAACACACTTGTAGGGTGTATTATATATTGTAGTTGTACACATTGTGGGGTTTTTTATGTTTGCTTTATATTTCACTGTTTAGGCGTTGGGGAAACACCTATCTACACCCTTTAGGCATTTTATTTTCTCAGAAGCGCCATGCTTGCTCACTATGTGGATTCTATTTTGCGTTTTGCTCAAATGCTTAGCCGAACACGTATGTTAAACACATACTTTGCATCTTTATACTTGGTGCAGTTGTGGCTTTTTAAAAAAGTTTAACCCCTTAAGGATGGAGGGAAAAGTGCTGATCAAAAATGTAAACAAACTCTAGAATTTGAATATATATATTACCTCTTTCATATTAAGTGCAACCACACTTATTATATATTATTTTCTTTAGGAGAAATAAACACTGCTTTCATTTCAGATCAAATATCTATATATGAAAACATTTATATATGAAACATAATGTAACCCCTTAGTGACCAGACCGTTTTTCAATTTTCTCACCGTTAAGGACCAGGGCTCTTTTTACACTTCTGCAGTGTTTGTGTTTAGCTGTAATTTTCCTCTTACTCATTTACTGTACCCACACATATTATGTACCGTTTTTCTCGCCAATTAATGGTCTTTCTAAAGATACCATTATTCTTATCATATCATATAATTTACTATTAAAAAAATGATAAAATATGATGAAATTTTTTTAAACAGCACACTTTTTTGAACTTTGATCCCCAAAATCTGTTACGCATCTACAACCGCCAAAAAAACACCCATACTAATAGTTTATAAATTTTGTCCTGTGTTTAGAAATACCCAATGTTAACATGTTCTTAGCTTTTTTGGAACGTTATAGGGCTATAAGTACAAGTAGCACTTTGCTATTTCCAAACCATTTTCTTTTTCAAAATTAAGGAAAGTTACATAGTTACATAGTTACATAGCTAAAAAGAGACTCACATTTATCAAGTTCAGCCTTCCTCACATTTGTTTTTTGCTGTTGATCCAAAAGAAGGCAAAAAAACCTAGTTTAAAGCACCTCCAATTTTGCAACAAACTAGGGAAATAAATTCCTTATTGACCCCAGAATGGCAGTCAGATTTATCCTTGGATCAAGCAGTTATTACCCTACATTGAAAAATTATATCCTTGAATATTTTGTTACATGTAACACTGATATCTGTCAGGAATCCCTGAATAACCCTTCACATGTGTATATTTTTTAAAAGAAGACAACCTAAGGTATTAAACTTGGGGTATTTTGACTCTTTTCATGCAACCACCATTCTATGCCAAATTTAAAATAAAAATATAAATAATTGGTGATTTTTTTTCACACATATAGCAATTTAAGAATACATGAACTGAGAACTTTAAGGGTTACTGCCAAAGAACACCACAATATGTGTTCAGAAACATCTCCTGAGTACAGTGATACCACCTATGTATAGGTGTGTCGGGTTCTCTGGGGGCTAAAAGACCTTATTTGGAGGGTGCGCATTCCAGTTTTCCAACTTGGAATTTTCACAGCAGGTCATCATGCACTCATGTCCTATTTGGGACATTTTTTGAAGTCGGCCAATGTAATTTATCCCCATCAAACCATATATTTTTTTGAAACGTAGACAACCCAGGGTATTCTATATGGGATATGACCAGCCTTTTTTAGTAGCCACTTACTCACAAACACTGGCCAAAGTTAGCATTTATTTTTGTATGTGTGTTAAACATGCAAAAAACAATTATGAATGCTAACTTTGGCCAGTGTTTGTGACTACTAAAAAGACTTTACATACCCCATTTGCAATACCTTGGGTTGTCTCTTTTACAAATGGTATGAGGGTAGTTCTCATTCTTGGGCTACCATACGCTCTCAAAGGCAACATAACCAATCTGGCAAATTTCTATGTGATAAAACAACCTTATATTTGATCTTGCAACTTTCAAAAACCTGTACATGGGGGTACTATTATATCCGGGAGACTTTGCTGAACACAAATATTAGTGTTTTAAAACAGTAAAACAGTAAAACGTATTACAACAATGATCAGTGAAAGTGCCGTATGTGTGTGAAAAATGCAAAAAAGTCACTTTTACTGACAATATCATCGCTGTGATGTGTTTTACTGTTTTGAAACACTAATTTGTGTTCAGCAAAGTCGACCAAGTAAAACCAGTACCCCCCATGTACAGGTTTTAGGATGTCTTGGAAAGTTACAGGGTTAAATATGGTGCTAGCAAATTAAATTCTCTGGACTTTCGGCCTGGGTTGTCAGGCCGGTCCCCCAAATTGCAATCAATAAAATTACTTAATTATGTAAAAATATTACATAAAAATGCACGTAGAATTTAAATATATACATATTTATATATTTGAAGTCTAAGTGTATATTTATGTAATTATGTATATGGACATATGTATATTTCGTATTATTTTTATTTTTTTATATATACATAGATATATATATATAATTTCATTCTAAGTGTATTTTGATGTAAATATATATTCTTTTATTCGTAAAAATGTTTTAATATATATATATATATGCATACACAATATATATATATATATAAATATATATTTGTATTCAGGGCCATTTCAGTATAGTATGAAATAGCTAGTGAGCATACTTATCATAATAATTAAAAGTCTGTAGAGGTGTGCCAAAATCGACATTTGTGGTAGGCCTGTAAATAAGACGACCCACCTTAAATAGTATTTGAATAGAGGGAGAGGAGGGTGGGCCAAACGAGCATCTGGACCAGAAGGTGAATGAGGTAGGAGGGGGAGTCCCTTTTAAAGGGATATAGCCCCTCCCACAACTTCAGGCCCTGCCTTCCAATTTGTATTCGGGGCCATTTCAGTATAGTATGAAATAGCTAGTGAGTATACTTATCATAATAATTAAACTCGGTAGAGGTGTGCCAAAAGCGACGTGTGTGGTAGGCCTGTAAATAAGAGGGCAAAAAGGAATACCCATATAGTGTTATCAAAGATATTTATTAACGAAAACACAAGACATGGAGTTAGCATATTTACGATGACATTTTCACAAACGCATGCCTTAATTCTTGTGTTGGCTGTGGTATGTAAACAGCGTAAGCGGATGACTTCCAGCGGCCCAAGGTTTTTATAATGTGAACCGGGATGTCTAGGCCTGAGGCCGTGGAGGCTGCCCCTATCCGGAATGAATGCCCAGAATAGTTTGCGGCGTTTAAGCCAAGTCTGGTCAATAGTAAGCGAATATACATCACAAATTTGGCAGTAGTGAGTGCTGTGCCGTGCAGTGAAAGGAGAGGGAGTGAGGTTCGTGTAGGTGATGACTGTGGATAGTTGTTAAAAACTGCACGAGAGGGATCATCCTCCCAGAATGCACCGTTAAGGGGATTATCCCCTCGTGCAGCAGAACCGGCAATTCATACAAAAATACATAACTTTTAAAATACACGGTGGATTTACACGAATGGACGTTCGGTAGATAGCTGGGGTCTGGGCGCATCATTCGTGAGATTGCCGCTCAGATCCCAGCTAAAATAACCGAACGCCGCACAGAAAACACATTTCTTTCAAAACACACGAAAAGAACCGATTGCTTTTAGTGAACCTGGTCCTGAAACTCCCGAACGTCCTGGAGGCTCAGCGGTGTTCGTGCCGTCGAATAACTATTGGTAATGCTATGCGTTCGACGACACGGACCCGCTGAAGAACAAGGGATCCAAGATGGCCGACCGCCGCATGGTCGGTAGTCGAACGACGGCCACCCAGGAGAGCCTCTAATAACCGATTGCAACAATGTTGCAATCGGTTAACTAGCGCCACACGCCTCTAAGTGTGTGGGCTATTAGGAGGGTATCGCGTTCGGTTCACGAACGGCTTTCTAAAGTGCCGTTCGTGAAACGAAGGAAAATCCCCATACAAAACCGCCATTTGCATTCGGCGGAAACAGCAGTACAGGCAATACAGGAAATACATTAACATCTTCATAAGTGTAAAGCGCATATCTCGCCCGACCTATTGGCAACCCTTAAAGGCACAGTCTCTAGTTATTGTCCAAGTGGCTAGGTTTGCCACAGTTTGTTAGATGTTTTCCCAGTGACTAGTCCAATGGGATTTGTTCTCCAATTAGAGAACGGCGGGTCAATAAATGGACCTAAGACAAATCCTTGGTCTTGTTCTATTTGTAGTGGGTAGTCTACTGCGTCTGTGTCACAAAGGGTGGACTGGAGGTTGTTGGTTTCCCATGTACCCCCTGGTATGTAAATGAGGCCAGTATGAAACCCTTGGGAAAACCCTGCAATCAAATACTCCACAAGATGTGTAGAAGGGTGCTTGGAGAGAAGCCCTGCCAGAACATCAACATTCACAGTAGTTAGGTAGGGTTTAACGTGCATTTTATTAGGGCACATAGCCTTTACATGTGCCCTGAAACAATGGGAGCAGATATGCAACAGACGGCAAGCACTATAGGAGCAAGCCCCAACATTAAAATTATTACATATCTGCGACTTGCCCAAATACACGATAGGGCGACCCATCGTCTGTGGAGACAGGACAGAGATTTGCAGCATGCGTGGTAGCCGCACATATTGCACAAGCTGGAGACCTTAGCCTGGCAAAGTGCCTGAAGAACAGCTCTGTATCCATTAGGCTCCAATCCACTCTTGCGTTATACTGGGCGAGAGCTGTTGCCGCTTTAGTTGAAAAAGAATGGTGGTAGTCGTAAAATGATGACCCACCATATTTGTTGCCCAGGTCTACCAGCTTGTGCATGCACAGGTCTAACTCTTCCCTTCTCTGTGGGTTAACTGAGCACAGTACGTCCCTGTAAATTCTGAATGTGATAACGAAGTCTGGGATTGCTAGTTTTTAGCTTAGTCTAGGATGTCTGGCCTTGAGGACCACAGAAATATCACCATACGTATATGCGCGGTTTTCTGTGATATCCTGGGAGGCAATAAGCAGAGAGACTAGATTTACATCCTTGCCCTCCAGGATGTCTTTTTTAAGGTTTGCTGGTACCATATGGGCTGGGTTGATCACTTGTGACCCAAGGATGGTGGGGGTATTAGGGTTACCAGGTTGGGCTTGCGATGGTCCTGGGATATCGGTAGTGGGTGGCTCTGGTGTCACAACTGGACCGCTACGAGCTTCCAGTCTTTCCAGTCTCTCATTAATCTGCCCCATGGAAGACACTAGTGAGGTGACCATGGTATGCAGATTAGCATTGCTTGAATTACTAGTGCCTTCCCTGGCGTCAGAATTGTCCTGATTGGCTTGCATAAGCCTGTACAATTCTGCCTTGCGGGCCGTAGCTGGATAAGGAAGGCCGTGATCCTTAGGATGGTCCATGATCTAATAGATGATGGGCTGCCGATGTCCCCTTTGCATGTGGGGGTGGCAGTCCTGGTCGGTGTACTAGGCATTGATAGTTCATCTCCTTCTTCATGAACTTGGGACATACTGAAATATATATATATATATACGTATGTAATTGTGAGTTTCATTATAGAGGGTGTAAAATGTTGTTTAGTGCCAAAGTGGCAAAATAATTAATTAAACTTGTGGCAGGTGAGTCCCTATTAAATGGCAAGTGGCTAGTAGGATTTAACTATGGTTGGCGCGTGGGGTTGATCTGCTGTACATGTTTTACAAGTGGAGATTTTATCGTTAATTGAGGGTTATGACGGATGACGCCCTAGCTATGCAACATACGAGGCTTCTAGCTATGATTTGGCCCGTGGGGGTTTAATACCTCTTACATTGAGGATGGAAGTTGGCCTCGCAGGACCTCTGAAACCACGCTGGGAACCTGCAATCCAAACGAGCATCTGGACCAGAAGGTGAATGAGATAGGAGGGGGAGTCCCTTTTAAAGGGATATAGTCCCTCCCACAACTTCAGGCTCTGCCTTCCAATATATATATATATATATATTTATTATACATATATGTGTGTAATTTTACTCTAAGTGTATTTTTATATTAATATATATATATATATATAAATAAAAAAAATATACTTAGTATGACATTATATATAACATATATATATATATATATATATATATATACACACACTTTTTATATATATATATATATATATATATATATTATATAAATACATATATATATTTTTTAAATTTATTAATTTTAATTTTTTTTTAAACTTTTTTCACCAGCAGGGGGACTGCCTGTCAGGGGTAAGCGATCACCCGATTTTGTCCAGGGGCCTGGCCGTGAAGGGGTATTGCAGCGATGTCTTGACATCGAGGCAATGCAGCAATGCCTTTAGAGCTGCTGGAAGCGATCATGATTGCTTCCAGCGCTCTAATTCCCCGCAGACGTACTTAAGGACCGTTTTTTGTCGGACGTACCTGATACGTCCTTGGTCGCGATGAGGAAGACATATCCTCTAAATTGTGATATAAACTTTAATCTAAAGTTCATAAATATACAGAGTGACTTGTCATATGTATGATATCAAGCTTAGTACTTGTTATAGGTATTCCCTCCTGGGCTGTTAGGTTTCCAATGAAGGAGAGTGAGATTGGTACTATAACCACTTTAGTTGTTTGGACTATACCATCACTGAGGACCACAGGTGCTGTTTAATCTTTTGTTTACTCAGGAGACCCCTAGTGTGTTAATGTAACTATAAATTTCTAAGCCCAGATAGCTCAATACCTAATGTGTCTCAATATAAGGAGTTACTGTTATCCTTGTTAAGTCTGTTAAATTGTGATATAAATGTATTTATATACAGAGTAACTTTTCATATGTATGATATCAAGCTTAGTACTCCTTATAGGGATTCCCCCCTATTTTAATTCACATTAATTCATTTTTTTATTTGTTTACGTTATTTATTATATTTTTCACGATAGTGTATATGTAGAAGTGTGCAGCTATTACTAATAAAGACTATTATCAAATTATCTCTAATTGTATCGCTATTGTATTGTCAAAATAAGTGTTTTTATACTAGTGGTAATCTCTGGAGTTTGATTCCATCTCTTTGGGAATTGGATCTCTATTTGCCTGGAACTCTTTTCGGCTATGCACTTGCACGAACCCTGGCAAAGATTGTACCGCTGCACATTCCACTTCCCGACCAGCTATATGAACGTCATTCAGGAGATAGAAGCAACCAATGCTCCCTAAAAGCAAGGTAATATCTTGTACGGTGTTCGCACAGGAACCCCTGAACGGAGACCTACCATGGCACCTACTTTCAAGGAACTATTTTGGACTTTCTCCTTGTAGCCGGCCGGAGGACAGAACTTTACCCCGGTGGCAATTCTATTCTACTGAACGGATCTGAGCACTATTTGGCCAAGTGAGGCGCTCAGATCAGGGCTATCCGGGGATTCCAGTGGGGTTCCTGTTAATATTGGAAGTACTTTTGGGGTATTATATGAATTTAATGTATGTTTCCCTGTAACTGAGAGATAATTGACTTATAGTTTTCTGACTCAATTATCTCCCAGACACAGGAATGCCAGGGAGTGGCTTGCTATGTTTCTGTATGGAGACCCCCCTTGTTGCAGGGTCTGTGTATAAATTCAGAGTGTTTGGCCTGAATAAAGCTGGTGACTCCCAGAACTATGTCTTGTCTAGTTACTGGGGGGATACGAGCTTAATCACACAATGGTTTCAGTCTGGCTGAGAGGGAAAATAGCAGAGGTTACCCAGAGTCCGCTCCAGGGGCTATAATCAGGGCCGGAGTGGAAATTTCCCGGTGGGCAGACAACCCTAATCATTGCACAAATTCCCTTTACATGATTTCCCCTCGGACTGTGACAGCCTGTGTCAGTCCAAGGGAAATAAGGAGGGACGTGCTGGGGGCTGGTGCGGCCGCTGTAGTGGTTGTTAGGAGTACCCTGCAGTCAATCCTTGATAATGGGGCAAACTGTATTACAACAATCTGCCAGATACCAAAGGTCCTTAGACCAGGCTTTACAGCATCTGGGTGTTGCAGAAGCTGGATGCCGATCCTGCTTTTCATTTACTGGCTGAATTAGATTCTGCACATCCAATGTGCACAGAATTGACATTCTACAGCTTGAAACTCTAATAGGGTTTAAACATGGTAGGTGCAGTTTTACAAAGTGAGATGCTGCACATACAGACTCCAGGCAAGCGCTATGACTACTTCAGATCACTGAACCTGTACCCGGAGTAACCCTTTAAGTTAACATTAATCAATTAATACGGATTAATAAAGCCATGTCTCTTTTATAAATGAGGGATGCAAGACCAAATTTCTTCTTGGATATCTGGATGAAAAATCTGTTCTTCTTGAGTCCACATTTTTGAAAAAACAATGTCCACATCATAACAACTTCAAGATTACTTGTAAGTCTTAAGTACTTGTAAGTCTTTGGGGTGATGAATCCTGCATTACTGCTAAACTGTTTATGGACAGTTTAGTAGAGCTGCTCGGCATATAACAGCCTGAAGCCTGTAACAATGACATATGGCAGAGGCAAAGGTATGGTTCCACTTTGTGCCAGCTTATACCAGGGAGTGGGGCAGTGATTGAATGAGAGCTACCTGGTATCGAATGAAATGGAGCACAGATCCACCTTCACAATTTTGTTATTGGTAGCCACTGCCAGGCTACATGTGTAAACCATTAAACACTTATGCGGGACCAGGCACCCACAGACTCCAGGCACCATAACCTCTTCAATCTATTGAAGTAGTTATGGGTACTACAATGTTCCTTTAAGGAGCTTTAATTTTCTGACTACAAATGAAAGCTGAGCAGCAATGGCATATTCTGGAAATCTAGAAGGCTGAGATCACCCTCTTCTTTCAATAAAGTAAACATTTCTAGATTCAGTCTTGGGTTCAAATCACTGAAAATATATTTTATTAAGAAAGACTTCAAGGAATTTATTACAGATAGAAGAATAATAATATGGAGTTTCGCAGATGATCAATAAATATAGCTGGATGTTCACATATATAAAGGTCTAATCTTTGAAACCAACTAATATGTGAGAAAGATCATTGTTAAGGACAATTAAAGTTATTTTTGAAAGTAGGCATACCATGTTATCATTAAATTAGCAATTTGGGCACCATAATGACAATCAAAATGAAGTTGTTGTTATGGTTCCAGGAGGTCCCGGGCACTGGCTTAACTTAAGCGATTAACCCCTTATGGACACATGACATGTGTGACATGTCATGACTCCCTTTTATTCCAGAAGTTTGGTCCTTAAGGGGTTAAACTGTTTATGCATGGTTTAACCCCATGTTCTCGAATGCCCATTCATTTTGTCCCACTATCCTTCAACTTTCTGAAAATATTCATGAAGGAAGATACGGAAATACAGTACATATCTTTTCAAACTGTTTTATGAATGGGGAGCTATTGATTAGCGTACAGCGGTCAGTAGACACTATACGAATCAGTGGTGCCTCTGCCTCAACCTTCAGAAAGCTTGAGGGCAGAGGTGCATGAATGGTTTACCCCTAAAGGTAAATCAGCACCAGCGACTTCCTGGCATCACAACAACTTGCTTTCAATGACATTGCAATGTTGCATGCAGTGTTCCTTTAAGGAAGGTGTCAATATCTACTGAAAAATATGTAAACTAAAACAAATAAAATATTTTATAATATAATCACTACAACTGAAAGTGAGAGATTTTAAAGCGGGTTAAAAATAATCACCATGTACTAAAATTCCTGATTTACTTAGACGAGGCAGAGAAGACTTAATGACCCACATGCTCGAGGCAGGATACTAGTTGGATCACATAGGGATGGTGAATGGAACCAAGCAGATTCATGGATCCATGGCTATTCTCTAACCCCTGGGACCAATGTAGCCGCATAAGATCACCTAATGGATGATTTAATAATCATGCTCATAGATAAGGTTTAAAAGTTTGGATGTTGACCATATAAATATCTGTCAGATATAATATAGGGGTTAACAACTAAAATTGGTTGTTACAACTGTGTATTTATTATGACAGGAAGACAGTGTATATGTAATGTATCAAGGATAGGAAAATTATATAGATTAAAGGATAATAGAATGCAATTTTGCATTGATCTTGCCTCCTCAGTCTTCTAAATATAAAGAAAAGGGTTTTTTTCTATGAAAGGGTTAATAAAAGTAAAAGCCTAGCTTAAGCTGTTGTACAATTCAAAATATCAGTATTGATACGACAGGATGAAAAAAGTGTACATGTTGTTAGAAAATAGCTTCCATTTACACAGAGTTTCTAATGTTAAACAGCCAGTCCAGTTCTTAGACCAGGCCTTAATTCCATCATGCAGTCTGTACAGATTCTCTGCTTACTCCTCTGATGTCCGAGAGATGACGTGCAGCACAATTGGTTTCTTTGGCTGCAAGAAGCCTTGCGTGCTAAACTCCATGGGGATCTGTAAAAAAATAAAAATAAATGTATACTGGTCCAGGGATATGAATTACTTGGTTTGCATAAGTTTGATGGGAATGACATGCCATTTACGACTGCCATCATTTATACTAACCCCATCCACTCAATCAATCAGATTGACTTCTCTGTTTCACACAGGATGGTCTTGACAAAAACAAAGGATATTCTCTAGATGTCTTATATCCACTCTGTGTTCTATCAAAGGGGTATGATGTAATCAAGGCTTTGTTAAAAGGTGTGATACTAACTTCTTTGATCACCGTTTACATTAAATCAGTCACAAAATTAAAACCACCTTCCCAATATCGTGCCCATCCCGCTGGTGCTGCCAAAACAGGTCTGATGCATCAAAGAATGGAATCCACAAGACCTCTAAACAAGTCCTTTAGTATCTGGCACCAATGTATTAGCTGCAGATTCGTTATGTCCTGCAAGTTGCAAGGTAGGGCCTTTATTGTTCAGATTTGTTGTTCCAGCACATTGGATTGAGATCTGGTGAATTTGGAGGACAAGTCAATACCTTGAACTCTTTGTCATGTTCCTAAAACCATCCCTGAACAATTTCTGTAGAGCCACCGCCGTCAGATAACACCATTACCATGAAGGGTTGCTAACAACAATATCTAGGTAGGTGGTATGTGTCAAACATAATATCCACATTAATGCTACGACCATGTTGAGCTCTACAGTGTAGCAAAAATGAGATGAAGCAGCAAATTCTTACATGCCTATGCGTTTCGTTTCAAAAAATTTTTTCAAGACATCTAAGATTAGTTCACAAGGCAAGTTAAATAGCCTGCAACACCTGGTAGAACACACCTCCTCCTAATTGTTTCACAATAAAGGGATAAGTTGCCTAAACATTAGAAAAAAAGTTGTTAAAAATGACCTAATTCATTCATGTAGCAATATATAAAATATATATATACAAAAACAGTTCAGCAACTAGATACATATTGTCAAAAAAGTCAAAAGAGTTGCTTTTAAAGGCTGTCATCACAACACATTCAATGGAAATGTCAGTGATGTCTCTACAGCTCTGCTTCTACACTCAACTCCAGGAGGTATGGAGGAGAAACATCAAATGATAATGATTTGTCTGTAAGTGATGGATAAATGGAGAGCAATGCCTCCACATTTTTTCACAAATCTATGAATTGGAAGAGAAAATAGGAGCAAATAGAGTGGGAGGAGCATGACACTGACGTTGTAGCTCCAAGAACAAAATAGAGAACAGTCACCAGTACGTTCGAACCAAGAAGGACTTAAGTGTTGCGTATATCTTGGGAGTGACTTGCTTTTTCAGATGTCGGAGTCGTAAGAACCTACTCTTATATACTGTTTTAATTTCCAGATTAAGTTATCCATTTTAAAGGACTGTGTTACATATTCTGTTTCATTCATAGCATAACATGCCTCCACCGGACTACATTCTTCCCGTAGTGCATTATGCTGCCATCTCTTCCCCAGGTAAACAACACACACGCACTCAGTTATCCACCTGATCTAAAAAAAAAAAATATGATCTATCAGACCAGGCAACCTTCTTTCATTGCTCCCTGGACCGGTTTTGATGAGCAAGCCCCCATTGACGGCGTTCAGGGTTTATCATGGGCACCATAACCGTTCTGTTTCTATTCAGCACCATACGCAGCAAATTGCAATGTACTGTGTGTTCTAACACCTTTCTATCATGGCCAGTATTACGTTTTTCCACATTTTAAGTTACAGTAGTTATTTTTTGTGATTGGACCAAATTGACTTACCTTCTCTCCCCACACGCATCAGTGAGACTTGGACAGTCATGACCAAGACGCCAGTTCACCGGTTGTCCTTCCTTGCAGTACTATTGGTTGGTACTAACTGGCAACACCCCACAAGACTTGCCATTTGGGAGTTGCTCTGACCCAGTCGTCTAGCCATCAGTATTTGGGCCTTGTCAAAGTCACTCAAATCTTTTTACTTGCCTATTTTTTCTGCTTCCAACACATAAAATTAAAGTACTGACTATTCATTTGCTGCCTAATATATTGACCGGTGTCATTGTAATGATATAATCAAAGTTATTTACTTCACCTGTCAGTGGTTTTAATTTTGTGGCTGATCAATGTAAATCTCAATTATTTTCATTCATTTCTACTTTCACCAGTGAAAAAAAAAAAATATATATTTTGTACAAAACATTGTGGCATGTGTGCAAAGAACAAGCTAAAAAAACATTTACAAAACCCACGATAATGTGATTGATTTAATGCTATTGTTTTGTACTCTCCCTCTATTACGATATATTCTCACCAGTGTGTCTTTGCAAGGCCGGAAGTTGAAGTTCTGCAGCAGGACAGTGATGGCCAGTTTCATACTGAGCAAAGCAAATCTCATACCAATACAGTTTCTGGGGCCATCTCCAAATGGCAGGAATGTATAAGGTTCTTGGCTTGCTCTATTTTCTTTACTGAATCTAGTGGTAAAGGGACAGTTTATAGCACAGAATGATTAAATCTTTGTACAATGGGTAGGAAACTAGTGTCCATCATTTAATTGTTACAAATATATTGGTCTCCTGGTAATGAGGAGGATAGATAGATAATATTTGTTAATCGTTTTTTATTTTGTTATAATTTGCATCACTTATAAACACATAAAATACAATTAGACCCCAACATATCATGTACTAGTAAAGAATGTCCACTTTATTTTGCATTTGCAGCTCAATATTGCCAGGCAATAGTTCAATAAGTGTGACATGCTTTTCTGACAGAGGATCTTTAAAAAACAAGAAAGAGGGAGGGAGGGGGGAGGAGATGAAAACATCAACTTTTCTCATCCAGGGCCAAACTCTTTCATTTTGGCCAGTGTCTGTGACTAAGTGGCTACTAAAAAAAGACTGGACATACCCCATTTGCAATACCTTGGGTTGTCTACTATTGCAAATGGTATGCCATCATGGGGGTAATTCTCATTCCTGGGCTACCATACGGTCTCAAAGGCAATGTAACCAATCTGGCGAATTTCAATGTGAAAAAACTGAAACTCAAGCCTTATATTTGACACTGTAACTTTTGAAAACACTATAAAACCTGAACATGGGGGTACTGTTATACTCGGGAGACTTCGCTGAACACAAATATTAGTGTTTCAAAACAATAAAACGTATCACAACAATTATATCGTTCGTCTAATTGCAATTTGTGTGTGAAAAATTAAAAAAAATGTCACTTTCCCTGACGATGATATTATTGTAATACATTTTACTGTTTTGAAACACTAATATTTGTGTTCAGCGAAGTCTTCCTAGTAAAACAGTACCCCCATGTACAGGTTTTATGGTGTCTTGGAAAGTTACAGAGTTAAATATAGTGCTAGCAAATTAAATTCCCTGGACTTTCTGCCTGGGTTGTTAGGCAGGCAGGTCCCGCAAATTGTAATTAATAAAATGACCTAATTATGTAAAATTATTACATAAATATATATATATATATATATATATATATATATATAGTGATCTATAAGTTTATACTTCTGTATATCTGTATATGATCCTGACGAAAGTTCTGTACTGGAACTGAAACGTTTATCACTGAGGCATCTTGCTGAATAAAAGTTTTTCACGGTATTATCTAGTCCCTGGAGTGTTATCTTTCTATAGACTGTTATAATTTTTGGCTGACAAGCACTGGGCGCCTATTATATCTCCAGGAGTGCAAGCATTGGATATTTTTGTATGTAGATATATATATATATATATATATATATATATATATATAAATATATATATTTCGCTCTACGTGTATTTGGATACCAATATATATATTCATTTTAAAATACAGTTAGAATGAAATTACACATACCATATATACTCGAAAGTCGAGACCCCTACTTTTACCCCCCAAAAATGGGAAATTGACTCGAGTATAAGACTAGGGTGGGAAATGCAGCAGCTACTGGTAAATTTCTAAATAAAATTATATCCCAAAAAAATTATATTAATTGAATATTTATTTACAGTGTGTGTATATAAGGAATGCAGTGTGTGTGTGTGTGTATGAATGCAGTGTGTGTGTGTGTGTATGAATGCAGTGTGTGTATGAGTGCAGTGTGTGTATGTATGAATGCAGTGTATGTGTGTATGAATGCAGTTTGTGTGTGTGTGTGTGTGATGCAGAGGTGGGCATTTTAATTATTTTTTTCATTATTATTTAATAATTATTTTGTTATATTATTAATATTTTTTTTAATATTATTAATATTTTAATTTTAATATTATTTTATTTATTTTTGCCCCCCCTCCCTGCTTGTTAGCTGGCCAGGGAGGGGGGCTCTCATTGACTGGTGGTCCAGTGGATAGGCTGTGTAGGAGGGGGGCTGGCAGAGAGCTGTAACTTACCTTTCCTGCAGCTCCTGTCAGCTCCCTTCTCTCTCCTCCGGTCCGGTCTGCTCCCCTGTCAGCTCCCCTGCAAGTCTCGCGGTCTGAGTGCTGCACGAAGCGGTAACGGTTCTCGTGAGACTTGCAGTGGAGCTGACCAGACCGGAGGAGAGAGAAGGGAGCTGACAGGAGCTGCAGGAAAGGTAAGTTACAGCTCGCTGCCAGCCCCCAACAGGACCGCCGGGCTTACAATGAGCCCGGCGGTCCTGGTCTGTATTATGGCAATGTAAGTTGCCATAATACAGACCTTGACTCGAGTATAAGTTGAGTGGGGGTTTTTCAGCACAAATTTTTATTTTATTTTATATTTTTTACGTATTTACATATTTATTTTATATTATATATAAATAGATATATAATGATAATTATATATATTTAATCAATATCATTCTACGTGTATTTTGATATTTATATATATATTATTAAAATACACTTAGACAGTGTATGTGTATATATATATATATACACACACACTTAGATCATATATATAATATATATGATCTAAGTATATATATGATCTAAGTATATATAATTGTATTTTACACTGTTTTAAACAGTTTAAAAAGAATTTCAGGTTTTAATTTAACCCTGCTCACACTGCACTGTGCTCTATGGGGATTTAAACCAGGTGTGAGAGGTGAGCCCGGGAATCAAATCATACCTGGGGCTTAGCAAGGTAATAGACCCTGCTAGCAAAATACTGCATGAGGGAAATTGTCGTCATACATCCTTAAGGGGTTAATGAGTTGTTACAAAAAAACAAACAAAAGCATACTGGTGACAGATGCATTCAGGAAAAAAAAGGATTTTTAAAATTATTGCTGAAGATAAAAGATTGCATGCAATATAGCCTAGCTGTATATTATTTTCTAATTAGTGTACAGTGCCTTGCAAAAGTATTCACCCCCCTTGGCATTTTTCGTGTTTTGTTGCCTCACAACCTGGAATTAACATTGATTGTTTGAGGACTTGCATCATTTAATTTACAGAACATGCCCACAACTTTGAAGTTGTTTTTGTTTTGTTTTTTTATTGTGAAGCAAACAACAAATAGGACAAAATAACAGAAAAGGTCAATGTGCATAACTATTCACCCCCCTAAAGTCAATACTTTATAGAGCCACCTTTTGCGGCAATCACAGCTCCAAGTCTCTTTGGATAAGTCTCTATGAGCTTGCCACATCTTACCACTGGGATTTTTGCCTATTCCTCTTTGCAGAACTGCTCCAGCTCCTTCAAGTTGGATGGTGTGCGCTTGTGAACAGCAATCTTTAAGTCTGACCACAGATTTTTATATTGGATTGAGGTCTGGGCTTTGACTAGGCCATTCCAACACATTTACATGTTTCCCCTTAAACCACTCAAGTGTTGCTTTAGCAGTGTGTTTGGGGTCATTGTCCTGCTGGAAGGTGAACCTCTGTCCTAGCCTCAAATCACGCACAGAGTGGTACAGGTTTTGCTCAAGAATATCCCTGTATTTAGCACCATCTTTCCCTCAACTCTGACCAGTTTCCCAGTCTGCTGAAAAACATCCCCACAGCATGATGCTGCCACCACCATGTTTCACTGTGGGGATGGTGTTCTTTTAGTGATGTGATGTGTTGGGTTTGCGCCAGACATAGCGTTTTCTTTGATGGCTTAAAAGTTTAATTTTAGTCTCATCAGACCAGAGCACCTTCCTCCATTCATTTTGGGAGTCTCCCACATGCCTTTTTGCAAACTCAAAACATGCAATTTTGTTTTTTGCTGAAAGTAATTGCTTTCTTCTGGCCACTCTGACATAAAACCCAACTCTATTGAGCGTATGGCTTATTGTCATCCTATGTACAGATACTCCAGTCTCTGCTGTGGAACTCTGCAGCTCCTCCAGGGTTACCTTAGGTCTCTGTGCTGCATCTCTGATTAATGCCTTCCTTGCCCAGTCCGTGAGTTCTGGTGGGCGGCAGTCTCTTGGCAGGTTTGCTGTTGTGCCATGTTTGATGGAGCTCCTGGGGATCATCAAAGATTTGGATATTTTTTTATTACCTAACCCTGACTTGTACTTCTCAACAACATTGTCCCTTACTTGTTTGGAGAGTTCCTTGGTCTTCATTGCAGTGTTTGTTTAGTGGTGCCTCTTGCTTAGGTGTTGCAGCGTCTGGGGCCTTTCAAGAAAGGTGTGTATATGACAGATCATGTGACACTTAGATTGCACACAGGTGGACATCATTTCACTAATTATGTGACTTCTGAAGGTAATTGGTTGCACCAGAGCTTTTTATGGGCTGCATAACAAAGGGGGTGAATACATAGCACATTCCCATTTTCTGTTTTCTCTTTTTAAAAAATAGTTTTGTGTATATATTTTTCTCATTTCACTTCACCAACTTAGACTATTGTGTTCTAAACCATCACATAAAATTTAGATTAATAAAACATTGAACTTAAGGCTGTAATGTAACAAAATACATAAACAGTCAAGGGGTGAATACTGTTGCAAGGCACTGTATATATAAATTGAAAAAAACAACAACAACAAACAAAAAAGAGTGTAATGCACACACTAATAAAGGGGGGAATACTTCCTGCAGGGTGCTCCAGAAAGGGAGGACAAATCCATGAAGACATAAAATGGAAGAAAAAAAATTTACAGGTACACCTGGGGTTTCTTCTAAAAGGCAAAAAAGTATTTTTTATTTGAAACAAAGAAGTGGAGACAACGTTTCTACTTCTCTCAGAGCCTTTATCAAGTGCCCTTTTATGTGAAATAAGTAATGACCCAGAATTGACTATCATTGTTCAATGTAAATGCCATTCAGCAAGTTACCTTTCAGGACGGAACTCTTCGGGTTCTGGCCAGATTTCTGGATTCATGTGCATCACATAAGCTGGGATCATTGTAACTGTCCCCTTGGGTATAGTAACACCATTTATGTCAAAACTGTGTTTAGCAACTCTTTCTATCCTTCCACCTGGTGGGTACATCCGGAGGGTCTCCTCAATAACCATATCTAGGTACTCCATCTGCATCAGGGTATCATAGGTAGGAGTGGCCTGCAGCAAACATTGAAATAAAACAGGTTATGTCATTAACTTAAGTAAATATAACCTTAAAATATCACATGAAAGTCACACTAATGTCTATAAATATATATATATCTATAAAACATATAATAAATATGTAGTATATAAACTGTCGAGTCAGAGCATTAGGTCAAATCACGAAAAGTCACTGAAAACAGTAGTTGCCACATTCATCATAATTCTTTGCAGCTTAAGCATAAACACTTGCATTAGGAGATTAATCTAATTGGTGGAATAATATGAATGAATCTTGAGCTTTTATCTTCTTTACAAAAGGGGGTTAACAAGAGGATCATTAGCTAATTTCCCAAATATAAAGTTTTACATTACCAAATGATAAAACACAGTCTCACTTTGTCTGGTAGGTATGAATCGATTTCTTTTTGCAACTTAAGCTGGACATCAGGGTGGATTGCTAGACTGTAAAACAGGTAGGACAGTGACAGACTTGTGGTCTCATATCCAGCAAATATGAAAATTAGAGATTGCGCCATTATTTCTTCATCTGTCAGAGCTGTGGAGAGAAACACATGAATGACATATTCCAGGTGTCAAAGCACAAACACTTAGTTAACTCCAAGACTGATTAGTCTCCAACCCAGTCTGCATTTGTATTTCCTACTAGTCTTGAAACTGACAGCTGATAACTTTTGTTTAAAATTAGCAGATTTCTTGAGATCTCATTAGCCGATTGAGAGTCTCTTAGACTGGGAGAGTTTACTTTTCTGCACAATATTCCCATGGTAGACACAAGGCCATGTCCGCCAGTTGTAGCTGGGTACAAAAGCTAACCTACTAATGTTCTATATATATATATTTGTTAGGTAAAGATTCACTTTCATCAGACTTCATGGGGAAGTTTGCACACAGCTTAAGATCCATAAGCGCTATTAAGTCCAGAAATGTGTGCCTTTGATTGAGAAGATAATGACCGTTGCCATGACTTCCTACTTGCATTCCGAGATAAAAGACTGTTTCTTTTGACTGCTACTTCTTTGTTCAATTGTGTAACAATCTCTATACAGTCCTATTATCTTTCACTGCATAAGATCATGCCATCTGCACAAACTAGTAGAGAAGTCAATTTTCCATTTCTTTGTCTGGTAAATAGACATAGGTCTGCTTTACTCTGAATTACGTTTTGTTCTATGAGCATTTTACAGTTTTTCATTCCATGCACTTGCAACTTGTTTGAGTCCACATATTCCTTAGTGTAGGTCTGTACTAGTAGACCTTTGTTTTAAAGGAACACTATAAGAGTTTCGGTTTGTGTGTGTGTCTGTCTGTCAATTAATGAGTATGTATGTCAGTGAGTGTGTATGTCTGTCAGTGTATGTCTGTCTGTTTGTGTGTGTGTGCGTCTGTCAGTGAATGAGTATTATGTCAGTGAGTGTCTGTGTGTGTCTGTCAGTGAGTGAGTGTATGTATGTCAGTGAGTGTGTGTCTGTCAGTGAGTGAGTATATGTCTGTCAGTAAGTGTGTGTGTGTAAGTGAGTGAGTGACATGAGGGGGCAGCAAAATGGATCTTTGCCTAAGGCGACAGAAATCCTTGCACCGGCCCTGGCTAGTACATGTCCAGAAATAAAGAATTGGGTGTTAGTTCCATTGGGAACTGTGTGTCCTGTCTGGTTTGTTCAGAGATCCCAGTAACAGATTTCAGACTTTTTGGCTGGCTGCACTGGTCCCTGATCCCCGGGACAAGTTTAAAAAGCAGAAGGCCTACGAGCCACAAGTGTCTTTGTAAAGGCAGTAGTTGGAGGCAGTGTAGGCAGAGGTGTCAATACCTGCCTGGGAGAGGAACAGAAGAGACAAAGGCAGAGGGGATGATACCTCCCTGGAAGGAGAGAGCTAGAGCCTACTTTCTCATATCCAACAATGAATACTATGTCAGTTCTGTTGCCAAGTTTGGACTTGTTATGATCTGGAACAAATGCAAGAACTTTGGACCCAAATGCGTTTAATGTTAGAGGTTCTGCCAAACCAAAGTTCTCACAGAGTTCTATTTGTAGTTTTTGTAGATATGTAGCTGTCACTACATCAGCCCAGTATTTATGCGGTAGCTGTGAATCTGTCAGCATGCGTCAGACAATAAATTAAAGGGTGATTATTTCTTTCAGCTACACCATTCTGTTCTGGACTACATGAAAGTGTTCTATCCCTTTTTATTCTACATATGCAGTAACTTACTATTCTACATATGCAGTAACGTGGTGGGATGTGTACTCACCACCATTGCAGAGGCTTTATTGAGTTTCTTTGATTCCCTTTGGGAAAATGTTGTCTTGTACCTTTACCTATTAGACATCATTCTATGTTTCTCTGTTGTGACCCTTTTGGCAAGCTTTTATTACGTCTATTCCTTTTGTCAAACCTTTAAAGTAGATCAGAAATTGGCTTGAAGTCCAAGTCTTTTATGCCACATGCAGATACAGTTTGAGCAATTTGTGGCTATGCTCACCTTTTCTTCTTGTAGTGCAAATACAAAGTTTCAACTTTTAAAACCGCGTTCATACAAAAAAAACATTTTTAGTTATTTTACATTTATTGCAAATAAAGTTCACATTATATCCACTCTTTGTTAATACTGAAACACTGAGCCAATTACTATTATTATAAAATTAAAATAAAAGTGAATAAATTACATTTTGCACTTTGTTGTTTAACTTTACCGCTTTTGCAACACATTTTAAGAAACTGTTTCCTCGTCCTTGTATAAACAGTTTGTTACCATTAGAAATGCTCTTCTTTTATGTAAAATTATGGTTTAATTTTATGAAGACATTTGATTCTCTGCATATGTACGATGTTTCATGTGAATAATTAATCCAACAATTGTTGATTGTTGAACTGTATCTGCCTTTTCTTGAACAATGAAATCATTTTTACTGTTCTCTTCTGCCATGTAGAGCCTTTTTGTGGTAGATTTTTAACCCCTTAAAGACACATGACATGTGTGACATGTCATGATTCCCTTTTATTCCAGAAGTTTGGTCCCTAAGGGGTTAAAGCAGTTTCTAGCATAATTTGTTTTATCTGGACAATAAAACATTATTTATTTTTGCCCTGCATTGCCTCTATGTATTGCCTTGGCTGCTGTGAAAAGCTGAGCTGTTTCTCCGTGATATGATTCTCAGTTGTTTTGTATTGTAAATGCTTGTGTTTCACAACACTTTTGAACTTTCAGTTCCCCTTACGGCTCTTCTTTGACACATGCTGAAACTGATTTTAATGAGAGATGTTCTCTAGTTTATAGTGCATGAATTAATGAACTATAGCTTTCTGGATGGCTTGATTATATCAGAATCACTTTGTTTTCTTCATCAAATTTCTTTCCATTAGAATCCGAATGATCAGTTAACTCTGACATTTGATTCAAAAGTTTCTCTAGGTCTCCTCTGTCAAACAACTACATTGAACGGTCTTCTTGACAAATGAAAAGTGTTTAATTTAGACTGCTACTTCCATATAATTCTTCTCAGTCTTCCCACAACTCTTTGCCTGTCTTAATGTTTTTAAGGTGTCACAAATCACTGTTAATCACATAAGTGGATATCTCAGCTCTTGCTCTTCTGTCCTTTTTCTTCCTGTGAATTTTTTCTGCGTCAGCTGCTGGTGGAGACTCTTCCACTCTGTCTCAGAAATCCTTTCCCACAAGCTTATTCTGCATTCTGACTTCCCAAACCTGGTCGACTTGTATCATTTGTAGTTGTGAGAAAAGTGACAGCAACTCCCAAATCATTCATATCAGCAATGCATGTGACCATCCTTGTAGATTCTACTCTGGGCCCATATCCCAAATGTAGAAATTTAGCAGAGTTTTACTAGCACAGCAGCAGCATGTAGAAGTCAAGGCAGAGAAAAAAAATTGAGATCTCAAAGACAAAATTACTTCATAAGTAGAAAGGGGAGAAAGTGAGGAAAGACATGAAGGTACTTCCAGCACCACAGAGTATAGTACATAGTACCTCCCCACCCACTCTTAACTCACAGTGCCCAATTGGTTGTATGGATTCACAGTGGATTAATGAAAAGGTGAAAAATATAAAAAAAAATATTGGGAGTGGGAGGCTGTAATGCAAGCATGTCAAACTTAAATTCTAGCATTATCCAAATAAACAAGGTTTAAGTTCATGTGGGCTGCAAAAAAAACAAAACAAAACTAAACTGTTCATAAAAACGTAGATTTTGAAAAGTACAGTATAAAAAAACCCCAGCAGACACACTCACTGACAAACACACTCACTGACACACACACTCAGACTGACAGACACACCCAGACTGACAGACACACACATTTAAACATTCTTCCACACACTCACCTCATTCCCTGGGGTCCAGTGGGGGTCTTCTATCTGGAAATCTCCTTCCTGCTCCTCACGTGCGCAATTTAGTGATGCCGAATGCTGGAATATGACTTCATATTCCAGCACCTGGCATCACTACAGACGGCGCACGCGAGGGAGCAGTGAGGAGCAGGAAGACTGAGCGCCATCGCTGCTGCTAGCGTCCTGCTTCCTCTCCAGCCTGGGAAATTTTAGCAGAGTAAGCACCTTCAATGTGGAGAAAGCAGGTGCCTACTCTGCTTCAACACTAAGCATGTACTCGCCGCTCGCCGGGCCGCAAACATGTTCATTGGGGACCGAATGCGGCCCGTGGGTTTGACATGCTTGCTGTAATGCATTTATTTAGTTTTGACACTTTTATGAAGGTGCTAAGATGCTTCCTCCCATTTATTAGACAGCCAGGAGGTTTCCCTTTCTGATAGTTTTGTGCTCCAGCACAAATTTGAAGACTCTTGCCTGGGAGATCAGGATAGATAATCTCTAGGCGGGTAGAGCAGAGATAAACTGTCTCAGAACTGGATTGGAGGTAAGGTAACCCTTGTTTTAAAGAAAAGGGGCCAAAGGGGACCAGGAGTTTCATCAACACTCCAGTGTTATAAATAAATGCATTTAATTAAAATGCTGCTCCTTTAAGCAATTTATATTTTATTTTATCAGACCACAAATGAGGTATTTTAATCCGAATACTTTTATTTAGCATACATTTAAACTTTGCACTTACATGTAAAAAATCACATAATCCTACATACCTTTTTGTTCGCCACTTAAACTAGTAACATCTGTTGTTCTAGAATCCAACATCAGCTGCAGGAAATCCACACGGCCCTGGAAGATACAGAGAAATCCATGGAAATACATTAAAACCTTGGACAATGTCTATGATACCTCCAATTTGTTGGTAACCTAGTTACTACTTGCATTGATGTTTTAAATAAAAACAAATGTACTATTCAAAATTCTGCATCAGATTGCATATTTAATGGTGAAGCAACATACATCATTTTATTTGCAAAATGTTCCCTTGTCCTGGGTTGTGTGAAATTGTATATGTAAATACTGGTTTCCTCAGAAAGCATGCACTGTGTTCTAACATCTGTTAAATGATTAAACACAACATACCAGTTACAAAATTGTTATTTAGCAAGTTTATTTTTGCTAAAATACTAGGGAGATATTCCCCACATCTATTATTTTTTTCTCTTTCACCTTATATGATCTGAATGTACTCTGAAATGAGTAACCTAATGTACGGATTTTGTAATCTTCATTGTTGACATTGTCTGTGATGTCACATATGTAGCTAAAGTCTAAAAAACTAAATAAAAAGTAGCTGCAACACTGTAATATTCCATATAGCTTGTTGAGGAGTTTGATGATAAAATTCAAGAAATTAATGCACTGTTTTCTTAATTAGGTATACCCTGTTGTGTGAAGAGTGTACCTCATGATCCCTTTATCCATGTGATAACAAGTGTTGTGTAGTGTTATGTACCAGTCTTTTTTTTTTTTTATAAAATACCATCACATTTCACTGCACTTTTCCACATAATAGTATATTAAAACCTACAATTAAAATAAGACTTTGTTTTATAGTTGGTATATATACACAGAAAACAGTTGTCGTCTAAGTAAATTATTGGTTATTATTATTTATATTGGGATTCATATAGCGCAAACTTATTCCTCAGCTCTTTACAATATTACAATAATATACTGATAGACAATAAGCCAAAACGTTCTGACTTAATAACTAATTACCCCTTGTACTCTCTAATTAAGCTCTGTTGGAATTGTTTGCTTATTGAAGTTGCCTAGTTGGTTGTATGGATTTTACTGTTAGGGCTAGAGAACATAATCCTAAAAAAAAAAAAAATATGTCCTGCCCTATGATGCTGTGCAGAGAAAATTGAATATAGAAACAAAACTGGATGGACTGGCTGTGAATATAATAAAGTTAATGTAAAGCTGATTTTATACGCTGTGCAAATGCTCTTACTGCTTCTATTTCTCTAACAGCCCCAAATATTTTTTTCTTTATGTGGCAGTGTGGCATATACCCTTTCTGTTGCACTGACTACATGCACCTCTTTCTCTGTCCCAGGTTGTATACCTGCAACATTTAGCTACCAGCTAGTAAGAAGGGAAGGAGAGGACAAGTAACTCCTGAGGGGAGAGAATGTAGAGTTTGTGATTAGTGAAAGATAGAAGTTGAATGCTGTGGGCTTTGATGAACAGATAGACTGGCATTTCTCTCTTCCATCTCAAAACTAAGTGTCCCTCTAGTACCACCTCCATCAGGTACAAAACACTCGGGATGTATGACTCATAAAGTGCTTTCCTTCAGAGATTCTTTAATTGGACCCATCTTCATCAGGCCCATTAGGCTCCTAAACCAGCACGGTTTACACTTTACAGTGTCACACTTGTTGCTAATGGAAAGCCTGAGCTATTACTAGAGATTATATCTAAACACACTGCATCACGAAGAGTGTGGAGTTGTCAATATATAGAAAATAATTCAAAGCATGAGTTTACTAAGCTAACATAACTATTGGGTTTTTTTGGCTATGGTTTTGCAGTTGATATTGTGGCAACATTACTTCTTAACTAAGGACTCTTTGTTGAGGTCACTGCATATTATCACCGTGTACAGTTTGCAGACAGTTGTCAAAGGAAAAAGTGACAGGACATGTCAAGATGTTAGGGAGCCTGAATAACCGCACTGTCAGTATATTTATACTGGCAGACATTTTGTGTTAAGACAAATTAAAAGTGTATACTGTAAGTCACTATCAGAACAGAGGTGACTCCATTTTGTATTACAATGCAAAGACAGATACAAAATGTTTCTCTCTGTAAGTCTATTCATTCAAGCCTGAGCTAAGGAATGTAACTTATATAAACAGAGATAAGGCATGATGTCTACAGCAATAAGAGGTTAAATGTAACAACCCAGAGATAGATATAGATATATATAAGTAGTGGGCAGAATACACTGACCCTAAGGAGTGGAGAAAATGGATGGATAAGGGATAGCAGCAGACAGGTAGGAAATCTCTACTAGTAAAAAATAGCCCCCATAAAAGCTAAGAGAAAAAAATGAATAATAGTAGGTGAAAAAGCCTACACGTACTAGGAGATCTCTAACCAGAAGCTACAAACTGGTAAGAATAATCATATAGTAAAATAATCTAAGCAGAACGTGAAAAGCTCTGAAATATGCAACATGGACCACTTATCAATACATAAAATGGTAGAATGATATAATACAAAATACAAAAATCGTGGAATACTAAAACCAAAAGAAGGTGATAGTAATATAGATGTACACTAGGTGGCAGCCTTGTATCAGAAAGATCCTAGGTATAGGGGGAATATTCACTAAACAACTAATAATCTTAATGTATTGAAAAATGGGAAAAAGACCTTAGGATTAGGATGTATTAACACAGTGTCTGCAAAAATATGTAAAAATGGATGGTCCAAAACAACTAAATAGTCCAATAAAAATCCAAAACGATGGAAAAATAAAATACTGTCCAATAAAGTCTTTAACAGAAAAAGTTCTTATAGTGCAAAGATATCAATATCACATCCCACACAGTATGCTTCTGCTCAATAGAAATAACAGTAGCAGTAAAGTGTCAAGTTGTGAATATAATGTAACCAGTGTTGGTTATATATACATACACAATATCCACATATAACTTACTATAAGCATATTAATCATATATAAATAGTACTATGTTAATAACATAGAATATTCATGGATATAATATCAATGAAGAAATGTCATTATTTACTAATGTTAGTGGAATATGCATAACAGACATGTATAAAAAAGAAAACCAGACACCAGATAACACTAAGTAATTAATTTTACTTTCCAAAAACTAACGGAATCTTACAAAGTTCCATTGTAAGGAAAGGTGAAATTAAAGTTAGGACGTGTCAGGAATCTAACGTATAGCCAAAAGGCAGACACAAGTCTGGGTAAAAGTGAACCAAACGCTTTAAAGGCTGACAGCTTCTTTGATGAATAGGAGCCATAAAGATAACCAAGATGACGTCAAATGCATCATGAAATTCAGTTAACCCATTATACAAAAATGTAAATGGACCCCCTGACAAGAATTTTCAGTGATGTAATTGCGCCATCTACTGACCAAAATCTAGATGATAGCCTGTGATGTAATTGCGCCATCTACTGACCAAAATCTAGATGATAGCCTGTAGATAAAACATGCCCACAATTCTCTATTGGTGATGTATAGAGACTTCTCTTTGAAAAATTAAGGACAAATGAGAGAAAGCAACACTCTTACACCCTCACTCAAACTCCCATCTAAGATCTGACATCTGGAGCCAAAGCTGGACACCTAATTCTTTGTATCATTTTCAACTAACACAACTTCAGAACTCTATTTTCATACAATTCTCTCATCATACTTGCATTCAAAATTCCTGGGATATTTCTACAACATAACTGGTAAGTATGCTGGTTTAATTTAATTTAATTTAATTTAATTAAATTAATTGATTTTACTAAAAGGCAGAATATACTTGGATAAAAGCTGGTGATTCCAAACATTAAGGAGTCATGATTTGTTAATAATATATAGAATTCATCCTGCTGTCCCCGATTGTTTTTATCCTATGCTTGGAACCACTCTTACGCCAAATAAACCAGAACACACAAATTCCAGGTTTTGTTACCACGGGGGGTTTGAAAAAAATTAGCGTTATTCGCGGATGATATTCTCCTGTTTCTCCAACAACTTCAATTCCGAAGCTACTAGAAATCCTGAACACATATGGTAGAATCTCCTATTATAGAAACAATACAGTCAAAACCCAAGCTTTACCCATAAGTCTCCCTCAAGCCGTAGTGACCCAGCTAGAAAATCTATACACATTTGACTGGAGAAAAAAAAAAAGTCCTATCTAGGGGTTTAATTGACTAAATCCCTCCATACAATTCCAACAGAAAACCACTATCCATTGTTACACAAGATAAAAACCTCACTGGTAAGATGGGCTGAATTAGAAGTTTCTTGGTTGGGTCACATAAACTCTCTAAAAATGATGATCCTTCCTTTCATCCTTTACCTATTTCGTACGTTGCCAATATCACTGCCTACCAAACTTATTAATCAATTTCAATCTACCATTAATGCACATGTGTGGAAACGAAAGCCACCTCGAGTGGCATACCATAATTTAGGGCTCCCTTATATCAAGGGAGGGCTGGGATTACCAGAAATCAGGGCCTATTATAGGGCCACGGCGCTAGCTCAAGGAATACGCATTTTGCGACTCTCACATACGGAACCCCGCCCGCTTTGGCTGTCCCTAGAGAATGCATGCATAAGTCCACACAACATTGCTAGCTCCCTATGGTCCAACATGATGCCTCCGGTCAAGTGTGCCCATATGCTACACAATTCCACATTTCTAGTACAAGCCTGGAGATCCTGGAGTTCAACCATTATTAAACCCGACACCCTATTCCATTCTGCACTAATTGTGGTGCTGATGAGCATCTTCCCCAGACCTAACGATTAAACCGTGGGTCACAAAAGGTATTCAAAAGGTGAATGATCTATTAGAGGGGGATAAAATGAAACCATTCCCAGTGCTCCAAAAACAATACTCGCTACCACCGAGAGACCTATTTTTGTACATGATAGTAAAAAACAATGATTTCCAGGTTAGACACAACACACGATGTACTTCCCGAAGCGGTAGTGAATGTACCCTCAATGCTTTCAGCCAAACACTTGAAACCTCTCTCTCTATGTTACAATGCTCTTCTCCAGGGGCCTGCAAAAGACAAAATGCCCTATATGATCCAATGGGAGAATGAGCTGGGGTATGAGTCACATTGGCACGAAGCTATGTCAATTACTAAACGAGCCTCAAGGAGCTTATCACTCTGCGAAGCCTTCTGTAAAATCACCATGAGATGGTACCTGGTGCCATACAAGTTATCGCGGATCTATAAGGAGGCATCAGAGCTATGCTGGAGATGCAAAACACAGATAGGCACTATGCTACACACATTTTGGGATTGTCTGGCCCTGGGAGAATACTGGGACCGGGTGGGGAAATTTATCTCTGATACCACACTCTATAGAATACCAAAGAAGCCAACCAGCTACCTTCTGCATATCATCCCTGGGCTGATACACCACCCCAACCACAAAGTATTACTCATCATTCTCACAGTAGCTAAGATAAACTTGGCGTTCCACTGGAAGACCACGACGATCCCCTTGTTAGATACTCTCATACAGAGGTTGAATACGATAAGTATTTACGAGAGAATGGTTAGCAAAACACAGGGTTGTGTAAGTAGGTATGTGAGAGATTGGGAATGCTGGACCACAAATATTGGAAAGGCACAGGACAGCAATGCTAACAATGAGGAAACTAATAGGAATAAATACCGGTAGCTTATAGGGCACCACTTTTGTGTGACTTGAATGCCAAATAAACATATTCCTAAAAAAAAAAAAATTATATATATAATATTTTCGATATATGTACTTTTTAAAAATATTTTTTGCATCACTACTCGTCATTTGCTCCTGCCCTATGATGCTGTGCAGAGAAAATTCAATATAGGAACTTGGGAGGGATGCAGAGGAACAAAACTAGATTACTTCCTTCCTTGTCCTCTTCTCCTCTGGCCTCACAGTGCGGCTCCCCATAGTGGATTCCTTACATTAACCCACTGTGTGCTGACATAAAGTCAGTACTCCTCATATCGATATTAGAATTTTATACAGTCTTCAATCAAATTTAACTGCTGCATGCTAATAAAAGTTTTAGAGCTCACCGAGTGATCTCCTTTCTTACTTTTACACGCATGCTTTAGCTTTTATTTTCTAATGGACTCAAGTTACAAACTCCTATTTTCCTTTTTTGTATAGTGTGAGTGCTACAGAATGAGAGCCTGGCGCTTAAAATGACCATTATTATACAGTAAGTGATCGTAAAGCTTTGCATTGTTAGCACTCACTTGATTTAGTGGCAATCCACAAACCATCAATTTTTTCTTCTACTTTTTTGGTGCCACAGGTGGAACTCTGAATCATGAATCAAACGTCCATTATCTGGATTAGTACATCAGAGTTCAGGAATTCCGGAGACCCGCCAATTAGACAAAAAAAATGGATGAATTGCAATTCATTTGAAATCAAATGTGCAAGTCTACAGTTTTGTGTGTCCTTCTTCTACACATAGAGACTGGAAACATAAAAGATGCTACTAGTAACTGGAATGGTGCGGTTTAGTTTCACCCACTTAATTTCTGATTTAGCCCAAAAAGTGATAAAGGAAAGGGCAGCTCCATAACTAAAGTATCAGCCTACTATATTTTGGGGAACTGATGACCTACTTACTTATGCCTGAAACCTGTATTCCTGCATCCACAGATAAGCATAGCTGAAGGTTTTGTGTAAAAGACATAGTCAGTTCAGTCCTAGAAAACATCACACATGATGTGGCCCCTCCTCAGGAGTCCAATAACACACTAGCTTCTCTGCACCTAAATGTGCTACTGGTCATAACTGATTATTACAATATAAATATTTATATTGTAATAGAGAGTCTGCTACACTACATTAAGAAAGGGGGGACTGCATCAACTACTACTGCTTTGGAATCTTTTTGAGCAACTGTGCTATGGTTTGTTTGGATTCGTACAAAAACCCCCGTGGCTTCATGAGGTTCCAATAATGTTCTTTAAAAACAATTTTTTTTAAAGTTTTATTGGTCATCTAAGAATTTAAACAACAGTATGAAAACATCCATTGGGTGACTTTGTCAGATAATTTCCTTAGAGGTTGCAATAGTTGTCTACATACATTAGTATACATATACATAAAGGCTCTGCAAGTAGTACAGAATACAACAGTGAGTTACATAGCATATCTCCGCATATATGTAGGAGTGCGTCTGTAGAGATTTACTTAATCGCGGTGAGGGTTCGTCTATGTGTCTAACCCATATCAGCTAGAATTGTATTAGCTTATCAGATAAGGAGGCTCAGTGTGATAGGTCCGGCATGGAGAATGTAGATATCATGGAGTACTTCCCTAGGACTAGTGGATATATGTTAAGAGTATTCTTGCTCCATCATAGTGAATATTTGCAATTTAAGGATTATATGACCAACCCTCATCGAAACTGTACAATTGTAATGTAGGATGGTTCCTGTGAGCCCTAATTATGTGAACTCAGTGGATGACATAACTAACGTTTGGGATTATAGACATTTCTAACATATTAAACTCAGAAACTAGCCCAAAAAGTGCCCGGTGCTGCCAGGAGGGTGAGGGTTCATCAAGAATATACATAGTTACATAGCTAAAAGGAGACTTGCGTCAGTCAAGTTCAGCCTTTCTCATTTGTTTTTTGCTGTTGATCCAAAAGAAGGCAAAAAAAAGTTTGAAGCACTTCCAATTTTGCAACAAACTAGGGAAAAAAATCATTCTTGACCCCAGAATAGCAGTCAGATTTATACTTGGATCAAGCAGCTATTACACTACATTGAAAAAATATATCCTTGAATATTCTGTTTTTGCAAGTTTGCATCTAATTGCTGTTTGAACATCTATATGGACTCTGATAAAAGCACTTAACATACCTTATAGCTTACAAATAAAAGGTGCATTGGGAACGATATAAGAGGGATACCTCATTCCTTCTCCGACTGCTATGATTGAGTGAGTAGTTCCGTCTATAATAGTTTGTTAGTAAGTATGTATATCTCCCAGGTTGCTTCTCAGCAGCCTATGCCACTTCTCATCAGCGAGACTAGAGGACTGCGGGTAGTCGTGGAAAGGAAATGACATGTGATCTAGAATTCCACGAGTGTTAGCGTGATTTGGAGGTCTGCAGCCCATGATGATGTGAACGTGGGTAGCTGGTCTTTGTATTCAAGTTGTAATAATTTATAGAATGTAGAGAGATGTTTAGTCTTTACACTGCGAGTGTGGCACTTTGTTTCAAAGTCAGAGTAAGGACGGTCCCCTGTCAGTATTATCGGTTCTGACTGTATGAAGTGCAAAAGCAGGGCATAAAAAAAAAAAAAAAAAGATTCCAAAGGTGGTGGCTGTCCCTTGTGCACTATACTAGGTAATAGTTTTAGGGATTTATCTTCCAAAAGTGAGCATAAAGTGAGGTATTTAGAGTTAGGTGGTTTAAATGCAGTGGTTTGGAGACCAGGTGGGAAAAGGGGATTATGCATCATGGGGTAGAGAGGAGATGGGTGTGGGAATCTGTTAGGTGATTTTCTAATGTGGTTCCAAAGTTTAAGGGTTGGTATGATGATTATTGGGTGTGATTGGTTTTGTGGACGTAGGTATTTTCTACCATTTCCGTGTCAGGGCACAGTATATAGTGGTATGTGAAACATATCATTTTCCAAGTCAACCCATTGTTCATGTGTTGATGGACCTGTCCAGTCATATATCCTCATTAAAGTTATTGCTTTGTGATATATTTCTACGTCTGGAAGACCTAATCCACCCCAGAATTTGTGTCGAGTTAAGGTGTGGAAAGCTAGCCGTGGGTGTTTACCGCCCCAGATAAATTCCGAGATGGTTCGTCTGATAGTGGAGAAGAATGATTTAGGTAACATAATGGGTAAGACCTGTAAAAGATATAAAATTTTGGTAATGTATTCATCTTTAATATGTTAATTCTACTAATCCAGTTGAAATGTGGTTTGTTCCAAGACACAAGGTCTTGTGTCAGATTGTGGACCAGTGGAATATAGTTTAGTTCGTAGACACCGAGTATTTGACCGCTAAATTAGCCCATGTGACTTAATTCCGTAATGTGGCCGTGATATGGTCAGTCATATGTAATGGTAGGATTTCACTTTTGGAATAGTTACTCGAAAATTAGATATATGATTATATAGGGTTAGTGCTTCATCTAAGGGGGCCATAGAGGTTATGGGATCAGAAATTGTAAAGAGTAAGTCATCCGCAAAGGCAGAAACCTTATACTCCCTTTGGTTGCTTACTACACCTCGAATGTGTGGATGGTCTCTGATGCCCTGTAAAAAGGGTTCCAGGATCACAATGAATAGCAGTGGAGAGAGGGCACCCCTGTCTTGTGCCATTCTGTACTCGCACCGGTTTGAAAAGTTGGCTGTTAATGCGTAGTTTAGCAGTGGGGCGAGAGTATATGGCTCCTACCCACTTCAACCAATTAGGCCCAAATCCAAAGGCGCAGAGTGTAGCAAATAACATTACCCCCAGTCCACCCTGTCAAAAGGCCTCTGTCGTGCAGATATCTGATAGGTATGTGTACTTGAGGTGGTATCAAGTGTAGAGTCTCGGGAGATATTTAGGTCACCCCCCATAATTAAGATGCCTTCCGCAAAATGATCGATAGACTGTATGCAGCGTCTTATGGATTGACATTGCCGTCAGTTAGGTAAGTACATCTTTACAAAGGTCACCAGATTATGGCCTATGAGTCCCTTAACCATCACCACTCTACCATTGTCAAAACTTTCATGTTTTACATATGTGAACGGGACCTGTGCAGAGATTAAAATGGCCACTCCCTGTGTTTTGGCCTCCGTGAAGTTACTGAAATATGCGGTGGTGAATTTACAGTTAGAGAGCTTGAGAGCTGAAATTTTTTTTGGAAATGCATTTCTTATTAAAAGGCAACATCTGCTTTGAGTTTGAGTTCTGTAAGGGTTAGGGAGCATTTTTCAGGAGAATTTAAGCCTCTGACATTCAGAGAGACCAGTCAGAAAGTAGCCATTGTAGATTTAACAATAAGTGCATCTTACTCCCCTCAGGTCCCCAGGCAGCAGCTAAGAAACACAAATTCAATAAACTATGTACATAAAGACATAAATAAAACAGTGTTGAGTAGTTCAGTAAATATGACATATGTGCATTCCCTGTACATGAAAATCGTCGGTGTCTGTCCCTGTTTGGGGTCGGGTGAGGAGGTACAACAGCTCTTAAACAATACTTATCATTAACGAAGAATGTTCAAGCGGAAACAAAATTATTATTTTTAATTTGGGGGTGGGGGGGAGAAAGAGGACTGGTATTCAGAGCTCGGGGGTACGGAATATATCATTGAGGTCAGAAAATCACAACCTAGGCATCAGGTTTAAATGTTTAGATTCATAGTGGGCTATGGAGGATAGTCCAGTGTGACCGGGTTTAGGGTCAGTAATGGACTCGTGAGAATTGGGCACAATGATTGGTTTTCAGATCAGGTCGAATGAGGATGAGCCTGTTCAACCTTGGTGGGTTGAATAATGAGGTTACTATAAATGGAGTATAAGCATAATATATTCTGTATGGGGTGTCATAACATCCGCTATTTGGGTAATAATAGGAGTGTAGAAGAGGGATAAGAAGGGGGAAGCAGGATCCGCTATGGGCTGGGGTCAGAATTTGTAATGATTTTAAATTTAAAACAGCTGGCGCCACAACAATAGCAGTGCAACAAACATTCCCCCCTGTCATTGCTTGAAAGGGGTGAGTCAGCAGTACAGTCCCTGGGGACAAGCATGCGGTAGGTGCTCAGTGTCAGAGTTATGTAGTGGGGTTCCCAATTCCCTCGCAAATATTATAACATGGACATATAGCAGAAAAAAAAAAAAACTGGTATAAATAAGCTTAGGGCGTAAGAGACGTATCGTGGTAAATATGTAAAGCAAACGCAGAGATAGATGCAGAAAAGAGTAAAGCGATAGAGAGATTTTTATTTTATGTTTTTTTTTGTTTTGGGGGGACAGGTTGGTCGTTGCGGACGGAGGGAAGAGAGGGGACTGAGTGAAGAGAGGAAACAGGAGAGGGACGGAAGTAAAGAAGAGGCAAAAGTGAACAGAGTGTGTATACAGGACTGAGTTCAATTAATCTTACGGCACGGGTATCACACTTGAAGGTTGCACCGGTATGGCGGTGATCAGGTGCTGGATATAAAGGTAAAGTCCAGGTCCAATTAACTGGAAAGGAGTGAGTATGGATGGTTCGAGATAATCTGCTTTGTCAGACCTTCATCCCAGGTGCTTGTTGTGTGGGCTGCTGTATTAGCGTGGATGGTTAGTGGTGCACTGCTCTTCCCCTCAGGGAGGATGAGATTGATTCTGATGCCTAGGGCTTACAATGGACGGGTGTGTATCCGTTTGGTCCCGAAAGGAAGGCACCTGATTTATCAACCGGTGTCTCGCCGGACGCTTTTTGGGACAAGCAGCTTGTTTGGGGTGACCCATTTCTATTTTTTATGCCCGATGGTTGCGGATTGTGTCCTCTGAAGCTCAGAGCTCCGTTAGAATGTGGCCATACAGGTCGGTGGTTGGCTCCGCCCCCCAATAATGTTCTTTTGGCAATGCAAGTTGTAAAGCAAGAGTGACAGGTATTGCACTAGACAGGCTAGACTAATGTATGTGGCCCATGGGTGTTAAGTACAGTTGAAAAGCTAATGAACTGTACCCAAACACTCCACTGCTTGTACTCACTATCTAGCGGTATTCTTTACTGTGCCATCTCTTCATAAACATACTGATAGTAGGAAGTTACACGAACTATAGTTACATTACCTCACTGGTGCTTTGTGAGTGAAGGAGCATGCCAGCTTACCCCTGCACTGCTAATTTCTACCTCGCTGCTCCACTTTAGACCCGGGAAAACAAGGTTTTAAATCTGGTCAGACCACCTCCTCAGTAAGTGTCCCAGAGCAAGACACCTAACCATCTATATCTGCCAATCTTCATAGATTGTAAGCTCGTTTGAGCAGGTCCTTCACTTCTTTCCTTCTCTATAACTGTAAAGCGTTGCTGAATATGTTGGCGCTATATAAATACTAAAACTATTATTAATAACAGCTAAATTGGAAACATTCTCAAATTCATTCTTGGTCACAATGAATGCCCTGTAATCAATGAGTGCCATCAGTACTATGCTATCTGTGCCCTCACCCCACTGTAAAAATATGCTATACTCAGTGAGTGTCATCTGTACTATGCCATCTGTGCCCTCACCTGGCTGTATGAATGGGATGTGCGCAGTAAGTGCCATTCGTGTTCTCACCTGGCTGTATGAATGTACTGTAGCCAGCGAGTGTTGTCTGTCCTATACATAGGCGTGCGCAACCTATTGCATTAGGGTGTGCACCCTAAAGCACAAGTACACGCCGCGTATATATATGTATGTATATATATATATATATATATACATATATATATACACACACATACACTGCTGTGTGTGTGTATGCTGTGTGAGGGTGCTGGTAGTGTGCTATGTGGGTGAAGGTGTTTGTGTGTGTGTGCGCCTGTGAGGGTGCTGTTAATGCACTGTGTGTGAGGGTGCGGTTGGTGTCTGAGGGTACTGGTAGTGTGCTGTGTGTGTGTTTGTTAGGGTCCTGTTAGTGTGCTGTGTGTGTGAGGGTGCTGTTTGTGTGCTGTATGTGTGTGGGTGCTGTGTGTGTGGGTGATGTGTGTTCTGTTTGTGTGGGTGATGTTTGTTTGCTGTATGTGTGTGGGTGCTGTGTGTGTGCGCATGTGTGTGGGTTTTGTATGGGTCGGTGCTGTGTGGGTGGGTGATGTGTGTGTGGGTGCTGTGTGCGTGCGCGTGTGTGTGGGTGCTGTGTGGATGGGTGATGTGTGTGTGTGGGTGATGTGTGTTCTGTTTGTGTGCTGTATGTGTGTGGGTGCTGTGTGTGTGCTGTATGTGTGTGTGCGCTGTTGTGTGTGTGTGCGCTTTATGTTTGGATGATTTGTGGGGGTAGAGGTGGGGGCAGACCGTGCTGCTGCCTTCCCTGGTGGTCCAGTGGAGGTGGGGGCAGATTGCTTAATATCCCCCCTCCCTTGTTACCTTATGCCAGGGAGGGGGGATCCTTTCTGCCTTCCCTGGTGGTCCTAGTGGTTAGAGTGGCAACGCTCAGATCTTGCGAGAGGAACCCGGCGGAGCTGCTGGCAAGAGCTCCCCGGGTCCTCTCCTGCCTCCCTCCCTGCCTGTGGGTCGGTGGGGAGGGAGGCTGAGAGCAGAGCCGGCGCTTGGATAGCGCCAGCTCTGCATGAGCCGACAGGGGAGATCCTGAGATCTTCCCTGCCGGTCTCAATACATAGGCATGCCGCGGGGATTAGGGTGTACCCGGCACACCCCGTGCGCACGCCTATGGTCCTATACCTACTATGTTTCTGTGCCAGGCAGTACAAATGTGCCGTACTCCGTTAGTGCCAGCAGTCAGGCACTGTGTATTGCACTTGTATACATTGAAACTACAATTTCCACACAGATCTTACTCTTTCAGTACATGAAATTAGTCTAGCCAAATAGAATTCATTGCAGTAAGGGAATCAAGGAGGATACTAAGGAAAAACACTATCTCCTTACTGCTTCATAAATGTTATATACCACAGGCCATGTACTGGTTTTCTTTTCCCAAATTTGTGTATTTTTAGTTTTATGGTATGGACCAAAAGGTCAAATGGTTTACAGACATGGCATGTTATCATATGCCAAGGGTGGGTTCTTATACCTCCCCATCTTAAAACTTCACCAACTGCCACTTCCCAGTGCTCCCCATACATCCTTTATCATAGATCCTCTGATGAAGTGATCGTTGATCACAAAACGCGTTAGGCAGCATCTTCACATTGGTTCCCGAGAATCAGCATACTGGAATGCATCCAGAGCCGCAGTGGAACGCACGCGGCCGATATTGAGTGTTGTAGCAGCACGAGGAGGTCCGGACGCACTCCTACGCGGCCGGCAAGAGAGTGACCCCAACATCTCTGGACCCCCGGTCTGTAAACCTGATATCTATTTGCTTGCACATCTGGGACCTTTGCAATATATTAGTCTTTTATATATATATATATATATATATATATATATGTGTGTGTTTTTTGTTGACAGTTACATTTGTACTAATAAATAATTTAATCGGTACACTGTCTGCTGCACTATATAATTGACATAAGGATTTTAACCCCTTGTGGGACAAGAAAAAATGTCTTCTTTACTACAGTCTGATTTTATAATATGATTATTACATGTACTGGTTCCTCACTTTACAAGTTATAGAACCTTTACTAGACTAACATCCAGCAGCTTTGGATCCTACCTACCTTTCATCGTGGGGGGTAAGGAACTGACTAGCTGATACAGTTATATCAAGGACTTGTTTGAATACATTTTTATTATTTTTATTTACAACCTGTATTTCCATTTCCTCTGAATCCTGTCTACTATATTGATCTATTTCAATAGGCACTCAGAATTTTGACATTTTTTAACCCAGAGTGGTGGTTATTTCAGACAGTGATACAGTGGTTGTGGTAGTTTTATTTAGTCTCTAATTTTAACTTAAGAAGGCTTCTCTACCATTTTTGTGTTTATCCATTGTAAAGTTTTTTCATTTATCCTTTATCATGGGGTTCTCAGTAGTTTAGAATGTTCAGAATCTCTTAAGTCCTGCTTGGAAACTGACTAGCATATTCAAAGACAGACAATTTGATAATATTTCCAGCTTTCTATCTGGTATAAGATTAATCTCACCGAGTGATCTCCTTTCTCACGCTTTTCTTTGAAGCTGGTGATCGCATTCATGAAAAAGCGCACAAAGTCTTTGGGAAAGAAGTTCACATTCAGCTTCTGAAGAATAGGTATCAGAAATGGGAAAAGCACTGAAAATGAAACATAAGATGTGTTAGAAGATCATAACACAAAACAATCTCTAGAGACAGAACAAGAGAGTCCAGCTTAACGTGCGTGCTTCTTGTTCTCATAAATTTCCTCTAATAAAAGTCTAGCAATTAAATTCTACTAGTTGTATAATCAAGAGGATAATTTACACAAGGTATAAACATTTAAAGCAAATTCAACCTCCAAAACTTGGGGCAATTAGTTTGTTGAACATGAATGTTAACTGAACAAAATTGCCTCTAAATTAAATGGTTTCTCCAAAACAGTATTTTCATAAAATCCATTTTTGGGGTGGTCTTCCCAGCCCAAAGACAAAGTACATAAAAAGAAAAGTCATAATCTTACATGGTCAGAGAGGATAAATAGAGGGTGGACGTAAGAGGTAGAGGAAGGTGCTTGGGCTGTCTGACGTCAAATATTTTGCACAGAATTGATATTAGCCAACCTGGAACTCTCCGGCAGCAAAGGGGTTTATTTCTGTTTGTGCAGCAAAGCTAAAGTTATTGAAGTGGTGATGGTGCATGAAGTCACCCTTTAACTCAATTAATTCTAGTACTTAATTGTGATAATTCAAAAATGATTCCCTGAGTATTTTCCACTTTTTCATCTGAAACAAATGAATGGCTTACTTGGTGCATAAACCTATGAGAGAAAAATGTAATAACTGTGCACTTTTAATCATTAGAATAATGCCCCTTGATTGCGTTCATGCCTTGACCTTGAGTGTGTCTAGTAGATGTTTAAATGGACGCTATAGTCACCAGAACAACTACAGCTTATTGTAGTTGTTCCGGTGAGTATAGTCAGTTCCTGTAGGTTTTTTACTGCAAACAATGTATTTTGAGAGAAAAGGCAGCGTTTACATTGAACCCTATGTATACCACCACTGGTCACTCCTCAGATATCTACTAGAGGTGCTTCCTGAGGCAGTGTTGCAAAATGTGCAGCACTGACATTTAGTGTCCCCACCCTCTGCATGGAGACACTGATGTTTCCTTATAGAGATGCAGTGATTAAATGCATCTCTATGCAGAGTTGCTGATTGGCCAGGATGGTGTTTGGCTCTGCCCCCACCCCGCCTCCTTGGAAATCTCAGCCAATTCAATATTCCTGGCATAGGTGCAGTCTCTGCATGACACCAGAAAAATAGATGTCATAAGCGTTAAAATACTGTAAAAGTAGAGTACCATAAATTTATAGTAAAAAAAATGTCACGTTAACCTTTTCTGTTTAAATTTTCAAAAAGGGTCGCCAGTACAAATAAAGTAGAGGAAGGGTCCCTGTCACGAACAGGAGGGGATCCTCGGCAAAATATAGGTCAACAACCTACCAAAGATAAAGCAGTTGTAATAAATAGGTGTTTTACTGGATATTAGAATGGCTGGGATTAACGCTTAGATAGAATTAGTAAGTATCAGCACTAAGAAAGTCAAAATAACAAAAAGGCCAGGGAAAGACAAAACTTTGGTTACTGTTCCCTTAGAGAGCCAACACTTATTAGGGTTTGTTTGTTTTTTGGTTTGTGAACACCCCAGGGATTCACTAGGCTAGCTTTGTATGGGAAGGGAGATAGATCATCAGTTTTGGTATGTTAAAAGTAACTTAAACCAAAACAGGTTCACTTTAAATTATAAACATACCATTAACGGTACACCTTTAAAAGAACACTATAGCGTTAGGATAATAACCTCTCCCCAGCGGTGTGAAGCAAAAGGGTAGTTTTATTTACCTTTTCTCCATCACCACATCTCTTCACGGCTGCCTTCATGGCTAAGATTAGCAATTCTAATGATCTCAGGCAATCTAATGCCTCCTCATATGGAGGCACTGGAAACAGCTAGGGCATATGTGCCCATATTGCTGCACCAGTCAAATGGTGCTCTAGGAGCAGCAATTGATTGAAAACATAGTTTGACTTGGTTCTCACAGGCAAACATCTCTAGTGGCAGTCAGCACAGCCAGTAGAGTTGTATAACCTTGTAATGGAAACATTACAGTTTCTACTAAACTGCAGTGTTTTACATTGCCGAATTAAAATGAGATGAAGTGGCCTGGATGCCTTTAGTGGTCATTTAATAAGAAATTTGGCCTGGAACAAAATGTATACACTGGTCATAAATAAGCAAAATATGAGAATTTTATAAAAACACTTTACCAGCAATGATGAGTACTGGACTGAAAAGGCCCACTTTTAGAACCTTCTTGATATGCATTACAAATGGATCATTAGGCTTGTTTAGGGAGTCGATATGGACACTGAATGAAGTGCTGGTGACAACATCCATGCTATAAGCGCCTGTAACACTAAAACATAATACAAATATATAATCACAGTATGTGTAACTTTGTAAATTTGATAGATGATGCAATTTCCTGTCTAGTTTAGAAATACTGACTTATTTATAATGAGTCACAAAACAGTGCCCTTAGAAATATTTAGCTAAAATAAAACAAACCAGGAAATTACTTTACTTGTGACTTTACAGTTGAGTAAGAAACTTTAAGCTAAAAAAGCAAGTTGGAAAAACAAAACAAAGAACACAAAAACTGACATTATTAACTGTTACTGTAACTACTAACGTTATTAAGTAAAGTGAGATTTCAAAGTAAATTTCAAATTTAAGGCCAGAGTAGACAAACTTAATGCATAGCTGTTTTGCACCCAGACCACTTCATTATCATTATTTTTTATAAAGCAGATGGTCTTAGAGAAACCATTGGATTGGTACAGTGTGGTGTTTTGCCAAGCATTTGAACTAGGCTCCAAAGTTTCCATTGCCTCCCATTGGATGATTCAGCATGGATGTCAGTAAATCTTACCTTTCAAACGTTTACGTGGCTAGGGTGTGGGGACGACAACATTAAATAGGTAATTAATAATTAGAGAGTTAGGAATTCAAACATGTATTGGTAATGTTATAGTGTTCCTTTACATTTTGGCACTACACTGACTTGAGTTCTATGCAAAGTTTATTTGCTACAGACATCAACTGTCTACATAAGTACAAATAAATGTGTATTTCTAAGATGACACTTACTCCTTTATGACACATGGTTCTTTTTTATCTACATAAACCTGCATATTCTTCACCAGAACATTTGAGTATTCTTTCATAATATGTAACATCTGAAAGAGAAGAGGAAATTTAGTTAGACATTGGTGGATTTTGTTACAAGATGAGCACTTAATGACCCAAATCCATATCAGTTGAAGCAATACTAATTTTATAAAAATAAGTTTATCACAACAGTATTTTTTCCACTCTAACACTCAGGAATCAGTAACAAGTCAGATTTACACATACCACCATTTGGTGTGTTTAGAATATAATAACAGTCTGACCTATTACTGGTCCTCCATAACTGGAATTGAGTCCCCCTTCTTTACACAAAGCACATATTTCAGCACCACTCTAGTTAGAATTGTGATGCCTGGAAACATCTTTAGAAAATGACAGTTCATAAACATAATATAATATATTGCTGCTGTTTCTATTATTATTTTTTATAGCAATAACATATTCTACAGCACTGTACAATCAATGAATAACATGTTACTACAGCGACAGAAAATTGTCATGATATAAATATTATTACAACGTATATTATATCTCTTGGAACACAGGGAGGTTTGATGGCAAACCCCCCCACCATGTACTCTTTTCAGCACGCAATCTCTGACATCAGCGTTCCCCTCCAACTAGGAGTGACGTGAGCAGAGGAGAATAGGGATGAAAGACTACTTGAAACATCACTGAAATACAGGTCGACACTATCCTCGAAATGCCAATGAAGGGGTTAATCACAACTTTACAATGGACAGTCTCCACACCAAGGGGTAGACCTCAGAACATATAATTGATAGTGCAGAAATTTCGGTCAGGTGCTCACTCTGACTCCAGTCCATAAGAATAGCTGATCCTCAAAGTAAATAGCACAAAAAATAATCGACAGGATCTGTTCATAAAATGCAACACATTTTTAACCCCCTTTAGGCGGAAGGTAAAAATAGATTTTAAAAAGTCTACAAATTTATCAATACCTGATAATGATGTTACCACAAAAAGCCTAGACATTTTTATGGATACAGTCACTTTTTTATTTTTAAAAGAGAACTTGGTCTCGGCAATGGAACCAATGTGAATTCTAGCTATTTTCACACCCTCCCCCATTTTGGGGGGAGGGACCAAGTTGGGAAAGGACACTCTGACCAACAACAGTATTTTTCTTGAAACACTATTATTTGTTTAAAGTAATCCTTTAAGTTAAGGTATTAAATTTAATCTGTAGAACTGCTGCTTGGCCTCAGAAAATGGCCTCCCGTAATTCCGTAGGGAAGAGATGGAGTGTAGCATAACAAAGTTTGTGCTGTTTACCTCTTTGAGTCTCCCACTAGTGAATGTGGGGGAGAGAACATGGCGGATCCTCTTCCACTGCTCATCTTCTGCAATAGTGAGAGCTGACTCCATGGGCCCATTTAGACCAAAGTTCTGCAGAAGGAGCAGATAAAACAGGATTAAGATAACCTCTGAATAACAGTCAATGTTCCATTGTGTGAGTATGATTGTCAGCTCACCCGTCTATTGGTGAAGTTAGTGTAACACTCTTTCACTAAAATAGCTTTAATTATAACAGGATCCATAATAGCAAGTACTGGCTGTCTGCCATCATAAAGCCTGAAACAGATAACGTAAGACAATGTAAGGAGTTAGCATTTTACATATATTAATTCAATTCAACTGTATATTATATATATATATATATATATATATATGTTTCATTAAATTTAACACTGCATCATAACTAAAAAATAATGTAAACAAAGACACTTTAACCCCTTAAGGACACATGAAGTTTGGTCCTTAAGGGGTTAAAAACAACCTAGTATGGTGTAGTGTGTAAATGTGTTATGATGCAACATTCAGTGGAGGTCTTGCCAGGAAGAGTCTCCAGAGGCAGATTTCAAAAAAAAAATAAAAATGCAATGTTTTACATTCCAGGGTTAAAATGACAGTAGCAATGAACCAATAGACACAGTGTACCAAAATAAATGTATTACCTAAGGCCGGGTGGCTAGCTGCTGCCTCTGGTGTTTTAAGATGTATTGTGGGAGTCACAGGTAGTTATTTACCTTACTAGGAAGGGAATTTTAGGGAATGTTAGACCAAAACAACAGTTGTAAAATTTCCAAATAAGCTATTTTTTTCCCCTTATTTACAGAATAAACTCCATATTGCACAATTATTTTTGCTCATTTAAACGATCTAGTGTACCTTGTGTCATAGGTTCATTTGAGCAGGGCCCTCTGCACATTCTGTTCCTGTGCATTCAACTTGTCTTGTTGCAATTATTTGTTAGTCCATCTAATTTACAGTGCTCTAGAATTTGTTGGCGCTATATATAAATAATAAGAACAATAAGTGCCCACAACAGCACACCATAATGCATGGCTTATTGCGTCATTGTAGGTTAGCTCATTCAAATTAAAATCATGAAAAAAAAAGTTATCAATGGAAAATATAGAGAAAAATATTTTGTCCCTTGTTTATCAAGTTTGTATTTGAGAAAATATTTAGTTGGCAATTTTAAAAAATAAATTAATATGGTTTAGGTGTGTTGGTTCAGAAAAAAAAAATAATTGTCACTAAATTTTGCACAGCTGTTCACCTATAAATGTTCACTTATAAAACTGGGTTGGACACCCTAATAAAAAAGGACTCTGACAAATGTCAACTGCAGGAATCACATTCACAACAACTGTACCTCACCCCCAGTTCTACCTCTAGTCTGCCATGTTAGTTTATTATGGCTAAAAAGAAAATTGCATCCAGGCATTTTATGTAAAGGTAATTTTATGTTCATCATTGGGTAGACAGGATCTGGTTTCTGTATTCCCAACTAGAGGGTTCTGGCTTTTTCCACAGAGATCTGAGTACACCTATGTTATGCCCATGGAGTGCAATTCATTGTCCCTATAAAAATAGTCAGTTACTCTGTGTGCATTCATTGTTTAATTGTCACAACAAATTAACTAATGTGATGTGCGTAGTGTATGCACGGAAGGATTATCCAATAAACGTGGTTTGATTGATTACAGCATGGTTAAGTTTAATTTGGCTGTGTTTAACTGAGACCTTTGAGGTGAACTGCACCTGTGAAGCAATGGCTTAAATTGTGTTTATGTGGGCAAATATCTGGAATGGTATAGCAATAGTAATTAACCCCTTAAGGACCGGACTGTTTTTGCGATGTTGTACATTTGCGACCAGGCAGCTTTTTACACTTTTGTGGTGTTTGTGTTTAGCTGTAATTTTCCACTCTCTCATTTACTGTTCCCATACAAATTATATATTGTTTTTTTGAGGACAAAAGGGGCTTTCCTTACATACCATTATTTATATAATATCATGTAATTTAATTAAGTTTTTTGACTTTTACTTGAAAAATCTTTTACTCATTTACAAAAGCGAATGAAAAAAACTGCTAAATAGATTAAAAATTTTGTCCTGAGTTTAAAAATACCCAGTGTTTACGTGCTTTTTTGCTTTTTTTTGCAAGTTATAGGACTATAGGTACAAGTAGGATATTGCGGTTTCAAAACATATATTTTAAAAATTTATCAATAGTGACATTGTAACACTATTATCTGTCAAATCTCTGAATAACACCCCACATGTACATATTTTTTTTCAAGTAGACAACCCAGGGTATTCAATATGGGGTATGTCCAGTCTTTTTTAGTAGCCAATTCGTTGAAAACACTGGCCAAAGTTAGCATTCATATTTGTTTGTGTGTGAAAAAAGTAAAAAACTAAATTGAACGCTAATTTTGCCCAGTGTTTGTGACTAAGTGGTTACTAAAAAAGACTGGACATACCTTGGGTTGTCTTCTTTTGCAAATGGAATGCCATCATGGGGGTAATTCTCATTCCTGGGCTACCATACGCTCTCAAAGGCAACGTAACCAACCTGGCCATTTTCAATGTAAAAATATTTGACCCATATATTTGACCCTGTAACTTTCAAAAACGCTATAAAACCTGTACATGGGGGGTACTGTTATACTCAGGAGACTTTGCTGAACACAAATATTAGTGTTTTAAAACTGGAAAACGTATCACAACAATTATATCATCAGTAAAAGTGATGTTTGTGTGTGAAAAATGCAAAAAAAGTAACTTTCACTGACAATATCATCGCTGTGATATGTTTTACTGTTTTGAATCACTAATATTTGTGTTCAGCGAAGTCTCCCGAGTAAAACAGTACCCCCCATGTACAGGTTTTACGGTGTCGTAGAACGTTACAGGGTAAAATATTACATAAATACGCACGTAGAATTTAAATATATCTGCATATTTATATATTTGAAGTCTATGTGTATATTTATATAATTATTTATGTAATTTTGTATATGGACATATGTATATTTCGTATTTTAATTTTTTTATATACACAGCTATATATACAATTTCATTCTAAGTGTATTTTGATATAAATATATATATATTTATATCAAAATACAGTTAGAATAAAATTTCATATAGATATAAAAAAAAATTATTTTTATTATTATTTTTACATTTTTTAATTTAAATTACTTATTTATATTTTATAATAATATATATACAATATATATATAGTTATTATATATATTATATATACACACACACACACACACGTGTGTAATTTAGTTATAAGTGTATTTTTATATTAATATATGTACATATTAATATAAAAATACACTTAGTATGACATTATATATATTTATGATATATAGACATATATTATATAGATATAATATGTATATATATATATATATATATATATATATAGACATAGCAGAAATGACCGCACTCCAAGGACTTTATAGAGATTTTCAAATAAAATTTAGCTTTTATTCAATCCATTTAAAAAGTCAACGTTTCAGCTCCCACATGGAGCTATCATCAGGACAAAACATAACTTACAAGTGCAGACACAAAGAAATATATACCCCCAATCCCTCAAAATAATTTACCTTAATTGTGTACTCACCTAGCCATGAGACATCTTGCCCTGCATTAGAGAGTAATGTAACTCTGAGTGTGGTGGCCATGCGTGCAAGGCCCAGAAAAGGGGCGGGGCTACAGGTTACTAAGTAACAATCCAATTGGACTGGTTGCTTTCCACTTTGTGTCCTAGTAGCTACAAACATGATTGAGCTCAGGGTAAAGTAGGAGTGGATACAGAGTCTAGAATGTTTCAAAAATGAATCTGACTGTCTTCATATATTTAAACAGTATAACAGGCTGGAAGGGCCATCAGGAATCCAAAATCTGTTATCATACTGGAAATTCACTCTTTGAGTGCTGGAGCAATTCATCCAATGCAGCACTGAAAGGATGTATCTGTTCCTGTGTAACTGAGGAAAGAGCTGAACTATAAGTCTATTCTTAAACTTGTAGCAAATAGGGTGGGCATATCTCATGGTTCGGATCTAAAAAACACATTTAATATAGACATACATGATTTTAAAAATAAAAATAAAAACAACAGCTCAATGCAGGAGGTGTTACCATGTTAACCCCTTAAGACCGGAGGGCGTACTATTACACCCTCTAATAGGCGGCTCTAAACGCCGCCGGGCGTAATAGTACGCCCTCCGGTCTTTCTGTACTTACCCGGTCGCCGGCGGTCCCACGCCGGCGATCGCGGTGGGGGGGACTCCCAGGGAGCCCCCCGCGGCACGACCGTCCTCCAGGAAGCCCCCCGGCCGTGTGAGAGTGGGGTCCTAGCGAGGACCCCACAATCACATGGCCGGGGATAGCTGGCTTCTGTATTGCCAGCAGGGGGGCTGCCTGTAATGACAGGTGGTCCCCCTGCTGGCTGAAAATAAAAATGAAATAAATAAAAAGTGTAAAAAAATAAATAATATATACTTAGATCATATATATATATTATATATATATGATCAAAGTATATATATACACATATACATACACACATGTACACCGTCTAGGTGTATTTTACTATTAATATATATATAATTATATATATATATTAATATCAAATTACACGTAGACTGATACTGATTAAATATATATATAATTATTGTTATATATATATTTATATATATATTATAAAAAAAATTAAAATGTAAATACGTTAAAAAATAAAATTACAAAAATAATTAAAAATAAATAATTAAAAAATATATAGATGTGTGTTATTTCGTTCTAACTGTATTGTGAAATTAATATATATATATATATATCAAAATACACATAGAACGAAATAATATATATATTTATACACATAAATATATACGTATATATCACTATATATATACCTATATATAAATAAAAATATTTTTTAAAAAATTATATAGATATATACATATATATACACATACGTATATATATATACATATATTGATTCTACATATATATTTATGTAATATTTTTACATAATTAGGTATCTTAATTAATTACAATTAGCAGGACCTGCATGACAACCCATGCCGAAAGTAAAGGGAATTTAATTTGCTAGCACTATATTTAACCCTATAACTTTCCGAGACACCATAAAACCTGTACATGGGGGGTACTGTTCTACTCGGGAGACTTCGCTGAACACAAATATTAGTGTTTCAAAACAGTAAAATGTATTACAACGATGATATCGCCAGTAAAAGTGACGTTTTTTGCATTTTTCACGCACAAACAGCATTAAACGGACAATATTATTGCTATGATACTTTTTACTGTTTTGAAACACAAATATTTGTGTTCAGTGAAGTCTCCCGAGTACAACAGTACCCCTCATGTACAGGTTTTATGGTGTTTTCAAAAGTTACAGCGTCAAATATAAGGCTTGCGTTTCATTTTTTTCACATTAAAATTCGCCAGATTGGTTACGCTGCCTTTGAGACCCTATGTTAGCTTAAGAATGAAAATTACCCCTTTGATGGCATACCATTTGCAATAGTAGACAACCCAAGGTATTGCAAAATATGTCCAGTTAGTTCTTTAGTCACAAACACTGGCCAAAATTGGCGTTTTTTGCATTTTTCACACAAACAAATACTAACGCTAACTTTGGCCAGTGTTTGTGACCAAATGGCTACTAAAAAAGACTGGACATACCCCATTTGCAATACCTTGGGTTGTCTACTATTGCAAATGGTATGCCATTATGGGTGTAAATTTCATTCCTGGCTACTATACAGTCTCAAAGGCAACGTAACCAATCTGGCGAATTTCAATTTCAAATGTAACGTGCTATATTTGACCCTGTAACTTCCCAAAACGCCATAAAACCTGTACATAGGGGGTACTGTTTTACACGTGAGACTTTGCTGAATACAAATATGTGTATTTTATTGCAGTAAAAGCAAACAGTATTATGACACTGACCGTTTAATTGTCATGTAGAACTAAAAAAATCCAATAAAATCGTATTTTCTCCCATTTTTTTCATATTAAATTATGTTTCATAGCTAAATATTTGATATTAAATGAAAGCCCTGTTTCCCCTGAATAAAATGATATATAATAAGGGTGGGTGCATTTACTATGAAAGAGGTGTATTACGGTTGGACAGACATGTAGCGCAAATGCCAGGTTTTGTTTACATTTTGTTTTGTTCACAACGTGTACATTTGGCTCCGTCCTTAAGGGGTTAATACATTGATTATGCATAGGGTACTAAAGTTTAATAAATAATATGGACAGACAAAATGACCAGTGTTGAATTGCATAGTGTCCCCTGCATAGTTATTTATGATTATATACAAGATGTGACATGAGTAGTGTTATCTCTTAGGTACATAGCACACAGCATTGGAGTATGGTGGTCTAGTAGGGTATTTAACCCCTATATGATTAGTATGTGTGGCCAAACTATGTGTAATAGCCTAATTACCATGCATGGAATAAGCAATGGAATGATATGCAATGTATGCAGGGGGAGCATAAATCAAATTATAGCAACAAGACAATTTATACACATTGCTGTATAAACAAATATGTTTAGGATTATTGGATGAGATTAAACAGTGTATTTAACTCCTACAGGGAAACAAAAAAATGTACTATAGAAACATAGATAATGTGTACTTCTCGTTCAAGCCTCTGGGATATACTGTGTCCAAAGTTTTTATCCAGAACGTTTCACGTTGTAGAAGAAGTTTACTTCGATCACCCCCACGTCTGAGGGGGGGTATATGGTCTATAGCCATAAATTTCAGGGTGGGTAACGTGTGGCCATGGGCCAAAAAGTGTTTTGCTACAGGGAGTTCAGCCTTATTGTCCCTATAGGCAATGCGAATGTTGGATCTGTGGTTGCGGATCCGTTCCCTCAGTGGGAGGTCAGTTTTGCCCACATAGGAGAGGCCACACGGACACTGGAGTTTATAGATGACAAAATCCGAAGTGCAGGTCAACCTATGCCTAATTTGGTACTTCCGCCCAGTGTGTGGATGCTGGAAGAATTTTCCAGGTATCATGTGGCTGCAGGTGACACAGCCCAGACAGCGATAGCAACCAAGGCTCTGTGCTGTTTGTTGTTTGGTGTAGCAGTGTACTGGGTCCGTCTTTACCAGGAGGTCACGTAGATTTTTTCCCCGTTTATAGCACAACATGGGTGGATTCTGAAAGATTTTTGGTAGTGTTGGATCTTCTGATAGTAAACGCCAGTTGGAGTGCAAGGTGTTCTTGAGGCTGTGGGATGCCGTATTGTAGGTGGTCGGAAAGACTAGTCGTGGTGTATCATCTTTTTTCTCTCTCATAGGCTGTTGGCTCTTATCAAGTGCTTTCTGAAGAGTAGCATCCTTGTAGCCTCTCTGTTTAAACCTATTCCATGTTTCTTTAGTTTGTAAGCATGCTCTCATGGGATCTGAGTTATTCCTTTTAACCCTTAGGAACTGGGAGAGTGGTAAGGATTCTTTCAAGTGTCGTGGGTGAAAGCTGTCAGCCTGGAGTAGGGTGTTACGATCCGTTGTCTTGGTGAATAAAGTATACCCAAGCTTCATCTCTTTTTTAAAGATATGGACATCCAAAAAATTCACTGCATCCTGGCTCACTGTCATCGTTAATTTGACCGGTGTGGGTGCCCTGTTGATGGCCTCTATCATCTCCAAAATGGACTGGTGATCTCCCTTCCATATAAGGAACACGTCATCAATGAAGCGCCTATAGAATAAAATATTTGCTTCATACGGTTGTAGAATGTGGAGGGTCTCAAATATAAACATAAAGCTGTTGGCATACATGGGTGCCATAGCTGCTCCCATGGAGGTCCCCGCTATTTGCTGGTACCAAGTTTCTTCAAATCTGAAGTAGTTAAGTGTAAGGACTGCCTCCAGGATTTCCATGACGTATTCAATCGGGGGGCCTGTGTATGTTGTTGAGTCTTGTAACACTTTGCGCATTGCTTCTATACCATCCAAATGAGGAATGATTGTGTAGAGACTTTTCACATCACACGTTACCAGCAGTGTAGTAGTGTTGGGTAAATTGATGGTGTCCAGAAGTTTCAATAGGTCTGGGGTATCTTTAATGCAGGTGGGAAGCTTGACAACTGTATCTTTAAATAAATAGTCCAGCCACTGAGCCAATGGTTCCAGTACTCCCCCTATGGCTGACACTATGGGTCTGCCTGGTGGATGATCAATGCTCTTGTGTACCTTGGGTAAGGTGTAAATAATCGGAGTCTTAGGTGTGGACTGGATCAAGAATTTCTGTAACTCTGTTGTCACAAAGTTAGCTTCCACTCCTCTTTGTACAATCGCTGAGATTTGTTGTGTGATACATGCTGTAGGGTCGCCCTTAAGTTTGGTGTAGGTGTCTGTATCTTGAAGCTGGGATAGAAGTTCCACTCGATAGTCACAGTAGTTAAGAAGTACTATGCCTCCACCTTTGTCCGCCGGTCTAATGACCAAGTTCACATCGTTTGCTAGTGAGCGGATAAGTTCAAGGTCTTGCTTCGTTATGTTGCTGAAATGACGTTGTTTGGTTTGCAAGATTATATCCATGTCTCGCTGCATATTACGCAGAAATGTCCTTATTGATAACTGCTGTGTTGGAGGGTCAAAGGTGCTTTTGGCTCTAAAGTGACCCATTTCACTGGTAGTTGGGGAGGAGGTGTTTTTGAAGAATTCCTTCAGGCGTATGGTTCTTCCGAATTTGTATAATTCTACGTCACTCTGAAGGTGGTTTGGGAGATTGGTTGGCACAAAAGAAAGTCCTTTTTTGAGTAGTTCGGTTTCATTGGGTGTTAATATTCTATTTGATAGGTTGAAGATTGGGATTACCTCGGTGGTCGTGGTGGTTTTCCCCTTGTGGTATGATCGGCCTTTCTGGCCCCTTCTGGTAACATACCTTCTCTTTGTCTTGTTAAATTCCTTGTATGGACCCTGGAAGGTGGTCCTTGATCCTGCTCTAAAAAATCTTGTGTAGAGGATTTGTTGGACTGGTTAGAGTGTGATGGTTCTGAGTCAGAGGTTGATTCCCCAGATGTTCGGTCAACAGTAAATTGTTTAGGTTTAGATATAGTGGAAAGCAACCAGTCCAATTGGATTGTTACTTAGTAACCTTAGTAACAAAGTGGAAAGCAACCAGTCCAATTGGATTGTTACTTAGTAACCTGTAGCCCCGCCCCTTTTCTGGGCCTTGCACACATGGCCACCACACTCAGAGTTACATTACTCTCTAATGCAGGGCAAGCTGTCTCATGGCTAGGTGAGTACACAATTAAGGTAAATTATTTTGAGGGATTGGGGGTATATATTTCTTTGTGTCCGGGCACCACAGGATTACACCAGGAGTGCAAGCCTTCGCTATTTATATATATATATATATATATATATATATATATATTTATTTATTTTTTTTAATTTTTTTTTTTCCTAATTAACAACGGCGATCCGGTAAGTAACTAAGACCGTTAGGACGGTTCAGGACCATCAGCGGTCGGCAATGTAAAAATTCTGATGACGGTCCTGAACCGTCCGCGGTCCTTAAGGGGTTAAGGCATACTTTATTTTACTGTTTGTAAACCAAACAACATAGAGGAATTGTAATATGTATTACTACCACCAGAACCTTATCAGATATGCTGTCAGAGTTAAAGAGGAAACACTCACAATATATAGTGTACATGTTTCTTTCCAAGACAGTTTTGTGAATGGGGAGTTATTGATGGTCTGAGAGGGTCGGCCAATCAGCAACACCCATGTCCGGCAGCACTCCGCACTTACTGAAAGTGACAATTTAAAAGCCGGATTGTCTAGGGCAGGGATAGGCAACCCTCGGCACTCCAGATGTTATGGACTATATTCCCCATAATGCTCTTACACCCATAATAATGGCAAAGCATCATGGAAGGGGTAGTCCAAAACATCTGGAGTGCCGAAGGTTGCCTATGCCTGGTCTAGGGGGTAGTGGACATCACCGCTGGAGGCAAATTAGCCTTATAGAGTAATACTGTGACTTTATAGGCATATCTTCTATACTGTGTTTTGTAAGTTTTTAATCTTATTTGGTTGGGGCACTCTGTTTATAAATTGCCTTGGTGGTGACAGCTTTTATAGGTGTGGGTAGTGTTAAGTGGGATTTTTTGTAATCATTATTCCCGGTATAGTGGAAACAAAATGTGATTTTAACCCTTTCACCGACTGAAGCAAGTCACATAACCCTTTTCACCAACCTAAGCAAGTCACATAACTCAGGGCTCGACAAATCCCAGGCGCCATGAAAAGTCAGTGTTTACACTGAAAGACCTGCAGGGACAGGCTATAGACACCAGAACCACTATATTAAGCTGTAGTGGTCCTGGTGACTATCATGTCCCTTTGAAAAATTTATTTTTGTCATTGAATATAAAGCTATGTAAGTAAAAAAAAAATCTGGCTCCTAACTTTTTTTAGCTGGCTCCTAGAATCAAATCAAATTTGTCAAGCCCTGATGTAACCTATTGGAATCACAGTGTCCATGATAATTTATGCTTCATTTTCTTGTTTTTATCAAAACACTAGGCCATATATCCAAGAATCACTGCCACATACCCCCATAACTTTCCATATTTCTTAAAGCATTCCATGTCAAACTGCAGCACCCCCTGCGAACAGAAAAACAATCTCATAAGACACGCTATTATTCCGCATGTAAAAACAAGACACATCATAACGTCATTGAGTAATTGTGGAGATCTTTCTAAACTATGAAACTTACTGTCTGAATTCCCCTGAGTATAGTGTACTCAAAAACTTGTATAAAGTATCCAAAAAGTTATCTGGAGTTTCTACTTTCTTCCCACATGTTTGAGAGCATTTGAGAGGAAGTAATTAAATGGAGAATATGTTAATCCTATAAAAAATAGGATATGTGTTTATTCACAATAGTGAATCAAAGAAGTTTAAAAAAAAAAAAATTTAAGTCCTGCAACCATGCCCATATTGTTTATATATAATGAAAAAAAAAATCTAAATATTATAGGTTTTGGAAGCTGTGCCCAAAACCTATAATAATTATTATTGCCTAATACCTCCACTACATGAGACTTGTATCACATGATTTCACAGGTTACTATGATAGCCATGCTATGTAGATAATATGCCTATGCTGTCTGATGTAACTTTGTCACGTTCAGGTGTAAGCAGGGATGAGAGTTATTGAAAGGTATGCGGTCATAAAATTGTAACTAAGGCCTTGATGTAATATTGTTGGATAAGCTTTCCAAATGACTTCAAATTTTTGGATAAACTTTTTAAATGATTTAGTATTATGAAATATATTGTAATGTTCTGATTTATTTTTTTATAGAATATATTTTTTGGGGGAAAAAAAACATTAAAAGTTTATTCAAAAATATTAAATCATTTAGGTTTTAAGAAAAACACTTCCATCGGTCATAAGCACTAACTACTTAAGTACACATTGATTAAATTATTTAATGTATTTATAACCGTAAATATACTTTGATTGTACCCTTATCAAACAGAGCATTTAGTACACACACTTGCAAAGAAACAAGGACTCACTTTTCTATATCCCAGAAATGTTCCTATAAACGGTAATGGTGTGGGTCCTGGAATCCCAAACTTCTTAAAGAATCGATAAGGATACAGTCCATATCTGAGGAGGTAGTTACCATTTAGTATAGGAAAATACACAAAGTTAACTCAGCACTCACATTCAAAGAGTTGACATTTCTTTCAAAATTAGCACCCTTTAGGTTTGTAAAGAAGCATTAACCTTTGTGTATAACAAGAAAGCATCTCACACAAACCTCTCCTTTATACATGGGATACAATGAATGACTGGGCTTATAAGGTAAAGGTAGCCTAGCACCACCACATATAAAAAGCACATGTTAAAAATTCATGAAGCCATGAAAATTGCAGGGAAATACACATTTTCGTGACCTTTCAGTTTTACATACTAGACAACATACAGGTAGCTACCAAGTTTTTGTATTACAACTCTCATAATTCTCAGCCAGACCAATGCTGACTGAGATCATGTGAGAAGTAATTAAGTATTTGGTAAGCTAGGTGAGTGCAGGAGATCCTTACAGTTTGTTAGGTCCAGCAATACTTGAAATACGTATGCAATATGACACCAGGGAACATTAGACGACTGAATAGACATCTCACCGTTGCACCTTTCATTTAAAAAGAACTTGTCCTAAAACTTCTACCAAGGGCAAAGAGAAGCATCCCACCCCTGTTACACCATATTACAGGTGTATGCACCGAGTAGGGAGGGGACAAGTTTTGTTGTATTGCCTGCATATTGCATACTCACACTAATAGAAGAACCCAGAATGCAGCCAGAAGGAACCACGTCCATGGGGATAGGTTTGGGATGAAATCCATGGCTCCCTCTCACAAGTTTCACCCTAAACAGGGAAGTGTAAGTGCCTGTGTGTCAATGTATCTGTGTCTTTGTTAAATTGTTATCGAAGCTAGTTCCTTCTCTCCCTGCGTTACAATCCCCCTTCCAGACAGTCCTTGCGTTCCGCCCATCGAACCTATTATTGCCAAACACACCAGTCATGTGATGCGTTGGGAGGCTCAGTATGTGTTACACTGTAACTGTAACGTTTACATTCAATGCACATTCAAGTGACGTCATGCAGCCGGACTGGACTGACAGCCCCGACTTGGCACACAACTGATAACAATATGTGAGGACAAATAAGGACCTTAGTGGTGCATAGGAAATGTATGGAGAATAATTACAGTGTGTCCTTGTAGTGCACGCCTATGCAATGCATACCTAATATAGTCTTAGTAGAGGAAATGTAAATTAGACTTTGGCGTTTGCTAATAACAGTCATGATAGCACCAGGATTCTGGTAGAAATTGGAACTCACTCATTCCATATTAGATGTACTATCCTTCACTTTCAGCACTGTGCACCTCCAAACAGTTTTAGGCTACAAAATATGGCTCCAGCTGTCTAAGGAGAGCTCTACTACTGACACTAGGCCTATATTAGAGAGATATGAATTCGTAACAAACAAAACGATTGTAACAATAACATTAAAAAAGCACCTCATCCATCTCAGCAATGCCCCATCTTCTAGCAAGACACTGCATTAAGACTAATCAGTATGCAAGGTTCCTCCCACATTCATCTTATAAATATTTTAGTGGTTTATTTTTACATTATAAATTATAACACTTTACATTAAAAAAGACATACAGACATATACTTAATTAGAAAACATTGTAGTTTAGACTCCTAAAGGTACACTATAGTCACCTGAACAACTACAGCTTATTGTATTTGTTCAGGTGAGATTTATAGCTCCCTGCAGGCAATCTAATGTAAACACTGTATTTTCAGAGAAAATACAGTGTTTACATTGATTGATAGGAATACCTCCAGTGGCCGTCTCTCAGACGGCCACCAGAGGGACTTCCTATCATGTAGGGCCCTAAAAAGGCATTGTACATGTCAGACGTATTAAAATACGTCTGATGTGTGCAGGAGAGAGAAGGCACTGTGACGAAATAGGGGGTGTGGTGTATCACCAAATTAATATATATTTATTACACAAGGTTCGTCTACATTAAAAGGTATTTATTAGAAGACAACAACACAATACTATAAGTTTATCACAAACATACAGCCCAGACCCACGGAGCAACAACCCTTTTTAAATCTAACTATCTATATAGTAATCCCCTTCGACACACGTGAGATCTCACCCACAATTAGGCCTTCACATCTAGTAATGGCTCACTGCTGCAAGTTCAACATCATATCCACCAAGGAAGAAAAGGAAGCAACAGAGTGTAACATGGTTCACCATGATAGCACATGGCATCTGCACATCTGCTCTGTAGCACAGCCAAGAAGGAACAGAGAGGAATGGAAATAGGGGGAAATGGTTCTCTCTCAACTGACTTGTAAAGGTATTGAATTACCCAATTACCAAATCAAAGGGTAAAGCTTACCCCCCTGTAAGAAAGGCATACATGAGCTTGGTCACATGACCCCTGGTCACCATATTAGTTTCACCACAGGGGGCGCGGCTTCACGAGGCTCCCGGCACTGGAACCAGGTGAGTAAAACGGGTTGGCTGGAGAGTCCCTTTAATGTCTCTATTTAAAAGGAGCACGCTAACATTCTAACATTAGAAATACTAAATATTTAAAATGTCTAAGGTACTCCTAATCAGTGGTGGAACTAACACGGTCGCAGGGGTGCTTACCTGGATGGCAGATGCCTACTCTTCCTACGGGAGGTCAGGAGATAGGATTTCAAGAGGCAGGTGTTATTCGGCGGCAATGGAGCACTAATCTGACAGTTCCTGTCTCCTCCCTTGCATGCCCTCTGTGATGCCGGGAGCCGGAATATGACATAATTTCGGCCCTGGCATACTAAACAGCGCGGGACTTGAGAAGAACTGTCAGATCAGTGCTCCCTCTCTGCCGTCGTAGGCCGCCTGTCTCCTGTCCTCTCCTTCCCTCCGGTATATATTAGCAGAGCAGGCACCTGCCATCCAGTTAAGCAGTTGCCTACTCTGCCCCTTTTTGTAAGCGCCGATTTGGTGCCCCACCTTCTAGCGGCCTATGGTTGCAGGGTTCAACAGGGTGGCCGATCCCCCTGGAGTGTCAAATTTCAAAGTGCATGCAAATCCCCACTCCCCTTCTCAAGCCTTAAATACACTCCTTCCTTGTCATCACGCTGTTTCGATTGGTCCTTTCAGTCACTACTGATGAATCTGCTGATTTCTGATTTACTAACTAGTTCCGCCTTGCTTTCAACATCATAGTGTTCCGCACCCGATGACGTCATGCATTCCACTGTAACCGGGTTAGAGGCATGGTGTCTTCCTGTTGTTGGGTCCATTGGCGTCTTCACGCTACATGCACGATGACGTATGCATTCCAGGTACACTTGGTGGTCCTGGGGTTGTATTTAAGGACTGGGAAGGGGAGGGGGGATTTGTTTGCACTTTGAAATTTGCAATTTGTTTGAAAGTACAGAATTGTCCCTGAGGAAGTCCCTAAGTGGGATGAAATGCATAAGACCAAATTTATATGTTATAGTCATAACTGCTAACTTTCATGTAATTGTAAATTAGCAGTGTGCACTTTACTTGTTACCTTATTAGGTTGCACTTTGTCTTTCTGCTCATTTACTGAGATAAATAAGACCCAAGATCTGGAGGAGAGTATCATCAATTACTATTAAAAGACTCTTTATCTGATTTGAAACTGTGAGTAGCCAGTTGGCTAAAAATACCAACTACTAGTATGTTGCACAGTTTTGCACTATGTTGTACCATTGGCTGATAGGTTACCCCTATTTGTATATATTGATAACAGGGCAATCTTTAACGCGGGGCAAATGGGGCAGCTGCTCTGGGCCCGGTTACTCCTGGGGGGCCTAAGTCTGCTCCATGGACCCCCTGCTGCACCCAGCGCCGGACTGGCTCACCAGGATACCGGGAAATTTACAGGTGGGCCGCGGCATCTGGGGGCTGCACATGTAGGTGCCACCACTGGCACTCTGAGGGGACCGGCCACATTCCACGCTGGAGCCCCCAGGCCGGGTGGCAGCCTCGTCGGGCTGGCGGCACACCTGTCACTAATGCAGAGGACTGAAGGAGGGAGCATGTCTCTCTATCATTCTCCCTCGCGGTTCCCACAATTCCCAGCACAGTATGGGGAAAGAGTGAGACACAGGGGAAGAAAGAGGGGGAATAGAGAAATGGTGGAGGGAGAGGAAGAGACCGAGGGGAAAGAGAGATATGGGGGGGAGAAAGAGAGAGGGGAAGAGAGATGTGGGGGGAGAAAGACACAGAGGGGAAGAGAGATGTGGGGGGGAGAAAGACAGAGGGGAAGAGAGAGACACAAAGGGAGAATGAAGATAGACACACAAGGGGAGGGGAAAAAGAGGCAGAGGGGGAAGAGAGAGACTGGGAAGGAGAGGGGAGATATGGACACATAGAAGCAGTGAAGGGGAGAAAGAAACATACAGAGGGACTGGGGGGGAGACAAAAAGGCACACAGAGGGGCTGGAGGTAAAAAGAGGCACACATAGGGGCTGTATATATCACTGGTGGATCCAGGGGGGGCAAGGGGGAATTGCACCCCTCCCTCACCCGAGGCTCCCCTGTCCAAGCTCCAGCCCTGCAATGTGCCTTCACAGACTGGAGGGGAGATCAGAGATCTCCCTCCCCGTTCCGCAGGCACTGTGTGGGCAGCCGGCAGGGCAGAGAAGAAGAGAGGACCCGGGAGCTCAACCTGCAGCTCCTCCGGGTCCTTCTTGCGCAAGCACAGAGCATTGCCACGGTTACCATGGCAACACTCCAGCTCTCACGAGAGTGAACTCTAGCCCTGGAGCTACGGGCTAGAGTTCACTCTCAACACTGCGACCACCAGGGATTCCTGGTGGTCGTGGTGGTGAGAGTGAACTCTAGCCCCATACACACACTGCCCCCACACACACACCATACCCATTCACACACTGCCCCCCCACACCATACACACACACACACTGCCCCCCATACACACATTGCCACGCACACATACACAGCCCCCCATACACACATTGCCCCACAGACCCTACACATTCACACAATACACCCCCTGCACACACTGCACCCCTCACACATTGCACCACTGCTCCTATACCCTGCTACAGTCCCATATCCCAGCAGACCCCAGGTAAGTTGTCAAACTGTTTGACTACTTACTCTGGGAGGGGGTCCTGGCACCATAACCACTACACAGAGCTGTAGTGGTTATTGTAGTGGTCATTGTGCATGGATTATTTCTTTAAATAATCTACAAGTGCCCCTCCCGAGGTCCGGCTCTGGATCCGCCACTGGTATATATAAAGGGTGGAGACACAATGTTTGGATGAATTTTAGGCAGCCATGATCCAGGAAGGATCTCTAACAGCCATCCGAGAAGTGACCAGTGGAGTTATCACTAGGCTGTAATGTAAACACTGCATTTTCTCTGAAAAGACAGTGTTTACAGCAAAAAGCCTGAAAGTAATGATTCTACACACCAGAACAAATTCAATAAGCTGTAGTTGTTCTGGTGACTATAGTGTCCCTTTAATATATGTGTAAATATTATAGGCATATATATATATATATCTAGAAAAATACCTCTTGGTATACCCTCTTGGTTTTGTTTATATATATATCTATCTATCTAATACACACATTAATATACATGTCATATATATAGGATTTCAGTCCTTCATGGCGTAGTGTTTTACCAATTATTTTCTTGGTGACTATGGTCTCAGCTGCCTTGAGATCAACCACCATGTAGTTCTGGGCTGATTCCTCAGCGTTCTCATGATCATTGAAACTCCACTCTTACATGGAGCAACAGACCGAGGGAGACTGACAGTTATTTTGTGTTTCTTCCATTTGCGAATAATCACACTAACTGTTATCACCTTCTCACCAAGCTGCATGGCGATGGTCCCATTCCAGCCGTGTGTAGGTCTGCAATCTTGTCCCTGACATCCTTGGACAGCTTTTTGGTCTTTGGCCATGGTGGAGAGTTTGGAATCTGATTGATTGATTGGATCTGTGGACAGGTGTCTTTTATACAGGTAATGAGCTGAGATTAGGAGCATGTATCAGAGTTCCTTGTACCCCAGATGCGTACCTCCGCCAGAGGGGTTGCTTCCTACCTGAAACCGGGAAACAGATGGGGAAACTAACTCTTTTAGTCCTTACAAAGACTTTCCCTGCTGTATCCCCTGCAAGCTGGAACGGCAGACACAGGGGTTAAATCTTCCTTCCGTCCAGTAACCAGACACGACACAATTCTGGAGGTTAAAAAACTGACAATCTTTATTTGGAACACACAGCTTTTATGCACAGACCCCCACAGGGGGTCTCCCTTCAGTTCAACACAATCCCAGGCAGGAGGGGGTTGGTTTACAGATAGCCATCTCCCACTCTGGGAGATCCCAACAGTACACAGGGACACATTAAAACATATTCCATACAGGGTGGTAACCTTTGGGGCTCGGCATCCCAGAAAGGGGAGGGGGGGGTCACACAGATAAAACCTACATCCCTAGGTAGCCCCGGGTCCCATCTGGGATCCCTGCAAAAAGCAGGGCGATCGGATTTACAGAGCCCAAGAAAACATAATCTAAAGTCTGGGGCTTGAGGCTCTGTACATCCCTGAAATTAGTTCCATGAAGTTGCTTGGTTTAGTCCGGCGAATTCAAACTTCACGCCCAAACCAAGCAACAACCAATCAGCTGAAAGGCGTGAAACCAAATCGCGCCATTCAGCTTGCAGGGAGGAGAGGAGTTTCGCCTCCCAATCAGGCGTAAGGGCGCGAAACTCTGTTACACCTGGGAGCCAGAAATATTGCTAAATGATAGGGGATCAAATACTTAGTTGCATCACGAGCAAGTTCATAAAGGGGAAATAGGAGCCTAACCTTGCGATCGGCTCCCATTGGCCCACGTCGTTCCGGTGCCCCCATTCTTGCACGTGTTGGGGAGCAGGCATGACGTGGACCAATCAAATGAAATACAGCATTATTTAAACTTACCTGGCCCTACTTACTGTGTCTTATTGTGGTTTCTATTTCCAGTACCCTTTAGTGCGGTACTTGAGTTATTGTATTGTATTCTGGTATTGACGTTGGCTTTGTTTCCTGACTCAGTTTCTCTTTAACCCTGGCGTGTCTTGTTTGCCATCTGTTTATTACCATGTACCAGACTTAAGCTAGTTCTTGTTTTCGCTGTCTCTTGTTACCCAGACCTTGGCTTGTATATCGACTACACTTTATTCTGTCTAACGTTAAGTCTAGCCACTCTAAGGCCCGGTAAGATGTTTATATTTGCTTTGTCCGTTCCTTGCTATCCCAAACTCTGCGTATTAGGGTTATACTTTGTGGCAGTCACACAGCCGGGAAGGTTTTCATCAGGTTTTCACAGGGCTAACAGAGGAGCCAGCTATGCTGTACTAGTGTGTGCCTGCTTCCCCCTTCTCAATGAGCTGTACTAGAGCTCAATGGGAAACATAGGAAAGCTGTGATTGAGTGTGCATAAAAATACAAGCGTACACTGCAATATTGCAATATATATCCCTTTATGAGCTTCCATATAAGACAAAAAAGGAACATCTTATAACAAGCTAAGTCTATAGCTCAAGCTAGGTCTATAGAATATGTGAGTGGTTCCTTGACTATTTTTACCCTTTATTTGGTTTTAATGTCTTACACTATTGTATGCTCCAATTTATTATAGGTTGTTTATCTTTTACACATATGAACTTTCATCTTACTTACTTAGAGGAGCACAAGGAGCCCTGTTGTGAGAGAATCAACATCTAATGCCAAAGGGAATCTGTAAGAAATACATTAATCAGTCTGTGATATAACGTATGTATCATTTTATTTGGTGAGGGGGTTAGAATAGGAGGACGTAGAATCACAACTTAAAAGAACACTCCAAGCAATGTAACTACTCTAGCACACTGTAATGGTTATGGTGCCAGGAGTGGCCTGTTGCCCCCAAATTATATTAAATTTTATAACCCTGTTTTAACCTGCTGTGCCTGCATCAGCTGATCCCTCTGATTGCCCTGCACTCCTGGGTTTAGCTTAAAGGATCACTATAGTGTCAGGAAAACTAAGCAGTTTTCCTGACACTATAGTGCCCTAAAGGGTGCCCCTACCCTCAGGGCCCCCCCTCCCGTGGTGCTAAAGGGGTTAAAACCCCTTCAGCGGCTTACCTTTTTCCAGCGCCGGGCTCCCTCGGCACTGGTGACCTCTCCTCCCCCACTGACATCAGCTCCCTCTGCAGACGTCAGCGGAGCCGAATGCGCATGTGCCACGCACGCATTCAAGCTGTCAATAGGAAAGCATTTTTCTGCCTCCAGCATCACAGATGTGCCTCTAGTGGCTGTCCGGAAGACAGCCACTAGAGGCTGGCTTAACCCTGCAATGTAAACATAGCAGTTTCTGTGAAACTGCTATGTTTGCATCTGCAGGGTTAAAACCTGAGGGACCTGGCACCCAGACCACTTACCTTATTCCAGCGCCGGAATAAGGTGACCTCTCCTCCCCCGCCGACGTCAGCTCCCCCGTCCGACGTCACTGGAGCCGAATGTGCATGCGCGGCGAGTGCCACGCGCACATTCAAAGTGTCCATAGGAAAGCATTTCTCAATGCTTTCCTATGGAAGCTCTGTGCGATGGAGGCATAACATGCCTCCAGCGTGGCAGATGCGCCTCTAGTGGCTGTCCGGAAGACAGCCACTAGAGGCTGGCTTAACCCTGCAATGTAAACATAGCAGTTTCTCTGAAACTGCTATGTTTGCATCTGCAGGGTTAAAACCTGAGGGACCTGGCACGCAGACCACTTCATTGTGCTGAAGTGGTCTGGGTGACTGAAGTGTCCCTTTAATAGTAGTGAAGGCAGGGTGCAGCATACTGTAGATATTCCACCGCTTGTACAGCACTACAGAATCTGATGGTGCTATATAAATAATAAAATAATATTCTAGTGATGGGAGTGTTCCTGTAATTAAGTTTGCTTTGTACACAATCCTTGAGGAAAAAACTCACAGGCACTCCAACTTCAAGCCGCAGGCAGATTTATTATGACAGAATGCAAATTGCGTTGCATTCTGTCATAATAAATCTGCCTGCGGCTTGAAGTTGGAGTGCCTGTGAGTTTTTTCCTCTTGGATTATTGTACTGGGATTGCTGGTCCTGCTCTGGAGCACCCTTGGCCGTTGGGACTGGGTGCGGTTCTCATCACTTACTCTGCTCAATAGTTTGTACACAATCCTTGACCTTACTGTGACATTATTTGAAAAGGCAAACATTGCATTAACTAACAATAATACATTGGCCACTCTTTACACTACAGAGGAGTGCTATGTATGGACATTTTTAGGAATAAAGGAAAATAAGGCATTTCAAACATCTGCAATATCAGCTAGAGAAAATAGACACCTTGGCTCACAATCGAAGCCCAATGGTGTGATAGATGATTGCAAGCACAAAGGACTGCGCACACTATATAGAGCGCTGACCTTTAACATGAGGACATAAACAAACAGATGTAGACTTTGACTAGTGAACAGATGGACATGGCACCAGAGGAAAAAGGTGAACATTTCTTCTCCATGACATCTGTGATAGGGCCTGGAAGTGTGATGCAGTCAACTCACATGGCCCTTAAGCTGGACTCACAGGGACCTTTTGCCCTTTGAACAAAATCATACAAAAAGGTCATCAAAATGACACGTCTCACAAAACAAGTCTAGATTCTAAAACTGCACAAAATACTATACAGGGACTGGCTGTCTAGTCTGAAGATGATGAATCTCACACTGATTTGTCTAATATGATAAGATTTGTTTTGTGAATATTGGTTTGCTGTGTGCCTAGCAGGGGAGAGATGGGCTTTGCTGTATAACTAATATATCTTTGTAACATGGCATTCTCTAAACTTAGGATTCTTTGTAAACAAGCGGGGAGAGTGAGAGATTCCAGACTGTCAATGTTGTACTGATTAAATATGTTTATGTGTTTTTCTTTGTTGTTTTTTTCAACCCATTACCTTCCATATTAAATATGACACTTGATGCCATATCTTCTTGTGTCTTTCCCTGGAAAAACAAGGTTTCCTAGTCAGGGCCGCCATCAGGGCATGACAACCATAACGGTTGTTATGGGCCCGGCGGTCCTGGGGGGCCCTGACCCCACATTCCTTATGTGCACATATATATAGTGATGTGCACTGCGGGCCCCCTGCTACATGTACATTGCAGAGGGGGGCCCAACAGCACTCTGTCCTCCTTTCCAGCCCCTCTCTGTAACTTTCCTGCAGCAGCCATGGCAACGCTCCGCACAGCACGGAGGCCGGTCTCGCGAGAGTTCGTCAGAGAGGAGCTGGAAAGTTAGACAGTGTGTGCTGCTGGGCCCCCCTTTGCAATGTATCACGGCTGGCTCCCTCCACAATGCGATCTTCCCCCCCCCTCCCTGGCACGGTAAGAAGCAGGGAGAGGGGAATAACATTTTTTACAATTTTTTTTTTTAAATACTCCCCTCCCCCCTATTTTGCACACACACACACACACACACACACACACACACACTGCATCCTTACAAGCACACACTCTGCACTACATTTACTAAACACACACTGCACTACACACACACACTACATTCACTAAACACAATCTGCACTACACACTACATTCACTAAACACAATCTGCACTACACACACACTACATTCACTAAACAATCTGCACTACAAACACTCACACTACATTCACTAAATACACTCTGCACTCACTACATTTACTAAACACACACTACACCCAAACTACATTCACTATACACACACTACATTCACTATACACACGTTGCACTCACTACAAAAACACACTCGGCATTCACCACAATCACACTACATTCACTATACACATTTTGCATTCACTACAATCACTATACATACTTTGCACTAACTGCAAACACACTACATTCACTATACACATACCTCAGGGATCTCTACTTCTCTTTAATATTTTTATTAGTGATATTGCAGAAGGTCTTGATGGTAAGGTATGTCTTTTTGCTGATGATACTAAGATATGTAACAGGGTGTACGTTCCAGGAGGGATAAGCCAAATGGCAAATGATTTAGGTAAACTAGAAAAATGGTCAGAACTGACATTTAATGTGGATAAGTGCAAGATAATGCATATTGGATGTAAAAACCCAAGGGCAGAGTACAGAATATTTGATAGAGTACTAACCTCAACATATGAAGAAAGGGATTTAGGAGTGATTATTTCTGATGACTTAAAGGTAGGCAGACAATGTAATAGAGCAGCAGGAAATGCTAGCAGAATGCTTGGTTGTATAGGGAGAGGTATTAGCAGTAGAAAGAGGGAAGTGCTCATGCCATTGCACAGAACACTATTGAGACCTCACTTGGAGTATTGTACACAGTACTGGAGACCGTATCTTCAGAAGGATATTGATACCTTAGAGAGGGTTCAGAGAAGGGCTACTAAACTGGTTCATGGATTGCGGGATAAAAAAACTTACCAGGAAAGGTTAAAGGATCTTAACATGTATAGCTTGGAGGAAAGACGAGACAGGGGGGATATGATAGAAACATTTAAATATATAAGGGGGATCAACACAGTAAAGGAGGAGACTATTTAAAAGAAGAAAAAACTACCACAACAAGAGGACAGTCTTAAATTAGAGGGAAGGTTTAAAAGGAATATCAGGAAGTATTACTTTACTGAGAGGGTAGTGGATGCATGGAATAGCCTTCCAGCTGAAGTGGTAGAGGTTAACACAGTAAAGGAGTTTAAGCATGCGTGGGATAGGCATAAGGCTATCCTAACTATAAGATAAGGCTAGGGACAAATGAAAGTATTTAGAAAATTGGGCAGACTAGATGGGCCGAATGGTTCTTATCTGCCGTTACATTCTATGTTTCTATGTAAATACTGACTTTTCTCAGCAAAAAGCATGCAGGAACATATTACTACATCAAGGTGTATTTATTCTGGTGACTATAGTGTCCCTTTAAGGGGAAGGTCACTTCCTTACTGGACTACCAGGGATTCTATAAGAAGCACAAACACCAGAAAACATAGCTCCACTGACCTATTAGAGGTTATAGACCCTCCCTGCAAAAAAGGCATTTAGAAGGGGTAGTTTTTTTGTTTTTTTATTGAATTAAATAATTATGTGTGGAGAGGCTGCCCACACACACACACACACACACACACATTTCCCACAGCCTCCCCTTTACATCGTCCCACAGATAACACCATATACATTAGTGCTGGAACATCCTGGGTTGCAACATTTGTGAGTGTGACCAGGTCCTGAGTGTTCCACATGTCAGGAGACCATCAAACTGATCAGGCCCCATAACATCATACCTGACCTGGCCCCTTTCAGCTTGCTGAGAGGAAGTGACTTCGGGTCATTTCCCCCAAGTTTTCTGAAAGAGAGAAGATGCCACAGAGTGGATGTGTAGAGGAACGAAGGAAGCTTGGCGTCTCACATCCTGCTGCCAGCTCTTACTGGAACTCAGGGGAGCCACCATCCTGCACCAAAAAAGTAAGGAAATAGGAGGGTGGCAACATTTTTTAATTACTTCTAAATGTATCTGTTTTTGTGTGTTTGTCACTGTATATCTGTGTCTATGTGTACCTGAGAGCAAATGCATATCAGTGTCAGTTTGTGTATCTGTGCTTTAGTGAATGCCCGAACTATAATATCAGTGTAAAACTAGCTTACTTACCTTGCTGAGAAAGAGTTACAATTCCAACTGCTGCTTTGTCATCAATAGTGACATGGTGGTCTTGCGCATGCTCCCAGTCTGTATCAGAATTCCTTACCCGTCAGAAGTGCTAGCACGCATGTGGAGCACTGGCAACAGCTGATCTGTGTCGGTGGAGAAATCTGAAAGGTATAGAAATCTGCCAGAACACCAGCAATTTCCCAGAGAATCTGCCTTACAAAGACTTCTCATTGGGTTGCTTTTGGAAGTCTGTGATTGGCCAGCCAGAGAAAGTCTGGGCTAGGGAAGAAGGGAAGGGCTTTCAAATGCTTAAGGCACGAGATCTGCAGCTTTTGCAAATTGTTTTTAAATATACCCTAATGAAAAAATTATCCATTATTTAATTGGGAGTATATCTATTAAACGGTAATTTAAAAAAAAAAAAATCCAAATTTATTGTTGACACCTATTTAAAAAAAAACAAAAAAACACATTTCACTGTCTGCAGTCAATGTGTTTCTGGCCCTTTTTGAGGTGGCTTGATGCATGCTGGTTAAAACCCATTGATATTTATGAATCAGTAGTAAACAGTGTAAAAATACATTTTAAAAGCAAATAAAAAAATAAACAACTTCCATTCTTTCCCCACTGGAATGTGGCACACCTAATTAACTCAGATGAAAGTCAATCATTTCCATTTCGGAATTTCATCTGGACGAATGAAATTAGTCTAAAAAGAATGAAATTCTACTATCTACCCCATGGCTGCATCTTGCAGCCATTTAGGAGATAACTCCCCAAATTGGTACCCTTGTGGGATTGCCATAATTAAGGGTACCAAATTAGGGAACTGTTTAGTAGGTAGCTCCTTTATTTGGTATCCTTATAGCAATCCAATGTAGTATCTACTAAGTAAGAAGCTCAAAATTACAGAAAGCCCTTCCTTCTATTAATTTTGATCTTTCCACCAAGTTTACTAATTAAAAATACTTAGTATTAGTAAAAAGGGAGGTTTAAATGGAAATAATGGGTTATGTTCTGGTCTCTCTTTGAGTGCTGCACATAGCTCATTTGTCAGTCTGGGACTTCTAATGCCTTTTTACAATGCTCTTCTAAAACATTCATTTAAGTTTTGCTTCCATTGACAAAAAATATATATATATATTTTTTTTTATAGGAAGGATTTAACAGCAAACAGGAATGTCAGTCTCTTCACAGCAGCTGCTTTGTGCTCACATCCACTAGTGTTTGTATTTTTCAGCAACGTTATAGCTCCTTGTAAATCCTGCCAAAACACCAATCATGACCACTAACATTTTACAATTTGTTGTTAATTAATGGCCTATTCAGTCCTACGGCTTGGGGAAATGTTTTAGGGGTAAACTGCATTTAATCTGACTTAGTTTCTACAAAAGTGCAGTTTTCAAGAAAATGTTTCATTTTTATAAATCTTCTTAGAAACACTTTGACTGTCAAAGCTATAAGGGTTTCCTAACTTTCACGTTGAGCTGTAGTTTTAAATGGAAGTTAATCACATTGGTTTGAATCCTTATCTACAAGAAGCACTGTTGTTGGATCTCAATGATTGATTCACATGTGCAAATCACAATGCTAATTTGAGCAACATCTGATTAGACACAAACCATGATGAATTATGAATTAAAGGGACACTATAGTCACCAAAAAAACTTTAGCTTAATGAAGCAGTTATAGTGTATAGATCATGCACCTGCAGCCTCACTGCTCAATTCTCTGCCATTTAGGAGATAAATCACTTTCGTTTGTGTGACTTGACTGCATAAACAGTGATTTATCTCATAAATAGCAGAACATTAAACAGTGAGACTGCAGGAACATGATCTTTATACCAAAACTGCTTCATTAAGCTAAAGTTGTTTTGGTGACTATAGCGTCCCTGTAATTGAAGGAGGATTAGAGCTACCGTGAGGGGGGGAAAGTATTTGATCCCCTGCTGATTGTGAACGTTTGTCCACTGACAAAAATGATCAGTCTATAATTTTAATGGTATGTGTATTTTAACAGTGAGGGAGAGAACAAAAAAAAAAAAAAACACCTGTCAAAAAAGTTAAATTGATTTGCATGTCAATAAATGAAATAAGTATTTGATCCCCTATCAATCAGCAAGATTTCTGGCTCCCAGGTGTCTTATACAGGTAACGAGCCGAGATTAGGAGCACTCTCTTACAGGGAGTGCTCCTAATCTTAGCTCATTACCTGTATAAAAGATACCTGTCCACAGAAGCAATCAATCAGATTCCAAACTCTCCACCATGGCCAAGACCAAAGAGCTAACCAAGGATGTCAGGGGCAAGATTGTAGACCTACACAAGGCTGGTATGGGTTACAAGACCATCACCAAGCAGCTTGGTGAGGAGGTGACAACAGTTGGTGCGATTATTCGCAAATGGAAGAAAACACAAAATAACTGTCAGTCTCCCTTGGTCTGGTGCTCCATGCAAGATCTCACCTTGTGGAGTTTCAATGATCATGAGAACGGTGAGGAATCAGCCCAGAACTACACGGGAGGATCTTGTTTATGATCTCAAGGCAGCTGGCACTATAGTCCCTCCACTCCAACTAAAATCCTGCAGCCCCCTGCAAGGTCTCCCTGCTCAAGAAAGCACATGTACAGGCCCGGCTGAAGTTTGCCAATTAACATCTGAATTATTCAGAGGAGAAGTGGGTGAAAGTGTTGTAGTCCGATGAGACCAAAATCAAGCTCTTTGGCATCAACTCAATTTGCTGTGTTGAGTCAGCCTCAAAACATTAATGACTTTGAGAGGATCTGCAAAGAGGAGTAGGACAAAATTCCTCCTAATGTGGGCAAATCTGGTGGCCAACTACAAGAAATGTCTGACCTCTGATTGCCAACAAGGGTTTTGCCACCAAGTACTAAGTCAAAGAGGTCAAATACTTATTTCACTCATTGACATGCAAATCAATGTATAACTTTGACACACATTCTCTGTATTTTGTTTGGTTATTCTGTATCACTGTTAAAATACACCTACCATTAAAGGACCACTCTAGGCACCCAGACCACTTCAGCTTAATGAAGTGGTCTGGGTGCCAGGTCCCTCTAGGATTAACCTTTTAAGAAACATAGCAGTTTCAGAGAAACTGCTATGTTTATAATAGGGTTAATTCAGCCTCTAAAGCCTCTAGTGGCTCTCATTGACAGCCGCTAGAGGCGTTTGCGTGCTTCTCACTGTGAAAATCACAGTGAGAAGACGCCAGCGTCCATAGGAAAGCATTATGAATGCTTTCCTATGAGACTGTCTGAATGCGTGCGCAGCTCCTGCCGCACATGCGCATTCAGCTGAAGAGGAGGATCGGAGGCGGAGAGGAGGAGGAGAGCTCCTCGCCCGCCGCTGGAAAAAGGGAAGTTTAACCCCTTTCCTCTCCCCAGAGCCCGGCAGGAGGGGGTCCCTGAGGGTGGGGGCTCCCTCAGGGCACTATAGTGGTCCTTTAAAATTAGACGGATCATTTGTCAGTGAGGAAATGTTCAAAATCAGCAGGGGATCAAGTACTTTTCTCCCTCACTGTATGGTTAAAAATGCTCTCCATATGTTGGGACAAAGGTGAGTAGATTTGAACACTTTCAGTGCTGAAATAGAGGGCACTAATCTAAACAGTTTACCTCCAATAGAAATATATAAATATTTTAATTGCTGTATTCATTATTGAGTGAATACATATTATCTGTGCTTTTGTGGGAAAGACACCTCAATATGGTCAGTATTTACAACACCTAAGCAGTTACTTTGCTCCACCATTGCAGAATATAACTATGTAGCATTGAAAATTTTGCTAACCATTGACCTGGAAATCTTGGTTCAAATGTTAAAGGGAGACTCCAGTGCCAGGAAAACAATCAGTTTTCCTGGCACTGCAGGTTCCCTCTCCCTCCCACCCCCCAATCCCCGGTTGCTGAAGGGGTGAAAACCCCTTCAGTAACTTACCAGAGGCAGCGACGATGTCCCACTTCGCTGCTTCTTCCTCCGATGCCGCGCATTAGCACTCCCCATAGGAAAGCATTGAAAATGCATTTCAATGCTTTCCTATGGGGAAATGAGCGATGCTGGAGGTCCTCACACAGCGTGAAGACTGGCACAGGTTTCCTGTGCTAGAAACCAGGAAGTGCCTTCTAGTGACTGTCTAGTAGACAGCCACTAGGTGGAGTTAACCCTGCAAAGTAATTATTATCCAATGGGCAGAAGTGGTCTGGGTGCCTGGAGTGTCCCTTTAACTTTCCTAATCTAACCTACACATACTTATCCTCAATATTCTCTACCCTCATTTACTCATCACTGTTCATTTACTCTATTGTACTCTTGTATACAATGTGTGAACGCTTACACTTTAAGAAAAAAAACCACTATAAAAACAAATTCTGCCATACTGACTCAGAATTTCAAACTAACATTATGGGAGCTAATCTAAACCAGTGAAAAAAAAAGGACAGAATGTTAAATATTATAATTGTGTTTATTAATATACATAGCAACCTGCATACAAATAAATATATTTCATTTATACTATATACATTTTTACAGAATTTTCTATAGAGGTGATTTTCAACATTACTGTCAACATAACTGAAATCTTGTTATCTAGTTCACAATGACAGAGCTGCTTTCAAAAAAAAAAACCAAAGGCCCTGCTGTATTAATGCAAAATCTACCAGTCACCAGATCTGGCAGTGGTGAAATCAATAACTTTGCTTGTTGTGTCAGTGGTTCTCCTGTTCTGAGCTGAGCACGGTGGCGTAGGATGTCAAGCCAACTGTCCGTTATGACTGAAACAAAGATCTGTGCCAGTGAAGCACAAATCTTTTTTTCACTTACCACTGTGGCTTCTACTAGTCCACTAGTCAGATTTGCTAACTTTTTAAATTTCATTTAAAACAGTTCACTGTTGTAAAGTTTAAAGATCACTTCAAGTTGTGAAAGTTTTCATCAGCATACGTAGCCAACGTATGTTTTAAAGGCTATGTTCTGGAAATGTAATTGCTGAGTCGACAGATGTACAACTAGTTCCCTGATATTTATGCCCATGCGTAGCTAATCATCTAACCCCAAAGACAATCTGAGAATTTACAATGTTTATCTCTGTTAAAAAGGAACCCACTTGAGCAAATGCTATGGTATGCTCTCACAGTGAGGAGTGTGTGTCTCTAAGGAACCGAAGGGAAAAATTTATCAATGGTCTTTTTTAAAATAATAATAATGGGGTCCACGTAGTTATATGAGGCCTCTATAAATCATCTTATATTGGAAGGTTAGTTATAATTATAGTGATACAATAAAATAAAATATGTAGCAATAGTTATGCAGATTCAAATCCAGAATCTAGTTCCTCTTCACTCTGGTCATCTTCATTGTCTGTATCAGACTCAGAGTCATTGTAGAAAGATATTGTGGCTTGGACGGGGAAGTTTCTTAACAAGTCATTTGCTTCTCGGTACATGTGACTAATGGACTTGGATTTTGGCCAAAATAATCTGGAGTAAAAGTGAAAAACAAAGTATTATTACTCAAACATTCTGAACAGATGTCATAGTAAAAGTGGGTTTTGTATTTATAATTGTCCTGGTAACTTTACCATGTAATGTCACAATGTTATTGTAATGAGAGAAAAAAAACAATGCATACAAACATACATAAATATATACACACACCACAAAACCCAAAGAAGAGTCGCCCAAAGAAATACAGATGAACCAGATTTTTATGTTGTGCACATACATACATACATAGCAAAACCTGCAACATTAAATTACCCATTTAACATTTGAAATAATTTTAATAATAGTGACTATTTCTGATGCAACTGTTACTAGCAGTGGTCTCTTATTTTCATACTACTTTTTGATGTGTATACGTGACCAGAATGTCTGTCTTTGATGTACCTCTTCTCTTCAAGTTATAAAATGTATACTAAAATTTAATATTTCAGTGTCTCACAAGGTAATGTGTAATAAAAAGATTAAAGCTCATTTAAAAAAAAAAAGACACAACAATCTATTACAGATATTGTTCACAGAAAACCAATGACATATTACTGTTCATTTGACAATTAGTTCCAGAAACAGGGGTGAAATTAATTTACTATTACACTACACAAAATATAAAAGTGTAGTAAAATCTAAATATCTGTACTTACCCTTCTCATTGGGTTTATTAATAAATACAAACTTTTTTTGATTGCATATTGAAGAACTGGTTACAGATGTGCTATAATAGTTTGTCTGAATAAGGATATCCTGGATGGATATTTGAAAGACCAGATCCATCATCTTACTTTTGGTGCCTGGACAGTCTCCTTAACTATTGCCATTTTCAAACTGTCTGTTGCTAATGTATTTGAATATAGGTAATTACCACTTAGCAAAGCATTAAACAGCAGCAACAAAGGAAAACATCTACATTTCCTATCTGAGAACTAATCCACAACTTACTGCCCTGCAATTCAGAAGGACTTTATCTGCTTCTAATCTGACTTTGGAAGATCAAAGCATTTAAACAGTGACTATTTTAAGATTGAGCTATCCTACTTTAGTGTTTAGTTCATAATTATATAAAACAAGGACTGCTAGAAAAGCAATATATTTTTTACAATATTTTCATAAACACCTATACTGAACATTACTTCACCGTACATATTGCTTTACGTATAATAGCCCATTCTACTTTGTACTGGTTATAATTGGCACTCTGAGTCTCAATGAAAGGCAGGGCCGGATTTACGTGTCGGGTGCTAGTAGACACAAAATCCTAACATGCCCCCTGCTCCCCAACCCCAAAATAAACCAGATAAAGTAAGTTTAATGAATGTATACACTGAACATTGAAGGTCTAAAACAATCTAAAAGACATTCTTGATTATCAACTGTTTGTATATATGTATGTATATTCCTACTTTTAATATATTGTATTTGCATCTGTGAGTATGGTGAATGTAGATGCATGGTTAAAGATAATGTTAGAAATGATTATAGTTAAGTTGGGGTTTAAGGTTAGAGAGGGGTTAATGACAGAGTTAGATTACATTGGATGTTTAGTGTTAAAAAGGTTAAAGCTGTGTGTAATGGCAGGTTAGAATTATTGGGTTTAGGGTTAGTGTTGGGTTACATTTAGCATTTGGGTATATGGGTATTGAGTTTAGGGTTAGAGTTGGGTTAAATTTAGTTTTGGGTACTCTCCACCTAGTTCTGCACCGGTGTTCTTGCACTGTATCTCTAGAGGTGTGATGCTACCCCAGGCACATATGTGCACTTATGGTGGGACTGTCCTGAAAAATAAAATGTTTTACATTACATTTAGCTATCAAGCTGACCCTAGCCCTCATTTTGTTACACCATCACGATTTATCAAGTAAATGGTATAAGACTTCATTGTTACATCACCTTATTAATGCTACAAAATTGTATATTTGGTCTATAGCTGCTTTTTTATTAGTAGTAGTAGTAGTATTATTAGCTGCGTATTTGATATGTTTGATGTATTGACGCACAATATCTGCTTTTTTTTTTTTTAATACAGATGATTAAAAATTATATTTTAGATAATGCGAGTACTGATTTCCTTGTTCTCTTTCTTTAGTATGCTATGTTATTCAAACATAGTGGTTACACTAGAGGCATATGTAGGCTTTGTGAAAAAAATCCGGCCTGATGAAAGATATAAGATATAAATGTTCTAGAAATCCATCAAACTAGATATTTTTTCGTGCTATTCCACTTTCTTTAGCTCATTGATGATCATATTTTTTTGTCCAGTTTACTATGAAGATAAATGTTCTGTTTGTTTTTATTTGATGCACACTGCAGCACACAGTGGCAGCTGGTGAATTTTCAAGATGGTAGAACCTTAGACACTACCTCCAGAATTTGAATCAGTCACTTGACATGGGTTCTGCCCATTGCACTCTATGCACTCCTGACCCAATGAGACTTCCTGATGAGATATCTTTTTCAACACCATAAACCTACAGATATGATCTATAGTGAATACGTGGGAAATGACATGCACATGAAAGAGGCACAGCTTCACACCATATTGTTACCCAATGGCAGCCCTAGAAGACAGAACAGTGCACAGCCCTCTCTTTTAGGGTATCCAGGATGTGACAGTCCAATACAAACCAATTGTTAACATTAGGAATCCTGTCCAGGCTTACTAAATATGCCTGAGAGGTGTATACCCAAAAAATGGGAAATTTTTTGCCTTCAAAATTACTCCCAAATCTTGACAAGAGTAGTTGCAAAGCCTTTCAGCAGCTTCTCCAGTCATTAATTAGGGGGAGGAGGACTAAACTGGAAAAATTAATAACAGGCACATGATTTCTTTCTAACATTAATGCTTACTACAAAATAATTTGATTACATTTTTATTGTAACAAAAACAGGGCAGGGGAGCTAACTCGCCTGCCCTATGGACCAGCTTTCACTGGCAGGACATATGCTTTTATTTTAACGCTGGTTAGTGCTTATTTATGCAGTACACATAAAAGGACCAATAACATGAATGGGGTAGGGTGGGACATCCTGATATGCATTAAAGGACCACTCTAGGCACCCAGACCACTTCAATTTAAATAAGATAAAAAAGGATACAGAGGCGCTAAAAATAGTCAAACGTGGTGCAGCTAAAATTTCCCAAGTGTAGTGTCACCAAATACACTTACAAACGTGATATAATAAAAAGAAAAGGACTGTGATTTTGCGCTAATCACCCTTTTTCCTTTTCTTTTTATTATACCCAGACCACTTCAGCTTAATGAAGTGGTCTGGGTGCCAGGTCCTTCTAGGGTTAACCCATTTTTTTCACAGAAACTGCTATGTTTATTAATGGGTTAAGCCTTCCTTCTAATCCTCTAGTGGCTGTCTCATTGACAGCCACTAGAGGCGCTTGCGTGCTTCTCACTGTGATTTTCATAGTGAGAGCACACCAGCGTCCATAGGAAAGCATTGTAAATGCTTTCCAATGAGACCGGCTGAATGCGCGCGCAGCTCTTGCCGGCGGGGCGGATCGGAGGAGGAGAGCTCTCTGCCCAGCACTGGAAAAAGGTAAGTTTTTACCCCTTTCCCCCTTCCAGAGCCGGGCGGGAGGGGGTCCCTGAGGGTGGGGGCACCCTCAGTGCACTATAGTGCCAGGAAAACGAGTATGTTTTCCTGGCACTATAGTGGTCCTTTAATGATACAATTAGAACATTTCACATTAGTACTCTAAGTCTTAATGACATTTACTGTATTGACGTCTGTATGAAAGAGTGGATTGTAGAGAATGGGCAAGTCATGTATGTGGGCAAGCATTCTGTGACCATGGAAAATACAATTAGCAAGTTGTGGTAGAATATCCATGACTTTCCCTTTTTAATGCATTGAATATGTGCAGGTGATGTGGAATTTACATGCTTACTACTGAACAGAAGAGATCCTGGAAGTGAGGCGGTGGGAACAGAAACAAAGGGTAAAAAAAAAAACAACTACATTTACTCATGTATTATGAAAATGTAATACTTGATACAGGATTTCCTTTATGTCTATTTGGCATGCTAATTTTCTTTATATCTGGAGTGATTAGCGCTCTATCCACCATAATCACTGCATCCAACATCTTCTTGTGCTGGGAGGCCTTGGCTGCTGTCCCCAGATTTATGTAAAGTATTTTGGAGCATAAACCTGGGCTAGCCCAGCCACCCAGTTCTAACTCACCCCCAGTCCATGTAGACCATCACTTTTGTCTAAGGTCTGACTTCTTTGGACTGGTAATGCAGAAGTGACCTTCCCCATTAGCCCAGTAGCAGCAGATGATGCTGAGGAGAGCCCTGTTTTTGTCACTGCATTAAAACAATTTGACAGTTAACAGAAGAAGCACCCAAATACTTGAAGCACCATAACAGTCACAAAGAACTGTAGTGGTTATGGCACCTAGAGTGTGCCTTATAAATGCACAAGGAATATAGGGATTGTTAATTTAAAGCAGGCTTCCCCAAACTCCGGCTCTCCAGATGTTGCTGAACTACAACTCCCATGATTCTGTGAATGAAATAGCCTGAGAATCATGGGAGTTGTAGTTCAGCAACATCTGGAGGGCCGGAGTTTGGGAAAGCTTGCTTTAAAGGAACACTATGGAGTCAGGAATGCCAACCTGTATTTCTAACATTATACTGCCCCTGTCCCTAGTTAGAATCCTGCTGAAAAAAAAATAAAAAACAAACATTTTACGCCCTCAACCCTGCTCACCTTTCTATGTACTGCAACGTTATCGAGGAGGCATGGCTTCCTTGTCACTTGTCCAATCCAAGGCTCCTCATAGTAGAGCATTGAAGACCTGAGGCGCATGCACTGCAAGTGCCATGCATGCATCCAATACTTAAAAAAAGCTGCAATGTCATGTGACTGAGTTTTACTCTGTCAGTTCAGCAGAAGCGTTTCTAGTGGCTGTCTTCCAGTCAGCCACTAGTACTGTGTTTAACCCTACAATGTAATCATTGCAGTTTTACTTTGCAGGACCAATGCAACTAGACAACTTCATTCAGTCTGGGTGGTCCTTTAAGTATCTGCTCAATTAACCCTCCCTTAAAAGTTATGAAACCTTCTTGCACTCTAGGCCTATCTAACTCTATGCACACCCTCACCTGTAACAAAGTGCATCCATCATGTCAAATATAATTTTGTATTACTGTATAGGGAATAAACCTATATATTTATACATTGTGATAAGCAAATTGCAGAGATTAAATTATTTTCATTTTATTTTAGGTTTTTACCGCTTATCTGAATACTATATTATAGTGTCAATGGAACACTGCATTTACAATAAAAGCCCTAGCATCTCCTCTGCACTGAGCTCTGTGTTTGTGCTAAGGAGATAGTGAGCTTGGCCAATCTGTTCAGGGTTATGTGCAGCACCTTAAGCAGCACTACCCTCCTCCCGAAAAATTTGTATTTCATAAAGGTAGAATCTTTATGAAATACTCATGATGACTGTGTTGGAATTTCACAGAAATTTTAACCCAGTCAAGAGATATACAGAGAAAAATAGGGACTATTTTGTCCCAGTATTTCTCCTCTGCCTGACCTTCTTAAACTCAAGACAGAGCAACAGAGCCAATCTCTGATGATTCACTTCCTTGTAATACTGGTCAACATTCTTTGAAAATGGATAATATGCATTTACTGGTGACAACCTTTAGTATAACAACTACACAAGGTGATCTCATGATCTTTTAGAGACTGATAACATACCAAATCCCTTCCCCCAAATGCAGTTATTCTGGACTTTCACATCTGTGGCTCACGGGATCCCCCATAGTCATCAATTCTGTACTCACATGCATTCTCGAGCGTACAGTAGTAATGTTAGCGCCTAAGAGGACCCCGCCGGATCAAGATGGTGTTGCCTGCAAGGGACAGGTCCAGGTAAGTAAACTCACCTTTACTTGCCTCCCTGGCCACTGGACCGTCGTGGGATTGTGCAAATTCAGCAAAGACATGCAGTGGTCATGATTCTGTAGTCTATATTGCAATGTTTGCTACTGAGCACATGTTGAGTTTAACCCCTTTGTTGCTGAATATGTAATACCACCACTGGCAGCATCATTGGGGCATCATTAGCCAGCCCTGAGCATAGGTACCTAGCTGAAAAGAGACATGCGTCCATCAAGTTCAGCATTTTTAACATCTGTTTTTGCTGTTTCTCCAAAAGGGATTGTTTGCAGTGCTTTCCAATTTTGCAACAAACTAGGAATATGTCAGTTTTCTACTTTAATCAAGAAGCTATTACCCCACAAATTAAAAATTTGTCCCTGAATATTATGTTTTTGCAAGTATTCATCCAATTTCTGTTTAAACATCTGTACAGACTGATTAAAAAAAAAAAACACTTGTTACTGTTAACAACACTTTCCTTTGCCTTGTACTAAATCTCCTTTCTTCCAGTCTAAATTTTTGACCTTGCATCCTATGTATAGTCCTCTTTATAATTAGCAGGGCTGGCTAATGTCAATTCTGTGCTCATTTCTATGCACATAATACCATTCATTGGCTGAGAACGATCAGCTGACACTAGGACAAATGAATAGGCAACAAGATCAGCATCGAGCTTCTGCAGCTCTCGTAAACCTGCTTACAGAGGAGACTAGGCGACCAATGTGGATCCAGGTAAGAGGGAAAACGAATGTAAAGCGGTTTGCCCAATTAACAGGTAATGTCACTAGGGAACACCTGAGATCATGACCACTACAGAAGGCTGGAGTGGTTATGATTGTTTGAACAATCTTTTAATTTGGCAATTTGTATTTCAATGTGCTATAATTTTGAGCTTTATAAATATACCTGTGGGAGGATTATTCACAAAACACTAAATTGCAGCACACTTAACGCCAAACTGCTAAATGCAGGCTAACACCCGATCTGTTCAGAATTTTGCAATTAATTATTTATTAAATAAACCCAAGATTCACTTCCTTGTAATACTGGTCAACATTCTTTGAAAATGGATAATATGCATTTACTGGTGACAACCTTTAGTATAACACCTACACAAGGTGATCTCATGATCTTTTAGAGACTGATAACATACCAAATCCCTTCCCCCAAATGAAGTCATTCTGGACTTTCACATCTGTTTTCCATTAGGTAAGGGACTGTGCTCACGTACTCCCCCGCTCCCTAATCAGTATATTACCTGTATCTTACATTACAACTGTTACATTTTATTAATCAATAGAGAGGAAGCTCTTAAAAGCTTGTCTTTTATTTGTGTTAGTACTATAAAAAAAAAGATAAATTCACTGTATTTTGCAATCTTCCTATTCGTTTGGTTTTTGAGTTTACAAGAAACATCTTACCTCACAGGGTGACTGTACTCTGTATGTTTCTGTGCAAAGTGGTTATTTTCACACAAGCTGTAGGCATCTGGCTGGGATTAAAGACAAAAAGGCATGTTAAACATTTAGTTTAGATAACACTAAACAGTGAAATGAAAAGTGTGTGGTTACAATAGAATTTAAAAGAAACCTCCAGCTTGGTTGATGAGATTTCTTTTCCAGGTTTGCTATTTAATCTAAATGTCTTTTTAACTTTTTGTTATGGCAGAAATCACTGTTTAATAAGTAGACCCTTAACATTAATTACTTGGCTGCTATAATTGACTGTAAGGGGCTAATGAATGAAAAAGCACAGTTATAATATTTGGAAGGAAAAGCACAATTTTCCACCATTAAAGTATTTACATTAAACAATGTTTGTCCTTATTCTATAGTATTCTTCAAAGTGTTCTCAGTAAATTGTTACAGAAATCATGTTGAAACACATGGACTTGACACTCATGCTGTCAGCCATAATCAACTATAGTATTTATAATGCACACAAACTGGACTTCCAGGGAAAAAAAATAATTGTACAATGTGTACAATTCATTTTCATTGGGTCGTGCTTCAATTATTGGATGAAAGGCACCAAAACAAAGAAATCCAAGCACAACATTGCATAGCTCATCTTTAGGATACTTCAGTTGAGTTCAATTTAAAGGAACAGTGGAGGGTCAGGAACACAGACCTGTATCCTGACCCTATAGTCCTATAGTGTTAAAAACACCATCGAGCATCCCCCTAAATATAGTAAATCCTACTTTTGTTCAAGTCTGCATCTGCTGGCTCTGTCCCTGATCTGCCTGCTTGGGTGACATCATCAAAAGTATTGAACAAAAGCCAATCACAATGTTTTCCCATAGGATTGGCTGAGATCATCAAGGAAGCAGATCAGGGACAGGGCCAGCACAAGCCAAACACAGCCCTAGCCAATCAGCATCTCCTTATAGAGTATAGAATCAATGCATCTCTATGGGCAAAGTTCAGTGTCTCCATGCAGAGGGAAGAGAAACTGAATGGCAGTGCTGCTCACTGTGCAGCACTGACACAGGAACCACCTGGAGTAGCCAGTAGCATTATCTCTAATTATCTCTAGGCTGTAATGTAAACACTGCATTTTGTCTGGAAAAAAAACACAAACACAGTGTTTACTGCAAAAAGCCTGAAGGGAATGATAACTTACCAGAACAAATTCAATAAGGTGTAGTTGTTCTGGTGACTATAGTGTCCCTTTAAAGTGATTGCTTGGCTTGTCTGAGCTGTTAATTTGATTTACATCATTAGTGTGTGGATTTCCCATCTCTCCATAACTGAAAAGAGCTGAGTGGATCTCGTGACTACATTCCCTTTTGATTTGCTCGATTAACAGTAACAACTGCTCTACAAATACTGAATTATTTTCTCTCTCTATTGGTTTTTGGTGTATAGACGATGCCCCTGCAGTCGCACTGCTCAGGTGTGACATTAAAAGTTAAATCACTTCTGCTTCTGACAATGCAACTCCAGCCACACTTCACCTGGCTGTGACTCACAACTTGCATGAAAAATGTGATTATTTTTCAATCAAATATTAAGTTACTTTAGAAGTTTTATCTCCTGCTCCGTAAACTGAACTTTATTCACACACACCACAGGCTTCTACATACTATTAACAGAGCGAGAGATAAGAAAATCTAAATTAAACAGAATGTGTAATAAAGGAAGTTTATATGCTTAGCACACTGGTGTTCTTAATTTACCATTGTGGCACATGAAAGGGGTAAACAGAAACTAATTGTTGTACAATTCTTTTACTCAAATGCAAAATAAAACCTACAAACTACTGACCTAAATGGGGCATTAATGACAGAAAATGATCTTATATAGTGCATCCTTATCCATACCATCAACTTTAAACAACAAACTGAGCAGAAGCCCCAGCCATTATCAAGACACTTACCAAGACCTTTCCATCCTTTCTGGAGCTTCTGAGGAGCCAAGGTCTCCAAAACATATTATGAGATCTACAAGACACAGAAATAGCATGAAATGTCTTCAGTGTTGTGATATGCAGCAACATTATACCATATAGTAATGAAAGAAAAAGGACAACCAAAGAACATAGGGCATTAGTCTATTGAGAATAGCAGTAAAATAAGTACATTGCTAAATTTAGCTAGAAAAAAAAAAAAAAACACACAGCTGGATACATTTTTTTGGCCAATGTTTAAATGTAGTCATCAATTAACCACTTTTTACTGTTTAGCAAACAAAGCTATAAATATGTTATAAATATATTTATATTATAGCCTATGTATCTAATACATGAAGATATATATTTACAGGATATTCCAGTGGGTGTGTGCCAAGGATACATTAAAAAGCATCCAATCAGTTAGTTTGTAATCATTTACATTCCTATTTAATTGTATTGAATTGAAAACTGAATGACAGCGCTATGGACTCTGATTGCGCTATATAAATAATAAAATAATAATAATGTCAAAATATATGCTAAAATAGCTGATTGGGGGGGGAAAAAAAGTTTCTTAAGTAGGCTATACTTGCAGTTTTTTGTGGCTTGTTTTACTTTAAATTTTGCCATTTAGTTTTCAACTCACTACAATTCAGTCTTTAGTGAAAAAAAACCTAATCGTTTATGGATTAATGTTCTTACAATGTCAGTTGAATTAATAGTAATTATGTATTAACAAAAATATATTTTTCCAAAGGTTTACTACAAGAGGAAACTGCATATGTTAATATTGTTATATGATACTGCTGACACTAACGCCTTCATAATAAAGTATTGCCAATTACAATTGCTTGTATAGTCATTGTACAAACTAGCTATCAATACGATGAAGTTACATAGAAATATATAGAAAGAGAGCAAGAAATCGATAGATATAGATAGAAGTATATAGAGAGACCAATAGATAGAAATAGAGAGAGCCATGGTGAGAGACCAATAGATAGAAATATAGTGAGACATGGTGAGAGACCAATAGATATAAATATAGTGAGACATGGTGAGAGACCAATAGATAGAAATATAGAGAGCCATGGTGAGAGACCAATAGATAGAAATGTAGTGAGAGACCAATAGATAGAAATATAGAGAGCCATGGTGAGAGACCTATAAAAAGATGTGCGAGAGATGGCTATAGATAAAGATAGAGAGATCCATAGACATAGATCTATAGAGAGACAGATAAACATACAGCGAGAGACATCCATAGACATAGGTAAATAGAGCGACAGAGAAGGGCACACACAGACATAGTTGGAGGTGTCTCTCTGCACATACATAGCTATCCCAGTTGCATGTATCACTGTAGTCCTAGTGATCTAATGATACCACCCCTCCATATAACAATAAGTTAGCTTTCCACTTCCAGATGCAATCCACGGAGTGTGCAGTCCTCAATGTTAGAATGAGACCCTGAACCCACAAACCCACCCCTGTAAGTCACATATTGGGAAGTGGGGGGTGCCTGGCAGTGTGTACCCATACAGAGAGGGATGTATAGTTACCGGGGAGTTCCTCTCATGCTTGCTGCTCTTGCTCCCTGTACATAAGGCCGGGTTAGAGATCTCACTCTCATGCCCTTACAGCTGCGGCATTCCAGTAAAGGTCCAACCTGACCTCCCCCACCAGAGTCCTCAGCCAAGCTCTGCTCCATAGTCCACACGTTACGCATCATCTCAGGCAGAGGGCATGCTCAGCTCCCTTTATAGATCATCAGGGGTTAGATGGGCCCAGCCTACAGTTTATCTTAGTGATTAGCAGAAGGTGGGCTCTAATCACCAATAGGTAATTAGACTCGTGTACCCTTCCAAATGGCTTGGGGCGAGATTTCACATGTAGGTGTTAATCACACCTCAACAGCTCCATGGCAGGGCTAATGAGTGCATGTGTAATGCATGAGACACGAACATTATCTGGGGTCACTCACAGCTACTCAGGTCATTCTCACTATAAACTGCTGTTGATGGGGCCTGGTGTGCAGGGAGAAAAATAAACATTTTTAATACATAAAAAACACTAATTTAATGAAAGTCCAGCCCAAATCAAATATTGAAGGTGCCAGTGAAAATACTATTTCCATTTGTTGATTAAGGCTTTTGGTTATACAAAACTATGAATTACTTTTTAAATGGTACGATTGGTCACGGTGATTGCTATATGCCTAAAAGTGTTCTAAAAGTGAATCAAGTCACTATGGAAACCAATAGAATATTGCTGCTGATCGCTCCACTTTTAGAACTTTGTCCCCGAATTTTTCCTTATAAATAAATCGGTTACTTGCACTAGAGAAATTCACATTTGGTGAGTAAATAATAATAATAGTAATAGACAGAAAAGGTATTTGCCAGTTTTATGGGTGAATAGTGTCACTCCTCAGTTTCCATGGTTACTATCGGGATGCTCTCTACCATGGGTATCTGTGCAATACAGGGACTTTGATGTCTCCGGGCTGATTGCGTTTTATTGTGTGTAAACACTGAACAGAGACATAGAATGCCTTCAAATTGGCCTTTGGGAGCCACAGACGTTAAGCTACCATTAAGTCAACCACTGGCACATGTTGTAAAATATAAAAAGATACAGTAATGTGTCCCTCTGTAAAAATTGTGCAGTCTAGACTGAAAAGGTTACATATGGTGTTGATATCTGATTATCATTATGACATAGTTTAACCCTGCCTCTTCTCATTCCCAACTTTTGAGCGAGTACACTTCATAAAAATTGCATAGAAAGTGTATATGAAGATAAGGATGCATATATGGATATACTAAACAGACTGAATGGTTGTGGACATTTATCAGCCTTTAGTTCCATTGGGAATATCAATATTATAATTGCATCTCGAATTCTGAATCACCCTCCTTTTTGTAATACACAATTGTTTAATTAGCATTGGAGAAACCAGGACACTATATCAGTTTAGCGATAGCATAGTAACTAAGAAAGCCAATTAATGATCTCTAATGATTGCCCCACCTTTATCCCACAGTCCCATTTTTCATTATTCTTTGTAGCTGTTTTTTCCTCCTTCTGACCTTTGCAATATCTACATATTTGATTTTCTGAGTGCTACAAGTGAGAAAAGCTTTTATGTAACGTCATAAAATGGTGGTTTATGGTAAAGGCTCGTGTCTCTGATTTTCTCACCTCTCCTCTGTGTTTAAAATACAAAAAACAAACAGTACGTTTATCAGATTGGCTGAGTCCAGGAATGTGCTCACAAATGGCTCAGGGAGAGATTTGTCAGGTCAGTGCTAATCAGAAATAGGCTGCATGGGAACATCTCTCTAGGGCTGAAGGCACCCTGCAATTTTTTTTGCTCACATCGTTTACATGAGATGGTTAACATCAAAACATTGACTGATGTATTCTACAGATATGCAACAGGGTGAAATGACATTACCATATATGTCTTTCATTAGCTCTGCAGGATAACAGAATAAGGCCACTTAATTATTGAATAGTGGGATGAGTGAGGCGTTATCAGTTAGAAGTGTCTGAAAAGCAATATAACACAGAAAATCCAAATAAAATGCATGCCACAACATTCTGCAAATCTCATGTTGTGTATGTCAAAAATATGGATTAGGCTCTACATTAGTAAGTGTGAAATGTCCACATATAAGCACTACCTTGATCAATTTGAAGATCTCTAAATACCAACTGAAATCACACCTATCCATTGATTAATTTGGCCTCCCACTGTATCACATCACTGGCAATCATTGCTTCAATAAGAATGGCTTTTCATGGCTAATTACATGAAAAGATTTTTATTAATTTCAAGAGCATTTATCAAAACCCCAATCACTATTCATAGTACTTTTCTTAATATGTAAATGTGCTGTTTATTTGCTTTACTGTATACTGATGAACTAACCCTGGGCTGTTAAATGACAGTCTTGGGTCCATGCTATGTAAATAATACCTTACATAAACACAAAACTTGAATAAAACTAGGAACATTAAGTTGGATAATAATATATTCTCCAAGATACACAAACTAGCAACAATAAATGTACCTTTCTTGGTTAAATACTTTGATAGTATAATTATCAGTACTATAATTATTACAGACACTTACCTGCCCCCATCTAATGTTAGGTCCCCTCCAAACAAATAGATTTTCACATTTCCTTTTACCTATGACAATTTAGTGCAAGTTTTCAAATCATTCATTGGTGTACCAACATGTTTGTTTGCATGTTGCATTACATTTACTTGCAGTCTTACTGGAAAGGTATGCAACAGATATGGCATTCTAATAATTATATTGGCTTAGTAGTTATAATCAATTGCCAGATAGTAATCACATTTTAATGTGATACTTACTAAAAAAAATACATACTTAACGGGGTAGTTCAAGTAAAAAGCCACACCATATTTATAATGCATTAATAAGTTACTCCAACCTTTTTTTGCAAATGCATTTTTTGTTTTCTTTGTGGTGCCCTATTAGGCACTATTTAATAGACCCCTCATTGTTTGTAAAAATAAACCTTATAAAGTTAGCCTAAAACGTACATGGAGCCCAGCACCAGACGAAGATCTTCCACGCCCAGTCCCAAAGTAAGACCATGTCACTGAATTCGTCTCCGTGACCCAATCAAATGCTTCCCATAAAAAAAGCATTTGGCTGGGCCGTTTGACAGGCTCAGAGCGCATGCGCACACTTTAAACCAGTAAGGTGAGGGAGTGGGGGTGATAGAGAAAAAGGGGAGTTAAAAAAAATATGTTACAGCTAAGAGAAAGAGGGGATAGTGGGGGGAACTTATATTAAAACAGTGATGGAGGTGACATACACACTTTCCCTTGCAAGCATTGACTGCAAGGAAGAAACTAAGTAAATATTTTGCCAGCGCGCTATGCTTGCAGGCGACATACAACATGCGCGTCATGGTTGCTGATGGCATGCACTGTTACCTTTAAGGGGTTAGACCATTCTTTAATGGTTTTACCCTATAGGTTGCCTTCAGCGCTGATCTCCAGGTCATCCAGACGGCATCCGGCGTCTGAATCTAAGTTACAGGACGCGTAGAGGGCAACCAAAACAACTGAAATTTCTGTCATAGTCCATGAAGTCACACTCTCAGCAACACAATAAGCCCTCATTATTACATTCAATGCAACTATTTCCTCTATCCACCATCTAATTTAACGCGGTTTACCACATCTTTTTTCTGTCACGTTTTCAATTCTACTGAGGTTTGGGAATACCTGCTGTTCACTGCTGCCTTCCACCCTGTTATTATAGTGAGCGCCAATTCTGTGGGGTTTTTTTGTGTGTCTAATTACGGTATATGAAGAATTCTGTTTTAAGCCAAAGAACATCTCCAGGACATGTCCATTTGTAATACCAGAACTGAACAAAATACTGCTCCACTGGCCAGTTATGTTTCTTCTTGATAACTATCCTAACTGGTCCACAAGGGAATCATTTATCCAGACATGAACACCTCAGTCAGACTAATTTATTTCATTCCCTCTTCTTCATTAAATACTCCACACTGCTAGTCCCTGGACTGGATCTCCATGAACTTTCAGGAAAATTAAAGTCTTTGGCTAACTCTACAAAGCTCTCACCAGTAGAGCATACTCTTAAGTCTCTCTTGTCTCTAAATCCTGTCCCAACTGTTCTTGTTTAGTCTACAAAGCTTGTATCTTTTGTTCTCCCATTACTCCTATTTACAGGATTGACAATTGACAGTGAATATAAAGATAGTTTAAATTTAAGGCCAGTGCAGTCAAACTGAAGAGGGTTTTTTAAACCTTCAGTTTCAAATTCACTTTGATTTCACCTTGAATTCTCACTTAGTGAATAACCCTGTAAGTCTTGTCTCCAAGTTCTTTTTTAAACATATTGAACTTCTTCTCTGTTCCTCCATCGTTGGTCTTTTTAACCTCAATCTCAATTATTTTAGCAGCAGAATATATTAAGGTTTTGTATCAAGTTATGTAAGGTTCCATGCAATATGTCCAACATGTCAACCTGCCTACAATCTTGTTCTAATGTACAATGCTGCAGAAATTGCAGCAAATAATAATAAATTATACGTAGCAATGTATCCTGTAGCATATAGATTTTAGATATAGCAATGTATCCTGTAGCATATAGATTTTAGACAGTATGGTACACTGGGTTGTTTGTACTTTTTGTGCATGATTTACTTAAAAATAGGAAAAAAATATTCAAGTGGGTATTCTGACTCTGTAGAATAGCAATGTAAACATAATTATAGGTGTACAGAAAGTGTGGACTGGGCTTTATTCTACTTGTTAAAATACACATTTATAGTGGGGCAAGGCCCTTTTATTGTGGGAGTCATTAACACAGAAATTAGGTTTTAGTGTTAGCACAGACACGATAAGATTTGGAGAAACCATCCCTTATTGACATACTGTATAGTTTACGGATTGAGTAGTAAATAGTATGTTTGTGTTATTTACTGTCTGTTGAGAATGCAGTGAAAGAAACAGAAACTGGACATGTTTCTACATCTCAGAACTCAAATCTAAAGTGGAAGTATCACCTCTCTGGAAAATATATACCTGTACTTGGAGAGAGGGTGTTATAAATATTAACAGGCGCATAGTAACAAGTCAACAAGAAGTGATAATACAATAAAAATTATGCATATGTAATATGAGAAGTTGAGAATAATGCTTTTTTATGGTAGAAGTTAAGGAGAAGCCTGTATGCAGCCCATCTCTAATAGCCGTAAACATACAGCTATATAGCATTAAATGAGGAATGGTCTACACGAATCACTTTGGATAGTAACCATGGGACTGTACTTGACAATCTCAAAACATAAGAACAGTCAGAAAAATAAAAAAATATTACGTAAATGCAACATAGTGAGGAGATTCTGTGATCTTTTCCCCAAGACATCTTAGGCGATTCCGAGGGATGAGAGGCAGCAGGCATATGAAAGCAAGAAGCTGCTAGAGTCAGTAGCATGCCAGTACTGAAAAAAAAGTACCCCACTAGCTCCAGGCCTTATTCCGGGCAGGCAACTTCCAACCCTGGATTTTATAGTGCTTGCAGCCTAAGTAACTCCCCAGCTGTGAATAGTAGGAGGCCTTGCCATATTTCAAAGCTGCATAGGCTGAAAAGAATAATCAGGAAAGAGACAAATCAAAATCAGAATAAACAGAACACAGAATAAATGCACTCTCAGGTACTGAATACCACAACAGGACATAGGACTGCAGGAGAAAAGTGTTTATATAGGTATATAGGTATATAGTTACATAGTTACATAGCTGAAATGAGACATGTTTCCATCAAGTTCAGTCTTTCTCATGTGTTTTTGCAGTTGATCCAAAACAAGGCAAAAAAAAAAAAAATAGTTTACCGTGCTTTTCAATTATGCAACTAACTAGGAAAGAATTCCTTCTCGATCCAAGAATGCCAAGTATTGGTAGAACTAAACTAGAAAGGGCCCTGGTGCAAGGCGTCTTTTGGGACCCACTATCGCAAGGGCGGACAAAAGCTAGATCCCCATCTGTCATATAACTCCAACACTGCTTTGACAGCTGGGTCTCTAGCTTTGTCCCATGCTTACAGGGTTGTATTTAGCAATGAGCAGTGTTTGTGTGCAGGAGTGTGTTTGTATGTAGTGTTAGCATTTGAATGCTGAGATGATTATACGTATTACATATACACATACACTGCCACACACTGTGGTAAACACACACATTCAGATACACTGACACGCAGATACAAACAATGACACACATGCAGACACACACGCACACACACTGACACACATGCAGATACAAATATGCACACACTGACTATATATAGATACACAGATTCACACAATGAGAACGTACAGATACACACACTGACACAGACACACAGATACACAAACTGACATACATGCAGATATACAAGCACACAGATACAAACAGTGACACACGTGTAGATACACAGGCACACAGATACAAACAGTGACACACATGTAGATACACAGACACACAGATACACACACTTACTACATATAGATACGCAGACACACACAATGAGAACATATAGATACACACACTGACACACATACAGATACACAGATACACAACATCACACACATGCAGATACACAGACACACATAAACCATCACTGACACGCATGCAGAAACACAGACACATAGATACACCCACTGACACATGCAGATACACAGATACACACTTTGATCGCATATTAATACACACATACACATGTGTGTACACATACACATGTATGAAAACATACAGACACACACACTGACACACATACAGATACACAACCTCTCACATGCAGATACACAGATACAAACACTGACACACACGCAGATACACAGATACATACCCCAGACAGCGGTAGGCAGCCCACCACTATATACAGATACACATACATATATACACACTGACACATACACACACAAATACACACACTCTGACAGACATACTGACACAGAGATATACACACACTGACACACAGGCAGACAGACATACTGACACACACAGACAGACATACTGAAATACACATACACACAGACATACTGAAACACACAGACACTAACAGACATACATAGACATACTGACACACATACACACTGACATAGTGACAAACATGCATACACACAAACATACTGACAGGCAGCCATACTGACATACACGGACAGATATACTGAAACACACATAAACACAGACACTGATAGACATACACACAGAACGACACACTAAAACACATACAGTCAGACACACAGACATGCTTACACACATACATGCTGACACACACAAACACAGCCATAGTGACACACAGACACATATGCACAGCCATACTGAAACATAGACAGGAAAACACTCAAGCAACACACATGCAAAATGTACAATTTAATAGCCACACTCCAGTTTCTTACCTTTTTCTGGAGGGTGGCTTATCTGGGCTCCAGTGGGATGGCTGGAAGTTCAGCTCTGGCTCTCTCCTGGCCTGGCCCCCTCCTCACTGGGTCATCTCCTGGTCCTCTTCCATCCCGCACGGCTCCTGTTTCTGTGGGAGGAGCAATGGGCCTAAGTGCATGGGCCACGCGATGGACCTCCTTAGCGTGCGGACCTGCTGCCCGCAACAATTTATTTTAGGATCAGCAATTCCAAAAGAAATTGTTGCGGGCAGAGGGCAAACAGGGCAGGTGCCCTAGGCCCCCCAGCAGTAACATGCCTGTCTCACTGACCTTAGCCACTGCTGATTGACATTGCACATTGTTGCCTAGTTTGTTGTCTATAACAATTCCCAAATCCTTCTCGTGTGTTGTTATCCCTAATTCACTACCATTTAGGCAGGGCCGGACTGGGAACGAAAAGCAGCCCTGGAAAAATATTCTATACCAGCCCCATAATGCGTTGCGCCATCATAGTGTGCTATATGGAAGCTGAAAAAAATAACCTTAAAATTGAAAACTATTACTCAAACATGAAAAAAAGCACTCAGAGGGCTTCAAAAGAAACAAAAGGGCGAATTTATTTTAGGCAGATGTGCATTGCATATAATCAATATTTCAGTCCAACTACCTTGACATATTAAGAAAGGTTTGGTAATGGGACTGAAATGGTAAATGTATGCTATTGCACAGCAGTAAAAAAATTTTTATCTTGTTTATTTTGAAGTAATAAGAGTGTGCTCTTCACTTTGGCTGAGATCATCAAACTTGATGATCTCAGCCAATGCATGCTTTCCCATAGGAAAGCATTAGGAGGCTATTGCGCATGTGTGGCAAAATGCTGCACTTTGCTGCACCAAATAGCATCTCCTCATATAGATGCATTGAATCAATGCATCTCTATAGGGAGCATTTAGTGCCTACATACAGACCGTGGAGACGCTCAACATAGGTGCTACACACTGCGCAGCACCGGACTTAGAAGCAGCTCTAGTGGCCATCTGAGTGAACGTCACTAGAGATGTTCCTAGGCAGCAATGTGCTCATCCTACACGGATAGGCTATAGACACCAGAACCACTACATTAAACTGTAGTGGTTCGGTGGTGAGAAACAGTGACCAGTGGACCCCGGATGGGAAGTCAACTATTTCTAAAACTGTTCTAGGTTGAAGCCATGGCAGTCCTGGCACTAAAGTCAATACAGCATTAAGGTGTATGAAGTCTTCCTTCCTAAATGTGTAGTAATTCAGCTCTGAAGTTGTGTTGCAATAAAAGAACACAAGATAAGAAAATATTTGTAATTTTTTATTTATTTAAAATGAAGGAAAAAAACCTTTTATACAAAAAGGAAAAAATCTTCATAAACAGGTTTATTCACTAAACTCTAAATTGTAACCAATTAAAATCTGATGCAAAAATTTAATAAAAATAATTATTGTCATAAGTTGTCATAGTCAATTTGACTATTCACATGGTTATTCTCTAAAGTCTCGATGACTGTGTATATTCTGACTGTAAAATAAGGACATTTTTCATAAGATTTAACTCCTAATGAGCCCAAAGTTTGTCTGGATTTCATCCAAACAGTTAAAATGCAGAAAATCCAGGCTCCCAGGCACTTAACATTGAGGCCCATATTTTAAATGTGTGAACTATTTGCTCGCTGGCAGCGCTAGTAGCATTTTGGCATAGAGGGAAAAAAATAAACTTGAAAAATCAACATACCATTGTTCATTATCCTAAACAAGGTAAGTATTTACAGGTATTAGATTTATTATGTCTAACCTCACTATTATTAGGGTGAGGAGGGATTTCATAATTGAAGGGATGGCTGGGGGGGGCAATAAGACATCTGGGGTAAATACAGGGCATTGCACCCTCATTTATGGGGCTGAACAGTGTCATGTTTACATCTCTTCAAGCACAATGGAGAGGAGGAAATAGAATAAACAAACTAGCTCAAAGGAAAACCTTTTGGATTAATAAATTAAAGGACCAATAAAGTCACCCAGACCACTTTATCTCACTGACATATGAGAGGAGGACCTATATAACTAGGGTCATGAACACTAATGCATTAGGAATACAGGTTTGTATCCATATGCTTTACGGTTCCTTAAAAAAACATTCAGTAATGAAACTGAATATTGACAGTGATCTCTGGTATTTTGATTAAACCACTTCAGATGTCTTGTTCTTTTAATCAACGATCATTCCTCTGATATGTATTCATCAATTTATCTTTCAGTAAATGATTATTCATTTTTTTAGATTTATTTTAATTTTATTTCTATATAATTCAATAAATAAGTTTTCATTTCTATTTTTTATTTTCATCTTTTTGTATTGTTTATTGTTATCTCGTTTTTATTTTGCTTTATTTTTATATTTATTTACATTTTATTATTATTTATTTTTATATATTATTCCATCAATGATTTTTTTATTTACGTTTCTTTTCATTTCCTTATATTTTTTCCACTTTTTTTTATTCTCACGTATACAGGGAGTGCAGAATTATTAGGCAAGTTGTATTTTTGAGGATTAATTTTATTATTGAACAACAACCATGTTCTCAATGAACCCAAAAAACTCATTAATATCAAAGATGAATATTTTTGGATGTAGTTTTTAGTTTGTTTTTAGTTTTAGCTATGTTAGGGGGATATCTGTGTGTGCAGGTGACTATTACTGTGCATAATTATTAGGCAACTTAACAAAAAACAAATATATACCCATTTCAATTATTTATTATTACCAGTGAAACCAATATAACATCTCAACATTCACAAATATACATTTCTGACATTCAAAAACAAAACAAAAACAAATCAGTGATCAATATAGCCACCTTTCTTTGCAAGGACACTCAAAAGCCTGCCATCCATGGATTCTGTCAGTGTTTTGATCTGTTCACCATCAACATTGCGTGCAGCAGCAACCACAGCCTCCCAGACACTGTTCAGAGAGGTGTACTGTTTTCCCTCCTTGTAAATCTCACATTTGATGATGGACCACAGGTTCTCAATGGGGTTCAGATCAGGTGAACAAGGAGGCCATGTCATTAGATTTTCTTCTTTTATACCCTTTCTTGCCAGCCACGCTGTGGAGTACTTGGACGCGTGTGATGGAGCATTGTCCTGCATGAAAATCATGTTTTTCTTGAAGGATGCAGACTTCTTCCTGTACCACTGCTTGAAGAAGGTGTCTTCCAGGAACTGGCAGTAGGACTGGGAGTTGAGCTTGACTCCATCCTCAACCCGAAAAGGCCCCACAAGCTCATCTTTGATGATACCAGCCCAAACCAGTACTCCACCTCCACCTTGCTGGCGTCTGAGTCGGACTGGAGCTCTCTGCCCTTTACCAATCCAGCCACGGGCCCATCCATCTGGCCCATCAAGACTCACTCTCATTTCATCAGTCCATAAAACCTTAAAAAAATCAGTCTTGAGATATTTCTTGGCCCAGTCTTGACGTTTCAGCTTGTGTGTCTTGTTCAGTGGTGGTCGTCTTTCAGCCTTTCTTACCTTGGCCATGTCTCTGAGTATTGCACACCTTGTGCTTTTGGGCACTCCAGTGATGTTGCAGCTCTGAAATATGGCCAAACTGGTGGCAAGTGGCATCGTGGCAGCTGCACGCTTGACTTTTCTCAGTTCATGGGCAGTTATTTTGCGCCTTGGTTTTTCCACACGCTTCTTGCGACCCTGTTGACTATTTTGAATGAAACGCTTGATTGTTCGATGATCACGCTTCAGAAGCTTTGCAATTTTAAGTGCTGCATCCCTCTGCAAGATATCTCACTATTTTTGACTTTTCTGAGCCTGTCAAGTCCTTCTTTTGACCCATTTTGCCAAAGGAAAGGAAGTTGCCTAATAATTATGCACACCTGATATAGGGTGTTGATGTCATTAGACCACACCCCTTCTCATTACAGAGATGCACATCACCTAATATGCTTAATTGGTAGTAGGCTTTCGAGCCTATACAGCTTGGAGTAAGACAACATGCATAAAGAGGATGATGTGGTCAAAATACTAATTTGCCTAATAATTCTGCACTCCCTGTAGTTTTAATTTTTCTTCTTGTTAATGTATTCATTTTTTATTTTTTTATTTCATTCCTTTTTTTTTAATTCAGCTATCTTTTCCATATTAGTTTATTAAGTGTTCTTGCATAGCAAGACCACTTAATGTTATCTCACATATATATTATTATTATTATTATTATTAGCAAAATTTGCCACCCTAACTCCTCCCACAGTTTTTACACTACATAGACAAAAATTTACCAAAACATGCAGATTGTTCCCGATCGGATTGCTATTACTTTGTGGAACGTTTCGCCGAATGGTTCACGGAATATCGTCGTTCTTGTGGCGAAATTTGTCCCATAGGAATGAATGGCAAAGCTAGAGTGGGAGCTGGCAAAAGCTGAAAAATCAGGACATGATTTCTAAACTGCCACCACTCCCTTATTTTCAGGCCCACCTACACAAATCTTATATCAAAACGTTCAGCTATCCCTGCTGCCACTAAACATGTCAACGGCTAAGCCATAGTCCTGATAGTTTTCACAATATAATCATTTGTTTGCTACTAACGCCGTCCATTGACATTCATTGAAACTTCACTCTACAAAGCTCAAACTTGAAGGGCAATTTATAAACTGCAACTGTGCCTTCATTTTTAATACTTCAGAGACATACTATGCATGTCTTGTGATTCTCACAATATAAAGCTCTTCGCTGTAGGATTTATAGTTTTTAAAATACGACCGTTTGAAGATGGCAACCGCCAAAATACTCTGACCTGTGTCAGGCTGCAGCAGCAAGTGATGTCATAGACAGGGCCTTTTGAACACCTGCTAATGTTTTTATAAATGTATGGTTTAATGTAACTGTGCAACATCGTTGCAATTAAATGTGCTATATAAATGATAACAGTTACTCCGCCCACTCCAGTTGTAGACTACTGGTGGAGGCAAGAACACTTCACACAATTTCCCCAGAAATTTTAGCTTTTCTAGTTTTAATTTCATTTTCTATTATATTTTTACATTTGGACACAAACTGATGCTGTGTTTCACACCAGCTGAAATACACTAATGGGGTGGTGTGATAACCAACCTATAAAAGGCCTTCACACCAGTTCATAGAGGATATCTTGGTCTCATATGGTAATTTAGATAAGTAGTTAGATCCAAACAATATATTAAAGGGACACTATAGGGACACTATAGTCACCAGAACAACTACAGCTTAATGTAGTTGTTCTGGTGAGTATAATAGCTCTCTTCAGGCATTTTCATGTAAACACTGCCTTTTCAGAAAAAGGCAGTATTTACATTGCTCCTAGGGATACCTCCAAGTGGCCACTCCTTAGATGGCCACTGGAGGGGCTTCCTGGCTCAGGGCTGCACAGTAAGCAGCCCTGCCACTCAGCGTCCCAACGCTCTGCATGGAGACGCTGAATTGTCCTCATAGAGATGCATTGATTTAATGCACCTCTATGAGGAGGTCCTGATTGGCCAAAACGGCATTTGGCCCTGCCCCTATCCCTGTTTTAGCCAATCCAATGCTTTCCCTAAGGAAAAATCGGCCATTGTGATGATGTCACAAAGGTAGTGGAGCCAGCGCCGACGGACCTGCACGGCGCTGAAATAAGGTGCGTTTTAACCTTTTATAGGGGGGCTAAGGTGGTGGGAGGGGAGGCAAGCCACCTATATGGTGGGTTAAACACTATAGGGTCAGGAATACATATTTGTGTTCCTGACCATATAGTGATCCTTTAACATCCACTCTGAAAAAGCCTGCTTATGTGCTGCAAAGCACAGATAACAGCAATCATTGCCTCATGCCTTGATAGGAACAAGTGCCTGTGTGGACTTTGCGTCAGGTTTTAAAACCTATGACATATACATTTGTGTAATTCAATCATTTACTTAGGGAAGCTTTCTCTTCTCTGTCTTCAGGATTGTGGTGTTCAGGGAGACTTTATGCAGCCAGAGTGGTGACTCAGAGAGATGTACTATTGCTGGGTCTTCAGGGATTAGAGGCTGAACCCTGGCATGTAGCAGTGGACTAATTACATCTCCTCAGAGAGAAAATAGGGTCAATCTTCTGGTCGCTGAAGGAGGTACCCAGGTTGGCGACTTAGAGAGATGTGCTGTTGCTGGGTCTTCAGGGATAAGAGGCTGAACCCTGGCATGTATGCAATGGACCGCTTTTATCCGCTGAGGGAGAGATTGGGTCAGACCCACGGTCACTAAATGGGTTCCCCAGCCTGGCGAATCATAGAAATGTGCTGTTGCTGGATCTTCAGGGACAAGAGGCTGAACCCTGGCATGTGCGCAGTGGACCACTTTCATCCCCTCAGGGAGAGATTGGGTCAGGCCCCTGTCGCTAAAGAGTCTTCAGGGATTAGAGGTTGATTGCTGGCAGGGCCTACACAAATATTGGCCTGGTGAGCATAAAAGAAAGAAATCTAGCCCTGCCTAAGCAATCTCCTTCCAAACTGCTGTGAAGGACAGGAAAAAAGACTGCCTGATGGGAAGGGGGAGGATCTATTTATACCAGTTCCAGAGTTCTATTTCCTGTCCTTTCTGCTGTGAGGGGAGGGGCTAACCCATGAGTAAATGCTGCCATGCTTGATCAGGAAGATTTATTCAATGTGTTTTTTTTAAATTTACTTTTCTTTTTATTTTGTTCTATTTTTTCACATTTTCTTTTTTGTTATTCTCATAAATATTTATATTCTTGTTAATTTTTTTTTCATGCTTATTTTCTTACATTCTTTTTTTTCATATATTTTTCATTCAGCATCATTTTTCATATTAGTTTTTTTCAGTTTTTAGAAATTGCCCTATAATTGGTTCTTGGCACTATATTTATGAATACATTCTTACAGAGGAACGGGGAGTATATATTTTAGGGCTATTTATATATGGCAATTTATTAATGAAATTTCCGTTTCTCATTTTTAGGTGTTTAATAACCCCTCAAGGACACAACTTCTGGAATAAAAGGGAATCATGACTGAATATTTATAAGGGGTTAAAATGTATTTTCAAAGATTTATATTTGTAAGAAGTCCTTTGTATTATTGTAAACCATAGTAATTAAAGATTAACTATATAATGCTTTCTAATTGCATTTAGTGTATTTATCTTTAATAAATTTGTTTTAAGCTTACGTATATTTTGTACAATTCACAAACATTTTACTGTGAGGGTTTACAGAATACAAAAGGCTTCTAGACAAAATGGGAAGTTTAGTGAACAACCTGTCAGATTTTAATTTGCTACCATTCAAAGGTTAGTGAATAAATGATCCAGAGGAAGGCGAAAAAACTTGGACATACCATTAGTAATATTAAATATGTCCAAGCAAAAAATTCCTTCCTGATCCCATATTAAGTTAAGGCGATCGGCTGCAAATCTGTCCCTGGATCAGTATTAAATATATCTCATATCTCATTTATCATCAATCCATCATTGCATACATTACCATCCTCTTCAAATCCTGTTTAGGTCCATGTGACAGTAATACAGCTTGACAGACTTCATGCTAGGAAACCAAAGACATTGAAATATTAGTATTGTCCCATATTAAACAAAATTTTTTAGTTTGTCCTGATAATAGGACATAAAATCTGAGGAGCACCCGTTTACGATGTAGTCCCGGCTAAACATTGACTGGCTTCTGAAGGTGCAAGCCTTTGTTATCTGACCTTAGCTTATTATGATGTAAGATGTATGACATCACTGCAACCTTATAAGGTAAATGGGCAAAGCAAATGGCTTGGGATATTTATCTTTAAATTTAAATCATACAGAGAAAAAAATGAGTACACTTTTTTATTTTCATTTAGTTAAAATTACCCTGGTTGTTTTAAAAGTTTTTTTGGAATAGGAACACTGAAAGACAAATAGCTATTACTATCCAGTCTAACCAAAGATAATAATTTATAGTTTATATTGTCTGCTTCCTGTGGAACCACCATAGCGTAAAATCATATATTTATTATGATGCCCTAAGTTAATCAGTTTTCTCTGACAGCCCATCTAATGCACAAGAATTTCAGCTGATTTCATGTCAAAATAGTATATTTTAAATAGATATACTTTGTATATAATATAATGTCCTAACTAAAGGTGCTGTTACGTATTAACAATAAGTCAAAAATAGACTATCTCACATTTTTTTATAAATGATAACCGTGAGGCCTGGACTGGCCATCGGACAAACAGGGCAAATGCCAGTGGGCCGCAATGGCCATGGACCGAGGCCGTCTGGGGAGATCAAAGTATTTCCCTTGCCTGCCCATGCAGTGCCAGCTTCGCTGTCCGTCTCCTGGGGCTGCCCGTCTCCGTCACGTCGGGCTGTGGAGATCAAAGCTCTTCCTCGCCACCTACCTGGAACTTCATTGAGGAGAGGCTGAATAGACTTCTCATGATCTTGGCCATGGAGTATTGCCTTGGTTACCATGACATAACTCCGACAGAGCACAGCCAGATTTCGCGACAGAAGATGAGCAGCAGGCCAGAGTCTCTCAACACCACCGGACCACCAGGGCTTGTAGGTCCCCCATCCCTGGGAGAAGGTAAGGAAAAGGGAGGTGCGATACAAAAGATTTTAGTTTCTTTAAATAAAAATATAATTGCTCCTTTCTAAGCCCCCACATAATAGACTTTATACCACCAAACACACTGCACACCTTACACACACAAATTGCCCCCTCCCCACACACACACACACTGCACCCCTCTCTCACACACACTGTATCCCCTATACACATTAGATTCTCTGTACACACACACAAACACTACTTCTCTAAACACAAGGGGGCAGGGATGTAATCACTACAGATTTCTATTAAAGAGGGCTATTGCTTCTTATATATTTTGTTTACGTATCCCCTGCATTTAAAGCTGACACTTTCAGACAATAAGTTAGTGCTGTACTGCAGGACATTGCTCAGTAGAGCTAAACAACCAGGAATTTTTATTCTTGTATTTTTTTTAATAAAGTCATTTATCAGAGTTTTTCACTAATGTGTGAATTCAAAATGAATTTCAAATTCAAGGCCAAATTAGCTGAACTGGAACCACAGCCGAGTAAGAGAATTTTTCCAGTTCAGCTATTTTGACTTTACATTTGAAATCACTTTAAATTCTCACTTTAGAGCATGGGTGTCCAAACTGCAGCCCATTCAGTGGCATAGGGGGCAGCAGGAGGAGGATTACGGAAGTGAGCAATAACATGCTGTCCACATGCTGCGCCCTTACGGTGTTCTGAGCAGAAGCGCTCTGACACTCTGTGCAGGCGGTACAGCGGAGGGAGAGTCTGGAGTCCAGATCAGCAGGGAGCAGCAAGCATGCGTAGGAGCAGGGTAAATGCTTGCTAATATTGTGGGGGGTTTTTTGTTTTGTTTTTTAACCCCTTAAGAACACATGACATGTGTGACATGTCATGATTCCCTTTTTTTCCAGAAGTTTGGTCCTTAAGGGGTTAAAAGTGTTTTTTTTTCTTCTTATTTTGTGCAAGGGTCTTGAGAGGGAGCAGGTTTTTTTGTGATTGGGTTTGTTGGGTGACAAATTTTTTTTGTAGAGGGGGGACATGGTTTTTTGTAGAGAGGGACAGGGGTCTTTGTAGAGGGGGGCAGGGCCGGTGCAAGGATTTCTGTCGCACTAGGCAAAGATCCATTTTGCTGCCCCTTCATCACATACTCACTGAGAGACACACACGCTGACACACATAGTGTGTAGTGGTGAAGTGTGAGGGGTGCTGTAGTATATATATATATATATATATATGTTTGGATGTATTGTATGTGTGAGGGTCGCAGTGTGTTGGGTGTGCTGTGTGTATGTGTGAAGGGTGCAGAATGTGTGTGTAAGAGGGGTGCAGTTTGTGTGTAAGATGAATGCTCTGTGTGTGAGGGTGCTTTTATCTGCCATCACATTCTATGTGTCTAATTCTCTTTGTCTGTTAACTCACTGAGGGTTATTTTATATATTATATATGTGTGTGTGTGCTGTGTGAGGGTGTGATGGTGCTGTGTGTGTGAGGGTGTTGTGTTTGTCTGAGGGTGCTATGTGTGTCTGAGGGTGTTGTGTGTGTGTGAGGGTGCTGTGTGTTTGAGCGTGCTGTGTGTGCCATTAGTCTCCCTCCCAGCCCCCTATGTGTCCCATTAGTCTCCCTCCCAGCCCCACATGTGTCCCATAAGCCTCCCTCCCAGCCCCCCATGTGTCCCATTAGTCTCCCTCCCAGCCCCCTATGTGTCCCATTAGTCTCCCTTCCAGCTTCCCATGAGTCCCATTAGTCTCCCTCCCAGCCTCCCATGTGTCACATAAGGCTCCCTCCCAGCCTCCCATGTGTCCCATAAGCCTCCCTCCCAGACCCTCATGCGCCCTGTTAGCTTGCCTCTACCTCCCAGTGTCTCATTATTCCACTCTCCCCTCCCCATACCTTGTGGTGCCCTAGCATGCAGACTGCGGGTAGAGGAGTCTCCTGTGAGCTCTCTGTGAGCACTTCTTGTCAGACCGGGTACGTGAGCAGGAGCTCCTCTACCCGCTGTCTGCCTGCTCGGCCACGCTACATTCAGTGACTGACAGGAGGGGAGCGCTGTAATTGTGGACCGGTGCGCACTAGTTCCCGGTATCCTGGTGGGCCAGTCCGGCCCTGCATTTAGTTGCTTTTGCATTCTTTACTCCAAAGTGCATAACTACATTTTTCTACCTTAAATGTCATCTCCATTTGAGTGCTTAGTCTCTCAATCTATCTAAATCCCTCTGCAGCAAAGTAATATCTTGCTCACATTGTATTAAGGTTTAGAGTTTTGTGTCATCTGCAAATACTGAAACATAACTTTCAACGCCTATTATAAGATAATTTATAAATATGTTGAATAGAAGCAGTCCCAGAATAGAACGTTGTCACTTTCTATTGAAACCGGCACATTTTGCTAAATGGAAAAAAAAGAGGACAAACTCTGCACACATAAGGCTTTTCTGCAAGCTAAAGTGTTTTAGGGGTCTGAATTGTCCCTTTAAGTAGTCCTGGGTGAATACAGCCAGAAGCTGTGCCTTTGTTTACATTAACTTTCTTTAGATGCTGCAGCACTTTGAGTCATACAGTCACAATTTTTGTGCATGTTTTTTGCAGCAATCATTTGTATATCACTTGCATAGGTTCTTCCTTAATATTTACTGAGGAAAAATATTTATTTAAAATGTCTGCCTTTCTCTGGTCTTCATTCACTAACACACCCATCTGTGAGTTCAGTGTACCTACACTTTCATTTTATTTATTTATATAATTATTTATTTACTTACTTTTTGGGAGTTGATTTTTGCTGTCTTTGGCTATTAGTTTCTTATTTTCTAGTTTAGCCCAACTAACACTTTTTTTTTTTTTGCATCCTTATATCTTATATAGGACGCGTCTGATTTAAATACTTTAAATGCCCTTTTCTTTTTTTAATTTATTGGTTTACCTTCCCATTAAGTCACATTGGTTTCAATTTGTTTGTTTTTATTTTTTTTATATAGTTATTATCCAATTTTATATATTCATTACTTAGGTGTTTTCTACTTTATCTTACTGTTGAAAAATAAATCCTGAGTCTTCTTAAGATTATGACAAAACACCTTACTATTGGACCAGTCACACTGCAAACAAAAATACTTTTCAAATTTATCAACCTATGCTATATCAGGCTTCATATGGATGACTAAGCAGGTCAATACTTACATACTTGAAAACGAGAGAAATCTCAATGTATCTTTCCTGGTAAAATATTTTAATTAATAAATATAATTGGCAACATTTTGAATACAGTCTTTACATTTCATTTTTTTTTAGTAATTATTTCTTATACAAATTGAGATTTCCATCTGAAAATTAATGAGCTAATACGTCTATCAGGGTTATTCACTAATTTCAAATTTCAAAGGCCAAAGTAGGCAAACTGGAAGCATAGTTGACTTCTTCCGAAGTCATTTTGTCCATAAAAGTGAAATTCACTTTAAATTCTTGACAATTTTCACTTTAGTGAATAACCTGCATGTGTCCAGAAGTATGTAAATCTCTCTAGTAAGGCTGCAATTAAATGTAGCATTTACAAATGGTTGATGAAGGCAAAAGAGTTACTTGCGCACTATGCCCAATCTCTACGCACATTTAAATAACTAGAGGGTTTTAGTATCCCATAGCCATTAACCCCTTAAGGACCAAACTTCTGGAATAAAAGGTAATCATGACATGTCACACGTCATGTATCCTTAAGGGGTTAAAGTGTAAGCTCACTTGGAACATCAAATGAAACCTCTTGGGTGATTCCTACACTAACAATTCACCTTGCCACTTTCAGCTTAAAGGCAAAATTAGTAATGAGTCATAGAGAGGTATTTTTCTAAACTTTTACACACATATTAACCCTGAACTGGACATACATGTAGTGGCTGTGTAACAGAAAAGCAAATACAAACATACAAAACTAAGCCCTGCACTCAAACTGCCCAAGTACATGGAATAAAAAATAAAAAAAATGATCCCTGCTCACTATACCAAATCACTATGAACATTTAAATAACTGGAGGTTTTTTAGTATCACTCCAATGGCCATTGAAGTGTAAGCCTGGTTTACTAAACAGATGTTAAGTGGATCTGTGAATGTTATTTAAATGACTTATCTGATAACCTCTTGCTGGAATAGAGCTTTATGAGATAAGATTACTCCCTGGTGTGGGAATTGTCTACCTACAATCGCAGTGAGCCATTAAACTGGACATTCTGTGCATCTTTAAAGGCATCTTTTTATATTTTCATTATATTTAGTAAATTATCTGTATTAATACATTAGCACATTTGGGGTCATTTTTTTACCTAAACAATCTCATAAAGTTTGGGTGGCCAATATGGAAGTGACATTTTCACAATAATAAAGTAGTTGCATTGAGATCATGACATGGTTGCTTGTTAGGGCCAATGGTTTTGTCAAACCACTAAAAATTGTTAGACAGAATTTGAAGACTGCACCCAGACAGGTAGCACCATAAAACCACAGTGGTGAGCTGCAGTGGTAATGGTGCTTAGAGTGTCCATTTAAAAACATTTTAAAAGGTAAACTATTTTTTTTACCTGTGGACTAAATGGCACTATCCACAGTGATATAACACATAACACAATCTTATGGATTGCTATGAAGATGCAGAGCAATGTTTCTGATTCATTTAGCCAGAGGATTTAGGAATGCCGTTAAATCAGAAATGTGTCTAAATTTACACCCTGACTTGGATCCACGGTTCTCTAGTTTCTACTTAATTGCATCTCTCACCCATACCGTGTGAATCTGACTGGGCATGACCTGTCTGTCACCCATAGGTGAAAGCAATAAATGTAGTTCAACAGCTTAGTTTGAACAGACACTGTAGATAATTTCATATTATTTATTTTATACATTTCTTTGAATAAACTTTCTATTGTAAGCATAACTTAAACTCCTTTACAACTGAGCTATTTTAATATAAAAAATTAGTAACTTTTTGTTTGTTTTTAAAGATAGGATAAAAGTATTCATTTTGTAAATATACAAAATTTAAATTTATTATTAATTGTTCAAATATTGGAGATGGGATTTATAAAATATTGTAGTGTATATTATATAGATTATATCTTATTATCTTATTATATCCAAATATATACTATATACTATATTAACTTCAAATCTTAAATGTCCCAAGATATTAGTGACAGGCAAAAAAAAAAAAATCTCTATAAAATAAATCAAATAACTTCTACTCGCCAATATTCTATATTTATTTTTGTGCCAATGTTTTCAGATAATTTTTTGTGTTTTATTTACTAATTATCTACAACCTACTGGTTATGTTATTTGTCTCTTTTTGAATCGGAAAAGAAGAATAAAGTGCAATAATGCTGGTATATCTTTGATTTGTACTATATTATGCATGTTGTTACGTAATTCATAATGCATGTTTTTGCCAGTCCACTCAAAAAATGTTTATACAAAATACAGTAACTATGACAAAAAACATGGATTAATGAAAGATGTTTAAATGGTGTTTATACAGAAATCATTTCATATAAAAAAAAAAATTTAAACTTGGAATATGAACTAGGGAAAAAGGTACAGAAGAAAATAAAGGGGTGGGAGGTTTCTCCATCCACAATGGTATACATGTATAAAAAAATGGAAATTTTAAAACATATATAAAAAAAAAATCATTATGTGAGTTTACAATTGTAGTTTATGCTAACGTAGGGTACCTATAATCTTAATTTTAGTAATGACAGGAGGCGAATATTTGCATAACTCTCTTTACTAAAAATCTCCAGCAGCACAGATTATAAACAACCAATCAGAAAAAAGGAGGTTGTTACACAAAAGGCCCTGTAAGACCACACCTTTCCTCTTTCTTTGTAGCGACAATAAAAGCAGGTAACAAATACATAAACCATGAACGACAAACGTATGGCAAAGTTCCAAATAATTGATGCTGAATTCCATAGATCCAGAAGGGTAAATAGTCGAAGAAGGGTGAAACTGTATCCTTGACTCCAGAAGTGAACCAATTACACTGAAAAAAAAAAGAAAAAAGTGAAAGGCATCTGAAATGGCCGATTGTCCGCATAGATTGAACAATTGCATTATGCTAACCATTATGTACGTATCAACAACATAAATTTGATTACACATTATCTGATTACTCTAGAACCTATACCCCCCCATAAACGTATCATAGTACACCACAGAATCCCTGGTATATTCCATACAGAAAAAAGGGAGGGAAGAGAAATACGGGAGGGAAATATTTACCTCCTGTCATTACGTAAATTAATATTATAGGTACACTACATTAGCATAATCTACAATTTTATCACATGACAGGAGGCTTCACATTTGTATTTTTAAAGCTGATTATTAAGAAGAGCGAAAGAAGCATGAGTAACTTGGCGAAAGTAGTATACTCGAAAGGTACTCTCCCATGTCCGCGCAACGCATGATGTCAGAAAGGGATGCTCCCGTCGAGAAAGCCTGAGATGCTTCGCCCCTCTAACAGAGTGGGCCCCGAAACAGGATTCAACGCTAGCTAGAGATAAGAGCCAGCGGATCCAATCTGGCCAACGTCGTAGTCGACACCGGACCATGTGGCTTGACATATGAAATTAAAAGTTGATCCAACACTGAAATCCAGGGTGGAGCGGTGATGTTTGTATAACGCATCAAAGCTCTTACCATGCATAACCGCAGTTCCGTGAGGAAAAAAAAACGGATAAAAAAACGAGGAGGAATCTGACTTAGTGCAAAATCCTTCAGGAGAGAAAGAGAAACCATCGACATTGAAGGCCCTAATGTCCGCAAGGTGACGAAAAGAGATGAAGCACAATAATAGGGTAAGTTTCGCCGACAATTGTCTAAGAGAGAGAACCGGGTTATCCGGCCAATCTCCAAGGAAAACGCAGCACCACTTCTACGTCCCAGAGACAAGAATATATAGGAGCTGAAAGCCTGAATAGCTTAGCTCCCCGCAACAAGCATCATACCCGAGGGTCGTGGTCCACTGGGATGCCTTGTATGGGAACTTGTGCTGCAGAAATGGCTGAACATACCACATTGAGTGTGTGGTACGATTGCCTTTGGGAAAAAAAGCTGTGATAAGTAACTAGTTCAAGATGAGTGAGATAGGTGCAGAAAGGGGACGGAATCACTATGCAGACACCAGCGACTCCAAGAGAAACATGCCGAGATGTAGCATTTCCTGGTGCCGGGGCCCATAAGTCCTATAAGAGGTCTTTAGCCACTTGTGATAGACCCAGGACTGATCAGGATCCCTGGAAACCATCCAAGCCACTGGGTCTAGTTTATGATCCATGATGAGAGGTTGAGGTTCTCCCCTCGGTCCCATCAGAAGCAGAGGGAAGGATGGCTGAAGAAGTGGGTGATCTTGTGACATCTCCAATAGATCCGGGAACTATACTTGGCTCTGCTAGAGAGGAGCTATGCAGAGGAGTGAAGCCCTGTGGATTCAGGGAGTACTCTCGCCAGCATGGAGAATGGAGGGAAAGCATGGTTTCGCCTAGGCAATTGATATTTTGCACCGCAGAAACCTTGTTCATGCGGAGTAGGATGTAGCAGTTTGACATGTCTTTGGCCAGACTGAGAATTGTGAAGGACCCCGTGACCAATTCTAGGCAGTTGATGTGGAGGCTGGCCTCCTCGTCCCGCCAAGGTCCCCCGTAGAGAAATCCGTGCAGTGAGCCCCTCAGCCCCAGGGGCTGGCATCCAATTCCACTAAGAAATCCGGAGAGGAACCAAAGACGGCTTTGCCATGCATGCTGCCATGTGTAGGAGCCACCTGTGGAGCTCTGTCCTCACGTCTGTTGAAGTGGTATCCAGTGGTCGTAGGACTGTCCGGAACGTAGGCCGTTTGCTGTCAGGCATTGCATCACCCTGTAGTGTAGTGGTCACGGAAATATCGCCTCATTTGGGGACAACAGAAGATCCACTATACGGGCGATCATCCGGGGGGGAATGGTGTCCATATGAAGAACCCGTCTGATCTCTTTCCGGAGGGATGTAATCTTTGAGGCTGGAAGACGCAGTACACATTTCAGCGAGTTGAAACACCAGTTTCAGTAGCTCCGTGAAACACCACGGAGCCGAACTGAGACTGAAAGGCAGACATGTAAACTGGCATGCTCGTCCTCTCCACAGGAAACGGAGAAAGCGTCGTCATTCCCAAGCGACCGGCATGCGTCCTTCAGATCCAGTTGGGGGAACCAGTCGTTTTCTTGATTGTAATGTTGCTGAAGAAACCATCCCCGTCCAGTGCGTATTGCAGGGAAGAAAAGAGACAGGTTGCCATCGGTACAGTTGGAAACAGGTAGGCCAGAAATAGGACTCACCTGTAGAGAAAACGTCAACGACCTCTGTTTTTAGTTTCTCTGGCTCTGTTGGAGCCCCTGTAGTATGAGAACCTCTGTGTAGTGGTCGGGTGGAAGTTGGATAAAGGAGGATAGGATCTGGAGCCTGTAGACCAGAAGCGGCTAGTGGCTTGGCTCCGTTGCCAACCATCCCTCCCAAAATCCCTATTTGGTGGGGAGCAGAAAACCTGTTTGAGCGATGATTGCGCCTTGCTTAATGTCGGAAACAGGTTGACGTGTTTTTCAATTCTGCAATGAAAGGTTCTCTGAAGAAGACCTTTCGCCAGGGGCCTGAACTCTAATTCCAGCAATTTCGTGTCAATTCTAAGCCGTGCTGGTTTGCCCCATACGGCATAAAGTGTGGCAATGGCATTGCCTAGCAGGCAGATTGAACGTTGGGCCCATTCTCGGAAAGCTTTTTGGCCAACCTGTGTACCCTGGGTGAATCCCGATCTGGAATGAAGATCTGATGTAATCAGTAGGAGAAGTGGCAGAGGAACAAGTCTATGAAGTGCCAGACTCCTGGTACAACTGGGGCTCGCCCAGAACCCTGGTATATGTGTCGTGAGTGTAGTAGGTGCCAGTGAAAGAGGGCTCACCCTTTAGTGGTACAAATGGGATTTCCCTTGAGTGATATGGGAGACATAATAGTCTCATAAAATTGGGGTTCACCCAATAAACCCCCTCCGTGGGGTTTGGTACCTGAGAGGGGCTCCCCCTCTAAACAGACATTCGGAGGCATGTAATTATATTGGGGCTCACCCCCGTTGTACTCGAGAGCTGTACCTCCTTGGTCAGCAAGAGTATTCAGCCCAATCACATAAGTATTAACATTGCAAGTAAGGTAACATATCTTTGTAAAGTCTTCCGGCTGAGCTATATGTAATAATCTGGGGGCTCACCCCAGGTGGCGTGCTGTGAAAAACCCAGAGGACACCCACATAGTAGTAATATACACTTGGCAGAGTACAAAATAATCCCTGTGGATTAACATGTCTATAATAATTTCCTGGTATTGTCTTTCCTGGTAATGACAGCCTTATGCAGAAAATACAATATATGCTACACTAATGTGAAATGAATTCCAAGTATAAACATGTAGTAATCCTTTGTACAAGCAGATGCAAATAGTTTTAGTAAGCAGTACATTGATAGCATCCACAGTAGGTATATTTGGTAGCAGGTTGTGAAATCTGTACCTTCAGAGTCCAGACCGAGTGATTCCCAATCTGGAATGACAGGAATAAGATGGCCGTCGTGAATCTCGCGGAACTCGCAAGATCCAAAATGGCAGCCACTCGCACGACGGTCCACCAAAATAAATGCAAGTAATGAGAACCAGTCTCCCCCGAACACACCACCCAGATCATCCCCCAAAGGCAGTGTCCCCAGAATGAAAATAGAGCACGGTCGGGGCAATGGCGGCCGCGACACGAGAAAACTGTGAAGAATATGGACAGAGTAAAACAGACCTGAGGGAAGCAGACAGAGGGTAGTGGAGGATGGAAAGAAAAAACTAATAAAGCACAAAATCAGTAGAAGGGCAGAAGTGGGGAGACAGATAGGCAGTGAATCAATCTAAATAAATCTAAGTAACCAAAATAAGGCTGAAATCAGTAGAGCATAGGGAGAACAAATTACTCTGACCTGTGTACTTGACTTGAGCAGAAAAGAAAGAGGAAGTCTTACAGGGCCTTTTGTGTAACATCCTCCTTTTTTCTGATTGGTTGTTTATGATCTTTGCTGCTGGAGATTTTCAGTAAAGAGAGGAAGCCTCCTGTCATGTGGTAAAATTTAATTTATGTATTCCCTATAGAAATATTGGAGGATGAAAAGTTTTAGAAACTACATGGTATTATATTGCAATATTCTAACCAGGTTCTCATTTTTTTTGCATACAACTAGAAATACTGTTTTTGTTAAAGGGTTACTTAAACCCTTTCTAATACATTGATTATCGTTTACTTTGCCCCCCTCTGAAATCCAACATGGGACAAAGCTACTGACATTGATCTTCATGCCTATGTCTAGGGCCAGACTGGGAACTAAAGGTAGCTGTGGAAAAATCTGTCCAGCTCCATAAAGATAACTTAAAATCGAAAACTATTACTCTAACCTGAAAGAAAGCACTCATAGGGCTTCAAATTAAATAAAAGTACAGATTTATTTTAACCCCTTAAGGATGGTGGGCGTGCTATGCTGTCCTCTGAGACCCGGCTCTAAACGCTGAGGGAGGCAGCATAGCACGTCCCCGCCGTCCTTTCTACTTACCCGGTGTGGGAACTCACCTGGCAGCCCAGGGAGTACCGCTCCTTCCTCTCTGGCCCTCCTGGGCCATGTGATTGCGAGGACCTCGCAATCACATGGACGGCATAGCCGTCCACAGCATTTCCAGCAGGGGGAGTGCCTGTAAAAAAAAAAAAAAAAAGAAAAAGGTTAAAACATTTATTATATATATGATCTAAGTATAAATACACATATATACAAATACATAGTCTAAGTGTATTTTAATATTAATATATATAATTATATATATATATACATTAATATCAAAGTACATGTAGAATGATATTGATTAAATATATATATAATTATATATATATTTATATATACAGTAATATAAAATAAATATATATGTAAATACGTTAAAAAATAAAATAAAAAAATAAAAAATAAGTAATTAATATATATATATATATGTGTGTGTATGTGTGTAATTTCGTTCTAACTGTTTTTTACAATTAATATATATATTTTGATATCAAAATACATGTAGAATGAAATAATATATATATATATATATATAGATACACACACATAAGTATATACGTATATAATGCTATATATATACCTATACATAAATAAAAATAATTTTAAAAAATTATATATATACACACATATATATACACGTATATATATATATATATATAATAATTTTACATATATATTTATGTAATAATTTTACATAATTACGTCATTTTATTAATTACAATTTGTGGCACCTGCCTGACAACCCAGGCCGAAAGTATAGGGAATTTAAATTGCTAGCACTATATTTAACCCTATAACTTTCCAAGACACCATAAAACCTGTACATGGGGGGTACTGTTTTACTCAGGAGACTTCGCTGAACACAAATATTATGTGTTCAAAAAAGTAAAATGTATTACAACGATATCGGCAGTGAAATTGAAGTTTTTTGCATTTTTCACACACAAATGGCACTTACACTGACAATATTATTGCTGTGATACTTTTTACTGTTTTGAAACACTATTATTTGTGTTCAGCAAAGTCTCCCGAGTATAACAGTACCCCTCATGTACAGGTTTTATGGTGTTTTCAAAAGTTACAGAGTCAAATATAAGGCTTGCGTTTCAGTTTTTTCACATTGAAATTCGCTAGATTGGTTAAGTTGCCTTTGAGAACGTATAGTAGCCCATGAATGAAAATTACCCTCCTGATGGCATACCATTTGCAATAGTAGACAAACACTGGCCAACATTGGCATTCAAATTAGTTTTTTGCATTTTTCACACACAAACAAATATTAACGCTAACTTTGGCCAGTGTCCTATCTACAGTTCTCATGGTGGGCTGCCCTCTTGTGGAGAGCACTGTCCTGCTCATTTTACACAAAAGTAGATAAAGCAATGACAGGAGTCTTCTCTACACTAAAATTGCCGAACGCCCAGGATACCATCCTAGTCCAATTCCCAGAAGTTACATCATATCAGGTGCACAAACCCAGATTGGTACAGACTGCACACAGCAGATGGAACATTGAATGTGTGTGAATTGCATTAATCATCTTACCTCAAGTAAAACAACTGCATTTATTGCTCCATTGCAAAGTTAAAAATATGCATAAATATGAGTAATTCCTATTTGTAGTAATAGGCAGACAAGAGCCTGTAGGAAGTTGCCTACTAGTAAATTCAGCCGTACCACTATACACGTTTTTTCACTATATTCAATTTTTCATTGCCTCATTTAACACCATTGTCACCAATTGACTCCTTCAGTAATACCTGTAACCTCACCTACTAGCTGCAATAGACATCAACACATTTATCAGAGAAGAGGAAGCAGCACAAGGTTTTGATGTGTGTTCTTAAAAGGGTGTAACAAGACGTTTTGAGCAGTTAATAAAAGGTTAATATGCCATACTGCTTTCTCATTATTTACTATCTGTAGCTGGGTATTTCAGCAGGTGACCAAGTGGCTTAACCGGTTATTTTGCTTTGCTTTCGTTTGACCCTTGTCTTCAGTGATATTTTCTTGAAATTGTTTATACACAACAAACTGGGATTATTCTCTGAATTGGGAATTGTGGAGAACTGCTAATCTTATTTACATTTCTATAAAATTTTGTACATTGTTTGCATCCTCCCTTCCATTCCACAGTGTTTCCTTTTTTGCTCCGTAATACTGATGTAAATTGTATATATATGTCATGAGCTACAGAAAAAAATTACAATTAAAGGGACACTATAGTCACCGAGACCACTTCAGCTCAATGAAGTGGTCTGGGTGCCAGGTCCCTCAGGTTTTAACCCTTCAGATACAAACATAGCAGTTTCAGAGAAACTGCTATGTTTACATTTGGGGTTAAGCCAGCCTCTAGTGGCTGTCTTCCGGACAGACACAAGAGGCGCATCTGTCACGCTGGAGGCAAGTTATGCCTCCATCGCACAGAGCTGCCATAGGAAAGTATTGAGAAATGCTTTCCTAGGGACACTTTGAATGCGCGCGTGGCACTTGCCGTGCATACGCATTCGGCTCCAGTGACGTCGGACGGGGGAGCTGACGTCGGCGGGGGAGGAGAGGTCACCTTATTCCGGCGCTGGAATAAGGTAAGTGGCTGAAGGGGTTTTAACCCCTTCAGCGCCACGATGGTAGGGACACCCTCAGGGCACTATAGTGTCAGGAAAACTGCTTTGTTTTCCTGACACTATAGTGATCATTTAACCTACCACCCCTAGAAGCCTTTGCAAAGCAATGTTCTAGAAAGTGAAAGTATCAGGCATTTTCTGATTTTGTGAGATTGTAATGCATTAAAAAAAATTAGCCTATATTCCTACACACAACCTGGCTTACATGGTCAATGTATTTTACGATGTCTTTTACAAACTATAACAGGTCCCTCAGCTACTATGTATAATATGAGACCCCACTGTTTTCTGTAACCCTTGACTTTGATGCACTGTTAAACCCTTCTATACAACTGATGATTATTCTGTACACCGTGATGATGCATACCATTGTGATTTGTTTACATGTGTGCACATTTCAGAATCTGAAAAATAAAGAATTTACAAATAAATAAATAAATAATGGACCACATCAAGCCAAGAAATCCCTTTCATGATGAATTGATAACTATTTCCCACATTACCCATAACTTACCAATAGACGGCGCTGTTTCCCCACAGCTTTTCCCACGGATTCCATATTCAAGAATATTTGAATAGTTGGAAAATTATAAGTGATCCTGAAATACTATAAGGAGAAAATAAAGCTTTAAACGAAAATACTCTTTATGATGACATTTTTTACCGGTTTGTAGTTTATGTGCCTCTCCTTTTACTCTATTGTACACTATTTATCGTCAGTGCGTGTAAAGTGCGTTTACATCTTATTTGACACTATGCAGTGTTTTTTTCATAAGGAATATGTTATCAATTTTATAATAGACTGATATTTCCCCAGTTTCTTTTTGTTTGTTTGATTTATATGTATTCTTATTCTTTATTCCATATATTTAATTGTTTTACAATGATTATTATTGTTAAAAATAAAAACCTTTCAATAAAAAATATTTCACAAGAAAAAAAAGCTTCATCATATACAAGCCTCCGCCCCCAAGACACCCAAAATGGGAGGCACCCTTAAACGTTATGCAAACATCCAAACTACAGTAGAGAGATGTGGAGGCTGCATGGAGAAACTGAACGCTCTCCATAGAGATACATTAATTTGAGGAGACACTGTTTGCTGCAGAGCAGCATTTCTCCTTGCATGCGCAGTAGCCTCCTAATGCTTTTCTATAATGATCTCCGCCATTGTTGCATTGATGCATGATTTGAAACATTGGCTGAGATATTAGAAATGTAGGTTTGTTTTGAAAAGTACAGTATAAAACAAAAAAATTTGTAGAAGGCACCTGCAATGTGGGTAGAGCAGGTGCCTACTCTGCCTTAACATTTTCAAACTCGTGGCTCGCCAGACCGCAAATATATTCATTGTGGGCTGCTTGTGGCCGCGAGTTTGACATGCTTGCCCTAGAATTACATGTTACTATATGGTGGAGGAGGCATATGCCATTCTGGCACATTACACATTATACATTAATACACAGATATTCACATACACACACATTCATATACGAATTTACACATTCCCATACAAAGATAGACACACAGATACATACACTGGCAAACAGATACACACACCCTGGCACACGTATACACACACTGACAGACAAATACACTGGCACACAGATACACACTCGGATACACACACTGACACATACATATATGCACACATACACACACTCAGATATACACACATGTACACACCTTAACACACAGATATACACACTGACACAAAGATACATACTCAGAGACACACACTGACAGACAATTACACACTCAGATACACACAGTGACACTCAGATACACACAATGACACACAGATACACACTAAGAAACATACACACTCAGATACACTGACACACACACCTTGACACACAGATACATGCGGTGACACAAAGGTACACACACTGACAAATACACACAGATACACAAACTGGTACACATACACACACACTCAGAAACACTGACACATACACACACCTTGACACACAGATACATACTGACTAACAGATTCACATAGAGATACACACAAAGATATCACACAAAGATACACACTTATAAACACACACTCACAGACAGACACACACTCAGATACACACATTGTGACACACAGATACACACAGTGACAAAAAGATACTCACTCGGATACACACACTGACACATAGATACACATACTGACATAGATACACACAGTGACACACAAATACACACACTGATAAAAAAAAACACTGACACACACATATATGTCATGATTTTTTATATTTACAGCCACCCTCCTGTTAGCTTACTTTTTTTCTTTAGGATGGTGGCTTGCTTCAGGTGATGCCAGCAAAGGCTAATTTGTGAGCAGCATCTCACTCCTATCTCCCCCCTACTCCCTGTGGTTCTTCTCTCTCTTTTGTGGCTGCACTCCTTATAGCTGGGAAGAAGTGACAGTCTGTGACTTCCTCTCAGCCAGCTGAGATCACCGGGGCCCAGACAGGCTCTTAGAGAACCGCAGAACCCAACCGAGACCCTATTAAGTGATGCGCATAGCACAGGGCTTGGCCACGAACTCATGTAGAACTTGGACAATAACGTTTCTTAATTTCTAAAACGTTTATACACTGCTCAAAAAAATAAAGGGAACACTTAAACAACACAATGTAACTCCAAGTCAATCACACTTCTGTGAAATCAAACTGTCCACTTAGGAAGCAACACTGAGTGACAATCAATTTCACATGCTGTTGTGCAAATGGGATAGACAACAGGTGGAAATTATAGGCAATTAGCAAGACACCCCCAATAAAGGAGTGGTTCTGCACCACAGACCACTTCTCAGTTCCTATGCTTCCTGGCTGATGTTTTGGTCATGTTTGAATGCTGGCGGTGCTTTCACTCTAGTGGTAGCATGAAACGGAGTCTACAACCCACACAAGTGGCTCAGGTAGTGCAACTCATCCAGGATAGCACATCAATGCGAGCTGTGGCAAGAAGGTTTGCTGTGTCTGTCAGCGTAGTGTCTAGAGCATGGAGGCGCTACCAGGAGACAGGCCAGTACATCAGGAGACGTGGAGGAGGCCATAGGAGGGCAACAACCCAGCAGCAGGACCGCTACCTCCGCCTTTGTTCAAGGAGGAACAGGAGGAGCACTGTCAGAGCCCTGCAAAATGACCTCCAGCAGGCCACAAATGTGCATGTGTCTGCTCAAATGGTCAGAAACTGATTCCATGAGGGTGGTATGAGGGCCCGACGTCCACAGGTGGGGGTTGTGCTTACAGCCCAACACCATGCAGGACATTTGGCATTTGCCAGAGAACTCCAAGATTGGCAAATTCGACACTGGCACCCTTTGCTCTTCACAGATGAAAGCAGAATTACACTGAGCACATGTGACAGACGTGACAGAGTCTGGAGACGCAGTGGAGAACGTTCTGCTGCCTGCAACATCCTCCAGCATGACCGGTTTGGCAGTGGGTCAGTAATGGTGTGGGGTGGCATTTCTTTGGGGGCCGCACAGCCCTCCATGTGCTCGCCAGAGGTAGCCTGACTGCCATTAGGTACTGAGATGAGATCCTCAGACCCCTTGTGAGACCATATGCTGGTGCGGTTGGCCCTGGGTTCCTCCTAATGCAAGACAATGCTAGACCTCATGTGGCTTGAGTGTGTCAGCAGTTCCTGCAAGACAAAGGCATTGATGCTATCAACTGGCCCGCCCGTTCCCCAGACCTGAATCCAATTGAGCACATCTGGGACATCATGTCTCGCTCCATCCACCAACGTCACGTTGCACCACAGACTGTCCAGGAGTTGGCAGATGCTTTAGTCCAGGTCTGGGAGGAGATCCCTCAGGAGACCATCTGCCACCTCATCAGGAGAATGCCCAGGCGTTGTAGGGAGGTCATACAGGCACATGGAGGCTAGGGATCGACCGATATTGATTTTTTAGAGCCGATACCGATAATCTGTTAACTTTCAGGCCGATAGCTGATAACTTGCCGATATTCTGTACATTTACCATTTTGAAAAAATAAACTATTTCTAAAAGGTAAATGCACAAAATATAAAATCCACATGCACTTGATGCAGTGTGTTTAGACAGTGGAGCTGTGTATATTTGTGTAGTGTATATATAATG
>OW240913.1:167575381-167591443 GCA_933207985.1 Pelobates cultripes | reverse complement strand
CAGAGTGTGTAGTGTGTGTGTATATAATGCAGTGTGTGTGTGTGTTTTCCTGAAGGGATGTGATATGTGTAAAATGGGGTGGGGGGAGGGATTTTTTTATTTTAATTTTTAATGTTTGTTTTATTTTATTTTTTAATATTTATGTTTATTTTAATTTTTAATATTTGTTTATTTAAATTTTTTATATTTGTTTATTTTTTTATGCTTATTTTTAATAGTTATATTTTATTATTTTTGTTGTCCCCCCTCCCTGCTTGTTACCTGGTCAGGGAGGGGGGATATGACAGTCCCTGGTGGTCCAGTGGCATTGGCTGAGCTGGGGGGGCCGCAGGTAGCGTTTACTTACCTCCCCTGCAGCTCCTCCAGCTCCCAGTGTAAATCTCGCGGCCCTTAGTGCCTGACGGCCGCGGGTCTCGCGAGATTTACACTGGGAGCTGGAGGAGCTGCAGGGGAGGTAAGTAAACGCTACCTGCGCCCCCCCCCCGCCAGGACCGCCGGGCTTGTAATGTCCTAGGAGGTATTATCGGCAATATCGGTATCTATATTGGCCGATACCGATATTGCCGAAAATACCGAATATCGGCCGATTATATCGGTAAAACCGAAATTGAAAAATTTGATTTCCATATTTTGATTTTTGTGTGATTTTGTTGTCAGCACATTCAACTATGTAAAGAACAAAGTATTTCAGAAGAATATTTAATTCATTCAGATCTAGGATGTTATTTTTGTGTTTACTTTATTTTTTTGAGCAGTGTATTTTATTCATATTAAATTATGTTTCATATATACATATTTAATGTGGAATTAAATCCCTCTTTCTCCTGACCAAATGATATCTAATAAGTGTGGGTACACTAAATATGAAAAAAATGAATTATGGTTCAACAGACATATACATCAAATTCTTGTTTTTGTTTTGATCAATTGCCTCCTTAAGTGGTTAAAAATGATCTATGTGTAAAAAAAGAATGTTAAAAACCACATCTGACAGAATAATGGTTTTCTAATTTAACTATATGGGATATGTTATAAACCATCTAATGTTAATATTAATGAGGAAGGAAAGCTGTTTGAGCAAATTGGGAAAGCTGCACATCTGTTTATTATTGGAGATTATAATTACCCAAACATAAATTTCGATAGAGGGTCAAGAACAGTGTGGGCACGCAGCCCTAGGTCGCAGGGGGATAGGCCTGCTGGCGCCGGTCGGCAGCAATGCAGAGGGTGGGAGGACCTGGAGGCAGGGGGAGGGATATGGGAAACAGCGCTGCTTTCCTCCCATGAGCAATCTGTGTGGAGCATTGCCATGCATTCCCATGGCAACGCTCCACACAGAATTGCGCGGGAGGGCAGGAGAGCTGCAGCCTGGCACAAACTTACCACCACCGGATAACCAGGGGTGGCTGTGTCCCCTCCTCATTCACCAAAGGTAAGAAGAAGGGAGGGGGGGCAAAAGATTTTATGTATTTTTTTTAATGTATATTTACAACCACCCCCCCCCACACAGCACCCCTACCCCCCCTCACACAGCACCCCTACCCCCACACCACAGCACTGCTCCCGCCACACAGCACCATCCCCACACACAGCACCCTCCCACACACACAGCACCCCTACCCTCACACACACAGCACTGCTCCCGCCACACAGCACCCATCCCACACACACAGCACCCTCCCACACACACAGCATCCCCCCACACACAGCACCCCCACACACACACACAGCAGCCCCCCTTACACACAGCACCCCTCCCTCACACACACAGCACCCCCATACTCACAGCACCCCCCACACACAGCACTCCTCCCCCCACACACAGGCGGGCTACAAAATGAATAAAAGCAATGGAACATTTCAGTTATGAAGAAAGGTTAACACATGTAAACCTCTTTAGTTTAGAAAAACAGCACCTCAGAAGGGATATGATAGCATTATAAAAAATATATTTGAGGCCAATACAAACCATTGCCTGGAAATATATTCACAAACAGGACTATGTAGGACACAAGGTCACGCGTTAGGACTGGTCAAGCTTCCTATGGTTTAAGGCAAAGAAAAGGTTGTTTTTTTTTACAGTAAGAACAATAAGGATGTGGTATTTTCAGCCTGAAGAAGTGGTTTTATCAGAGTCTGTACAGATGTTTAAACAGCAACTGTATGTATACTTGCAAAAACATAATATTCAGGGATATAATTTTTAATTCGTAGGGTAGCAACTTCTTTTGTCAAGGAAAGATCCGACTGCCATTGTGGAGTTATGAAGGAATTTTTCCTAGTTTGTTGCAAAATTTGAAGTACTACAAACTGTTTTTTTTTGCCTTCTTTTTGATCAAGAGCAAAAACAGATATGACAAAGGCTAAACTTGATGGACACATCTCTTTTCCGCCTATGTATCTATATTTAAACACTAAAGCCTATCTATTAACATGCTGTATATGTAAAGTGGAGCCATTTAGACCCAAATATCTTTGCTCCACCAGTAGGGCCCCAAGTCTTTGGCAAACTGTTCTCCCTGTCATCTGTGCTTACGGAGTCTAGTAGGCCGGTGATGGAAGCTGTACTATCACTGGCGTACATACCGCGGTCGCAGGGGTCGCGTCTGCGACCAGGCCCGGGCCTTCAGGGGGCCCGGCCGCCCTTCAACCCAGTATGTACGCCAGTGTTGCCACATTTTGCCAGCCTCTTCTCCTGGTGGGGGCCAGGAGATGGCCACCTCAGGGCCCCCAGAGGCTGGCAGTGGCTTCACTTTGCCGGCGGGTGGACGAGCAGGCGCGCGGGGGAGCATTCTCCCCTGAGTGCTCTCTGCCCAGCTCTCTTGTGTGCACTGCACTGATGCTGGAGCCGGAGATTACGTCATTCCGGCTCCAGTATTAGTAAGCGGCGCGTGAGGGAGCTGCGCAGAGAGCGCTCAGGGGAGAGTGCTCCCTCGCCGTCTGCAGGACTGGCCGCTGGGCAGCACCACTGGACCCCAGGGAATCCCCTCAGCACTCCAAAAGGTAGGGAGGCTGGGTAAAAAAAATAAAAAAATATGAGTGTGTATGTGTGTGTGTGTGTCAGTGAGTGTGTTACTGTATGTGTGTGTGTGTGTGTGTGTCTGCTAGTGAGTGTCAGTAAGTGTGTTAGTGAGTTTTACTGTGTGTGTGTGTGTCACTGAGTGTGTTAGTTTGTGTGTCTGTTATTGAGTGTGTGTCTGCTAGTGAGTGTCAGTGTGTGTGTGTTAGTTTGTGTGTCAGTGAGGGTGTCTCTTACTGAGTGTGTTAGTTTGTGTGTGTCTGTTAGTGTGTGTCTGTTAGTGAGTGTGTGTTTCTCAGTGAGAGTGTATGTTTTGTAAGTGAGTGTGTCTGTCTTTGAGTGTGTGTCTGTCAGTAAATGTGTGTGTCTGTTAGCTAGTGTGTATGCGTCTGTTCGTGAGAGTGTGTGTGTGTGGTTAAAACCCCTTCAGCACTTACCTTTCTCCAGCGCCGGGCTCCCTTGGCGTTGGGGATCTCTCCGCCCCGATCTGCCTCTCAGCTTTGAATGCGCATCCGCGGCAAGAACCACGCGCGCATTCAAACCGCCCATAGGAAAGCATTACTCAGTGCTTTCCTATGGACGTCCAGCGGAATCGCGGAAGCGCCTCTAGCGGCTGTCAGTGAGACAGCTACTAGAGGCTGGATTAACCCTCAGTGAAACATAGCAGTTTCTCTGAAATTGCTATGTTTTCAGCTACAGGGTTAAAACTAGAGGGACCTGGCACCTAGACCACTTCATTGAGCTGAAGTGATCGGAGTGCCTATAGTGGTCCTTTAAGTGTATGTGTATCATGCACTGGCGTGCACACCGCGGCTGCAGGGGTCGCAGCCCTGCGACCAGGTGCCCACTGCCATGTGTAGCGGCCCCGGCCCGTGCAGAGTAAGCGCCAGGGGGAAGGAGGGGCCCACGGATCAATTTTCACACCGGGGCCCCATGGATTGTGTGTACGCCACTGTGTACTATAATAGAGACACAGGCAATATGAGTTATTCCTTGTGAGTATCTATCACTGCATTGCATCCACTCTTGCATGAGACTCACTGAGGAGAATGGGCAGGCAGAGCAGAATTGCATCATAGCAACATTTCACAGGGTTCTAAAGAGATGCACAATGAAGCACAAGGATGGCGACACGGCATTCTCTCACTCAGTTTGTGTGCTATTTAGAGAGAGTATGCCAGCCCTGAAACAATTGGCTGTCTGCTCTCCACGTAATCCTTAATAGAGATAACAATAACCCCAAGGCACACCAATTTGCACATAAAAAAGAGTTTATTCATACATACAAAGTACATCAGAATATCTTAACAGAAGTAAAGTGCATAGTATAGTGCATAGCCCATTAATAGTACCAAAAACCACAGTAATAAAGTGCTAGATGCAATCACCCATTAAAAAGGTATACTGACCAAGAGCAGGAGAAATAAAAACCCAGACGTTTCGGCTATGAAGCCTTCCTCTGAGGCAAGAACTTAGTCCAGAGCAAACTCTTTTTACCTTTGTGATATCCAATATCCTTATCTAGTTTAAGACAAATAAAAAAAGAGGTTGATCAAAAGAGTGTCAAAACCGAATCAGTTATCAGAGTATCGATTCAAGTAGAGGAAAATGAGTCAGTTTAGAGAAGTCAAAGGAAGTTCTAAGGCTGACAAAGCATCATAAGGCCTAGTAAGAGCTAATAAGAAAGATTGTGATAGGAGAAAAGGTAACCTAAATTTGCAAAGACCTCCAATGGTGACATCGCCGCTGGTGGTCCGGTGAGTGGTAGAGGGCAGGTAAAGGTGAGACTTACTTACCTAAACCTGTTCCTCGCTGGCGCAGCCATCTTGTTCCCGTGGGTCCTCTTAACCAGGAGCTGACATCACTGCTGCACAAAAGTAGAGCATTGAGGTTTATGGAGGATCCTGCAAGATCATGGATCCTCCATAGACACAGCCAATTCCCTGCAGCTGTTGGGATTTACGCTATAGCTCCTCCCAGTGTCTAAGAAAGTCAGGCGGAGGAAATATACAGAGACAAAGTATCCTTTAACTTGTCTCTGTATATCTCTTGAATGGGTTGGAATTTCAGTCAAATTCCAATTCAGTCAATATGAGTATTTCATAAAGATTATATGTTTATGAAATACTATTTTTTTCACAGGGGAGAGAGGGAGTGACAGTGTAAATGACCAATAAATGCACCCACACCACGTCATCTCAATGTAGAAACTACGGCACTTTAGTGTTAGGAAGTTTGTATTCCTAATACCAAAGTGTTTCTTTAACGGATGCTGTACTGTCTGATGGTGGACCTACAACTACTTACACAAAATGAGTAAATAAAGCACTGCTCCCTGCCCAACTAATTGAAAACAGTCCTCTGTGTACACTATAAAGAAACCAGCAGGGTATTTGCACAGTGAAAAAAGCCAAGGGAGGCTAAGTGCAACTTATAATGACAGATAGAACTCCTCTGGTATTTTACAATAGCTGCCCAGTTGCTAGCTTTATTAGTCAAATTATTGAGTGTATATTTTCTCCAAAGCTAGAGCAAGTGGCAAATCTATTTTACCCATAGACAGCCTCAGGTCAGTGTCATTGTCCCTGTAACAGACAGAACCAGAATAAACAGCTGCAAATTGCTCTATTTCTCTAGGTTGACAGACTACTCAGAACACCAATATATACCATAGCTGGGTAACTCCCATGTGGCCTAATTTACGAATTGCTATATACTCTAGCCCTGAGTCTATAATGGAACTCAATATAAACCAGCCTCAGAGCCTAGCCTGAATTCAAGAGATAGCACTGAAGTGGAAGTGCCTGCTTGGACCTAACGGTAGAAATAGGTCTCTAAATTATCTTCTGTCTGCTCTTTTGAGGTATTGTGGATTGAACCCAAATCAGCCATTACTGACAAGAAGGCATCCGTTCTCAAGATGATGGTCAGCTTCACTCTATAAAAATACATTTTATCTGATTCCTCTTAACACTTGTTCTCTTCCTATAAAGGTGATTGGGATGTATAGTGGAGGTAACGGAGAACTGAATACTGTCTCTCCTCCCTTTTATTGATCTTGACCTTGTAGAAATAGAAAGAACTGGGCCAGAAGTGCTTGGTTCTCCTACTACATTACCTAGTGTGGAAAGAGAAGTTTTACTGTTTTCTCTGGGGTGTCTCAGTACCACCACAATACCATGGATAGTGACTGTGAGGACTCTCTGTGAGCCAATGCCGTAATGCTGTAACATTGTGCAATAATGCAGAGCAGGGTGTTGGGCCCATCCTCTTGATGTATGGGGTACATATCCGTAAAGAGGTATTGGTGCTTAGAGGGCATAATAGGACATGAGCGTGTGCTATGAGGTTAACTGGGAAGCTAATAGCCTGCATATAGGAGGCACTGGAGAATGAGTTAAAAGTGACAATTAGGGATAGTGCTGATAGTGGACATTGTGGATCGGGCTAGTATACAAAACTGGGAAGGGTGCTAATATGAGATAGTGAAAACACGGCTAAAAGGAATACTGTACAGGATGGTACTAAAAGGTTACACTGTAGAAAGGACAGAGAGGGTGTTGAGAAAGTATAGTGAAGAGGGTTCTAAGAAAGGCTGGGGGACAGTGGGGAGAGAAACAATTTAGAGGAGATGAATTTCTTCTAATTGCAGCCACTTTCCCCAGCGGCCACACAGGGGAACAATCAGGGAGCCAGTCTGTTTGCCAGCAGAATGCAGGACATGTTCCTGGATCCGAACAAAAGCCCCAAAACAGGACAATCGGCAACAGGAACTAATGTAGCCTCACTCAGTACTTACACACAGCCATCTTCCTCCGTTGGGACCTCTTAAGCTCCTGGCACTTCAGGGTCAGGAGCCAACGTCACTGCCGTACTCTTTTGCGAGAGTACTGCATTGAGGTCTATAAAGGATCCTGCAAGATCATTCATAGACAGAGCCAATTCCCTGCATCCGTCTGATGACAGCAGAGGGGATTAACAGTTCTAGGCTGTGGTAGCTCCAACCAGTGTATAGAAGTGTCAGGCTTAGGAATTATACAGAGACAAAGTTACCCCCCATTTTGTCTCTGTATATTTCTTCAATGGATTGAAATTTCAGTGATTCCAACAATGTCAAAATCAGTATTTCATAAAAATTATATCTTTATAAAATACTTATTTTTCATGGACGGGGGGACAACAGGGCCATCTTTAAACTGTAATTAATGTGTTTAGAAATCAGTCTGTGTAAATAAGGTACTTTTTTCTTGTTCTAAATTAGTTGCATAAATTGTAATTAGTAAGTCCCCTAAAATTTCTCACAACTGCCCTGTCCCAGGCCACACCCCTTCTCACACCTTTCAAATTAAAGGGACACTATTGTCATCAGAACTACAGCTTAATTTAGTTGTTCTGTTGAGTATGGTCTGTCCCTGCAGACATTTTCATGTAAACACTGTCTTTTCAGAGAAATCCGTTTTTTACCTTTTTAAGGGGGCGAGTATACATGTGTGTATTTCTGATCCTATAGTGTTTATTTAAAGGGTGCCTCTTTGTCCATCTGAAATGTTAGGAGGTATACAGTTTGACTCATCTCCCCACCCTGCCTCCTTGGCTGAGATCGTCAGTTTTGAGGTGGATCAGGGCTGAACCAGCAGCGGTGGACCTACACGGTGCTGGAAAAACGTGTCTTTTTAACACAATAGGGTCAAGAATACGTTTGTTTTCCTCACCCTATAGTGTCCTTTTAAAGTGTCCCTCTGTCCATTTAAAATGTTGGAGGTATTCAGTACAGCCCCTCGGAGCACCCATTGACAGGGATCTCTCTATATCCCCAGATTGTCCGCAGCACTGGGGGAAATCAATGCAATTTCATAAACCCCCGCACCCCAAAAAATTATGTAGAGGGACCAAACTCCACTTAGCATCATCACACGGGCATAGCTGGCATGGGAATTGGTGGACAGTGCATCTGTATTACAGTAGAAAAATGTTATTCCTAATACATACCTCTTTCATCTCTTAATAAAACCACTGCATGATCCTTACTCGGCCATTGTCTGCTGTCTGTGAATGCCTGCCATGCAGTCTGCTCACACAGCCATCACTATGAATGTTTAACACTTTCTACATTGTAAACACAGGCAGCAATGACTGACTTAGCAGAGCTCAATAACATCTTGACTGCACAGCATGGCTTCACCTCATGGACTAAACTCCAATACAGCCCATCACAGCCATTAGCTCAATAGTTTATTATGGTGTCCACTTACATGTATTCTCCAACTATTCCAACCTGGTCCTAATATGTAGAGGCCTCTGGCCTGACTGTAGATGTCAGGTATAACAGACTAATGGATACACATGGTGAGGTGTAAATGGACACACCATGGGGGGCAGGACACGTGCTGAGACAGATGGTGTGGAGGGCCAGTATCTGAATCCTTTGGTCTCTTTGCTGACAGACAGCTATTCTCTATCCGTCAAAGCAATTCATGTTTCAACTGCAGTATTACACAATGATCTGTGTTATTACTAATCTCACATAAATTATGCAATTTCTGTGTGTTCAATTTTTGAGAATACATTAAATATAAATTGAAGACTATAATTTGAACTGGGGTGGCCCTTTGAGGGTATGCTTGATATTCCATGATATAATTCATGATATTCCATATCACATTTGATGTTGCATATTTCTTTATCATAATATGTTTTTGTGTTTTTTTCCCCATTTATAATAGGTGTTTGTTAACCTCGCAAAGAGAATACTAAATTAAATTCAGAATTCTTATCTATTGAAACCAATTTAGAAAAGTTGTCAGTTACACTAATTGAGGGAGCACTGTGTTATCTTGCATTCTGGAGAATTCAATAGTGAAGCATCTTCTGACAAAGGAGACTGCCATGAGTTGTATACTGAATATTACTGCTGCTTAGAAGATGATTACAGAAGAACAGTGTTATTCACTAACAGGGTTATTCACTGATATAGATCCAAATATTGATCTTTTCATATTCAGAGGAAGCCCAAATTATTATTATTTAAAGTGCACTTGGAGAAGTGTGAATTAGACACCAGACTCATGTTGGTTATCAAAATAAGCCTCTGACCTTTATTTTGTCAGTTGTGTTGTTATACATTAAAAGGTAAGTGCTTACGTGCAAATACTCATAGGACAGTAGTAGGAAGGGTGAAAGGAGTACAGATAAGACGTAGGGATGAATGTCATGTACATATAAAAAATAAGTTCAGAGAAAAAGAAAGAACAGACTGATTGAGAAAAGAGACAACTCAGGTGGGGGCTATCTGCTCCCGGAACTAGACATTTATGGTCTTAAGTGTCGTTTAAGCTTCAAGCATTTCCTGAGTCCAAGTTAGCCAATTTTAATATAGGATATCTAATATGACAACTATAAGCTTGAACCTTGGAATCAAAGTGAATTTAAAATCGAAGCAACACCCCAGCTGCCGCAACAACATCAAATTAAGTTATTATGGTGCCATGAAGTGCCTGGTTCTTTCTTCCTGCAGGGGTTAAACTGTTCTCAAATGGTTGCCACCAGTGCCAGATCTCCCTTCCCCAGTAGCATCCAGCTTCTTCAATTGAGTTTTAAAGAAGCATGGAGTTCACTTGGGCAGGGGCACCCTGCTTGGCAAGAGCGAACTGTAGTATTTAAGATATGGGAGGTCGGCTCCTGAGTAAAGCATAATTACTCAAATGAAGAAAGAGAATGCTAAGAGCAGATAATGTTTTTAAAACTGGGAACAAAATATTGTATTGAACCACAAGGGGTGTTTCCAAGACAGCTTTACCTAATTAAATGATGGGTTAGCACCTTAACCTCAATCGATGGGTAAAGAAGAGTGAACAAACAAGGGAAAGTCTAGAAAATAGTTAAGAGAAAAAAGACAAAGAGGAGAAGGGTAAGGTGTTGTGAATGTTTCACAACAGAATTATCATTATCACTAGGCTATCGGGGGATTTTTATTTATTGATTTCAATAGATTACATAGATTACATAGTTACATAGCTGAAAAGAGACTTGCGTCCATCAAGTTCAGCCTTCCTCACAAATGTTGTTTCTGTTGATCCAAAAGAAGGCAAAAAACCTGGTCTGAAGCGCTTCCAATTTTGCCACAAACTAGGAAAAAATTCCTTCTTGACCCCAAAATAGCAGTCAGATGTCTCCTTGGATCAAGCAGCTATTACCCCACTAATTAGAAATTATATCTCTGTATGTTATGTTTTTGTAAGTATTTATCCAATTTCAGTTTATCTGTATGGACTCTGACAAAACCATCTCTTCAGGCAGAGAATTCCAGATCCTTATAGTTCTTACTATAAAAAAACCTTTTATTTGCCTTAGATGAAATCTCCTTTCTTCCAGCCTAAATGTGTGACCTCGTGTCCTATGTATAGCCCTGTTTATAAATAGATTTCCAGATAAAGGTTTGTACTGGCCCCGAATATATTTGTATAAAGTTATCATATCCCCTCTCAGGTGCCGTTTTTCCAAACTAAACAGATTTAATTTTTTAACCTTTCTTCATAACTAAAATGCTCCATTCCTTTTATCAATTTTGTAGCTCCTCTCTGGACCCTCTCCAGTGCCATGATATCCTTCTTTAGAACAGGCGCCCAAAATTGCACAGCATATTCAAGGTGTGGTCTTACCAGCGATTTATAAAGAGGCAAAATTATATTTTCATCCCGAGAATTTATGCCCCTGTTTATACATGACAAAAGCTTAGCAACTGCAGATTGACATTGCATATTGCTGCCTAATTTGTTGTCTATAACAATTCCCAAATCCTTCTTGTGTGTATTTATCCCTAATTCACTACCATTTAGTGTGTAAATTGCTTGTGCATTCTTAACCCCGAAGTGCATAACTTTGCATTTCTCTACGTTAAAGTTCATCTGCCATTTTAGTGCCCAGTCCCCCAATCTATCCAAATCCCTCTGCAGCAAAGCAATATCCTGCTCACATTTTATTACTTTACAAAGTTTTGTGTTATCTGCAAACACTGATACATGGCTTTCAATGCCTATTTCAAGATCATTTATAAATATGTGAAATAAAAGCGATCCCAAAACAGAACCCTGAGGGACACCACTTACCATTTTTGTCCAGCCTGAAAATTTACCATTTTGATGGTGACCCTCTGATAGCAACAGAGGCAAAACCTGTAATGAACTCAATAAGCCTAATTGCTTTTTACATCAGAGTTTTTCTCAAGTCTAGTTCATTACTCTAAATCAACATTTCCAAATTGGTGTTCCTCAAAACCCTGTGGTTCCTTGAGAACAAAACTGGGGTTCCGCCGCGATTTGCCCATCGGATCGCCCATGCATGTAGAGCCACTGAAAAGGGTCTGGTTCAGCCATTTAAGAGCATGACTGGGCCCCTGTTGTATTGGATGCTGGGAGGAAGTGACAGCTGGTCAACTTTTGGGGATTACAGTACTTCGTTTTATGGTAAAGCCTGAGGTTAATAAAAGGCAGAACTCCACGTCAACTTTTGTCACAAATGATCGCTGTGCAATTCAGATTCTGTCTATAGAAGAAGAAGATGTTTTAAAGTTTAGATTATCCAAGTAATTAAAAGGCAAATACATAACTAGCAAAGCACACATCTATTTAGCAACACAAACTCACAGACACACACATGCAAAAATGAACTCACACAAAGGCACATTTACACACATAGACAAACATTCATACAAACACTAACTCATAGTTTAAATTACTTTCCTCCCCTTCATCTCTTCGTGGTGCATGTACAATTCACATGCAGGGAAGTGTAAATAGGGCTGTATAAACAAAGTGAATTAATTCTTAGATGGCAGAGAAGTGAACAGTGAGACTGTAAGGGGTGATCTATACAACAAAAACTACGCAATTTAGCTAAAGTTGTTTTGGTGCCTATAGTGTCCCTTTAACTGCAAGCTGCCTGGCACCTGCTAAAGCTTACCTTGATTTAAAGGGACACTGTAGTCACCCAGACCACTTCAGCTAATTAACGTGGTCTGGGTACAGTGTGCCTATCGCCCTTCGTGCTGCAATATTAACCCCTTACAGACACAGCTTCAGAAGCTTGTTTTACTCTTAAGGACACAAGCCATTTTTGCATTTTTTGCTGTTTGTGTTCAAACACAATTTGCATCTCTGTCATTTATTGCACCAACACATATCATACATCGTTTTTAGAGGGCAAACAGGGCTTTAATTTGATGTCACATATACATAGATACATTCTCATTAATTATAAAAAAAATGCCAAAAAAATTGATAAAAAATACATTTTTTTCACAGTTTTGGCAATAACTGCGTGTGCACAATATGTCCAGCTTAGAAAAAGTAACTCAAAATAAATTAATTTATGTGTTTTGATTTATAGAGTACATCATATGTATAGGATTTCAGCTTATTTTGAAAGTTAGAGGTCACAAAGTACAAGGACTAAAATAAAATTTCAATTAGCAACAATTTTAGGTAGGTTATGTAGGTCTTGTCTTGTAGGTTTAGTAGCCATCACAGAAAAAAAAATTGCCACACAATAGTATATATTTATATAAAGTAGACATCACAGGCTATTTACCTAAGGTTAGTTTGACACTTTTTATGTAGCCGTTTCATCGCCAATCTCTGCTAAATATTGGAGTAAAATTGTGTTTTTTCTCTATTTTGGCATATACACATATAACAAGGTTTTTGTAATGTGTATTTCATAAAGCTGGTGTGTGCTATTCCTGCACAGAACCCCAGATTGTGTTCAGCTACATCTGCTGAGTATAACTATACCCCAATTGTATGCATTTGGCACGTTTCTGTAAAGCTACAATGCCATATAAGAGACAAGGCTATTTCAGTTTCTATAATTAGAATTTTCGTAGATGGATTTGATGGGCCTATGTCTCATTTTAGGGTATTATAGCAGTGTGACTGTTCAAATAACCCCATTACTTCCATTTTGGAGTAGTTTAGCTGGTTGGTTATTCAAACTTCCCCACAAACACATACTATTTATTAAAGAATACACCTTGGGGTAATTCAAAAGGCATATTTTGAACCTTAGCGTGGGACAATTTTTTTCTCTAGTTTGTTCCAGGTGTAGTGGTAATGATCATTTTTAAATGTATTTTTTTTACTTTTTGAAACTTATTTACTTTTTAAAACTAGTTTTTAAACTCTTTTTTGCTTATTGTTTTTTTTAAACTTTCCTAAACTTTCTTAAAACTTTTTTTTTTACAGATTTAACATTTTTATGAACTTTTTTTACCGTTAACCCCTAACTAGCAGCAAGCAGCACTAACCGTAAATTCTCCAATTTCCCATAACTCCCATCCACCCCAGCTAGCAAAATATATAATTTTAAAATATTTAAATGAATTAAATAAATCGAACCCCTAAGGGTTAAAAAATAAATAAATAAAAGTTAACCCTAAGGGGTTAAAAAAAATCAGATCACAGTATAATACTGTGATCTGTATTTTTATCACTGTAGGTAGTGATCAACTGGCAGGGAAGGGGTTAATTTTTATTAGGACTAGGTAAAGGGGGGTGGGATTTATTTATTTTTTTACTTTTTAAAAAAAATTATTAAAACTTTTTTTAACTTTTTTAAACTTTTTAAAAAGTCTTTTTAAAGTTAACCCCTAGCTAGCCTAACACCAAATTCCCCAATTCCCCACTAACTTCCACCCACACCAGCTGGCTAAATATATTATTTTAATATATTTAAATTAATTAATAAAATTAAATTAACCCCTAAGGGTTACAAAAAATAAAAGGTGACCCTCGGGGGTTTAAAAAAAGAAAATGAGATTACAGAAAAATGTAGTCCCTGCCAATTGATCTCTGTAGTCAGTGATCAATTGGAAGGGAAGGGGTTAATTTTATTAAAGCAGGGGAAAGGAGGGTGGGATTTTACTTTAACTATATATTTTTTTTTACACAGGGAGAAGATCAGCAGTGATCCGTCTCCCTGCACTTCACACTCAATGCGGGAGAGCAGGGAGGCGGATCGTTAGTGCCTGCAGCATATGTGCTCGCTCTGACAGCCTATCAGAGTGATCACTGCTGCAGGGGCAGTGCGATCGGATACTCCCGGTCTGCCTCAGGCAGACCAGAGGAGCGTTAACCCTATGATCGCCGCGATCTGGGGTTAACTTTACCGCATGTCTGACCAGGTCCATCATTTGCTTTTCCCCGTCATGACGGACCGTCTAAAACGGATACCTGCATGAAGACCTCCAGCGTCAGATTTTTCCCCACAGGAAAGTATTGATTCATTGCTTTCCTATGGGGAGGTCTAATGTGCGCATGCGCAATAGAGCCAGCTCATTGTGGGACGGAGGAAGAGATGATACGAGCCAGTGCAGAGGGACATCAGTGCTGGGATCAAGTAAGTAAATAGAGGGTTTTTAACCCGTTAATTACTGGGGAGGGGGCTGCCTCAGGGAGGGAGGGGCGAAGCGGGGGAGCGATAGTATTTGAGCTTTGTATTCCTGCCACTTTAGTATCCCTTTAATAATTTTGGACAAACTTTTTAAATATTTTTTTCCCCAAAACTTTAAATTAGCAAAAAAAAATCTATCATATATGAAAAATATATATCAATACATCAAAATATAAAAGTATTTATTTGTGTTCCTTTTCAAGGAAAAAAAAACATGTTTAGGAAAATACTAATTTCCAACAAGTGTCAATTATATATGTAGGTTGATTTTCAAGTACTCCCAGGTTAAACATTCAGATACACAGACACACATACAGATATAGTTACATATGGTAACATAGTTACATAGCTGAAAAGAGAGTCCATCAAGTTCAGCCTTCCTCACATTTGTTTTTTAATATATAACTGACACACATACAGATACATAGGGGCACACACTGACACACATGCAAACAGATACATATACAGACATACAGATACCCATACAGACAAATACACATACAGACTCACATGCAGACAAACAGACAAAAATACACATACAGACACATGCAGAAAAAGAGATACACATACAGACACACACATGCAGACACACACACATGCAGACAAACACACAGACATTCACACACCCACCCACCCACATACACACAGATACAGACGTTCACACACACCCACATACACACAGATACAGACATTCACACACAAACACACACATACATTCACACCCACACACACACACACACAGACATTCACACACACATATACAGACACACAGATAGACATTCACACACACAGATACAGACATTCTCTCACACACACACACATACACACAAACTGTTAAAAATTTTAGTCACACTTCTGTTTCCTACCTTTAGGTGCAGGAGGGTGACTTCCCTGGCATCCAGTTGCTGCCTAATGCTGATAGGAGTCAGAGCTCCCATTCTGATTCCCATCAGCTCCGCTCCTTCTCCTGCGTTCTCCTCCCGCGCGGCTCTGTGTATGCTGGGAGGAAGTGACGACTTCCTCCAAGCGGGCACTCTGACGTCATCAATGGGGCCTGGTCGAGCTCTTTAAGTGCAGGTACCTCAGTGCAGACTGGGCCCCATGAAATCCATTGCCATCGGGTGGCTCCAAGAGCATGGGCCACCAAATGGCCAGGGCCTCACCATGCTGGCTGGCATGCCGGTCACAGGAGTCGGCAGGGCGGCACCTGCGACCACAGTAGTACCGCCATTGACCCCAACCACTACAGAAGAAGTGGCCTGGCACCTTCCCAGATTCAATAGTTATCACTGCATCCCCTACTGTTGTTAGCCAGGCATGGCCACTCAATCAGCTATCACTTTTCAACCAATTATCTGGCAAATAGAAAATAGTCAAATACACTAGCAATGAATCATTGTAAGGAATCATCTGGCATTTCTCAGAAAGTATTACCAAAAATAATATTACCATCTCTGCATTATGTGAACAATGGCAACATGCAGCCTACTTGCCAACAATATCAATTCTGGACCCTACTCGCCTGTCACTGGTGACATCTATAAATGTGCTCCCAATACACAAGGCAAAAACTCTAGAGCGTTTATGCCCACATACAA
>OW240913.1:167559111-167575281 GCA_933207985.1 Pelobates cultripes | reverse complement strand
CACACACAGAGACAGACAGTCACACACACACACACACACAAGGACAGGCAGTCACACAGACAGTCACACACACACAGGCAGGCAGTCACACAGACAGTCACACACAAACAGGCAAACAGTCACACAAACAGGCAAACAGTCACACAAACAGGCAAACAGTCACACACACACACTTACCTCTTTCCAGTGGATGCAGTTGGCTGATGGGGAAGCATCTTTCCCTCTTCCTGTACAGCAGGGGCTTCGGGAGGTATGAGCCCCGTCTCCGCCTCTCGATAAGCCCCGCCTCCGCAGCTCGGTAAACCCCGCCCCCTCTGCCGCGATTTTTTTTTTTTTTTTTAAATAGACCCGGGTGGAGAATAATTAATCCTCCAGCCAGGTCCCTTTTTTAGCTCCCCTGCACTCCGGCCATGAGTGAGCTGTGTCGGCCACAGGGCGCCCCCTGTTCCATGGCGCCCTGTGCGGTCGCACAGCTCGCACACCCCTAAGGCCGGCCCTGCACATAAGGCTCCCTCCCAGCCTCCCATGTGTCCCATAAGCCTCCCTCCCAGACCCTCATGCGCCCTGTTAGCTTGCCTCTACCTCCCAGTGTCTCATTATTCCACTCTCCCCTCCCCATACCTTGTGGTGCCCTAGCATGCAGACTGCGGGTAGAGGAGTCTCCTGTGAGCTCTCTGTGAGCACTTCTTGTCAGACCGGGTACGTGAGCAGGAGCTCCTCTACCCGCTGTCTGCCTGCTCGGCCACGCTACATTCAGTGACTGACAGGAGGGGAGCGCTGTAATTGTGGACCGGTGCGCACTAGTTCCCGGTATCCTGGTGGGCCAGTCCGGCCCTGCATTTAGTTGCTTTTGCATTCTTTACTCCAAAGTGCATAACTACATTTTTCTACCTTAAATGTCATCTCCATTTGAGTGCTTAGTCTCTCAATCTATCTAAATCCCTCTGCAGCAAAGTAATATCTTGCTCACATTGTATTAAGGTTTAGAGTTTTGTGTCATCTGCAAATACTGAAACATAACTTTCAACGTCTATTATAAGATAATTTATAAATATGTTGAATAGAAGCAGTCCCAGAATAGAACGTTGTCACTTTCTATTGAAACCGGCACATTTTGCTAAATGGAAAAAAAAGAGGACAAACTCTGCACACATAAGGCTTTTCTGCAAGCTAAAGTGTTTTAGGGGTCTGAATTGTCCCTTTAAGTAGTCCTGGGTGAATACAGCCAGAAGCTGTGCCTTTGTTTACATTAACTTTCTTTAGATGCTGCAGCACTTTGAGTCATACAGTCACAATTTTTGTGCATGTTTTTTGCAGCAATCATTTGTATATCACTTGCATAGGTTCTTCCTTAATATTTACTGAGGAAAAATATTTATTTAAAATGTCTGCCTTTCTCTGGTCTTCATTCACTAACACACCCATCTGTGAGTTCAGTGTACCTACACTTTCATTTTATTTATTTATATAATTATTTATTTACTTACTTTTTGGGAGTTGATTTTTGCTGTCTTTGGCTATTAGTTTCTTATTTTCTAGTTTAGCCCAACTAACACTTTTTTTTTTTTTGCATCCTTATATCTTATATAGGACGCGTCTGATTTAAATACTTTAAATGCCCTTTTCTTTTTTTAATTTATTGGTTTACCTTCCCATTAAGTCACATTGGTTTCAATTTGTTTGTTTTTATTTTTTTTATATAGTTATTATCCAATTTTATATATTCATTACTTAGGTGTTTTCTACTTTATCTTACTGTTGAAAAATAAATCCTGAGTCTTCTTAAGATTATGACAAAACACCTTACTATTGGACCAGTCACACTGCAAACAAAAATACTTTTCAAATTTATCAACCTATGCTATATCAGGCTTCATATGGATGACTAAGCAGGTCAATACTTACATACTTGAAAACGAGAGAAATCTCAATGTATCTTTCCTGGTAAAATATTTTAATTAATAAATATAATTGGCAACATTTTGAATACAGTCTTTACATTTCATTTTTTTTTAGTAATTATTTCTTATACAAATTGAGATTTCCATCTGAAAATTAATGAGCTAATACGTCTATCAGGGTTATTCACTAATTTCAAATTTCAAAGGCCAAAGTAGGCAAACTGGAAGCATAGTTGACTTCTTCCGAAGTCATTTTGTCCATAAAAGTGAAATTCACTTTAAATTCTTGACAATTTTCACTTTAGTGAATAACCTGCATGTGTCCAGAAGTATGTAAATCTCTCTAGTAAGGCTGCAATTAAATGTAGCATTTACAAATGGTTGATGAAGGCAAAAGAGTTACTTGCGCACTATGCCCAATCTCTACGCACATTTAAATAACTAGAGGGTTTTAGTATCCCATAGCCATTAACCCCTTAAGGACCAAACTTCTGGAATAAAAGGTAATCATGACATGTCACACGTCATGTATCCTTAAGGGGTTAAAGTGTAAGCTCACTTGGAACATCAAATGAAACCTCTTGGGTGATTCCTACACTAACAATTCACCTTGCCACTTTCAGCTTAAAGGCAAAATTAGTAATGAGTCATAGAGAGGTATTTTTCTAAACTTTTACACACATATTAACCCTGAACTGGACATACATGTAGTGGCTGTGTAACAGAAAAGCAAATACAAACATACAAAACTAAGCCCTGCACTCAAACTGCCCAAGTACATGGAATAAAAAATAAAAAAAATGATCCCTGCTCACTATACCAAATCACTATGAACATTTAAATAACTGGAGGTTTTTTAGTATCACTCCAATGGCCATTGAAGTGTAAGCCTGGTTTACTAAACAGATGTTAAGTGGATCTGTGAATGTTATTTAAATGACTTATCTGATAACCTCTTGCTGGAATAGAGCTTTATGAGATAAGATTACTCCCTGGTGTGGGAATTGTCTACCTACAATCGCAGTGAGCCATTAAACTGGACATTCTGTGCATCTTTAAAGGCATCTTTTTATATTTTCATTATATTTAGTAAATTATCTGTATAATACATTAGCACATTTGGGGTCATTTTTTTACCTAAACAATCTCATAAAGTTTGGGTGGCCAATATGGAAGTGACATTTTCACAATAATAAAGTAGTTGCATTGAGATCATGACATGGTTGCTTGTTAGGGCCAATGGTTTTGTCAAACCACTAAAAATTGTTAGACAGAATTTGAAGACTGCACCCAGACAGGTAGCACCATAAAACCACAGTGGTGAGCTTCAGTGGTAATGGTGCCTAGAGTGTCCATTTAAAAACATTTTAAAAGGTAAACTATTTTTTTTACCTGTGGACTAAATGGCACTATCCACAGTGATATAACACATAACACAATCTTATGGATTGCTATGAAGATGCAGAGCAATGTTTCTGATTCATTTAGCCAGAGGATTTAGGAATGCCGTTAAATCAGAAATGTGTCTAAATTTACACCCTGACTTGGATCCACGGTTCTCTAGTTTCTACTTAATTGCATCTCTCACCCATACCGTGTGAATCTGACTGGGCATGACCTGTCTGTCACCCATAGGTGAAAGCAATAAATGTAGTTCAACAGCTTAGTTTGAACAGACACTGTAGATAATTTCATATTATTTATTTTATACATTTCTTTGAATAAACTTTCTATTGTAAGCATAACTTAAACTCCTTTACAACTGAGCTATTTTAATATAAAAAATTAGTAACTTTTTGTTTGTTTTTAAAGATAGGGTAAAAGTATTCATTTTGTAAATATACAAAATTTAAATTTATTATTAATTGTTCAAATATTGGAGATGGGATTTATAAAATATTGTAGTGTATATTATATAGATTATATCTTATTATCTTATTATATCCAAATATATACTATATACTATATTAACTTCAAATCTTAAATGTCCCAAGATATTAGTGACAGGCAAAAAAAAAAAAAATCTCTATAAAATAAATCAAATAACTTCTACTCGCCAATATTCTATATTTATTTTTGTGCCAATGTTTTCAGATAATTTTTTGTGTTTTATTTACTAATTATCTACAACCTACTGGTTATGTTATTTGTCTCTTTTTGAATCGGAAAAGAAGAATAAAGTGCAATAATGCTGGTATATCTTTGATTTGTACTATATTATGCATGTTGTTACGTAATTCATAATGCATGTTTTTGCCAGTCCACTCAAAAAATGTTTATACAAAATACAGTAACTATGACAAAAAACATGGATTAATGAAAGATGTTTAAATGGTGTTTATACAGAAATCATTTCATATATAAAAAAAAAAATTTAAACTTGGAATATGAACTAGGGAAAAAGGTACAGAAGAAAATAAAGGGGTGGGAGGTTTCTCCATCCACAATGGTATACATGTATAAAAAAATGGAAATTTTAAAACATATATAAAAAAAAAATCATTATGTGAGTTTACAATTGTAGTTTATGCTAACGTAGGGTATCTATAATCTTAATTTTAGTAATGACAGGAGGCGAATATTTGCATAACTCTCTTTACTAAAAATCTCCAGCAGCACAGATTATAAACAACCAATCAGAAAAAAGGAGGTTGTTACACAAAAGGCCCTGTAAGACCACACCTTTCCTCTTTCTTTGTAGCGACAATAAAAGCAGGTAACAAATACATAAACCATGAACGACAAACGTATGGCAAAGTTCCAAATAATTGATGCTGAATTCCATAGATCCAGAAGGGTAAATAGTCGAAGAAGGGTGAAACTGTATCCTTGACTCCAGAAGTGAACCAATTACACTGAAAAAAAAAAGAAAAAAGTGAAAGGCATCTGAAATGGCCGATTGTCCGCATAGATTGAACAATTGCATTATGCTAACCATTATGTACGTATCAACAACATAAATTTGAGTACACATTATCTGATTACTGTAGAACCTAGACCCCCCCATAAACGTATCATAGTACACCACAGAATCCCTGGTATATTCCATACAGAAAAAAGGGAGGGAAGAGAAATACAGGAGGGAAATATTTACCTCCTGTCATTACTTAAATTAATATTATAGGTACACTACATTAGCATAATCTACAATTTTATCACATGACAGGAGGCTTCACATTTGCATTTTTAAAGCTGATTATTAAGAAGAGCGAAAGAAGCATTAGTAACTTGGCGAAAGTAGTATACTCGAAAGGTACTCTCCCATGTCCAATCCGTGCAACACATGATGTCAGAAAGGGATGCTCCCGCCGAGAAAGCCTGAGATGCTTCGCCCCTCTGACCGAGTGGGCCCCGAAACAGGATTCAACGCTAGCTAGAGATAAGAGCCAGCGGATCCATCTGGCCAACGTCGTAGTCGACACCGGACCATGTGGCTTGACATATGAAATTAAAAGTTGATCCAACACTGAAATCCAGGGTGAAGCGGTGATGTTTGTATAACGCATCAAAGCTCTTACCATGCATAACCGCGGTTCCATGAGAAAAAAAAAACGGATAAAAAAACGAGGAGGAATCTGACTTAGTACAAAGTCCTTCAGGAGAGAAAGAGAAACCATCGACATTGAAGGCCCTAATGTCCGCAAGGCGACGAAAAGAGATGAAGCACAATAATAGGGTAAGTTTCGCCGACAATTGTCTAAGAGAGAGACCCGAGTTATCTCCAAGGAAAACGCAGCACCACTTCTACGTCCCAGAGACAAGAATATATAGGAGCTGAAAGCCTGAATAGCTTAGCTCCCCGCAACAAGCATCATACCCGATGGTCGTGGTCCACTGGGATGCCTTGTATGGGAACGTGTGCTGCAGAAATGGCTGAACATACCACATTGAGTGAGTGGTACGATTGCCCTTGGGAAAAAAAGCTGTGATAGGTAACTAGTTCAAGATGCGTGAGATAGGTGCAGTAAGGGGACGGAATCACTATCCAGACACCAGCGACTCCAAGAGAAACATGCCGAGATGTAGCATTTCCTGGTGCCGGGGCCCATAAGTCCTATAAGAGGTCTTTAGCCACTTGTGATAGACCCAGGACTGATCAGGATCCCTGGAAACTATCCAAGCCACTGGGTGTAGTTTATGATCCATGATGAGAGGTTGAGGTTCTCCCCTCGGTCCCATCAGAAGCAGAGGGAAGGATGGCCGAAGAAGTGGGTGATCTTGTGACATCTCCATAGATCTGGGAACTATGCTTGGCTCTGCTAGAGAGGAGCTATGCGGAGGAGTGAAGCCCTGTGGATTCGTGTCTGGCGGAGTACCCTCGCCAGCATGGAGAATGGAGGGAAAGCATGGTTTCGCCTAGGCAATTGATATATTGCACCGCAGAAACCTTGTTCATGTGGAGTAGGATGTATCAGTTTGACATGTCTTTGGCCAGACTAAGAATTGTGAAGGACCCCGTGACCAATTCTAGGCAGTTGATGTGGAGGCAGGCGTCCTCGTCCCGCCAAGGTCCCCCGTAGAGGAATCCGTGCAGTAAGCCTCTCAGCCCTAGGGGCTGGCATCCGATTCCACTAAATCCGGAGAGGAACCAAAGACAGCTTTGCCATGCATGCTGCCATGTGTAGGAACCACCTGTGGAACTCTGTCCTCACGTCTGTTGAAGTGGTATCCAGTGGTCGTAGGACTGTCTGGAATGTAGGCCTTTTGCTGTCAGGCATTGCATCATCGCTCACATTATTTGAAAGCAGCCTCTATTAAATAGACTCTTTCAAGTAGGAGTTAGAAAACCAGGAGTTACTTGGAGTGGTTTGTATACTGTGGAGAGTGGTTTGTATACTGTGGAGAGTGGTTTGTATTTTATTTTTGTTTAATCTTTAAAATTGGTAAGGTTTAAAAAAAGAAAAAAAAAATTTTCAATTTTTTTTTTTCTGTGTTCTGGTTTTCCCCCCTTTTTTGTGTTGCTGCTTGATTGATTAGGGGAGTGTTAATCAATTGCACCTGTGTGGGATTTGTATCCCCATAAAGGCACACCCCTAACTCACTGAGCTTGCTCACATTATTTGAAAGCAGTCTCTATTAAGTAGACTCTTTCAAGTAGGAGTTAGAAAACCAGGAGTTACTTGGAGTGGTTTGTATTTTATTTTTGTTTAATCTTTAAAATTGGTAAGGTTTAAAAAAAGAAAAAAAAATTTTTCTATTTTTTTTTTGTGTTCTGGTTTCCCCCCCTTTTTTGTGTTGCTGCTTGATTGATTAGGGGAGTGTTAATCAATTGCACCTGTGTGGGATTTGTATCCCCATAAAGGCACACCCCTAACTCACTGAGCTTGCTCACATTATTTGAAAGCAGTCTCTATTAAGTAGACTCTTTCAAGTAGGAGTTAGAAAACCAGGAGTTACTTGGAGTGGTTTGTATACTGTGGAGAGTGGTTTGTATTTTATTTTTGTTTAATCTTTAAAGTTGGTAAGGTTTAAAAAAAAAAATAAAAAATTTTTTTTTTTTTTTTAAATTTACTTTTTTTGTTGTGTTCTGGTTTCCCCCCCTTTTTTTGTGCTGCTGCTTGATTGATTGGGGGAGTGTTATTAATTGCACCTGTGTGGGATTTGTATCCCCATAAAGGCACACCCCTAACTCACTGAGCTTGCTCACATTATTTGAAAGCAGCCTCTATTAAGTAGACTCTTTCAAGTAGGAGTTAGAAAACCAGGAGTTACTTGGAGTGGTTTGTATACTGTGGAGAGTGGTTTGTATTTTATTTTTGTTTAATCTTTAAAATTGGTAAGGTTTAAAAAAAGAAAAAAAAATGTTTCAATTTTTTTTTTCTGTGTTCTGGTTTTCCCCCCTTTTTGTGTTGCTGCTTGATTGATTAGGGGAGTGTTAATCAATTGCACCTGTGTGGGATTTGTATCCCCATAAAGGCACACCCCTAACCCACTGAGCTTGCTCACATTATTTGAAAGCAGTCTCTATTAAGTAGACTCTTTCAAGTAGGAGTTAGAAAACCAGGAGTTGAAACTAACAAGGGGTTTAAACTAACAAGGTATTTTTTTTATTTTTTTTCTGTTTCAAGGGGAAATGAGTGTTAGCAAGATTGCTGGTTTGACTCAATGCACATCTTGTTGCATGTATGGATGCCTGGATGTACCCGTCCAGGGTCCATACCTCTGTATAGAAAAAAAGGGGATGATCTGCTAAACAAATAACAAGAACAGTGCATAGCGCATAACTGTGTATGAATCAAATGTATAGTTTTCAAATGGCCACTCACACTTTCGTTGAAATAGAAATGCCTTGAAACTGAATTGCTCTTTTCAGCAAAATTGCTCTTTTCAGCATAAATGCCCTTCCAGGAATGATTCTTCCACCACTTTTAAACTCTCATGGAACAGTTAAAAGGTGTGTGCTCAAAGAAAAAAACAGAACTTGTAGTACATGTTTAAAAATGTAGAAAAAATAATTTAATCACTTACATCTAAATATAAAACAATGGATGTATTCTCACTGTCACCACCAGGGGTCCTACGCGTTTCGTCCGTATGTAGGACTTCCTCAGGGACTTCAGTGACCAGAAATGACAGCATACAAATGAACAATAAACAACCCTTCCCTTCACCACCCTTTATACCTCCCCCAATGTCCACAAAACTCTTTATCCGAATCAGGTGCTTGAAATTTCAGTTCGACGGCCAATATCTATGACGTCATCCTCATGCGTCCGTCGGTTTCGCATGCGTTCCACCATGCGTTCCACTGCCGAAACCCGGAAGTGCTTTATGCCTTCTATGTATGAATCACGTATTTCTATTCCAAGTCCCTCTCATTAGAGGCAGATTTAATATACATGGATCGGAGGCAAGAAGAAAGGGGGGGGAATAGGGAAAAGGGAGGATTATACACTTCAAACAGTACTACAAGATTCCAAATATATATAACTAACACAGCCTCATTATACTTAATAACAATAAAACTGTATACACTGTATAATATATGTGTACATAAATCAAATTAAAATAAAGATATATAATAGTAAATGGACAAACTGACATAACAAAAATAACAGAAATAAATACATAATATAAAGAAAGACTAACCCCACCAAAAAGAAAGAGGTCAGAGGAAGATCCCCGAAGTGAGGACTTCCTGAGAAAAAGGAATTAGAAAAACAATATGGAGTCTATAATCTAACTGATATAGAATTATCAACTAGTGATTTAAAAGCGCTCAATAAGGGATTAAAATTTGCCCCAAATCAGAAGATGAATCATTTTAATACATATATAGATCTTCAAAAATATATCCGTAAAATGACATTGAAAAGATTTTTTCTAAAAAGAGATACAGAAGTTTCTATAACATCTAGTGAGGCTTTCAATAAACAAAATTCTTTTAAAAGAAAATCCAATTTCTATCCAGTTGGAGATAGAGGTCCCTTTCTAGAGACCTTTAACAACATGGTATGCCATGATTTGGAGAAACTGGAAAAAGAAAGCAATTGTCAGAAAAATAAATACAATATGAGTAAAGAGGAATCGGCAAGTGTAGCCAAACTACAAAAAATGGAATCTATAATTATAAAAGAGGCCGATAAAGGTGGAGCCATAGTCATTATGACCAAAGACTATTATATGGAGGAAGCATATAACATCTTAGGAGAAACAAATACTTACACAAAACTCACAGAAGATCCAACAAAAAGATTTAACTCTATTCTCAAAATCCTGCTAAATCAGGCATTTGAGGAAGGCATCATTTCTAAAAATAATATGGAATTTTTATTTAACAATTTTCCCATAATTCCTATATTTTATTTTTTGCCCAAGTTACACAAAAATCCTATCACACCTCCGGGAAGGCCAATTATTAGTGGCATTGATTCGGTATCTGCACATTTGTCAGAATTTGTAGATTACAATCTTCAAAAATATGCCCAAGAGGCACCCTCTTATTTGAAAGATACCTCACATATTTTAAGAATAGTAGAAGATATAAAATGGAAAGACGATTTCATTTGGGTAACTAGAGATGTTTCATCTCTCTACACAATCATTAAACATCATAAGGGTCTGATTGCAGTAGAGCGGGTCATGGAGAGAGATGAAACTGTTTCACCAGATTTTTGAAATTTTATACTTAAAAGCATTCATTACATCTTGAAGCACAATTATTTTTTCTTCGATGACTCATTCTATCTCCAAATCACTGGTACATCAATGGGGACCAGGTTCGCCCCCAGCTATGCCAACATATATATGCGGGATTGAGAATCCAACCACATATGGAGGGGGCATGGCTGGGTAGCGAACCTGGTCCTATGGAAACGTTTTATTGATGACGTTATAATGATTTGGCAAGGATCACATAAAGAACTGCAGTTATTTTTGGATTACATTGGTAACAATGATTATGGCTTAAAATTCACTTGTGAGATAGACCCCATTACAATTAATTTTTTAGATGTCTGCTTTTTTGTTGAAAATCAGACTGTACAGTCTAAATGTTATTTTAAAAAAACTGATGGTAACAGTTATATACATAGAAAAAGCTGTCACCATGATAAATGGTTGGAAACTATCCCAAGAAGCCAACCAACAAGAATACGACGAAATTGCTCAAGAGACATAGATTACCATGAACAGGCCAAACACTTGAAAAATAAATTTTTCACTAAAAAATATGAATTAGCACCATTGGAGAAAGAAATTCAAGAAATTGAAAAGAAAGATAGGAAAAGTCTTTTGAAACCAAATCCAAAGAAAACAATCCCAAAAAAAGATTATCAGTTTTCGTTTATTACACAATATAATACACAACATTGGAATATAAAAAAGATTCTAAACAGACATTGGGATATTTTGTGCAAAGACCCCATATTAGGAAAGGTACTCCCAAAAAAAGCACCAATAATTTTCAAAAAAACTAAAAATTTGAAAAATATATTAGCTCCAAGCTACGCATTAAAAATCGGACGTAAAGGTACACTTTCTAATATTAAAGGTTTTAATCCTTCTAATTCATGTAAGGCTTGCAAGAATCAGAGGTATATACAGAAAAAAGAATTTATAAGTACAACTACCAAAGAGAAATTTAAAGTTAAATCTAATATAAATTGCAACTCTAGGTATGTGGTCTACCTGCTACAGTGCCCATGCGGGAAACAGTATGTGGGAAGAACGGGTCGAAAATTGAAAGAGAGAATTTTGGAACATCAAAATAATATTAGGAAAAAGTCAACAAAACATATAGTACCGATTCATTGCACTAGTTGCAGAAAATTTAATTGGAATAATTTTTCCTACATGGGTATAGAGCGGGTTGACCCTTATTGGAGAGGGGGCAATTTAATGAAAAAGCTCTCGCAAAGGGAGACTTTTTGGATAAACAAATTAAAAACGTTGCAACCAGATGGGTTGAATTTGGATATAGACCTATGGAGCTTTTTTGAAAATTAATACGATATAGGTACCTTTTTGCACCACTAGTGTAAATGTTGCATTTTTTCTATATATTTTTTATGGTATAGGTGGTAAAATAATTTTTCCACATCATGAGTACCAGTAGTAGAATATTTTTGTATCATTAAATTTAAATGGGTTTTGGGACGGACAAATTGTCCTTTTATGTATTCTGAAATTCATTGAATTTTTATTATATCAGATTTATATATACTGGGATTTGTTGGATTCCAACTGCGTCAGATTTATGTTTACAGATTTTTAATCTGCATTCTGAGATTTGACGTTTTTTGGATTCAATTAAATTTCAATCATAAGTATACTTTTTTCCATTCATCAAATTTTATTTAATTTTTTAATTTTTTAATATAATTTATTTTATTTTATTCCAAGGACAACTTTAAAATTAACCAACTGCTCTTTGTGGGATGTCTTTGACATTCCACTAAAAGAAAAAAGAGGATAGGGGATGGATTGAATTCTATTTTTTATATTTATGGAATTCTATCCTATATTTTATAATTCAATTTAATTTCTTAATCTTATCCAACGATAACGTTAAAATTAATAAATCTCCTTTTTGGGATGTTTTCAATATCTCATCAAAGGAAAAAAGAGGAGAAAAATAATAATGTATGGATACTTTATACCTTTTGGAATATTTGAAAAAATGCAACATAAATTGGGATATCACGTTTTATCCACCTTATAAGTGTGTGTGCTTTATTTTTATTTTCATTTTTATTTATTTTTATTTTTATTTTATTTTATTTCATTTTATTTTATTTTCATTTTTATTATTTTTTATTTTATTTTATTTTTATATTACATTTTTTATTTTCATATTTTTCATTATTATTATTTATTTTTTAGTCTTTCTTTATATTATGTATTTATTTCTGTTATTTTTGTTGTCAGTTTGTCCATTTACTATTATATATCTTTATTTTAATTTGATTTATGTACACATATATTATACAGTGTATACAGTTTTATTGTTATTAAGTATAATGAGGCTGTGTTAGTTATATATATTTGGAATCTTGTAGTACTGTTTGAAGTGTATAATCCTCCCTTTTCCCTCTCCCCCCCCTTTTCTTCTTGCCTCCGATCCATGTATATTAAATCTGCCTCTAATGAGAGGGACTTGGAATAGAAATACGTGATTCATACATAGAAGGCATAAAGCACTTCCGGGTTTCGGCAGTGGAACGCATGGTGGAACGCATGCGAAACCGACGGACGCATGAGGATGACGTCATAGATATCGGCCGTCGAACTGAAATTTCAAGCACCTGATTCGGATAAAGAGTTTTGTGGACATTGGGGGAGGTATAAAGGGTGGTGAAGGGAAGGGTTGTTTATTGTTCATTTGTATGCTGTCATTTCTGGTCACTGAAGTCCCTGAGGAAGTCCTACATACGGACGAAACGCGTAGGACCCCTGGTGGTGACAGTGAGAATACATCCATTGTTTTATATTTAGATGTAAGTGATTAAATTATTTTTTCTACATTTTTAAACATGTACTACAAGTTCTGTTTTTTTCTTTGAGCACACACCTTTTAACTGTTCCATGAGAGTTTAAAAGTGGTGGAAGAATCATTCCTGGAAGGGCATTTATGCTGAAAAGAGCAATTTTGCTGAAAAGAGCAATTCAGTTTCAAGGCATTTCTATTTCAACGAAAGTGTGAGTGGCCATTTGAAAACTATACATTTGATTCATACACACAGTTATGCGCTATGCACTGTTCTTGTTATTTGTTTAGCAGATCATCCCCTTTTTTTCTATACATGTTCTGTTGAAGACAGGAGGAAGTCTTCGGGGAAATCCTACCTGATTCAGGGAGGTTTTTTTCTGCTATTTATCTGTTGAGCACTTATTGCACTGTGGTTTGTGCACACATATCGCTTTTTTGTATCTTTGTATATTTCCATACCTCTGTGATGGTTGTGTGCGAGTGGCTTCTCTGGAAGCTCAGATTGGAGATCTCGAGAAGCAAATCGCAACTTTGAGGGAGATTGACAATCTTGAGAGGAGTCTACTGCTCACTGAGCAGAGTTTAGTGGGGACAGGTAGTGGAGAGGGAGGAGATAAGACAGATGGGGAACAGGCATGTAGCTGGGTGACAGTGGGGCGAGGAAGCAGGGGGGGAGTGAAGAGGAAAGGGCTAGCTAGTCCTGATTTGGTGCAACCTAGCAGATTTGCCAGTTTGAGGGAAGATGTTGGGAGCATCAGCTCAGGAGTAGCTGTATTAGAGGAAGCTGTTACTTCTAACAGCCGAGCTAACAGCCCCCCTAATACGGGTGCGGATCGAAATGTAAGGAAGGCAAGACAGGTTGTGGTGGTAGGGGACTCTAACATTAGGAGAGCAGATAGGGCAATCTGCCGCTCTGATCGGCTCAACCGGACAGTTTGCTGTCTCCCGGGTGCTCGGGTCCGGCATGTTGCTGACAGAGTGGACGGATTATTGGGAGGGGCTGGGGATGACCCAGCGGTCATGGTCCATGTTGGTACCAATGACAAAGTAAGAGGAAGATGGATGGTCCTAAAGAATGATTTCAGGGAATTAGGTAGCAAACTTAAGAAAAGGACCTCCAAGGTGGTATTCTCTGAGATATTACCTGTGCCACGTTCTACAGTGGAAAGGCAGCGGGAGATTAGAGAGGTCAATGCGTGGCTGAAGTCTTGGTGCAGGAGGGAGATTAGAGAGGTCAATGCGTGGCTGAAGTCTTGGTGCAGGAAGGAGGGTTTTGGGTTTTTAGAGCACTGGGCCGACTTTGCGATTGGGTACAACCTTTATAGTGGTGATGGATTGCACCTAAACGGGAGAGGGTCTGCAGTGCTGGGGGATAGGATGGCTAGAAGGTTGGAGGAGATTTTAAACCAGTAGTAGGGGGGGAGGGTCATAGCAATCTACAAAATGGAGATAGGACAGAAAGGAGATGGGCTTTAGCACAGTATAAGGGGGGTGGAAACGGGGGGAGGGGCAAGCTCAGAACAGAGAAGCTGTGTAATGGTGAAAATTCACAAAATATACAAGTGACGCATAATATTAAATGTATGCTTACTAATGCAAGGAGCCTAAATAACAAAATTGGGGAACTAGAGGCATTAGCATACACTAAACAATATGATATAATAGGCATAACTGAAACATGGTGGGATGAGACACATGACTGGGCAGCTAACTTAAATGGGTACATGTTATTTAGGAAGGATAGGAAAAACAAGAAGGGTGGTGGGGTATGTTTGTATGTCAAACATGATTTAAAGCCAAATGTTAAGCAAATGGAATGCGAGGAGGATAATGTGGAAGCTTTATGGGTAAATATCTGCTTGGGGAAAAAAAAGGGAAACCAACTATTGGTTGGGATATGTTATAAACCACCTAATGTTAATATTGACGAGGAACAACAGCTGTTTGAGCAAATTGAGAAAGCTGCAAATCTGGGTAACACTTTAATTATTGGAGATTTTAATTACCCGGATATAAATTGGGACAGAGGAACTAGTGCCTCAGCAAAGGGAATTAGGTTTTTAAACTTGTTAAATGACACCTTCATGTCACAACTTGTACAAGCACCAACTAGAATGGACGCTTGTCTGGACCTGGTTTTAACAAACAACGCTGATCTTTTGACCAACATTCAAGTAGGTGAGCACTTGGGAAATAGTGATCACAATATAGTGTCCTTTGAAATAAACTCAAAAAAACAAAAGCACATGGGGAATACTAAAACATATAATTTTAAAAAGGCCAATTTCAATAAGTTAAGGGAAGCTTTACAATATATTGACTGGTATAAACTCTTTAGTGAAAAGAACACTGAGGATAAATGGATCATCTTCCAACAAATATTAGAAAGGTACATTTCTCAGTATGTACCATTGGGAAATAAATATAAAAGAAACAAATTAAAACCAATGTGGCTTAGTAGAGAAGTAAAACAAGAGATTACAACTAAGAAAAGGGCATTTAAAGCATTTAAATCGGACAAATCAGATGCATCTTATAAAAGATACAAGGATGCAAATAATGCGTGCAAAAAGGCAATTAGACTTGCTAAACTTCAAAATGAAATAATGATAGCTGAAGAGAGCAAAACCAACCCCAAAGCATTTTTTAAGTACATAAATTCTAAAAAAAACAAAAATGAAAGTGTAGGTACACTAAAAACTGAAACGGGGTGTTAGTTAATGAAGACCAGGAAAAGGCAGGAATTTTAAATAACTATTTCTCCTCCGTATATATTAAGGAAGAACCCATGGCAATAGATGTGCAAATGATTGCTACTAAAAACGTGCAGAATAATTGTAGTTGGTTAACTCAAGACAAGATGCTGCAGCAACTAAAGAAAGTTAATATAAACAAAGCTCCAGGGCCTGACGGTATCCATCCACGTGTACTTAAGGAACTAAGTGCAGAAATAAGTGAACCTCTGTTTTTAATCTTTCAAGATTCTTTTCTTTCAGGAAGTGTTCCGGAGGATTGGAGGAAGGCAGATGTGGTTCCTATATTCAAAAGGGTTCAAAATCCTTGCCTGGAAATTATAGACCTGTGAGCTTAACTTCTGTGGCTGGTAAAATATTTGAAAGGTTATTAAGGGATAATATTCAAGAATTCCTTGAGAAGAAAATGGTTATCAGCAAAAATCAGCATGGTTTTATGAAGCACAGGTCATGTCAAACTAACTTGATTGCGTTCTACGAACAAGTAAGTAGAAGCATAGATCAGGGTGTTGCAGTGGATGTGATCTATTTGGATTTTGCCAAGGCATTTGATACAGTTCCACACAATAGATTAGTGTTAAAACTC
>OW240913.1:167480848-167559011 GCA_933207985.1 Pelobates cultripes | reverse complement strand
CATCCCTTACACACACAGAAACACACAATGCATTCCTTACACACACTCAATGCACCCCTTACATACGCACACACTGCATCCCGTACATACACAGAAACACACCTTGCAGCCCTTACACATACAAACACAGATTCACACAATGCATTCCTTACACACATATCAGAACATCCCCTACACACTCCACCCCCTGTGAACAAACTCATTGGTGGAACATGAAGGTGGACCCTGGGACCCAGACCTTGAGCTGTGTAAAGGGCCCCCAAAAAATGGAGCGGCTTCCCGTTCTCCCAAAACATTGATTTTTGTGACCCACGGTTACAAACACGCCTCCAGAGAGCCTGTTCTGCACCAGACCAGTGGAGCCAGACTGCAGCTAGAGCCCATCATGTCCCTCATCTCTAGTTTGTAAGTAGGCAATCCTAGTATATTGCATTGGCACTAAGCTCTAATTACCTCACATTAAAAGAAACACTATAGTCCCCAGAACCACTTCAGCTTAATGTAGTGGTTCTGGTGTCTATAGCCTGTCCCTGCAGGCCTTTTAATGTAAATACGGCGGCACTGCAGCACTGGCGTTAGTTAACATGGCAAATCATATGGGTGGGGCATTGTGATGTCACATGGGGGGGTGGCAAACTTTACTTTTGCCTAGGGCGGCAAAAATCCTTGCACCGGCCCTGGCTGGAGGGGGCTGTGTGAGCTGTGGCCGCACAGTGTCCCATGGTAGTTAGGGGAGGAAATGTGTATGTGTGACTGTCTGCCTGTGACTGTGTGTGACTGTCTGCCTGTGACTGAGTGTGTGACTGTCTGTCTGTAACGGAGTGTGTGACTGTCTGCCTGTAAATGTGTGTGTGGGGCTGCAGGGATTTTGTAGAAGGGGGCGGGGGGTTTTGTATTGGGACAGGAGTCTTTATAAGGTGGGATAAGCAGGGGATTTGTGGAAGGGGGTTGCGGGGGTTTTGTAGACGGGGCAATACAGGATTTGTAGAAGGGGCAGGACAGAGGTTTTGTAGGAGGGGCGGGGCAGGACAAATGGTTTTGTAGGAGGGGCTGACAGCGGTTTTGCAAAGTTTACAAATTGTAAAAAATAAGAGAGAAAACCTTTAAAATTTTTTTTTTTTTGCTTGCTAACTACCATGGGACACTGTGCGGCCACAGTTCACACAGCCCCTTCCAGCCAGGGCCGGTGCAAGGATTTTTGCCGCCCTAGGCAAAAGTAAAGTTTGCCCCCCCCCCCCCATGTGACATCACAATGCACCACCCATATGATTTGCCATGTTAACTAACGCCGGTGCTGCAGTGCCGCCGTGTTTACCTTAAAAGGCCTGCAGGGACAGGCTATAGACACCAGAACCACTACATTAAGCTGAAGTGGTTCTGGGGACTATAGTGTTTCTATAGTGTGCACTTCCTGTTAGTCCGGCCGGGTACAGGAGACAGATGCTCCCTGTACCCGTCGGACCATCAATGCTGCAGGGCTCGGCCACGCTACAGCAAAGGAAGCTGACAGGAGGGAGCGCTGAGCGCTTCCCTCCTGTCAGCCTCTCCTCAGGTTGCGCCCAGGTGGTGCGGTCCGCCCTCATGGACGCACTGCCCGGGCAAAGCTGCAGCCGCCTGAGGCTCTCTACAGAGTGCTCGGGCGACTGCAGCATGGGGGGGCCGGCGGGGCTGGTCATGGCACCCCCCACCCTGGTGGCACCCGGGGCGGACCACCCCCTCCGCCCCCCCCCCCTTAGTACGCCACTGCCTCAGAGTCCAGACCGAGTGATTCCCAATCTGGAATGACAGGAATAAGATGGCCGTCGTGGAACTCGCAAGATCCAAAATGGCCGCCGCTCGCACGACGGTCCGCCCCCAAAAAACGCAAGTAATGAGAACCAGTCTCCCCCGAACACACCACCCAGATCATCCCCCAAAGGCAGTGTCCCCAGAAGGAAAATAGAGCCCGATCGGGGCAATGGGAAAACTGTGAAGAATATGGACAGAGTAAAACAGACCTGAGGGAAGCAGACAGAGGGTAGTGGAGGATGGAAAGAAAAAAACTAATAAAGCACAAAATCAGTAGAAGGACAGAAGTGGGGAGACAGATAGGCAGTGAATCAATCTAAGTAACCAAAATAAGGCTGAAATCAGTAGAGCATAGGGAGAACAAATTACTCTGACCTGTGCACTTGGCTGGAGCAGAAAAGAAAGAGGAAGTCTTACAGGGCCTTTTGTGTAACATCCTCCTTTTTTCTGATTGGTTGTTTATGATCTTTGCTGCTGGAGATTTTCAGTAAAGAGAGTTATGCAAATAGGAAGCCTCCTGTCATGTGGTAAAATTTAATTTATGTATTCCCTATATAAATATTGGAGGATGAAAAGTTTAGAGACTACATGGTATTATATTGCAATATTCTAACCAGGTTCTCAATTTTTTGCATACAACTAGAAATACTGTTTTTGTTAAAGGGTTACTTAAACCCTTTCTAATACATTGATTATCGTTTACTTTGCCCCCCTCTGAAATCCAACATGGGACAAAGCTACGGACAAAACTATCTTCATGCCTATGTCTATGGCCAGACTGGGAACTAAAGGCAGCTGTGGAAAAATTTCTGTCCAGCTCCATAATGTTTTAAGCCAGCTTAGTATGGAGAGGTAGAAAAGATAACTTAAAATCCAAAACTATTACTCTAACCTGAAAGAAAGCACTCATAGGGCTTCAAATTAAATAAAAGTACAGATTTATTTTAACCCCTTAAGGACGGTGGGCTTGCTATGCCGTCCTTGGAGACCCGGCTCTAAACGCTTGGGGGACGGGGAGGGCAGCACCTTGCAGCCCAGGGAGTACCGCTCCTTCCTCTCCGGCCCTCCTGGGCCATGTGATTGCGAGGACCTCGCGATCACATGGACGGCATAGCCGTCCACAGCATTGCCAACAGTTAAAACAGTTTAAAATTAACTTATATATATATACTTATATCATATATAAATATTTATTATATATATATGATCTAAGTATATATATATATATATATATATATGCACATATACATAAATACACATATATACAAATACATAGTCTAAGTGTATTTTAATATTAATATATATAATTATATATATATATTAATATCAAAGTACACGTAGAACGATATTGATTAAATATATATATAATTATATATGTGTATATATGTATGTGTGTGTGTGTGTATATATATATATATTAATATAAAATAAATATATATGTAAATACGTTAAAACTAAAATTAAAAAAATTTAAAATAAGTAAATATATATAAATATGTGTGTGTGTAATTTCATTCTAACTGTATTTTAAAATTAATATATATATTTTAAAATTAATATATATATTCTGATATCAAAATACATGTGGAACGAAATAATATATATATATATATATATATATATATATATACATATATATATATATACATACATAAATATATACGTATATATCTCTATATATATATATATATACCTATACATAAATAAAAATAATTTAAAAAAATTATATATATATATATATATATATATATATATATATATATATATATATATAATAATTCTACATATATATTTATGTAATAATTTTACATAATTACGTCATTTTATTAATTACAATTTGCGGCACCTGCCTGACAACCCAGGGCGAAAGTATAGGGAATTTAATTTGCTAGCACTATATTTAACCCTATAACTTTCCAAGACACCATAAAACCTGTACATAGGGGGTACTGTTTTACTCAGGAGACTCCGCTGAACACAAATATTATGTGTTCAAAAAAGTAAAATGTATTACAACGATATCGGCAGTGAAAGTGACGTTTTTTGCATTTTTCACACACAAATGGCACTTACACTGACAATATTATTGCTGTGATACTTTTTACTGTTTTGAAACACAAATATTTGTGTTCAGCAAAGTCTCCCGAGTATAACAGTACCCCTCATGTACAGGTTTTATGGTGTTTTCAAAAGTTACAGAGTCAAATATAAGGCTTGGGTTTCAGTTTTTTCACATTGAAATTCGCTAGATTGGTTAAGTTGCCTTTGAGAACGTATGGTAGCCCATGAATGAAAATTACCCTCATGATGGCATACCATTTGCAATAGTAGACAAACACTGGCCAACATTGGCATTCAAAGTTTTTTGCATTTTTCACACACAAACAAATATTAACACTAACTTTGGCCAGTGTCCAGTGATCATGAGATCCAGATGTCTCTGCTATCTACAGTTCTCATGGTGGGCTGCCCTCTTGTGGAGAGCACTGTCCTGCTCATTTTACACAAAAGTAGATAAAGCAATGACAGGAGTCTTCTCTACACTAAAATTGCTGAACGCCCAGGATACCATCCTAGTCCAATTCCCAGAAGTTACATCATAGCAGGTGCACAAACCCAGATTGGTACAGACTCCACACAGCAGATGGAAGATTGAATGTGTGTGAATTGCATTAATCATCTTACCTCAAGTAAAACAACTGCATTTATTGCGCCATTGCAAAGTTAAAAATATACATAAATATGAGTAATTCCTATTTGTAGTAATAGGCAGACAAGAGCCTGTAGGAAGTTGCCTACTAGTAAATTCAGCCGTACCACTATACATGTTTTTTCACTATATTCAATTTTTCATTGCCTCATTTAACACCATTGTCACCAATTGACTCCTTCAGTAATACCTGTAACCTCACCTACTAGCTGCAAGAGACATCAACACATTTATCAGAGAAGAGGAAGCAGCACAAGGTTTTGATGTGTGTTCTTAAAAGGGTGTAACAAGACGTTTTGAGCAGTTAATGAAAGGTTAATATTCCATACTGTTTTCTCATTATTTACTATCTGTAGCTGGGAATGCCGGCAGGTGACCAAGTGGCTTAAGCGGTTATTTTGCTTTGCTTTCGTTCGACCCTTGTCTTGAGTGATATTTTCTTGAAATTATTTATACACAACAAACTGGGGTTATTCTCTGAATTGGGAATTGTGGAGAACTGCTAATCTTATTTAAATTTCTATAAAATGTTGTACATTGTTTGCATCCTCCCTTCCATTCCGCAGTGTTTCTTTTTTTGCTCCGTAATTCTGATGTAAATTGTATGTATATATATATATGTATATATACATATACATATATATATATAGTGTCATGAGCTACAGAAAAAAATTCGGCTCCAGTGACGTCGGAAGGGGATGCTGTTTTAACCCCTTCAGCGCCACGGGTGGAGGACCCTGATGGTGGGGGCACTATAGTGTCAGGAAAACCGCTTTGTTTTCCTGACACTATAGTGATCCTTTAACCTACCACCCATAGAAGCCTTTGCAAAGCAATGTTATAGAAAGTGAAAGTATCAGGCATTTTCTGATTTCGTGAGATTGTAATGCATTAAAAAATAATGAGCCTATACTCCTACACACAACCTGGCTTACATGGTCAATGTATTTTACGATGTCTTTAACAAGCTATAACAGGCCCGTCAGCTACTATATATAATATGTGACCCCACTGTTTTCTGTAACCCTTGTATTTGATGCACTGTTAAACCCTTTTCTACAACTGATGATTATTCTGTACATCGTGATGATGCATACCATTGTGATTTGTTTACATGTGTGCACATTTCAGAATCTGAAAAATAAAGAATTTACAAATAAATAAATAAATAATGGACCACATCAAGCCAAGAAAGCCCTTTCATGATGAATTGATAACTATTTCCCACATTACCCATAACTTACCAATAGACGGCGCTGTTTCCCAACAGCTTTTCCCACGGATTCCATATTCAAGAATATTTGAATAGTTGGAAAATTATAAGTGATCCTGAAATAGTATAAGGAGAAAATAAAGCTTTAAATGAAAATACTCTTTATGATGACATTTTTTACCGGTTTGTAGTTTATGTGCCTCTTCTTTTACTCTTCTGTTTGTATACACAACTGTTTGTACACTATTTATCGTCAGTGCGTGTAAAGTGCTTTTACACCTTATTTGACACTGTAGTGTTTTTTTCATAAGGAATATGTTATCAATTTTATAATAGACCGATATTTTCCCCAGTTTCTATTTGTTTGTTTGATTTATATGTATTCTTATTCTTTATTCCATATATTTAATTGTTTTACAATGATTATTATTGTTAAAAATAAAAACCTTTCAATAAAAAATATTTCACAAGAAAAAAAAGCTTCATCATATACAAGCCCCCGCCCCCAAGACACCCAAAATGGGAGGCACCCTTAAACGTTATGCAAACATCCAAACTACAGTAGAGAGATGTGGAGGCTGCATGGAGAAACTGAGCGCTCTCCATAGAGATACATTAATTTGAGGAGACACTGTTTGCTGCAGAGCAGCATTTCTCCTTGCATGCACAGTAGCCTCCTAATGCTTTTCTATGATGATCTTCGCCATTGTTGCATTGATGCATGATTTGAAACATTGGCTGAAATATTGTCTCTGCGCCACTCTTTTCCTCACTTGGATCTCAGACAAGAGAGGCAGAGAGATCTTTAAAAGCTTTGTGAAAACTTTTTAAGTTAAAAAAAAAAATGTAGAAAAAGTGTTGTTTTTTTAACCCTTTCAATGCCACTCACAACATTAACCCTGTGGTCAGCCTGATTTGGGTATTTAGTACCTTGGTACTATCCCCATTTTTTTTAGGGTCAAGAAAAATTCTGTCTTTTCTGTACGGCACTGTATCAGTAATCAGTGTTATCAGAGGGCTCTCTGATCAAGATGACATTTTTCTTCCTTTTTCATTTTGGATTATTTATCTTAATAAAACAACAAACCCTTTTAGAACTGTTTCAGCAGTTTCAACTGCAATCAGAAATTTTGATTTAATAACATTTTTGGGTTGGGTGTTTGGGTTTTTGTGGGTGGAAGTGAGAATTTGGATGTGGGCATAGGTCGTGTGTGTTAGGCAATACAGTAAATAACCCCCTTAGTTATTACATAGCATTAATTCCCCTAGAACAAGCATGTCAAACTCAAAGGCTAACATGGGTCAAATAAACAAGGTTTAAGTTTATGTGGGCCTCAAAAAAAACAGAAACTTAAATTTTCATAGAAAAGTAGTGTTTTGAAAAGTACAGCATAAAACAAAAAAATTGTAGAAGACACCTGCAATGTGGGTAGAGCAGGTGCCTACTCTGCCTTAAAATGTCAAACTCGCAGCTTGCCAGGCCGCATAGATATTCATTGTGGGCCGCTTGTGGACGCGAGTTTGACATGCTTGCCCTAGAATGACATGTTACTATACGGTGGAGGAGGCATATGCCATTCTGGCACATTACACATTATACATTAATACACAGATATTCACATACACACACATTTATATACGAATTTACACATTCCCACACAAAGATAGACACACAGATACATACATTGGCAAACAGATACACACACCCTGGCACACATATACACACACTGACAGACAAATACACACTCAGATACACACACTGGCACACAGATACACACTCGGATGCACACATATATACACACATGTACACACCTTAACACACAGATATACACACTGACACAAAGGTACATACTCAGAGACACACACTGACAGACAATTACACACTCAGATACACACAGTGACACACAGATACACACTAAGAAACATACACACTCAGATACACTGACACACACACCTTGACACACAGATACATGCGGTGACACAAAGGTACACACACTGACAAATACACACAGATACACAAACTGGTACACATACACACACACTCAGAAACACTGACACATACACACACCTTGACACACAGATACATACTGACACACAGATTCACATACAGATACACACAAAGATACACACTTAGAAACACACACTCACAGACAGACACACACTCAGATACACACATTGTGACACACAGATACACACAGTGACAAAAAGATACTCACTCAGATACACACACTGACACATAGATACACATGTGCACACATACACACACTGACACATACACACAGTGACACACAAATACACACACTGATAAAAAACACACACACACACACTGACACACACATATATGTCATGATTTTTTATATTTACAGCCACCCTCCTGTTAGCTTACTTTTTTTCTTTAGGATGGTGGCTTGCTTCAGGTGATTCCAGCAAAGGCTGATTTGTGAGCAGCATCTCACTCCTATCTTCCCCCTACTCCCTGTGGTTCTTCTCTCTCTCTTGTGGCTGCACTCCTTATAGCTGGGAAGAAGTGACAGGCTGTGACTTCCTCTCAGCCAGCTGAGATCACCGGGGCCCAGACAGGCTCTTAGAGAGTCGCAGAACCCGACCGAGGCCCTATTAAGCGATGCGCATAGCACAGGGCTTGGTCCCGAACTCATGTAGAACTTGGACAATAACGTTTCTTAATTTTTAAAACGTTTATACACTGCTCAAAAAAATAAAGGGAACACTTAAACAACACAATGTAACAATGTAATGTAAGTCAATCACACTACCGTGAAATCAAACTGTCCACTTAGGAAGCAACACTGAGTGACAATCAATTTCACATACTGTTGTGCAAATGGGATATACAACAGGTGGAAATTATAGGCAATTATCAGGACACCCCCAATAAAGGAGTGGTTCTGCACCACAGACCACTTCTCAGTTCCTATGCTTCCTGGCTGATGTTTTGGTCACTTTTGAATGCTGGCGGTGCTTTCACTCTAGTGGTAGCATGAGACGGAGTCTAAAACCCACACAAGTGGCTCAGGTAGTGCAGCTCATCCAGGAAAGCACATCAATGCGAGCTGTGGCAAGAAGGTTTGCTGTGTCTGTCAGCGTAGTGTCCAGAGCATGGAGACACTACCAGGAGACAGGCCAGTACATCAGGAGATATGGAGGAGGCCGTAGGAAGGCAACAACCCAGCAGCAGGACCGCTACCTCCTCTTTTGTGCAAGGAGGAACAGGATGAGCACTGCCAGAGTACCGCAAAATGACATCCAGCAGGCCACAAATGTGCATGTGTCTGCTCAAATGGTCAGAAACAGATTCCATGAGGGTGGTATGAGGGCCCGACATCCACAGGTGGGGGTTGTGCTTACAGCCCAACACCATGCAGGACATTTGGCATTTGCCAGAGAACTCCAAGATTGGCAAATTCGCCACTGGCGCCCTGTGCTCCTCACAGATGAAAGCAGAATTACACTGAGCACATGTGACAGACCTGACAGAGTCTGGAGACGCAGTGGAGAACGTTCTGCTGCCTGCAACATCCTCCAGCATGACCGGTTTGGCAGTGGGTCAGTAATGGTGTGGGGTGGCATTTCTTTGGGGGGCCGCACAGCCCTCCATGTGCTCACCAGAGGTAGCCTGACTGCCATTAGGTACTGAGATGAGATCCTCAGACCCCTTGTGAGACCATATGCTGGTGCGGTTGGCCCTGGGTTCCTCCTAATGCAAGACAATGCTAGACCTCATGTGGCTGGAGTGTGTCAGCAGTTCCTGCAAGACAAAGGCATTGAAGCTATAGACTGGCCCGCTCGTTCCCCAGATCTGAATCCAATTGAGCACATCTGGGACATCATGTCTCGCTCCATCCACCAACGTCACGTTGCACCACAGACTGTCCAGGAGTTGGCAGATGCTTTAGTCCAGGTCTGGGAGGACATCCCTCAGGAGACCATCCGCCACCTCATCAGGAGAATGCACAGGCGTTGTAGGGAGGTCATACAGGCACGCGGAGGTCACACACTCTATTGAGCCTCATTTTGACTCCAAATCCAGACCTTCATGGGTTGAAAAATTTGATTTCCATTTTTTAATTTTTGTGTGATTTTTGTTGTCAGCACATTCAACTATGTAAAGAACAAAGTGTTTCAGAAGAATATTTAATTAATTCAGATCTAGGATGTGTTATTTGTGTGTTCACTTTATTTTTTTGAGCAGTGTATTTTATTCATATTAAATTATGTTTCATATATACATATTTAATGTGGAATGAAAGCCCTCTTTCACCTGACCTAAATGATATATAATAAGTGTGGGTACACTTAATATGAAAAAGATGACTTATGGTTCAACAGACATATACATCAAATTCTTGTTTGTTTGTTTTTGTTTTGATCAGAACTTGTACAATTGCCTCCTTAAGTGGTTAAAAATGATCTATGTGTAAAAAAAGAATGTTAAAAACCACATCTGACAGAAAAAAAAAATAATGGTTTTCTAATTTAACTATATGGGATATGTTATAAACCATCTAATGTTAATATTAATGAGGAAGGAAAGCTGTTTGAACAAATTGGGAAAGCTGCACATCTGTTTATTATTGGAGATTATAATTACCCAAAAATAAATTTCAATAGAGGGTCAAGAATAGTGTGGGCAAGCGGCCATAGGTCGCCGGGGGAGGGGGATGCTGACGCCGGTCGGCAGCAATGCAGAGGGAGGGAGGACCTGGAGGCAGGGGGAGGGATATGGGAAACAGCTCTGCTGTCCTCCCATGAGCAATCTGTGAAGAGCACTGCCGCGCGTTCCCATGTCAATTCTCCACACGGTCGCCAGCAATGCAGAGGGAGGGAGGACCTGGAGGCAGGGGGAGGGATATGGGAAACAGCTCTGCTGTCCTCCCATGAGCAATCTGTGTGGAGCATTGCTGCGCATTCCCATGGCAACGCTCCACACAGAATTGCGCGGGAGGACAGGAGAGCTGCAGCCAGGCACATACTTACCACCACCGGACAACCAGGGGTGGCTGTGTCACCTCCTCCTTCACCAAAGGTAAGAAGAAGGGAGGGGGGTTAAAGATTTTATGTATTTTTTTTATGTATCTTTACAACCACCCCCCCCACACACAGCACCCCTACCCCCACACACACAGAACTGCTCCCGCCAAACAGCACCCATCCCCACACACACAGCACCCTCCCACACACAGCACCCCACACACAGCACCCTCCCACACACACACACACACAGCACCCCTTACACACAGCACCCCTCCCCACACACACACACAGCACCCCCTACACACAGCACCCACACACAGCACCCCTCCCCACACACACACAGCACCCCCCATACTCACAGCACCCCCAAACACACAGCACTCCTCTCCCCACACACAGCACTCCTCCCCTGACACAGCACCCCTACCCCCCCACACACACAAAGCTCCCCTACACCCCACACACACAACACTCCTGTTCTAAATAAGGATATTATGGCACTAGGATATTATGGCACTAGAAAAAGTGCAAAGGCGGGCTACAAAATTAATAAAAGCAATGGAACATTTTAGTTATAATGAAAGGTTAACACATGTAAACCTCTTTAGTTTAGAAAAACGTCACCTCAGAAGGGATATGATAGCATTATAAAAATATATTCGAGGCCAATACAAACCATTGCCTGGAAATATATTCACAAACAGGACTGTGTAGGACACAAGGTCACGTGTTAGGACTGGTCAAGCTTCCTTTGGTTTAAGGCAAAGGAAAGGTTTTTTTTTACAGTAAGAACAATAAGGATGTGGTATTCTCCGCCTGAAGAAGTGGTTTTATCAGAGTCTTTACAGATGTTTAAACAGCAACTGTATGTATACTTGCAAAAACATAATATTCAGGGATATAATTTTTAATTCATAGGGTAGCAACTTCTTTTGTCAAGGAGAGATCCAACTGCCATTGTGGAGTCATGAAGGAATTTTTCCTAGTTTGTTGCAAAATTTGAAGTGCTACAAACTGGTTTTTTTTGCCTTCTTTTTGATCAACAGCAAAAACAGATATGACAAAGGCTAAACTTGATGGACACATCTCTTTTCCGCCTATGTATCTATATTTAAACACTAAAGCCTATCTATTAACATGCTGTATATGTAAAGTGGAGCCATTTAGACCCAAATATCTTTGCTCCACCAGTAAGGCCCCAAGTCTTTGGCAAACTGTTCTCCCTGTCAGCTGTGCTTACTGAATCTAGTAGGCCGGTGCTGGAAGCTGTACTATCACTGGCGTACATACCGCGGTCGCAGGGGTCGCGTCTGCGACCAGGCCCGGGCCTTCAGGGGGCCCGGCCGCCCTGCGACCCAGTATGTACGCCAGTGTTGCCACATTTTGCCAGCCTCTTCTCCTGTGGGGCCAGGAGCTGGCCACCTCAGGGCCTCCAGAGGCTGGCAGTGGCTTCGCTTTGCCAGCGGGTGGACAATCAGGCGCGAGGGGGAACATTCTCCCCAGCTCTCTTGCACGCACCGTACTGATGCCGGAGCCGGAAGATTACGTCATTCCGGCTCCGGCATCAGTAAGCGGCGCGTGAGGGAGCTGCGCAGAGAGCACTCAGGGGAGAGTGCTCCCTCGCCGCCTGCAGGACCGGCCGCTGGGCAGCACCACTGGACCCCAGGGAATCCCCTCAGCACTCCAAAAGGTAGAGAGGCTGAGTAAAAAAAATAAAAATATGAGTGTGTATGTGTGTGTGTGTCAGTGAGTGTGTTACTGTGTGTGTGTGTGTGTTAGTTTGTGTGTGTCAGTGAGTGTGTTACTGTGTGTGTGTGTGTGTGTGTGTGTGTCACTGAGTGTGTTAGTTTGTGTGTCTGTTATTGAGTGTGTGTCTGCTAGTGAGTGTCAGTGTGTGTGTGTTAGTTTGTGTGTCAGTGAGGGTGTCTGTTACTGAGTGTGTTAGTTTGTGTGTGTCTGTTAGTGAGTGTGTGTTTGTCAGTGAGAGTGTATGTTTTGTAAGTGAGTGTGTCTGTCTCTGAGTGTGTGTCTGTCAGTAAATGTGTGTGTCTGTTAGCTAGTGTGTATGCGTCTGTTCGTGAGAGTGTGTGTGTGTGGTTAAAACCCTTTAAGCACTTACCTTTCTCCAGCGCCGGGCTCCCTTGGTGTTGGGGATCTCTCTGCCCTGATCTGCCTCTCAGCTTCGAATGCGCATCCGCGGCAAGAACCACACACACATTCAAACTGCCCATAGGAAAGCATTACTCAAAGCTTTCCTATGGACGTCCAGCGGAATTGCGGAAGCGCCTCTAGCAACTGTCAGTGAGACAGCTACTAGAGGCTGGATTAACCCTCAGTGAAACATAGCAGTTTCTCTGAAACTGCTATGTTTTTAGCTGCAGGGTTAAAACTAGAGGGACCTGGCACCTATACCACTTCATTGAGCTGAAGTGATTGGAGTGCCTATAGTGGTCCTTTAAGTGTATGTGTATCATGTACTGGCATGCACATCGCGGTTGCAGGGGTCGCAGCCCTGCGACCAGGTGCCCGGCGTCATGTGTAGTGGCCCCGGCCCGTGCAGAGTAAGCGCCAGGGGGGAGGAGGGGCCCACGGATCAATTTTCGCACCGGGGCCCCATGGATCGTGTGTACACCACTGTGTACTATGATAGAGACACAGGCAATAAGAGTTATTCCTTGTGAGTATCTATCACTGCATTGCATCCACTCTTGCATGAGACTCACTGAGGAGAATGGGCAGGCAGAGCAGAATTGCATTATAGCCACATTTCACAAGGTACTAAAGAGATGCACAATGAAGCACAAGGATGGCGACACAGCCTTCTCTCACTCAGTTTGTGTGCTATTTAGAGAGAGCATGCTAGCCCTGAAACAATTGGCTGTCTGCCTTCCACCTAATCCTTAATAGAAATAACAATAACCCCAAGGCACACCAATTTGCACATAAAAAAGAGTTTATTCATACATACAAAGTACATCAGAATATCTTAACAGAAGTAAAGTGCATAGTATAGTGCATAGCCCATTAATAGTACCAAAAAACACAGTAATAAAGTGCTAGATGCAATCACCCATTAAAAAAGGTATACTGACCAAGAGCAGGAGAAATAAAAACCCTGACGTTTTGGCTATGAAGCCTTCCTCTGAGGCAAGAACTTAGTCTAGAGCAAACTCTTTTTACCTTTGTGATTTCCAATATCCTTATCCAGTTTAAGACAAATGAAAAAAGAGGTTGATCAAAACAGTGCCAAAACCGAATCAGTTATCAGAGTATCGATTCAAGTAGAAGAAAATGAGTCAGTTTAGAGAAGTCAAAGGAAGTTCTAAGGCTGACAAAGCATCATAAGGCCTAGTAAGAGCTAATAAGAAAGATTGTGGTAGGAGAAAAGGTAACCTAAATTTGCAAAGACCTCCAATGGTGACATCGCCGCTGGTGGTCCGGTGAGTGGTAGAGGGCAGGTAAAGGTGAGACTTACTTACCTAAACCTGTTCCTCGTGGGCGCAGCCATCTTGTTCCCGTGGGTCCTCTTAACCAGGAGCCGACATCACTGCTGCACGAAAGTAAAGCATTGAGGTCTATGGAGGATCCTGCAAGATCATGGATCCTCCATAGACAGAGCCAATTCCCTGCAGCTGTTGGGATTTACGCTATAGCTCCTCCCAGTGTCTAAGAATGTCAGGCGGAGGAAATATACAGAGACAAAGTATCCTTTAACTTGTCTCTGTATATCTCTTGAATGGGTTGGAATTTCAGTGAAATTCCAATTCAGTCAATATGAGTATTTCATAAAGATTATATGTTTATGAAATACAATTTTTTCATAGGGGAGAGTGGGAGTGACAGTGTAAATGACCACTAAATGCACCCACACCACGTCATCTCAATGTAGAAACTACGGCACTTTAGTGTTAGGAAGTTTGTATTCCTAATACCAAAGTGTTTCTTTAACGGATGCTGTACTGTCTGATGGTGGACCTACAACTACTTACACAAAATGAGTAAATAAAGCACTGCTCCCTGCCCAGCTAAGTGAAAACAGTCCTCTGTGTACACTATAAAGAAACCAGCAGGGTATTTGCACAGTGCAAAAAGCTAAGGGAGGCTAAGTGCAACTAATAATGACAGATAGACCTCCTCTGGTATTTTAAAATGGCTGCCCAGTTGCTAGCTTTATTAGTCAAATTATTGAGTGCACAGTATATAAGATAGAGCAAGTGGCAAATCTATTTTACCCATAGACAGCCTCAGGTCAGTGTCATTGTCCCTGTAACAGACAGAACCAGAATAAACAGCTGCAAATTGCTCTATTTCTCTAGGTTGACAGACTACTCAGAACACCAATATATACCATAGCTGGGTAACTCCCATGTGGCCTAATTTACGAATTGCTATATTCTCTAGCTCCCTGAGTCTATAATGGAACTCAATATAAACCAGCCTCAGAGCCTAGCCTGAATACCAGGCCCCTTCAAGAGATAGCACTGAAGTGGAAGTGCCTGCTTGGACCTAACGGTAGAAATGTGTCTCTAAATTATCTTCTGTCTGCTCTTTTGAGGTATTGTGGATTGAACCCAAGTCAGCCATTACTGACAAGAAGGCATACGTTTCCAAGATGATGGTCAGCTTCACTCTATAAAAATACATTTTATCTGATTCCTCTTAACACTTGTTATCTTCCTATAAAAGTGATTGGGCTGTATAGTGGAGGTAACGGAGAACTGAATACTGTCTCTCCTCCCTTTTATTGAGTAGCGTGCTTGACCTTGTAGAAATAGAAAGAACTGGGCCAGAAGTGCTTGGTTCTCCTACTACATTACATGGTGTGGAAAGAGAAGTTTCACTGTTTTCTCTGGGGTGTCTCACTACCACCACAATACCATGGATAGTGACTGTGAGGACTCTCTGTGAGCCAATGCCGTGATGCTGTAACATTGTGCAATAATGCAGAGCGGGTGTTGGGCCCATCCTCTTGATGTATGGGGTACATATCCGTAAAGAGGCCTTGGTGCTTAGAGGGCATAATAGGACATGAGCATGTGCTATGAGGGTAACTGGGAAGCTAATAGCCTGCATATAGGAGGCACTGGAGAATGAGTTAAAAGTGACAATTAGGGATAGTGCTGATAGTTGACATTGTGGATCGGGCTAGTATACGAAACTGTGAAGGGTGCTAAGATGAGATAGTGAAAACACGGCTAAAAGGAATACTGCACAGGATGGTACTAAAAGATTACACTGTAGAAAGGACAGAGAGGGTGTTGAGAAAGGATAGTGAAGAGGGTTCTAAGAAAGGCCGGGGGACAGTGGGGAGAGAAACAATTTAGAGGAGATAAATTGCTTCTAATTGCAGCCACTTTCCCCAGCGGCCACACAGGGGAACAATCAGGGAGCCAGTCTGTTTGCCAGCAGAATGCAGGTCATGTTCGTGGATCCGAACAAAAGCCCCAAAACAGGACTTTTGTTCAACAGGAACTAATGTAGCCTCACTCAGTACTTACGCACAGCCATCTTCCTCCGTTGGGACCTCTTAAGCTCCTGGCACTTCAGGGTCAGGAGCCAACGTCACTGCCATGGGCGTCCGCAGGAATTTTTCCAGGGGGGGGCATAATTGTAATGGCATCCATGCTTGGTACCTTTTTGACAGTGTCATGAAAGGGAAGGGGCATAGCCATTATCACATAAAGCCAGGGTGAATAGCGTTTTCACAACTATGGTGTCAGGAATATATGTTTGTATTCCTGACACTATAGTGTTCCTTTAAGCAAATTAAAGGACATTTCTGGTCACCATAACAACTTCATCTAAATGAAAATGCTATGATGCCAGGAAGCCCCTGGGTGCTCGCTTTCCTTTAAGGGGTTAAATCGCTCTCAAATGGTTTAACCCCAAAGGCTTCCTCCAGCTCCAGGTCGCTCAGTGGTATTTGGCTTCTGAAACAGAGTGTCAGGAAGTGCAGATTGGCGTCAGGCATGGGTGCCGCTGATTGGCTAGAGTGGTCAGTTGACGCTCTAAGCCAATCGCTAGTTCCCGGTTCATAAAATATTTTTACTTTTTTATGAATGGGGAGCTACTGATTGGCTTAGAGTGCCAGCTGACCGCTCTAGCCAATCAGCAACACCCCTACCCAACGGCACTCTGTGCTTCCTGACACTCAGTAAATAAAAGTGAACACATTAACACCAATATTTTTTTACCTTTGGAGATGAGAAGGTCCAGCGTTTCCCTGCCAGGCACTTTACCTTTGTGCTCCTTCTGATTCTTTCTGCTCCTTTACCTTTGTGCTCCTTGCTGTCCCTTTGTGCTCCTTCCTGCTCCTTGCAGGCCCTTCCTGCTCATTCTCCTACTTTATGTTTGTGCTCCTTCTGCCCCTTCCAGCTCATTTCTGACCCTTTCTGCTCCTTCTACTTTACCTTTGTGCTGCTTTACCTTCCAGCTCCTTGCTGACCCTTCCTGTTCATTTCTATATATCTATAGGCTGCTGCCCCCCAAATCTATAGGCTGCTACCCCCAAAAAAAATCTATGGGCTGCTGCCCCCCTCCCCAAATCTATAGGCTGCTGCCCCCCTCTCAAACCCTCACCCCATCCCCCACTTACCTGATCTGTAAGCTGTCTCTGGCTGCATGTGTTGCTCCCCTGCGGTTTCAATCAGCAGAGAAGCAGGGATAAGATGCAGCTTCCTATCCCTGTCTCTCTCCATACACAGCGCCACCTACTGGCCGGCGCCGGTATTGCAGTTCATTTTAAATCACACAAAATAGCAGAACAAGCTGAAAAATCCAGGGGGGGGGGGCAAGTGCCCCCCCTTGCCCCCCCCTGCAGACGCCCATGGTCACTGCTGTACTCTTTTTGAGAGTACTGCATTGAGGTCTATAAAGGATCCTGCAAGATCATTCATAGGCAGAGCCAATTACCTGCATCCGTCTGATGACAGCAGAGGGGATTAACAGTTCTAGGCTGTGGTAGCTCCAACAAGTGTACCAGAAGCAACCCAACACCACATAGGCAACACCCCCACAGGGCGCGTGCACCCACGGGACATATCTTATACTCATGCTCCTCCAACTACAGAAAGGGACATACCTTACAGAGTATGAGCACCTGGACGCAGGTGGGGCGGGTCAGGTTACCCCATCCACAGCATCTGAAAAACCCTAAACGAACATCTGCCAGGAAGTCCCGCCACAAGCGGACTCACCCACACATACAGCCCTCTGATTACCCGATTCAGGCAGGGTCCCACACCCTTCTCACGTATATCACGCCCTGGGCTGCAAGAAGACCCAAATGGTTAGGGGTTTGAGACTATGAAAGCCTTATGAAACTAACAGATACCGACTGGGTTGAATTGCAATAGATACCAGGCATACCCTCCAGCTCTCACCTAACATGTGATTTGTAAATACAAAAATAAGTAATGCTATGTAATTATGGATGTTTACTACTGCATTTGTATACTCCAAATAACTGTTCAACATCCCACCCTCTTTTCCTTCTGTAAACCCCACCTTTTACTTGTCAAAATTGAAAAACTGAATAAATAAATAAAGATTGTCAAAAAAAAAAAAAAAAAAAAAAAGAAGTGTCAGACTTTGGAATTATACAGAGACAAAGTTACTCCCCATTTTCTCTCTGTATATTTCTTCAATGGATTGAAATTTCAGTGATTCCAACAATGTCAAAATTAGTATTTCATAAAAATTATATCTTTATAAAATACTTATTTTTCGTGGATGGGGGGGACAACAGGGCCATCTTTAAACTGTAATTAATGTGTAGAAATCAGTCTGTGTAAATAAGGTACTTTTTTCTTGTACTAAATTAGTTGCATAAATTGTAATTAGTAAGTCCCCTAAAATTTCTCACAACAGCCCTGTCCCAGGCCACACCCCTACTCACACCTTTAAAATTAAAGGGACACTATTGTCATCAGAACTACAGCTTAATATAGTTGTTCTGTTGAGTATCGTCTGTCCCTGCAGGCATTTTTATGTAAACACTGTCTTTTCAGAGAAATAAGTTTTCTACCTTTTTAAGGGGGCGAGTATACATGTTTGTATTCCTGATCCTATAGTGTTCATTTATCCCCTTAAGACCGGAGGGCGTACAATTACGCCCTATTTTAGGTGGCTCTAAACGCCACCGGGCGTAATTGTACGCCCTCCGGTCTTTTCTTGCTTACCCGGTCGCCGGCGGTCCCACGCCGGCGATCGCGGTGGGGGGGACTCCCAGGGAGCCCCCCCGCGGTAGATCCTCTTCCTCCGGTGCCCCCCGGCCATGTGAGAGTGGGGTCCTTGCAAGGACCCCACAATCACATGGCCGGGTAGGCTGCCTCCTGCATTGTCAGCAGGGGGGCTGCCTGTAATGACAGGTGGTCCCCCTGCTGGCTGAAAATAAAAATAAAAGAAATTAAAAAGTGTAAAAAAGAAAAAAAAAGTATACTTAGATCATATATATGATCTAAGTATAGATCATATACATACACACACATACACTGTCTAGGTGTATTTTACTATTAATATATATATATAATTATATATATTAATATCAAATTACACGTAGACTGATACTGATTAAATATATATATATTTATTGTTATATATATATTTTAAAAAACGACATATAATTAAGACCATGCATGCATCTGTGTGTATCCCCTCCCTAGAAAACAGGGAGAACACACCTATACAGTAAAGTCTTAAATACCGCCAAGAGACTCCAGGGGTCTCAACGGGGCTTAACCCCAAATAGAAAATGCCACAAAAAAATAGATAGAAAAAATGCAGGCAGGCTTAGGATGTCTAACAAATCCCAGTCTGTCTACATTACCTGGAAATACTATGTAGCAATGTAGCGTGAAAGAATAATACTGGATATATTTTTTAGCTATTATTCTTTCACGCTACATTGCTACATAGTATTTCCAGGTAATGTAGACAGACTGGGATTTGTTAGACATCCTAAGCCTGCCTGCATTTTTTCTATTTTTTTGTGGCATTATATATATATTTATATATAAAATAAAAAAATTAAATATGTAAATACGTTAAAAAATAAAATTAAAAAATATATAGATGTGTGTTATTTCGTTCTAACTGTATTGTGATATTAATATATATATATATATCAAAATACACGTAGAACGAAATAATATATATATCTACATACATAAATATATACGTATATATCACTATATATATACCTATATATAAATAAAAATATTTTTCAAAAATTATATATATATACACATATAGATTCACATACGTATATATATACATATATTAGTTCTACATATATATTTATGTAATATTTTTACATAATTAGGTATCTTAATTAATTACAATTAGCGGGACCTGCCTGACAACCCATGCCGAAAGTAAAGGGAATTTAATTTGCTAGCACTATATTTAACCCTATAACTTTCCAAGACACCATAAGACCTGTACATGGGGGGTACTGTTCTACTCGGGAGACTTCGCTGAACACAAATATTAGTGTTTCAAAACAGTAAAGTGTATTACAACGATAATATCGCCAGTAAAAGTGACGTTTTTTGCCTTTTTCATGCACAAACAGCACTTACACAGACGATATTATGGCTGTGATACTTTTTACTGTTTTGAAACACAAATATTTGTGTTCAGCGAAGTCTCCCGAGTACAACAGTACCCCTCATGTACAGGTTTTATGTTGTTTTCAAAAGTTACAGTGTCAAATGTAAGGCTTGTGTTTTATTTTTTCACATTAAAATATGCCTGATTGGTTACGTTGCCTTTGAGACCCTATGGTAGCCCAAGAATGAAAATTACCCCTATGATGGCATACCATTTGCAATAGTAGACAACCCAAGGTATTGCAAACGGGGTATGTCCAGTCTTTTTTAGTAGCCACTTAGTCACAAACAATGGCCAAAATTGGCGTTTTTTGCATTTTTCACACAAACAAATACTAACGCTAACTTTGTCCAGTGTTTGTGACCAAATGGCTACTAAAAAAGACTGGACATACCCCATTTGCAATACCTTGGGTTGTCTACTATTGCAAATGGTATGACATTATGGGTGTAAATTTCATTCCTGGGCTACTATAAAGTCCCAAAGGCAATGTAACCAATCTTTCATATTAAATGAAAGCCCTGTTTCCCCTGAATAAAATGATATATATTAAGGGTGGGTGCATTTAATATGAAAGAGGTGAATTACGGTTGGACAGACATGTAGCGCAAATGCCAGGTTTTGTTTACATTTTGTTTCGTTCACAACGTGTACATTTGGCTCCGTCCTTAAGGGGTTAAAGGGTCCCTCTTTGTCCTTCTGAAATGTTAGGAGGTATACAGTTTGACTCATCTCCCCACCCTGCCTCCTTGGCTGAGATCATCAGTTTTGAGGTGGATCAGGGCTGAACCAGCACCGGTGGACCTGCACGCTGCTGGAAAAACATGGCTTTTTAACTCTATAGGGTCAAGAATACATGTTTGTTTTCCTCACCCTATAGTGTCCCTTTAAAGTGTCCCTCTGTCCATTTAAAATGTTGGAGGTATTCAGTACAGCCCCTCGGAGCACCCATTGACAGGGATCTCTCTATATCCCCAGATTGTCTGCAGCACTGGGGGAATCAATGCAATTTCATAAACCCCCGCACCCTTAAAAATTATCTAGAGGGACCATTCAAACTCCACTTAGTATCATCACACAGGCATAGCTGGCATGGGAATTGGTGGACAGTGCATCTGTATTACAGTAGAAAAATGTTATTCCTAATACATACCTCTTTCATCTATTAATAAAACCACTGCATGATCCTTACTCGGCCATTGTCTGCTGTCTGTGAATGCCTGCCATGCAGTCTGCTCACACAGCCATCACTATGAATGTTTAACACTTTCTACATTGTAAACACAGGCAGAAATGACTGACTTAGCAGAGCTCAATAACATCTTGACTGCACAGCATGGCTTCACCTCATGGACTAAACTCAAATACAGCCCATCACAGCCATTAGCTCAATAGTTTATTATGGTGTCCACTTACATGTATTCTCCAACTATTCCAACCTGGTCCTAATATGTAGAGACCTCTGGCCTGACTGTAGGTGTCAGGTATAACAGACTAATGGATACACATGGTGAGGTGTAAATGGACACACCATGGGGGGCAGGACACGTGCTGAGACAGATGGTGTGGAGGGCCAGTATCTGAATCCTTTGGTCTCTTTGCTGACAGACAGCTATTCTCTATCCGTCAAAGCAATTCATGTTTCAACTGCAGTATTACACAATGATCTGTGTTATTACTAATCTCACATAAATTATGAAATTTATGTGTGTTCAATTTTTGAGAATACATTAAATATAAATTGAAGACTATAATTTGAACTGGGGTGGCTCTTTGAGGGTATGCTTGATATTCCATGATATAATTCATGATATTCCATATCACATTTGATGTTGCATATTTCTTTATCATAATATGTTTTTGTGTTTTTTTCCCCATTTATAATAGGTGTTTGTTAACCTCGCAAAGAGAATACTAAATTAAATTCAGAATTCTTATCTATTGAAACCAATTTTAAAAAGTTGTCAGTTACACTAATTGAGGGAGCACTGTGTTATCTTGCATTCTGGAGAATTCAATAGTGAAGCATCTTCTGACAAAGGAGACTGCCATGAGTTGTATACTGAATATTACTTCTGCTCTAAGGATTAGAAGATGATAACAGAAGAACAGTGTTATTCACTAACAGGGTTATTCACTGATATAGATCCAAATATTGATCTTTTCATATTCAGAGGAAGCCCAAATTATTATTATTTAAAGTGCACTTGGAGAAGTGTGAATTAGACACCAGACTCATGTTGGTTATCAAAATAAGCCTCTGACCTTTATTTTGTCAGTTGTGTTTTTATACATTAAAAGGTAATTGTTTACGTGCAAATACTCATAGGACAGTAGTAGGAAGGGTGAAAGGAGTACAGATAAGACGTAGGGATGAATGTCATGTACATATAACAAATAAGTTCAGAGAAAAAGAAAGAACAGACTGATTGAGAAGAGAGACAGCTCAGGTGGGGGCTATCTGCTCCCGGAACTAGACATTTATGGTCTTAAGTGTCGTTTTAAGCATCAAGCATTTCCTGAGTCCAAGTTAGCCAATTTTAATATAGGATATCTAATATGACAACTATAAGCTTGAACCTTGGAATCAAAGTGAATTTAAAATCGAAGCAACACCCCAGCTGCCACAACAACATCAAATTAAGTTGTTATGGTGCCATGAAGTGCCTGGTTCTCTCTTCCTGCAGGGGTTAAACCGTTCTCAAATGGTTGCCCCCCAGTGCCAGATCTCCCTTCCCCAGTAGCATCCAGCTTCTTCAATTGAGTTTTAAAGAAGCATGGAGTTCACTTGGGCAGGGGCACCCTGTGTGGCAAGAGCGAACCGTAGTATTTAAGATATGTGAGGTCGGCTCCTGAGTAAAGCATAATTACTCAAATGAAGAAAGAGAATGCTAAGAGCAGATAATGTTTTTAAATCTGGGAACAAAATATTGTATTGAACCACAAGGGGTGTTTCCAAGACAGCTTTACCTAATTAAATGATGGGTTAGCACCTTAACCTCAATCGATGGGTAAAGAAGAGTGAACAAACAAGGGAAAGTCTAGAAAATAGTTAAGAGAAAAAAGACAAAGAGGAGAAGGGTAAGGTGTTGTGAATGTTTCACAACAGAATTATCATTATCACTAGGCTATCGGGGGATTTTTATTTATTGATTTCAATAGATTACATAGTTACATAGCTGAAAAGAGACTTGCGTCCATCAAGTTCAGCCTTCCTCACAAATGTTGTTGCTGTTGATCCAAAAGAAGGCAAAAAACCTGGTCTGAAGCACTTCCAATTTTGCCACAAACTAGGAAAAAATTCCTTCTTGACCCCAAAATAGCAGTCAGATGTCTCCTTGGATCAAGCAGCTATTACCCACTAATTAGAAATTATATCCCTGTATGTTATGTTTTTGTAAGTATTTATCCAATTTCAGTTTAAACATCTGTATGGACTCTGACAAAACCACCTCTTCAGGCAGAGAATTCCATATCCTTATTGTTCTTACTGTAAAAAAACCTTTTCTTTGCCTTAGATGAAATCTCCTTTCTTCCAGCCTAAATGTGTGACCTCGTGTCCTATGTATAGCCCTGTTTATAATTTGATTTCCAGATAAAGGTTTGTACTGGCCCCGGATATATTTGTATAAAGTTATCATATCCCCTCTCAGGCGCCGTTTTTCCAAACTAAACAGATTTTATTTTTTTTAACCTTTCTTCATAACTAAAATGCTCCATTCCTTTTATCAATTTTGTAGCTCGTCTCTGGACCCTCTCCAGTGCCATGATATCCTTCTTTAGAACAGGCGCATAAAAACTGCACAGCATATTCAAGGTGTGGTCTTACCAGCGATTTATAAAGAGGCAAAATTATATTTTCATCCCGAGAATTTTTGCCCCTATTTATACATGACAAAATCTTACTGGCCTTAGCAACTGCAGATTGACATTGCATATTGCTGCCTAATTAGTTGTCTATAACAATCCTTCTCGTGTGTGGTTATCCCTAATTCACTACCATTTAGTGTGTAAATTGCTTGTGCATAACTTTGCATTTCTCTACGTTAAAGTTCATCTGCCATTTTAGTGCCCAGTCCCCCAATCTATCCAAATCCCTCTGCAGCAAAGCAATATCCTGCTCACATTTTATTACTTTACAAAGTTTTGTGTCATCTGCAAACACTGATACATGGCTTTCAATGCCTATTTCAAGATCATTTATAAATATGTTAAATAAAAGCGATCCCAAAACAGAACCCTGAGGGACACCACTTACCACTTTTGTCCAGCCTGAAAATTTACCATTTTGATGGTGACCCTCTGACAGCTACAGAGGCAAAACCTGTAATGAACTCAATAAGCCTAATTGCTTTTTACATCAGAGTTTGTCTCAAGTCTAGTTCATTACTCTAAATCAACATTTCCAAATTGGTGTTCCTCAAAACCCTGTGGTTCCTTGAGAACAAAACTGGGGTTCCGCCGCGATTTGCCCATCGGATCGCCCATGCATGTAGAGCCACTGAAAAGGGTCTGGTTCAGCCATTTAAGAGCATGACTGGGCCCCTGTTGTATTGGATGCTGGGAGGAAGTGACAGCTGGTCAACTTTTGGGGATTACAGTACTTCGTTTTATGGTAAAGCCTGAGGTTAATAAAAGGCAGAACTCCACGTCAACGTTTGTCACAAATGATCGCTGTGCAATTCAGATTCTGTCTATAGAAGATGAAGATGTTTTAAAGTTTAGATTATCCAAGTAATTAAAAGGCAAATACATAACTAGCAAAGCACACATCTATTTAGCAACACAAACTCACAGACACACACATGCAAAAATGAACTCACACAAAGGCACATTTACACACATAGACAAACATTCATACAAACACTAACACATAGTTTAAATTACTTTCCTCCCCTACATCTCTTCGTGGTGCATGTACAATTCACATGCAGGGAAGTGTAAATAGGGCTGTATAAACAAAGTGAATTAATTCTTAGATGGCAGAGAAGTGAACAGTGAGACTGTAAGGGGTGATCTCTACAACAAAAACTACGCAATTTAGCTAAAGTTGTTTTGGTGCCTATAGTGTCCCTTTAACTGCAAGCTGCCTGGCATCTGCTAAAGCTTGCCTTGATTTAAAGGGACACTGTAGTCACCCAGACCACTTTAGCTAATTAACGTGGTCTGGGTACAGTGTGCCTATCGCCCTTCATGCTGCAATATTAACCCCTTACGGACACAGCTTCAGAAGCTTGTTTTACCCTTAAGGACACAAGCCATTTTTGCATTTTTTGCTGTTTGTGTTCAAACACAATTTGCATCTCTGTCATTTATTGCACCAACACATATTATACATCGTTTTTAGAGGGCAAACAGGGCTTTAATTTGATGTCACATATACATAGATACATTCTCATTAATTATAAAAAAAAGCCCAAAAATTTGATAAAAAATAAAAAAAATTCACAGTTTTGGCAATAACTGCGTGTGCACAATATGTCCAGCTTAGAAATAGTAATTCAAAATAAATTCATTTATGTGTTTTGATTTATAGAGTACATCATATGTATAGGATTTCAGCTTATTTTGAAAGTTAGAGGTCACAAAGTACAAGGACTAAAATAAAATTTCAATTAGCAACAATTTTAGGTAGGTTATGTAGGTCTTGTATTGTAGGTTTAGTAGCCATCACAGAAAAAAAAATTGCCACACAATAGTATATATTTATATAAAGTAGACATCACAGGCTATTTACCTAAGGTTAGTTTGACACTTTTTATGTAGCCATTTCATCGCCAATCTCTGCTAAATATTGGAGTAAAATTGTGTTTTTTCTCTATTTTGGCATATACACATATAACAAGGTTTTTGTAATGTGTATTTCGTAAAGCTGGTGTGTGCTATTCCTGCACAGAACCCCACATTGTGTTCAGCTACATCTGCTGAGTATAACTATACCCCAATTGTATGCATTTGGCACTTTTCTGTAAAGCTACAATGCCATATAAGAGACAAGGCTATTTCAGTTTCTATAATTAGAATTTTCGTAGATGGATTTGATGGGCCTATGTCTCATTTTAGGGTATTATAGCAGTTGGGGATTGGGGAATTGTAGGGGATTCCCTTTATAGGAGTGCAGCCTTCATATATTGTGGCTATTTAGCGCTGATTTTTTTTTCTGTTTTTTTTTTTCTGTTTTTTTTTCTGTTTTTTTTATTATAGCAGTGTGACTGTTCAAATAACCCCACTACTTCCATTTTGGAGTAGTTTAGCTGGTTGGTTATTCAAACGTCCCCACAAACACATACTATTTATTAAAGAATACACCTTGGGGTAATTCAAAAGGCATATTTTGAACCTTAGCGTGGGATAATTTTTTTCTCTAGTTTGTTCCAGGTGTAGTGGTAATGATCATTTTTAAATGTATTTTTTTACTTTTTGAAACTTTTTTACTTTTTAAAACTAGTTTTTAAACTCTTTTTTGCTTATTGGTTTTTTGAAACTTTCTTAAAACTTTTTTTTTTTTTACAGATTTAACATTTTTATGAACTTGTTTTACCGTTAACCCCTAACTAGCAGCAAGCAGCACTAACCGTAAATTCCCCAATTTCCCATAACTCCCATCCACCCCAGCTAGCAAAATATATCATTTTAAAATATTTAAATGAATTAAATAAATTGAACCCCTGAGGGTTAAAAAAAAATTAAAAGTTAACCCTAAGGGGTTAAAAAAAAATCGGATCACAGTATAATACTGTGATCTGTATTTTTATCACTGTAGGTAGTGATCAACTGGCAGGGAAGGGGTTAATTTTTATTAGGACTAGGTAAAGGGGGTGGGATTTATTTATTTTTTACTTTTTTTAAAAAACATTATTAATTTTTTTTACTTTTTTAAACTTTTTAAAAAGTCTTTTTAAAGTTAACCCCTAGCTAGCCTAACACCAAATCCCCCAATTTCCCACTAACTTCCACCCACCCCAGCTAGCTAAATATATTATTTTAATATATTTAAATTAATTAATAAAATTAAATTAACCCCTAAGGGTAACAAAAAATAAAAAGTGACCCTCAGGGGTTTAAAAAAAAATATTGAGATTACAGAAAAATGTAGTCCCTGCCAATTGATCTCTGTAGGGAAGGGGTTAATTTTATTAAAGCAGGGGAAAGGAGGGTGGGATTTTACTTTAACTATATATTTTTTTTACACAGGGAGAAGATCAGCAGTGATCCGTCTCCCTGCACTTCACACTCAATGCGGGAGAGCAGGGAGGCGGATCGTTAGTGCCTGCAGCACATGTGCTCGCTCTGACAGCCTATCAGAGTGATCACTGCTACAGGGGCAGTGCGATCGGATACTCCCGGTCTGCCTCAGGCAGACCAGAGGAGCGTTAACCCTATGATTGCCGCGATCTGGGGTTAACTTTACCGCATGTCTGACCAGGTCCATCATTTGCCGTTTCCCCGTCATGACGGACCGTCTAAAACGGATACCTGCATGAAGACCTCCAGCATCAGATTTTTCCCCACAGGAAAGTATTGATTCATTGCTTTCCTATGGGGAGGTCTAATGTGCGCATGCGCAATAGAGCCAGCTCATTGTGGGACGGAGGAAGAGATGCTACGAGCCAGTGCAGAGGGACATCAGTGCTGGCATCAAGTAAGTAAATAGAGGGTTTTTAACCCGTTAATTACTGGGGAGGGGGCTGCCTCAGGGAGGAAGGGGCAAAGCGGGGGAGCGATAGTGCCATGAATACAGCTTTGTATTCCTGCCACTTTAGTATCCCTTTAATAATTTTGGACAAACTTTTAAAATATTTTTTTCCCCAAAACTTTAAATTAGCACAAAAAAAAATCTATCATACATGAAAAATATATATCAGTACATCAAAGTATAAAAGTATTTATTTGTGTTCCTTTTCAAGGAAAAAAAAACATGTTTAGGAAAATACTAATTTACAAGTGTCAATTATATATGTAGGTTGATTTTCAAGTACTCCCAGGTTAAACATTCAGATACACAGACACACATACAGATATAGTTACATATGGTAACATAGTTACATAGCTGAAAAGAGAGTCCATCAAGTTCAGCCTTCCTCACATTTGTTTTTTAATATATAACTGACACACATACAGATACATAGGGACACACACTGACACACATGCAAACAGATACATATACAGACATACAGATACACATACAGACAAATAAATACACATACAGACTCACATGCAGACAAACAGACAAAAATACACATACAGACACATGCAGAAAAAGAGATACACATACAGACACACACATGCAGACACACACATATACAGACACACAGATACAGACATTCACACACCCACCCACCCACATACACACAGATACAGACATTCACACACCCACATACACACAGATACAGACATTCACACACAAACACACACACACATTCACACACACACAGAGACATTCACACACACACACATACAGACACACAGATAGACATTCACACACAAAGATACAGACATTCTCACACACACATACACACAAACTGTTAAAATTTTTAGTCACACTTCTGTTTCCTACCTTTAGGTGCAGGAGGGTGACTTCCCTGGCATCCAGTTGCTGCCTAATGCTGATGGGAGTCAGAGCTCCCATTCTGACTCCCATCAGCTCCCCTCCTTCTCCTGCGTTCTCCTCCCGCGCGGCTCTGTGTATGCTGGGAGGAAGTGACGACTTCCTCCAAGCGGGCACTCTGACGTCATCAATGGGGCCTGGTCGCGCTCTTTAAGTGCAGGTACCTCAGTGCAGACTGGGCCCCATGAAATCCATTGCCATCGGGTGGCTCCAAGAGCATGGGCCACCAAATGGCCGGGGCCTCATCATGCTGGCGGGCATGCCGGTCACAGGAGTCGGCAGGGCGGCTCCTGCGACCACAGTAGTACCGCCATTGACCCCAACCACTACAGAAGGAGTGGCCTGGCACCTTCCCAGATTCAATAGTTATCACTGCATCCCCTACTGTTGTTAGCCAGGCAAGGCCACTCAGTCAGCTATCACTTTTCAACCAATTATCTGGCAAATAGAAAATAGTCAAATACACTAGCAATTAATCATTGTAAGGAATCATCTGGCATTTCTCAGAAAGTATTACCAAAAATAATATTACCATCTCTGCATTATGTGAACAATGGCAACATGCAGCCTACTTGCCAACAATATAAATTCTGGACCCTGCTCGCCTGTCACTGGTGACATCTATAAATGTGCTCCCAATTCACAAGGCAAAAACTCTAGAGCGTTTATGCCCACATACAAGCACATCAGCAGAGCTCTGTGTATGGGCCATGCTTGGCCACCTTGCAGGGCAGCCTGTCCTAGTGCACATGCAAATATTAAATAATTACTTCTATAAATAATTGCTCATTAAAAGTCAAAAAGCACATTTGTATGTAATTTGTTATATTCTGCTGACAAAAGTCAAAATGAAAACACAAATTTAGCATTTTATTATAAATATAATCTATACAGCATTAGACAAAAATAGAGAATCAATAAATTAGTAAATACATGAATATGTGTATATTAAGAGAATTTATTGCCACTTGTTGGGAATGCTACTTAATTATAACTACTATAAATACATTTAAAAAAAATCAGGAAACCCATGTTCATCTCATCTGGAGAAAAAACTGAAAAAAATAGTTTAGATTCCGTAACTTTCTAACTTTGGAATGGAGATGATAGACTCCTGCAACGCATGCAGCATTATTCACTAAAATGAGAATTGCTAGGTTATCAAAGTGAATCTTAGACCAAAATAGTCACGCTGGAAAAATTCTTTAAGTAAATTGTTTTTAGTTTGACTATTTAGGCCTTAAATTGATTTGCAATTCACTCAAATTCTGGCAATTTTCACTTTAGTAAATAACCCTAATAGTTACAATTAAAGGAGCACTGTACATTGTGGGTACTCACAGAACTGAAATAGAACATGCTGATAAGAGTCAGGGTTATTCAATAAAAGGAGAATTCAAAGTGAATTCCAAAATAGTCAAGTCGGAAAAAAGTTCCATATCAGCTCTTTTTTCAGTTTAGCCATTATGGCCTTTTGAAATTCACTCTGAATTGCTGGCAATAGTCACTTGAGTGAGTAACCCTGTATTACGCTCTAAGCAGAACTGAGAACATTGGGTGGACGCTTTAAACTATTCATCTACACATATTGCAAGTGTCCAAATACATTAAACATGTTGCACGTTCTCAAAATGCACCAAAAATGACATCTATACAAATACACTTCCACTTTAGATGGTACCTAAAATGTGCCATACATTTTAGAAATACCCAGAGATTTGGGAGGGGGGGGGGTTTCTTTTGTATACCCTATATTTATTGTCTCCATGTCCTCTGACGTGTTAAATCTTGTGTAAAGGATTTTGATGTTCTTCCCCACTGATTATAGTTATACATAAATAACTTTGTAATGCAAACATGGTTCTAAAAGTTGGCTAATAATCAGCAACAATCCATTGGTTTCCAAGATACAGTACATAGAATTTTTCAGGTCTGTTCAACTCAATCTGAATAAACAAAGGCACTTTTTTTTCTCAGTGGAAATGTCTGATTTTGGTTATTATACACGTAGCATCTTTAAAACACAAGAGTTTTTTTTAATGAATTTCATTATCACAAGCGTCCTCTTCATCCGAGCTGCTGCTGTCAGTCTCCTGATATAATGAAATTGTTGCTTGGACCGGAAAATTCCGGAGCAGGTTCTCCGCTTCCTGATACAAGAAATCAAAACATCTTGATTTAGGCCAAAATAACCTGTAAATTGAAGATAAATATAGTGATTAGCAGGAAATTAATTTTGACATTTTATATTACTAAAAACTTTAAAAAAATTATATTTACCCTTCCCCCTCTTACACACTGCTCTTACACACTGTACAGGAATCTTTATGATTAGCTTTAAAATGCTCAGGTTTTAATAAGAAAATCAAGTTGAAGGGTTACTCCAACCACCATGGACACTTCTGCTTTTAGACGTTGTCATGGCGGTGAGAATCTGTATACTAATACTGAGACATTTGCACTTGTGACTTTGGAAGCCTGGAACTGCCAAATATCAATTCTGTGCAAAATTTATGTCTGTAATCAGGGCATTGGCAGGAGGCGTTGTCAGCATGCTTGCAAGGGGAAGCTTCCTGTATATTGCATTGTTTTGTTTTAAATCCAGAAACCTGACCACCCCTTCCCATCTTTCCTCCTCATCTCAGAGAGCGCACATACACTCTGAGCTGGGATAATGGCCCAATCAAATGCTTCTCTTTGAAGTTGCAGTTTTGTTTAATGGGTAATATCAGTAACATTATTAAGTCATTAGTAGAGCCTTTGTGTACTATAATATGACATTACAACAGTTTATTTACACTGCTTAATTGTACTCACTTGACAGGGTGTTGAAATGCTGTCAGCTTCAATTTGTCATTGAAGTGCCCTTGGTCTGCATTGAAAGGCTAGGCAATAAAAAAAAAAAAAGAAGAAGAAAGTTAACAAGTTAACACCTCCCTTTAGACATCTCTTTCTAGAAAATTAAACATAGGGTGGGGTAGTATTGATAAATCAGTTTCTTACTCTCATGCAACCTTAATCCTTCATCTGTAAAACAATTATCTGTGGCTTAGCTTTATGCCTACAATGGTGGCTCAGGGCATCCTTGGGAAAAAGAACATCTTAGGTGGTCATTTATCTTAGAATTATGACAATGAATTGACAAGGAAATTACACATTCAAAATCAAAGAAATGTAAAAAAAAAAATAGCAAGATTTTTTATTTCTCCTATTTTGACCTAAAATCGACAATTTCCTAGCCAATTCACCAAAATGTATCCTTTCTGTGATTATTATATTGGTGCTACAAGAAGGCGCCAATATATAGGGTTGTCAAGCCCACCATGCTTTCTTGTGCACATTACTTCCACATGCAGATGGGCAGCAGAGAATGGGAGCATTCAAAAGCTGCTAGGAATAAGATAATCTCTACTGGATTTCTAATTGATCTCTTCCCTGCAACATGTGAAAGCCACATATGATTTTACCACTGATTACAGGCAAGGGCGTAATAGAACAAAAAAAAAACCCATAAAACCCACATTCTCAGTTTGCAGGATTTTTTTATTCCTTATGCAAAATGGAAGACAGTGAAGGCTGCCTATCTGTTTCCGAAAATCTGGCAGACAGTGGTGGAAAAATGTATTGGAAAGAAAAGGCACAATCTTGCACCTCTTTTGTACACATTGTGAGTGACAACTTTGTGCAAATAAGGGGACACATAGGTGCAAATAGGTAAACTATATATGTTTCCCCTATGCTGACAGTCATTGCTTATAACAAAGATTGACTGGGAGATGCCATCGCGGCCCCCACACAGGTGTAGTCAACTCATGAAAGACCCCAGGTAAGTTCTTGATTTGCACACCTCCCCCCAATTAGTTCCATGATCCCAACAGATTGCAGATCACTTGCTGAGGGTTTTTGATAGCATTAATGATAAATGTGTTTAGGGAACACATTTAATTATGTTTAATTAATTTACACTATTTAGCAGATATAACCCCAAATAAAACATACACATATTTTGCGTGTCTGTCTGCAGCATTGGCAAGCCCTCCCCTACTTCCTCAGCACTGTGCCAAGGAATACACCAATCAGAGGCTTCTCACTGAGAAACCTGTGTGCTGGAGCGGCAAACTCGTCCGCTATTGTGGCCATCCCATGCTTCTCAGTGAGCTGTAGTACTGTTCACTGAGAAAGGGGGAAGGCAGTCACACACAAGCATAGATCGCCTGCCAATTCTGTTAGCTCTGTGGAAGAACACCTCCTTGGTTGTTTCAATGACAACTAGTGGATTGTTTCGGTCCCAATTATAAAAAAAGCAGTGTTTCTGTCGTCGTCCCCCTTATAAAATGAGTATTTCATAAAGATTAAATTTTAATGAAATACTCATACTGACTGTGTTGGAATTTCACTAAACTTCCAACCTAGTCAAAAGATGTACTAAGACAAAGTAGGGACTATTTTTCCTATGCCAGACACTTCTAGACACTGGGCGGAGCTACTGCCATCTAGAAGTGTCAATCTACCAGATGTCACCAGTGATGGCTGTATCTATTCTCTATAGACTGCAATGTTGTGTCTCAAGTTGCTATGGCACCGTCAGGGGTCTGCTAATTATTCAAAGTACCCAGAAGGTGACAGTGCTGATTTAATACCAAGTGCTACTATACAAGTAGACTAGAATACTAATTCACTAAAATGTGAATTGCAGTGACTTACATAGAATGTGACGGCAGACAAGAACCATTCGGCCCATCTAGTCTGCCCAGTTTTCTAAATACTTTCATTAGTCCCTGGCCTTATCTTACAGCTAGAACAGCCTTATGCCTATCCCACGCATGCTTAAACTCCATTACTGTATTAACCTCTACCACTTCAGCTGGATGGCTATTCCATGCATCCACTACCCTCTCAGTAAAGTAATACTTCCTGATATTATTTTTAAACCTTTGCCCCTCTAATTTAAGACCATGTCCTCTAGTTGTGGTAGTTTTTCTTATTTTAAATATAGTGAGGCTCCGGGACTCCCAGTGGCCCAGGGGGGCCCGGACTGCTCTGGGAGTCCCGCAGCCTCAAATTCCCTATGTGCACAGATATATAAAGGGATTATCGCTACATATATGTGCACCTGCGGGCCATCAGCTCAATGTACACTCCATAGAGGGCCCAGCACACGCCATCTTAAATTTCCAGCTGATACTCTCTCACTAAGTCTTGTGAGCCCTGAGTGTGTATCTGTGTCTGTATACATCAGGTTATGCTTCTGTATAAGTCAATATGTCAGTGTGTGTATCTGTGGGTTAATGTGTATGTAAATCTATATAAAGATGAATGTATATGTCAGAGTGTGTCTATGTGTATCTGTGTAAATATGTAAGTATGTGTCAGTGTATGTGTATATGCGTATACATCCCAGCAATCAAACACCAACTCTACATTCAAACACATCCTTTCAAACAAAGACAAATATTACATAGAAACACACAAATGCCAAAATTATATACAAACACACCTCATTCAACCACCAAAATTACACACAAATGTACACCCTCATTTAATATCCCTAACTACATAAAAAAACACTTCTGTGTTCAAACGCAAATATTACATAGAAGTACACCACAGCATTCTAAAGGCAACAGTATATACAAATACTCCCCTACACACACACACGCGCACATGCACACATACTCCATACCCCACACTGCTCAAAAATGCAACCCCGCAAGGATGTGCAAATGGTAGATCCCCAGCTGGAATAGCATTGTGGGAGTTGTACGACAGATGGGTATCTACCTTTTGGCTACATGCTAGAGGGGGGCCCAAGAAACGTTCTTGCACCAGGGCCCTCATTACATTAGTTCCACCACTGGAGTGATAAGTTGACATCTTTAACCAATGAGTCAGCCCTGTACTGCATGGCTTAACTCCGGAGACTAGATGGAAGCTCCAGGTTAGGCAGAGTGTGGAATCTATCTGACCCCAAATTAGAAGTTAACCCTTTCTAAGATGAGATAAAATGTAGTAGTTATGGTGTTTGGAGTGTTCCTTTAAATCAAAGAATAGAATAATATTAAAAATCCTAGCTAAAGACTGTTCCCTTTTAAATCAGAAAAGTGTTGTTTTAGTTAAACAGCTAAATAAACTAGCCTACAATAAATAAAGTGGAAATCAAGTTACCTTCAATAGGTTGGTAGATGAAAGAAATTCAGAAACATGTGTTTTTGGGTCATCATTCCAAGGTCTCCACACATTTACACACCTGCAATATATTAACAAAACAAAAAGGATTCATCCAATCACAGGTTTCCACAGCAACAAAATATGGACCTACTGCAATTATTTACATATGGGTCTATTCACTTAACAGAGTACTGAGGTAAACTAACAACCATTTTACATAATAAAATTCTTAAACTGGTTAGGAATTCATCGCTACTCAAAGTTTAGTTAACAGATCATCATGGTGTTTGTTTGCTAAAAAATTTGAGACAAAATTGCAAAGCAGAAAAAAAAAACCCATCAGAATTTCCTTAAAATTAGATTGTCTCCAATTCAGTAGCTGTTCCACGTACCATTTTCAATCTAGTTCCACAAAGTAACCAGAACTTCCAATTTAAGTGACTAAAACATACAGCATCCAATACATATCATGCATTTTAAATGCACAAAACCAATAATAAAATTAAAAGATACTGCTATGTGAATCCTGTAAATCAGCCCCCACCTGTCATTGTGGGCACCATCATATTCACTCTTGGTTGGTGCACACTCAGAGCTCTTCTTACTGTCCATTCCCTCTGTATCCGGGATGCCACTAAGTATCCTTTCTCTCCACTGACTCTCTGAGCTGGGTCTGCAAAGAATGGCCAGAATCCTTTGAGTTTTATCTGGAGGATTTTTTGTTGATGGAATGAAGGCGTTACTCCTCCTTCTGACCGGGCAGTTGACACACAGAGGTGACAATGTGTACACATGGCCATGTGTGAATGTGCACACCCAGGAGAAAGGAGGACACGTGCTGAGGCAGATGGAGCAAGAGGCTGAGGATCTATTTTCCTGCTGGGACCTTCAGTTCAGAGACTGCAGTAAGCTTGTCTGCCATTAAATGCCATTGCTGCTGCTTCCAGCGACTTCATCTGCAGAGTTTACTCCAAACACTATGTCTGTCCAGTTGTAACAAATACAAAGGTAGCTAGTGTACTGCAGTACTTACAGTAGGATGTAAAACCAGGGGGATTTACCGTCTAAACGTCTAAACTTTACTTAAAACGTGCTAATTTAAAAACAAGGCCGAGAAATATTTTCTTTTTTTTTAGGATAACTAAGTGTCTGAAGATATGGTCAATGTATTTTTCTTCAGGATTATAACATGCTAACCCAAACGTGTAAAGTTTTTATAAAGGGAGATTGGGCACTGAATTAGGTAGGGTTTGCCTGCACCACTCAATGGGACACTACACCACAACGAGCTGTTCCATGAATGGAAATACTAGTTATTAATAGATGCTTTGCACATGTATGAACAGCATAATACTGTTGGGCTTTTAAAATGTTGGGCTTTTAAAATTCTTGGTATGTTGGCTACAATTGTATTATATATAATTATTTACATAGCTTCGCTACTTGATACTTTCTGTACACTCTGTACACGTTCACCCCACACCTGTACATAAAGGACATTCTGATGACCAAGTGGCAGAATCACAATGACCGACTGGTTGTAAGCAGCTTTTGTAATTGTCCTTCCCATCTTCATAGTAACAAGCCAAATTGATTCAACAATGGGCTCATGTTAGCTGACCTTTCTTTCGTACACTTGTTCTAAACATAAAACCTACATCTGCCTTGCTAGTATTCACAATGTGTATCTTGGCCAAATTAGGGCAAGCCTATGTGAGCTCTCGTCTTAGGAGCAATGCCCCCAGTGCATTATTATTCATTTCTTTTATTTAAAAGACACTTAAAGGTACCCAGACCACTGTAGTGTTAACCCTGTAATAGCTTCTTGACCCAAGGAGAGACTGCCATTCCAAGGTCAAGAAGGAATTTGACCTGGGTTTTTTGCCTTCTTTTACATCAACATCAAAAACAGATGTGAGAAAGGCTGAACTTGATGGGCGCTTGTCTCTTTTCTGCTATGCCACTATGTAATCATAACCACACTTTTTAAACAAAGTGATTTTGGTGCCCCTAGTTTTCTTTTAAGTAAAAAGTGTTGCTTCTTTTAGTTACACATTTATCCACAAGAGGCACCAACATTTCATTGTCTGTTGCAGGCTTCATACTTTAAAGGGATATTCAAAGTCTTGTAAGATATTGGCCAAAATAAAACACATCTAAGATCTTCTAATAAACCGCAAACAACAGTAGGTGACAAATTTTGCATTTAATGTAACAAAATCAATATCCTTTCATGGAAATGCAGTTTATACTTTAGTATTATTAGCTCATAATATATAATTGATATATAAATCTATAGATAGTATGGAGCTGGAAAACCCAGAATTGCCCGTGTGTATTCCAACAAGAAGAATGGGTGACAATGTAGTAATTGTAATAATTATCCCCTGGGCTCACTTTATAATACTGAAATTAAAGTTTCTGCAACTATTTGCTCACAAAATGCACGCATGTTATGGCATTAAATTCTATCTATACTTTTATAAACACTTTTCTCCTGCAGTCCTATGTCCTGTTTTGGCTTTCAGTATCTGAGATCAGTATCTGTTTATTCTGATTTTGATTTGTCTCATTCCTGATTATTCTGCTCTCTGTAATACCTTAAATTTGGTTTGTTTTCTTTTGTATTGCTTGACCTCAGACAAATTCCTCTCTGGTAACAACATTCATCTACTATGTGTACTAGGAAGTGTAACCTCCATTGGATTGGACCACATTCTCTGTGACATTGCAGGAAGAGAAGTGTGCAGCGCTGAAAGAGCCTTGGTGCTAGAAGAAGGTGAGTAAAAACCTTTATCTTATTATTTTTATTTCATACATGTGGAGACCTAAATAAAAAGGAAATAAAAAGGGGCAGGGACACTAAAGAGTTAGGAATACAGGTTTATCGTTCCTCTATCTGACCACCATCTGCTGTCCATTGACATCCACATACCCCGTATCCCAAAGTACACCACCCTCACCACATCAGTCTTGCAAAAACCTCCATTGTCTTGACCTACATGAATTCTCCACCAACCTCCAAAGACACCTTTCACCCATCTCAAATCTTACCTGCCCTAACACTGCAACCTCCCTCTACAACTCCACTCTCTCTTCTCAACTAGACATCATGGCACCTCCTACACTTAAAAGCACTAAGCGCCCCCAATTACAACCCTGGCACACCAAGCTGACCCGATACCTCCAAAAATGTTCCAGAACTGCTGAACGCTGCTAGAGAAAGTCTCACTCTGCGTCTGACTTCCTCCACTATAAATTTATGCTGCGCTTGGGGCGAAGCTTGACCGCCATGTGGAGAGGCCGCAAGCACCCGGGGCTCCCACCAAATGGCTAAATTTAAGCCTTTCTTGCCGCATTCCAGCCAGACTAAACAGGCACCACATCTATTCACCCTACGAAGATTGGGGCAATAAAAGCACTCCGGAGGCACCAACCGAGGCAGGTCCAACCTGCGGCCTAGCAGTTGATACGGGGTTGGGGACGCGGCCAGTCCTCCGGCCCCGAAGTCCTGCAGATGCAGAACTTTCCTCCCCCCCGCCCTGGACCGGCGGGGGTCATCGCGGTCCACCACGGCGTGCTCACAAGCAGGGGCAAACAAGCACAAGCCCTGTTAGACCGCCACAGGCGGGTGGAAGCACGAACACCCTGCTTAATTAAGATGGCGGCGGCATGCAACGCAACCTCACCAGGGCCGGGCTGGCCCACCGGGATACCGGGAAATTTCCCGGTGGGCCGCGGCACCTGGGGCTGGGCTGACAGCCCTAATCGGAGATCAGGCGCCTGTGATCCCGGCCGGCCATGTGCAAGGTGTGCGGCCACACAGGACCTCATGGGAGCAGGGGGAGCCAGGCGGCCGGCACAGCTCACACATGGCCAGCCGGGAGCATTAAAAATAAATAAATGTAAAAAAAAAAAAAAATTGGCGGCGGTGGCGGGGCTTAGCGTGCGGCGGGGCGGGGCTTAGCGTGCACAGGGGGGCCTGGTTAATGCAGCATGTGAAGCAGGAAGGAGTCCCTGCTTCCCCAACCACCAGCCTCCAGGAGCAGGTCAGTGTGTGTGTGTGTGACTGCCTGTGTGTGTGTGTGTGTGAGAGACTGTCTGCCTGTGTGTGTGTGTGTGTGTGACTGTCTGCCTGTGTGTGTGTGTGACTGTCTTCCTCTGTGTGTATGTATGACTGTCTGCCTCTGTGTGTATGTATGACTGTCTGCATGTGTGTGTGTGACACTGTCTGTGTGTGTGTGACTCCTCTGTGTGTATGTATGACTGTCTGCCTGTGTGTGTGTGTGTGTGTGTGTGACTGCCTCTGTGTGTATGTGTGAACGTCTGCCTCTGTGTGTGTGTGTGGGACTGTCTGCCTCTGTGTGTATGTATGACTGTCTGCCTGTGTGTGTGTGTGTGTGTGTGTGACTGCCTCTGTGTGTATGTGTGAACGTCTGCCTCTGTGTGTGTGTGTGGGACTGTCTGCCTCTGTGTGTATGTATGACTGTCTGCCTGTGTGTGTGTGTGTGTGTGTGACTGTCTGCCTTTGTGTGTATGACTATCTGCTTGTGTGAGTGTGTGGCTATCTGCCTGTGTGTGTGTGACTATCTGCCTGTGTGAGTGTGTGGCTATCTGCCTGTGTGTGTTTGACTGTCTGCTTGTGTGTGTGTGTGGCCTTTGGTGTGTGTGTAGCTGTCTGCCTGTCTATGTGTCTGTATGTCTGCCTCTGTGTGTGTGTGTGGGTGCCTGCCTCTGTGTGTGTGGATGTCTGCCTCTGTGTGTGTGGATGTCTTTGTGTGTGCATCTGCTAGTGAGTGAGTGAGCTTCTGTGTGTGTGTGTGCGCGCATCTGCTAGTGAGTGAGCTTCTGTGTGTGTGCACCTGCTAGTGAGATTGTGTGTGTGCCTGCTAGTGAGTGAGCTTGTATGTGTGTCAGTGAGCTTGTCTTTAGGGATCATGTGTGTGTTAGTGAGCTTGTCTGTAGGGAGCATGGGTGTGTCTGCTCCTGTCTGTGGTGAGAATGTGTGTGCAGTGAGCTTGTCTGTAGTAAGCTTGTGTGTGTATCAGAGTTTGTCTGTACTACATTTGTGTGTGTACCAGTAACCTTGTCTGTGTGTGTCATTGAGATTGTCTGTCAATGAGCCTATTTGTATGCATCAGTAAGAGTGTCTGTGTCTGCATGTTAGTATGCTTTACTGTATAATTTAATTACCCTAAAAGGACTAATATTTTGAATTGAAAAAGAAATATTCCAATAATGTATATATATATATATATATACACATATATATATATATATAAATATATATATATATATGTATATATTATTGGAATACATACCGGTGTATATGTAGATATGTGTGTGTGTGTGTGTGTGTGTGTGTGTCTATATGCTATGTAGTGTGTGTTGTATAACACACACTACATAGCACAATGACTTATGGGGCTGCCATAGATTTTTTTCCAGGGCTGCTTCGTGTCCCCAGTCCGGCCCTGAACCTCACTCACCAGGAAAGCCAACGCTTGTGAGCGAGGCAGGGCAGTGGCAACAACCCCACAGTGGACATAACCCTGGGGGAGATGGAGTGGAAGAGAAAAGCCCCAAAGTATGCGACGGCAAGAGGCCTTACTCACTCCCTCAGGCATCAAACAACAGCACACAAACCGTAATGGCAGCCACGTGACCTGAATGGTGACATCCAGCCCGGCCCCTTCCTAGCCGCAACCTGGGACCAACAGAGACAGCCACAAACAAGGGCAAAAACTCACCCAACTAGAAGTTCAATCTCAGCTCCATACCCAGCTGTACTCCACCCCTGCACAAGCGACCAGGGGTCACCACGCGGGAAGCTGATCCAGACCAACGACAAATCTTATACATCAAAGCCTGCAGCCCTCAGCACAAGCATCAGCCGACCCCACAGGGACTGACCGGCTCTAATACACACAGAGCGCGCCGGGGTACACATCATGTGGACTCTATGTATGTTTTAAGCCATACAAGATTTCACAACGCTAAATCGTTAGATTGCATACTTATACATTGACCTAACTTAAATGTAAATATGCAGTTTAACTACATAACATGTTTTAACAGCTAGCGTTTGATACCAGTATAATATGTGTCATCAACAGACTAGCCTATGCGCTGGTCATGCCAAACTACAGTCTATAATCTTGGAAAATCAAATAGCTATGTGTGCCTAGCTTGAACATTTTTTTATATCACTACTATATCATTTCTTGTTTTCCTCGTGTTTCTAACTTGCTATCACAAAAAAAAAAAATTATGCAGTTGTTTCTGACAATCTGATATGTTGAACAAGTCTTTGTTTATGCCTGTAATTTACTCTGCACTCAAAAATAAAGAATTTAAAAAAAAATAAAAAAATGTATGCTGCGCTCCTACAGTCTGGCTCTTTCCTCTTCAAACGAAAACTGCTTCAATACAGTAATAACCACACTCTCCCACGAGACCAAACAACTGTTTCATGCTTGTAACTCTCTTCTGCGTCCTGTCGTGTCTCTTCCTACCATCTTGGCCGCCACAAACTTTGCAACTCACTTCACTGAGAAGATTTCTACAGTCAGGGAAGACATCTCTCATCTCTCTCCATCCACTACCAACTTTTCCCATAATCACACTCCCTCAGCTGTCCTATGTTCATTTGCACCCGCTACAGCAGAAGAGGTTTCTGCTCTGCTCCATTCCTCCCACCCCACCACCTTGATCCTATTCCCTTGTATCTCACCCGCTCTTTGTCTCCTTCTCTTGCTCTGCCTCTCACTAAAATTGTCTATCTCTACCTCTTCTCTGGCACATTTATTCTACCCTTCAAAGATGCAACCGTAACCCCGATTCTGAAAAAGCCCAACCTTGACCCTAATTCACCTTCAAACTACCGCCCTATCTTGCTACTGTCGTTTGTCTCCAAGATCCTTGAGAGAGTTATGTATGCGAGATTGACAGACTAGAAAAAACAAAGTGTCCCACACAGGGACTATTGGTGTGTACAAGTGAACCTAGACAGGGGATAACCCTAAGTTTAACAGTAAATAGGAAATACATAAATATCCATAAAAAGAAGTCAAATGGACACAAAAAGGTTCCTTGGAGAATATAGAGTAATGTAGTATTAAATATTACATACAATAGAGCAATAGCAGAACTATGGGCTGACAAATGCATCCCAACAATCTCCACAATCATACGCAAAATCAAAGAGACACGAGATCTAGATGAACTGGCAGCACAGATACACGACACATACAAAGCCTTCCACAGGACGTGGGACCTCTGGGACACTAACTACTCAAGCCTAAACATACACATAAACACTCCATGAACGGAGAAACTTTTAACATAAACTAACACAGGGAACACAGCCCAGGGAACCACACACCCATGCGCAAAACCTCCACGCTCACAACAGAGGACACATCTGACCCCCCCAGCTCTAACATAACACACACGAGAAAGACAGCACACGGGGAGAATACGGATTGGACGCAACCAAAACACATAGCACAGCGCAATCCCCCCCCCCACATACATGATCACACGTGGGTGCTAACCTCTATTCTCATAACCTTTGTAAGATTACAGGGATTAATAGTTTATTTCACCATAGACAAATGGATCTCTAGCTGTCACGTCCAGATTTCTTACATATTCCAGAATTAGGTAATATACCCCACCACCTACCCTTAAAGTCAGTCACCCTCCTCTTTTTTTTTTCCCCCTCCCTTCTTCACTTTTCTTCTTCCCCCCCCTGCCCCCGCCTTACCCCTACTGATCCGGTGAGTGGGCCCGGCCGACCGGAATGTGGGGGCGCGATGGGACGTCATGGGGAACTGAAATACCCCTAACCACGCCCCATCCAAAACCAAGAAAACCCACCGAGACCTGAGGCGAAGAGGAGGAGAGAGAACACTAGGATCCCAGATCAGGCACACAAGCCAAACCCCCAGCAAAACCCAACCCACTGATCCAGGAAAGGGTCACCAAAGAGCAAGCCCCATGGCACAACGACCAAAAGTGACGCAAGATATCCGCACAAACAAAAGGGAAAATCCACCACACACGAGCTAAAGGGATAGGCCTATACTTTCCGAATAGAGAAGGGAACGCCCACAGCAAACCCTACAGCACACCCAGGTACCCCCAATGGCGAGGGCCACGGGGGTCTACCCCACACCTTTCCATACAACCCAAAATCCAGACACTGACGAAGGCAAGCCGACAACAAACAAACCCCAACCCCACCCCAGAGAACAGAACCCTATACCCTATAACACCACACCCTCCCCCTCCACCACACACCCCGAGAGCATGATACAGACACCTAACACTGATGCACAGGCAAAACCCACACACGCTCCCACCCTTGACTAACCGAGATACATGACGAAGGCCACCAACAGCCTATACGAAAGAAACAGCATGAGCAATGCCACAACGCACGGGGATCTCGGCTACAACAGCACAGAGTTCCGCACACACCCCATCAAACACCACCCCCCCACTCTCTCTCTTCTGTACCCCCCTCTGTCCACATTAACGACCAATGAAAAGCCATAAACCAAAGAGTAACACTAATAAACCCCCCCCAGGCCCCACCAAAGACCCTTCACCTTTAAAACGCACCACGCAGCAGGTGCAGTGAGTACTCCAATATACTTCCCCAATGTTAATCTCTGATAACTGTGAAAATCCCCGAAGATGCTACCAATGTATAACGAAACGTGACTTATAGCTAGCTCTGATATGTACTCACTGAATAGACTACTGTATGCTATGTGTTGTACTTGAGACTGCATGATTTCTCACGCTTCCTTTCTGTACCCACGCCGCGACACAAATTTCTAAAAATAAAGAATTTATAAAAAAATCAAATATTACATACAATATAATGAATTTTATTAAATCTCTGGAAGGAAAACATATAACATAAACCCAGGCTCTATATTATGACCAAGAAGGGGGAGAGAGAGACTCTAAGATGGACTGGATGGGATGTTGATAAGTGATTATAGGGGTTGAAATAAATGAGCTCACAGGGATCTATATAACAGCTACAGTTTAACTTTGTGTGGCTATAATACAAGGTAAAATACAGTCCTACAAATTCATGCCACTATTGTGGGTAAACTGTGCCAAGTACAGTATGTTTAATGAAGCAGTATATTATCCTTAACAGCAACATATAAAAGCAATTAATTGTATTGAGAGCAGTTGACCTCTTGTGGCTGTGACTAGAAGCAATATATAGCCCTAAAAAAAACCATGCCACTATTGTAAGTGGACTGTGTTGTATTTCCACCCCTATAATCACTTATCAACGTCCCATCCAGTCCATCTTAGAGTCTCTCTCTTCCCCTCCTTGGTCATAATAAAGAGCCTATATTTCTTTATAACTCTTTTTAATAGGTATATGTTATATGTTTTCCTTCCAGAGATTTAATAAAATTCATTTTATTGTATTATATATTTGACTTTTTCTTATGGACATTTATGTATTTCCTCTTTACTGAGATTAACAGACTTCCTCGAATCCAACTCTCTGCTTGACCCACTTCAATCTGGATTCCGCGCTCGTCACTCTGTTGAAACAGCTGTGACCAAAGTATCCAATGATCTTATCACTGCAAAATCCCATGGCCACTACTCTATCCTAATTTTCCTCGACCTTTCTGCTGATTTTGACACTGTTGATCATCAACAGCTTCTTCTCATCCTCCGTAATCTCGGTCTATGAGATACTACTCTCTCCTGGTGCTCTTCCTACCTCTCCCAGCGCTCATTCAGTGTGTCTTTTTCTGGCTCTGCCTCTTCTCCCCAATCCCTCTCTGTTGGTGTTCCCAATTGTCTCTCCTTGGTCCCCTATTGTTCTCAATCTACACTGCCTCCCTTGGTAAACTCATCAGCTCGTTTGGCTTCCAGTATCATTTCTATGCAGATAACACGCAAATGTATCTGTCCTCCCCTAATTTCTCACCACCCCTCTTGACTCGTGTCTCTGAATGCCTTTCTGCTATTTCCAACTGGATGACTGCTCATTTCATTAAACTGAACCTGTCGAAAACAGAACTTCTGGTCTTCCCTCCCTCAAGTGTTGCTACTTCCTTGTCTATGCCTCTCCAAGTCAATGGCACTACTATCCGCTCTACCTTATTTAACGCTTGATACAGCAAAGGTGCTTGTCCATGCCGCTGTCCTCTCTCGCCTTGACTACTGTAATCCACTTCTCTGTGTTTTTACGTGTTCCCAACTTGCCCCGTTACAGTCTATAATGAATGCGGTGGCGATTCTCATCGTCCTGTCTGGCCGCACCTCCCAGGCCTTCCCCTTTTGGCAGTCCCTACATTGGCTTCCCAGAATATAGATATAGGACTCAATTTAAGATCCTGATACCTGCATACAAATCTGTATACAATGCTGCTCCAACCTACTCAGGCCCGGACTGGCCATCGGGCACACCGGGCAAATGCCCGGTGGGCCGCGGTGGCCATGGGCCGAGGCCGGCAGGGGAGATCACAGGATCTCCCCTGCCGGTCTATGCAGGGCCGGCACTCTCCTAGCGCCGGCCCCGCTGTTTGTCACGACGGGCCGGTGGGGGGATCAAGGATCTCCCTGACCGGCCCACATGCGGCCGCCGGCGGGGAGGGAGGGAGGGAGACAGACAGCCAGCCAGGCTGGAGAGAGGACCCGGCGGAGCTCTAACTTGCAGCTCCGCCGGGTTCCTCTCGCGAGATCCGGCGCGTTGCCATGGCAACGACCGGATCTCGCGAGAGTGAACTCTAGCCTCACAGGCTAGAGTTCACTCACCCACGAGGACCACCAGGGAACACCGCCTTCCAGCGTGCCGGACCCCCCCTCCCAGGCTAAAGGTAAGAAGGGAGGGGGGGAAATAATGACTTTTTTTTTTTTTTATTTACCCCCCCTACACACACACACAATAACATTTATACAGCACTCTCACACCCATCACACACAGCACTCTCTCCCACAGCACTCTCACACCCATCACACACAGCACTCTCTCCCACAGCACTCTCACACCCATCACACACAGCACTCACACACAGCACTCTCACACACATTACACACAGCACTCTCACACACAGCACTCTCACCCATCACACACAGCACTCTCACCCATCACACACAGCACTCTCACACACATTACACACAGCACTCTCTCACACAGCACTCTCACACCCATCACACACAGCACTCTCTCACACAGCACTCTCACACCCATCACACACAGCACTATCACACACAGCACTCACACACCACTCACTCACACCCAGCACTCTCTTACCCATCACACACAGCACTCTCACACCCAGCACTCTCACACCATCACACACAGCGCACTCTCACAGAGCACTCACACACACACAGCACTCTCACACCCATCACACACAGCACTTTCACACACACACAGCACTCTCTCACAGCACTCTCACAGAGCACTCTCTCACACCCATCACTCACACACGGCACTCTCACACCCATCACTCACACACGGCACTCTCACACACATCACACACACACGGCACTCTCACACACATCACACACACCGCACCCTCACACACACACATACACCGCACCCTCACACACACACATACACCGCACCCTCACACACACACATACTGCACCCCTCACATACACACAGAACCCCCCCAACACACTGCACCACACACATACACAATACTTCCAAATATATATATATATATATATATATATATATACATATACATACACACACACACTACACTCTTAAAGGACCACTCTAGCCACCCAGACCACTTCAGCTTAATGAAGTGGTCTTGGTGCCAGGTCCTTCTAGGGTTAACCCATTGTTTTATAAACATAGCAGTTTCAGAGAAACTGCTATGTTTATCAATGGGTTAAGCCTTCCCCCAAAGCCTCTAGCAGCTGTCTCATTGACAGCCGCTAGAGGCGCTTGCGTGCTTTTCACTGTGAAAATCACAGTGAGAGCACGCAAGCGTCCATAGGAAAGCATTATAAATGCTTTCCTATGCGACCGGCTGAATGCGCGCGCAGCTCTTGCCGCGCGTGCGCATTCAGCCGACGGGGCGGATCGGAGGAGGAGAGCTCCCCGCCCGGCGCTGGAAAAAGGTAAGTTTTAACCCCTTTCCAGAGCCGGGCGGGAGGGGGTTCCTGAGCCACATATGCATCACATTACACCACAAACACAACACGACTAAAACCGACCTTATTACACAATACCACACCACGACCAGCTCACTCTACACACACGCAATACCACAAGCAGGCTCCAAACACATGCACAATACTCTTTCCTGGCCTTTTGTCTCCTGGTATCCATTTATAGAGACACCAGAGACAAGTTGCAAGGAAACACAGTGCAAGCATGTTATTAAATTTGCTTGCACTGTGCAGAACAAATACAGGACTTTTTTCTCATGCTAGAGCTCTTCAGCAGAGCTCTGCGCATGGTCTGCCCTGGAAGAGCATTGAACCAACATGCTCACTTTGAGAGGAGGCGTGTTTGTCATTGGTGATGACAAAACACACCTCCTCTGCCCCGCCCCCTTTTTAGTGGGCCGCTGTGTTAAAAAAATGCCCGGGCCGAATTTTTCTCCCAGTCCGGCCCTGAACCTACTTATCCTCATTAATACACAAATATGTCCAGTCTAGGCCCCTACGCTCTGCCGGGGACCTATGTCTAACCACTGTACGTACTCCTACCTCTGATGCTCACCTTAAAGACTTTTCTAGGGCTGCACTGTTCCTATGGAACGCCCTTCCCCTCTCTGTTAGACTTTCACCCAATCTCCACTCCTTCAAAAAATTACGAAAACTTACTTCTTTAGGAAAGCATATCAATTAAACTGTGAACAGCTTTCCCTCCCCGGACCCTGATTCTTCTCCTGAAACTGTCATCAAAACAAAACACTAAGCCCTCAATGAACACTATCCTAGCAACCTTCTTTTCTACCCTACCCTTACCCTTTGTGTCACATTACCCCACTCCCTCTAGCATGTAAACTCATTGAGCAGGGCCCTCAATCCCTCTGTCCTGCGTGTCCAACTCGTCTGGTTACAAATACTTGTCTGTTAGTCCACCTATTGTACAGCACTCCAGAACATCTTGGCACTTTATAACTAATAATAATAATAATATTCCTAATGCTTAATATTCCTTTTATAATGAGAAATTAAGAAAGTGCTGTAAAAAAAAAGTACAAAATGATTCAGAGATACAGTCATGGAAACAAGAAAGTACACCCTTGTTGAATTCTTAGATTTTACATATCATAGAAGTTAGCAGCAAATCCCAAGTAATCCCTGCACTCAGACTTAATCCATAAAGATGCTGGGTGCTGCAAAGCCAAGGCTATTGTAGATGTAGGTATCCAAATTAAGACTGGCACTCACAGACTTTTAACATTCCAAAATCTTCATTTAAGAATCATTAAAAAAGCAAGACCAACGTTTCAGTCCTTGCTTGGGACTTTCATCAGGGTCGTAATGACAACATAAAACCAAAGTCTATTCATAGGCTGATAAATTGATACAAATAGCTTAATAACAGGAATTGACAATAATAAGCATAATGAGCATAGATTACCTTATCCCGCCGTGTGAGCGGTATGGCCGTCGGCGGCCAGGAGTGCCCTATGCACATCCGTGTGCAGACCCCGTTGTATGCCGTGATGACATGTAGATCGTAACCATACCTTTGTCGCTATGGAGATTTAATACAAGCGTCTTATGAACGTGAAGCGTGTGGTTCACATAGCAATATGGGGAAAATATAGCATTCATTAATGCTCCATAGTGACCCTCCAATATAGGGCATAGTGTATATATTTACACATAAATAAAGGGTGGACATGGATAAATATGTCTTAATATAATATATAGAATATAGTGAATGCATAGAAGTTAGCAGGATGTAAAATTAGGTAAATACAACCTCAGAATAACAACAAGATAAAATCATGGCATTATATAATATGTCATGTGTTGTTGCTCATCTGAGGTTTAGCATTTACCTAATTTTAAGACCTGCTAAGGAACAGGTTATTGTGATATCTAAAGCCATAGAATTCAAATGGTTTGTACTTTTGTTTTTACCATGACTGTATGTGAATGGTTCAAAGGAACACATTTATAATTCTAAATGGATACCAGTCAATCTCAATCCTACATACCACAGATTGAAAAATAGAAAATAAGGGTGTGCTTATTGTTATAGTAAATTTACTTACTTCACCATTATAAGTTATCACATGTGGGTGCTAACCCACACATACATGATCACATATGGGTGCTAACCTCTATTCTCATAACCTTTGTAAGATTACAGGGATTAGTAGTTTATTTCACCATAGACAAATGGATCTCTAGCTGTCACGTCCAGAATTTTTACATGTTCCAGAATTAAGTAATATAAGCCCTTGTTGAGTTTACCTGGGAAACATGAAATTATTGATGAATGTACAAGGGTGCTTCCAAATAGTTTAATTTGAAGAAGGGCCCAGAATGTTTGCCTACTAACTACAATGAAGTACCGCATTTATTTTTTGTATTTCATTGGGGTTTTTTTTGCATAGTTCGAAGAAGAAATACATGTGTTAGTACATGTACAGATAGGCAGAACTAAATATTTTGTTAAGAAAAATAAAGATACAGAAATTAAAAAGAATGATAAAAAAACGTTTCGGGCAGGATGCCAGCATCTGAGAATGATCATAAATTAAACTACTAACATATGGGCAGACATTTATCAGTAAAAAAAACAAAAACCAGGGGCTGCTTTGGGGCAAAGAGCTAAATAGGGCCAATCACTGTGGAAACCAATAGAAAGTCTCTCAATGTGTAGAACCTGTTTTACCTTGATATATCTCCCCATAATCTCAGCTAGCAGGTACTTAGTGACACACTTGTCTTGCTTCCTATAGTCACACACATATATTTGCCGTGTCTCGTCAGTTACGTGTCCCACAAGGTGGATTGGTCTATATGCAGCGCATGAGCATTAGGTCCCAAACGTCAGTGAAGGCAGAGCAAAGGTGCAGCCTGACCCGCACTGAGGCATGTCTGCGCTGGATTTAAGCAAGTGACAAAGTGCCTTTTCTGCGCTGACTAGGTCACAGAGGTAGGCAACCTTTGGCACTCCAGATGCTGTGGACTACTTCTCCCATAATGCTCTTACAACCACAATGCTAACAAAGTGTCATGGGAGGGGTAGTCCACAACACTTGGAGTGCCAAAGGTTGCCTACCACTGGGCTAGGAATACAATTTTGCAATTCTAGCCTATAGTTTCACTTTAAGTCAGACAAACTGAAAATAAGTAATTGAAGTTAAAAATGTATAAAATTGCATAATGTACAGTTACAGCAAGAACAGTTATAATCACATACATTTATACCATTCATACATAGAGAAGACGGGGACCATTGAGAGACAGTAGACCTCTGGATATCCTGCTTTTCTTTTTTTCTTTTCCCCTTTTACTGTTTTCTTGTACCCTCTTTTTCTTATAGTGTACAAGTAAATCAGATAAATTGTGTGTCAATGCAGGTACCATCCAGTGCTGCTTAATGTTTTAGTTTTTTAGTTTTTAGTCAGAGTTCAACAGGTCTAGATAGTTCTTCCATGGAAGCCACCAAGCTTTAATTTTTTTTACTGTTTCTCTCTAGGTAAAAACTACGCTCAGTCTTATTTTGGTAAGAAATTTGATTGCATATTGTTAGCCAATTTATGTCTAAGGATTTCAAATTATGAGCCATTACAAAATTATGAGCTCAGAAAAAGAGAATAATTTTTATATACAAGATTTAATTTGAGGGCGGAGCTTGACCAGCTAGCACACCAGATGCATGGCTCATGAGGTCCCACTTGTTTGGCTGGTTTGGGGGTGCTAACCTAGGCTTCAATTGAGTCTTAACTCCACTGGGAACCTGAGTAACACCTCTGAAGCCTGATGTGGACGGAGTGGGGAGAGGCGGCTTATCTCCTCGCCCGTTCGTTTGCTGTTTGGATCCTCCGCACTCCTGCCCCCCCTTCGGGACTGGTGGGGGTAATCCCAGGCCTCACTGACCTGATTTGAGCTGTCCAGCTGCATTGCTCTCTTGTCTTGCACCGCACTCTGGTCGCACTACGCACATGTAAAATGGCAAATGCTCCAAAGATCAGCTCAGAAGGCCTGAGTCTATACTGGTGGCCATCTTACCGCTTTGCAGAGAATGCCCTGCCTCAGATTGGGAACAATCACCATAGCCCTGTGGAAAACTTATTGAGGTGCTTAAACAAGATTTTCAACAGTTTTTGGGCTGCTATTGAGCAGTGCACCACTATGGCAGCATCTCAGCTTCCAGAGGGATCCTGGAGAGACAGTGACTGGGGAATGAGTGGGACACCTCCTAGAGCACCATCTGAAATCAAGCCTGTTTCCCTCCTGTCTGGACTGAGGATCCTCAGGGGCTTGACCCTGAAACATCAACCACGTAGGCAGAGGACCGATCGCTGCTGGCAGCCACTGACCATCAAGGTCTTCAGCTATTCCCCGACTTGGGCTTCATAAGCTCCCGGGTCCGTGGTTTAGTGATGCCGACCCTTATTCAAGCTTGGAGCTGAAGGTGACACGGCTTCCTCCTGTCTCACTGCTATCACAGGTGCCCTCCCCGCTGCATTTACCCAATTCCTGGTCCTTGGTGTCGTTGACTGTGTGTGCACTCATTTGGGCAGCTATACTGCCTCCAGGCAGCAATATCCCTGATTCTAGTGGATGCCCTTCACTCTCAGTTGCTTGACCTCTAACGCAGTGTTCTGTAATTTTCTTTTCCTTTATAATTTTAAGTTATCGCAGTACAGCATTTACATAATAAGCACAGGTTACAGTGGTATACTTAGCATTGTGCCTTTTCCACCAGTTTTGTACATTCTCACCACATGTTTAAGAACCACTACACACTCAAGAAGCTCTTCTCTTATACCACTCAACATGCCCTATGAAAATAACTGAAAATTCTATACTAGGGGGGCGGGGCCTGACAGCCAAAATGGCCGGACATGCTCTCTAAGAGCTCTAAGAGGGCACAAAAAAATGACAATCCTGGCAAATCCAATCAAGCCCACGGTGCCCAGAAAACGATATAGAACCACACGAGGAACAAAACGGTACCGGTCATGCACCACAACGATACATGAGCACATGAACTGACAATGCGGCCTATACTGCAGTTGAGCCTGAAGCCTGGGGGAATCGGCCGATTGCCCAGCAAGGGACCTACCCGCAAGCAAGAATTGCAAAATGCCCAGCTAACCCCCTTCTTGACCGGTGGGGGATCTCCCGGTCCTCGCTGGGGACGATTACCCCCACAACAAGACACGAACAAGTGACAACACTTGCTGGTAAAAGGGGCTGTCAAGGCCCAAACAAGATGGCGCCACAGGCGCGACCTGCAACAAAAGGCTCCCCTGCAAAACCACCCGATCACAAGCTGGACTTCTTTGAACGGCTCTGCACCAGCCTATGGTCTGGGCTCCGCAACAGGGGTTGGCTCTTCAAGCAAGGGAGAAAAGAGGCGGTGGCTGGATTCGCCCTGCCACCCGGCGCCTCCTGAGTGGATGCCCAGCCCGAGCCCCCAGAGTGGCCCTCAGACGGAGACGAGGTGGGAGATCGGAATGGGGGAGAGCGGAGAAGGGCCTCCCAGGCACCAACACTAGCCCTCACACATGGCAGCGCAAAATTACCACACATACCCGACCCACTCACTGCTCAGTGGCATCTGAAGCCTCCGACCATCGAAGCATGTCCCCACACTTATGGACGCACGCTGAAAACCTGTACCAAGCACCTACCATCCCTGGGGCGACCCGACACCAGCAGCAAGGTACAGCCAAAAGACCTCATCAACCCCTGCACGCTCACCAATCCCAAACGGAGACCCAGGGACACACACAACAGGGAACTGTAAGGCCCAAACTAGGCATTGGATGACCGGGGACCAAGACGGGAAGACCTACCACAACACACTGTGCTACACCGCGACCTCAGGGAATCGTTCCCCCTTCAGCTGCCCTACCCACAGAGTGACTTACACCTGGGGGATCCCAGGGGACTTTCTTAGATGTTTCTTCATATGCATTCTCAAACGTACCTTATCCTTGCTACTGCTAATCCTAGGGCAGACAGGTAGTTAACTCCTCTTGGCAAATACAGCTACACCGCACATATAACCTGGTAATACCTGCATTACCCTGCTAGACGTAACAAATCGGCTTACCTCCCCAGGGAACACACAGTTCTCAGCCTTAAGCTTCAGAAAAAACGATACTATCATCCATATCGATACCCCAACAAACATATTGAATAGAGTTAGCATCAATGGCTAGCTAGACATGAAACGCACAATAAGTTTGATCTCTATAACTTTCCTTCAACTAATGTTTCATGCATCTCACGCACTAGGCTATACAAGATTATCTTTGATTTAAGCCGAGATCAGAATATTACAGTAACAGCCAATATGCATTGTTAAGAGAATATTACCTCGCATGACAAGTTATCACCTAACCTTGTTGTCCACCCTGTACCACATTATGCTAAGACATTTATGTTTATCCTGATAACCTAACCCCAAAAATGTGCAATGCCTTCAATGCCATAATAGTGTTCTTATGTGTGTAACGTTCAGTTTGCTCCTGTTGTTGTGGCAAAGCAAACCCATCTGTTAATCATATGCACAAATAAAATAAAGAATTAAAAAAAAAAATTCTATACGATCCTGATTGCTTAACCCTTTGTATTGGAAAAATAAACCAACACCGATCTGAGTAAGGGAGAGTTTAGAATTCATTTTATATACATTTAATTATATATCCACCTAACTCACGTCCTCATAAATTGTAAACTTACCACTAAATACCCCCTTCTATAATTGTAAAGCTCCATGGAATATTTTGGTGCCACTCAAATGTAAATGTTAGTAACTGGATTGTTTTGTCAACTGCTATATGTTAATACACTAAATGGAGCAAACCATTGAACAATGTTTGTACAGTGGTGTAATGTCCACATAATTTACTGTTCCCCCTAATTCTCTAATACCCCCAGTCGTAATATAATATATAATTATCTTCAACCCAATCTAAAATAAGTAGACTTATCTCTATAATATCAAAGGATCAGAGTAGGTTCATAACCTCTGCCATTAGTTTTCAATCACATCATGATTTCTTATCTTTTTTTTTTTTATCTTTATCAGCCATGCAAATTCTATTACTTTTAAAACTGACAATTTTCATGGGAAAGCTTGAAGCAAGTGTTGCATTTGCTGTCTCTGTGGTTACATTTTGCTACTTGTCAGGTTTTTGTGTGAAAAGTCTTGGGAACCATAATGAAGAAAATTAAGGACATTAGAGTACATTGGGCAGATTTGGTAAACATTTGCACTTTTCACTGATCTCCAAGGCAAGCAGTAAAAATCCTAATGCAAGTCACAAGCAAGTTTGCAAGTGTTAATTCAAATAACACTGCCTAATCTGTTCCTGCTAATGGTCTACAGAGGTGACTAACAGAAGAGTGTGAACAACACCTCGATCCTGAGAATAAAACTCTCAGAGACCCGGCTGGATGGAAAACAAAGTTGTAATTGAAAATCATACAGACATGCTCAAGTTATCATGTCTTATTTACAGTTAGATTGGAAGTGTTGACATATTCTACACTGATGTACAATGTATAAAATATGTACATATATGTCGGAAATGGTGTAATCGCAAGACATTCATTACATGATCATTTATAGATCACTCACCTCCGTTGAACATCTCCAAAAAGGGAGATTTGTGTTACTAGTCCTGGAACTGACAAAATCAACTAATTAATTGTAATCATTTTAATAAATATGTATTCTTACTATTATATAATAGTCAAGGTATTCTATATCTCTGTGCAATAGGTGCGCAAAATATGGAATTAAGGAACAATAGGCGGTAAAGACTGTGCTCAGTCGAACTAATAAATTCATTATCCTGTTGGGCTGCACATGAAAATTGCTGCTAGCTTTTATAATTCATATGTTGCCAGCATAAACCCATTAATCCAAGTGCTTCCCATTTGATACACTGTGTGATTTCCTACATTTATTCAACAATATAGGAATACTGTAAACTAAACATGTGAAGTCATAAATGCTGGAAAAAATTGTCAAATTAACATATAAGCCAATCGTATATAGAATGTCCATTGGGTTTAAATCTCAACAAAAGAGCCAAATATAGTTTTGTTGTAAGTCAATAAAGTGTCATTTATCTGCTAAGTTAACACATATTTAAATGCTGCATCAAAACAAAACCCCAAGCCCTTAATGAACACTATCCTAGCAACCTACTTTTCTGCCCTAGCCTTACTTTGTGTCACATTACCCCACTCCCTCTAGCATGTAAGCTCATTGAGCAGGGCCCTCAATCCCTCTGTTCCTGTGTGTCCAACTCGTCTGGTTACAAATACTTGTCCATTCATTGTACAGCGCTACCGAACTTGTTGGCGCTTAATAAATAATAACAATAATGTCTGATTATAAACAAGGTTTATTTATGTCACAGCAGCCTGAGAAACAGTTTAAAGAAGTTTTATTGGATATTGTAATAAGGAAAATAAAAAAGAGTGACCTGGAGGCATAGTTGACGTTCAAGATCAGCTATTTTGGCCTTAAATTTCAAATTCACTTTGCGTTCACTCTGAAATCTCACTTTGCTGAGTCTGACTTAGACGTAAGTAACAACTGGAAGTACATTTTAAGAACACCTAAGAGAGAGAGCAGTGAAATTTGAGGGCATTGAAAATCCAGAGATTGGGAGTAGAGGGTGATAAAAAAATCAAGAGAGTAAGGAAAGAAATTTAATAAAGTGTTGCTTCCAGATAATTGGGTAAGGTTCTGACCATTGAGCAATCACCCAGTGGTCTGAAATTAAACTGGTTTCTCAATTAGTTGCTCAGTTTTTTTAATACTTTACTTACATTTCTAATAGCAGCAATTTTATACATCTATCTCAAATGCTTGATCTGTGAAAAATGTATCTTTAACCAGATGCTGCATTGAAATGCGTTTCCATTTTTAAATCTAGCAAGGTGCAATACACATACTGTTGGCTTATTATCATTTATGTGTTTTCATTTCATTTGTCTGTTACAGAGCTCCCAAAAGTAGCAGTGCACTATTTTGCTACCTTAGCTCTATTCTGACCATTCTGACACACTTCTAGTTCTTTCAATTGGATGGTTTGGGCTTAAACCTAATTATTAGATGATTATGTTGATTCATCAGTTCATTCTGGTCTATAAACAGCCACATTTCTCACCTCCACATTCCCCAAGTTACAAAAACAGCAGGTCTAATACTTTAAATAAACACTCGTAAGCAGTTATCACCGTGCATTCTCAAGACTTAATTAAGAGTAAATACAAAGACAAAGAACAACAAAATAAGAGTACAAGTATACAGCAAACATGTTCATGTCATTTAGGAGAGAATTTTATCTTCTTTCTTATATTACAAGGAATGGTAAGGATATATAAGAAACATATTTTGTATTTTAGTTAAGTAACTGCATTTCACATAGTTAGAGATAACTAACAGAAAATATGTCAAAGTTTATTCACTATATTGTGAATTTGTTGAGAATTTAAAGTGATTTTCCCATTTCAGGCCAACATAGCCAAAGTGAAAACACAGCTAGCTGGTAGATTTTTTTTTGTTTTCCAATTTGATTTTTTTTGGCATACAATTTAAAAAACCAACAACTCACTTTCAATTCCTCACAATAATAATTTATATATCTGATTAGATTTCAAATTCAAGATAGATATAAAGCAAATATTTGTATACATTGTATGTTATTCTGCCTTCATCAGAAGATCACAAACAAGCCATGCCTTGCCAAGCTGGCAACTGACCAAAGATCATAATTCTTAAAGGGAAACCGTAGGCACTACTATAGCCATTTCATCTCATTGAACTGGTTATAAAGTCTGGCGTCCCCTAGAACTCTGCTCTCCATTCGAAATCAAACTATTTTCAAGCTTTTTAATAGCAAATAAGAGTCCCAGCCCCACTGGAGGTATGGCAGATATTACATACTTCCTTGCATAGTTACATAGTTACATAGCTGAAAAGAGACTTGCGTCCATCAACTTTAGCCTACCTTCAAGCCATATCAATTCATCCAAGCAATTGACACTGTAATAGGCTGATATCAGTCAGCTGACACCCTCAGCTCACTCACAGCAGTTAATGGTCACTTAGGCTGATGCATCTTCATTAGCTCAATCAGCACATAGGTTATGCTGGGACTCTTGTTTAGCATTAAAAAAAATAAACGTTGAATATTGAATGGAAGGACAGTACCAGGGGGCTCTTGACACTCTAACCACTTCATTAAGATGACACAGTTACAGTACCCACAGTGTCCCTTTAAGTTCGTAAGAGACATTTTCTGTGGAAACACTGCTACCACTGGGTTGTAACATGGTGTGAGGTTAAAGGGATAATTTGTGCACTCAGAAGGGGAGCTGGGCTTTTCCTTGTACTTTTGACTAATTTAATTTTAAAGCACAATTCTCAATTACTGGCTTGAGAAGGCTGTTGGTTAGAAAATGCTAGTGGTCTGACCTGAAGAAATCAGTGATGGAGAAGAAAAGAACAGATAGATTGTAGTACTATTTTTTTTTTACTAATATGGAAAGTTAAAGGGGTGTCGCTGGGATGCCGGAGAAAATGACTCAGATGGCAATTGCTGGTGCTGCTCTGTGGAACCTGGAAAATGTTCTGATCCTTTTGGTGGGAATGCCTAATTACATTACTAAAATATACCACATTTTGAAAGATTTCATTAATGCAGCGCCATACCAGCACCCACACAATAAAAAAAAAAATATTGCTTACGATTTATATTCTGAAAGTTGCTAAGCAATTGACTTGACTGTTTTGGAAACAATTCAGCCCTCCCCCCACTTTCCCCTTCGGCATATGGTTTGCCTAGATCTAGGAACTGATATTTAGTACTTCAGATAGGATGCCACAATACACATCAGTTTGTTTCCATTGGCTCCTTACCATCTCTGGAGCAGAATTTCACCTTTTACCTCACAACTATAGAGAGGTTCACACACCCATCTGATGGTTTCCCTATCTGTGATATTAGGGATACCTCACTGCTCTCAGTGCCAAACCCCCTTGATGGTCTTTCCCACTTATGGTTACTCTTTTCTCCCTTTTGGTTCTGAATCCCCTTGGGTTCTGGTAATTGTTTACCAAAATACAGGTCAGTGTTTTATCCTATTTTCCTGAATTTTGACTGTGGAGCTTTGCTGTACTTTCTTTGTTTCGATGTTCTTTCCTGTTTAACAGAGACCTGTGCATCTCACTTTGCAAGTATGTTTGTATCATAGCATGGAATCCTCTAATTCTATATTGAAATTTAACCTTTCTAGTTTCAATAAGGTAATTTACTCAAATGTAACCTTTTTAGTTACAATAAGGTAATTTACTCAATACTTCTTCATTCAAATTCAAACTGAAAGCATTTGGGGGTAATAAGATGCTTCTTTCACCTAATCTGTGGTTGGTGCAGTGGGGTTAAAGAAGCCGTATAGGGTCAGGAACAAAAATGTGTATTCCTGATTCTATAGTTTTAAAACCACCATTTATTAATGTGTATGCTCCCAACAAGCCAGATAATATGTTCTGGTCGAATCTGGAGATTTACGGTGCAGGGGGAGGGGTACTAATAGTGGGCGGGAACTTCAACACAGTGCCATGTCTGGTGGTTGACCGCAGTTCGAAATTAGGCACTCTCAGGTCATAGGTACACGGGGGACAAGACAAACTATTGCACACATTCCTGACTCACACTGGACTGCTAAATGTCTGGAGAATCCAACACCCCGACAGCTGAGACTTCACATTCTATTTAACACCCCTCAACACATACTCAAGAATAGACAATATATTCCTCAATGGGACAGGGATGAGCAAGATGATACATTCGGAATTTAATAGCATTACCTGGTCTGATCATGCAGACATCACAGTCACCCTTCCCAAGCTCCAATATAACTCAAACTGGTCATGGAAACTAAACACTAGCCTCTTCAAAGATGAGAACATTCAAGAAACAACCTGCATAACTATCATAGAATATTTCAACCAGAACACTTATCCTGACATGGACCCCACCATGATATGGGCAGCCCATAAGACTGTCCTTCGGGGACACTTTATAAAGGTAGCCACACATAAAAAATACACTAAAATAAAATTATTATTAAAGCTGCAATCTGCTTTGAGAAAAGCGGAACAACATAAAACCAAACCAACCAGCACTAAATTGCGAGAACTAAACGCTCTCTGACACTCTATAAAAGAAATATCACTAGAAGACATGGCCTACTCTTTACTATGGTCTAAAAGACTTTTCTATGATAAAACAAATAAAATGGACACCCTTCTAGCCAGGGCTTTGAGACCAAGGACGTCCCCATAACCAAAATTTGCACCAGAGCCAACAAAACAGTCACGACACCAGACGCTATCAACAAGGTGTTCACAACATACTTCACAGAACAATACACCCACTGACTCCCCCTACATCAGGACAATATAAAATATACTACAGACTTACAAAATTTCCTCTCTGAGCTGACTCTGCCAAGGGTGACTGGGGAGGAGGCAGGGGCACCCATTACTGAGGACGAGGTGGCAGCGGCCATAGTGACTCCTAAGGGAAATCGAGCCCCAGGGCCAGACGGATATGACATTAGTTACTATAAACGATTTTGAGAGGTGTTGGTCCCTGACATCAAGACTCTCTGCAATCACTTCATGCAGGGGGGCAAACCAGACACTGATATAGCTACAGCCAACATCGCCCTACTGCCAAAGACCGATAAAGATAATACCCTTGCACCAAGCTACAGACCAATATCACTCATTAACACTGACCTAAAAATATATGCAAAAATATTATCATCTCGACTCACACCCCTCCTTACACGACTAATACACCTGGACCAGGTTGACTTTATGCTGGGTAGACAACTCTATGAGAACACCCACCGGGGAGCTGACCTGATATGGTGCATGACAGAGACCAAGGTGCCTTCTCTGACCCTTTCATTAGACGCAGAAAAGTCATTTGATAGGGTAGTGTGGCCATACCTATTTAACCTCAATACCAGGGATTCTGAAGCCCTTTGTAATGGCCTTATACACAGACATCAGATCACAAAAGCTTATCACAGGAGCTAAGAACACTCCATTCCCCATGTCCCCTGTTTCCTCAATGATTCGCACTTACGTTAGAATCACTATTCCAGGGGGTAGAGGTGATGGAACGACAATTTACCATATCGGCATATACCAATGATGTCCTACTAACCCTCCATGACCCATTGAACTCTCTACAACACTTGACTGCATTACTAGACTTTTAATGGCAGTTTGGCAGGCTATAGAGTTAACTTAACTATAGCAATACCCTTCTACCTTGCAGCCCCAGACTTGGCGCTCATCCACAGTCAATATCACATCAAAATAAATACAAAGGAATTTACATACCTAGTAATTATACCCCATTGTTCCAACACTCACCTGGGAATTAGAGCAATGGACGGAAAAGCCAATTTCCTGGTTGGGACACATACACTTAATTAAAATAATTATCTTAGCACGAATATTATTCTTATTCCAATCCCTGCCAGCGAGAGTCACACTTGGTGATTTAGCGGGCATACAAAAGACAATTGACACATTCATATGGCACAATGGGCGCCCTAGGGTAGCCCGAAGCCTATTGTACTGTCCTAAACCTAGGGGCGGCCTCTGATTATTTATTTATTATTGCAATTTATAAAGCGCACACAGATTCCGCAGCGCTGTACAATTAGTTGAGAAACGTACAATATACACAAACAAATACAAGAGGTAAGAGAGCCCTGCCCGTAAGCTGATATCTAGCCATTGGAGCTCTTTTATACAAAGTGCTAAGCTAGATGGCCCTTGAGCTTACAATCTAAAGATTACCCCACTTATACCTATACTACTTAGCAGCGCAGCTGACCCAGATTATACACTGGCATTCGTCCCCCAAAAAAAGACGCTGGGTAGAACTAGAGTCCCTGATGACATAGATGGGCCTCCCTGAATTTTACCTAGAACCCAACGAGTTATTCTGAGGACAACAAATCCAGCTACCCTAAACGCTATTAAAGTATGGCATCGTACATGGCAGAAATACTCCTTTAGCATGCTCCCCTCCCCAATGACGCCAGTGCAGGGCTTTCCCACCAGGGATGAGGGCCAGAGACTACAAAGAAATAGAGAGAGCAGGGCTTCAACGGTATGTCCACTTATATGTTAACAAAGAAATAGTCACACACAAACACCTGAACACCCTAGCCCCGCTCTGAGCAGGCGACTACTTTAGATATATACAAATATGGGACTTTGCTAGGAGTGCAGACGGCAGCCACATCCTCAATGACTTTCTTTGAAAAAACGTGTTTTACCGAAACCTCACAAACTAAATTAATCATGTTACTATATAACCACCTTACAGGGAGTGCAGAATTATTAGGCAAATGAGTATTTTGACCACATCATCCTCTTTATGCATGTTGTCTTACTCCAAGCTGTATAGGCTCGAAAGCCTACTACCAATTAAGCATATTAGGTGATGTGCATCTCTGTAATGAGAAGGGGTGTGGTCTAATGACATCAACACCCTATATCAGGTGTGCATAATTATTAGGCAACTTCCTTTCCTTTGGCAAAATGGGTCAAAGAAGGACTTGACAGGCTCAGAAAAGTCAAAAATAGTGAGATATCTTGCAGAGGGATGCAGCACTCTTAAAATTGCAAAGCTTCTGAAGCGTGATCATCGAACAATCAAGCGTTTCATTCAAAATAGTCAACAGGGTCGCAAGAAGCGTGTGGAAAAACCAAGGCGCAAAATAACTGCCCATGAACTGAGAAAAGTCAAGCGTGCAGCTGCCACGATGCCACTTGCCACCAGTTTGGCCATATTTCAGAGCTGCAACATCACTGGAGTGCCCAAAAGCACAAGGTGTGCAATACTCAGAGACATGGCCAAGGTAAGAAAGGCTGAAAGACGACCACCACTGAACAAGACACACAAGCTGAAACATCAAGACTGGGCCAAGAAATATCTCAAGACTGATTTTTCTAAGGTTTTATGGACTGATGAAATGAGAGTGAGTCTTGATGGGCCAGATGGATGGGCCCGTGGCTGGATTGGTAAAGGGCAGAGAGCTCCAGTCCGACTCAGACGCCAGCAAGGTGGAGGTGGAGTACTGGTTTGGGCTGGTATCATCAAAGATGAGCTTGTGGGGCCTTTTCGGGTTGAGGATGGAGTCAAGCTCAACTCCCAGTCCTACTGCCAGTTCCTGGAAGACACCTTCTTCAAGCAGTGGTACAGGAAGAAGTCTGCATCCTTCAAGAAAAACATGATTTTCATGCAGGACAATGCTCCATCACACGCGTCCAAGTACTCCACAGCGTGGCTGGCAAGAAAGGGTATAAAAGAAGAAAATCTAATGACATGGCCTCCTTGTTCACCTGATCTGAACCCCATTGAGAACCTGTGGTCCATCATCAAATGTGAGATTTACAAGGAGGGAAAACAGTACACCTCTCTGAACAGTGTCTGGGAGGCTGTGGTTGCTGCTGCACGCAATGTTGATGGTGAACAGATCAAAACACTGACAGAATCCATGGATGGCAGGCTTTTGAGTGTCCTTGCAAAGAAAGGTGGCTATATTGGTCACTGATTTGTTTTTGTTTTGTTTTTGAATGTCAGAAATGTATATTTGTGAATGTTGAGATGTTATATTGGTTTCACTGGTAATAATAAATAATTGAAATGGGTATATATTTGTTTTTTGTTAAGTTGCCTAATAATTATGCACAGTAATAGTCACCTGCACACACAGATATCCCCCTAACATAGCTAAAACTAAAAACAAACTAAAAACTACTTCCAAAAATATTCAGCTTTGATATTAATGAGTTTTTTGGGTTCATTGAGAACATGGTTGTTGTTCAATAATAAAATTAATCCTCAAAAATACAACTTGCCTAATAATTCTGCACTCCCTGTAGATTAGATGTAGATGACCAGAGTTTGCTGCTTTATACAGACTAAGGGGAAGCTGGTCTGGGGGAGGAAATAGAGGGGACGGATTGGCAAGATATCTGGGAAGCATGTGCAAAAACAACTATATGTGTAACACTCCAAGAGCAGTCATACAAGACACTGTTTTGATGGTACACGACCCCAGTAAAACAATATCAGATGAAAATGAATCCATTGGATGCATGCTGGCACATGTGCGATGGAAGGGTACCTATATCCACATGTGGTGGGGGTGCCCAGTGGTAGCAGATTACTGGCACAAAGTAACAGAATTAAGATCTTACAGAGGAGAATAAAAGTAGACCCATGTGCAAGCCTACTATTTAGACCCAAGGAAGGCTTGACTAAACACGAACAAAAACTCCTAAATATGATAAATCTGGTGGCCCATAAGGCATTAACACAGAAATGGTCGTGCCCCAAAGTGCCAGAACTCACCTTAGTATTAGACAAAATAAGGGACAACTAGCTTATGGATAAGCTGACAGCACAGGTTAGAAACTAAATCAATACATTTAACAAGGTTTGGGTTCTATGTCATCATATCCGGAATAGGTAAACGGGGCAAAAAGGGGTGTGTGGGGGGGGATAACGTGGGCCACACTCTGGCGACGCAAGGCAGCAATTACAACTTATTCTCCGACCTCTAGTCTCTGGGAACAAAAATGATTTCCATAACAACTCCAGATCCCCAGTGGAAGGGCAGACTGGTCTCAAGCATAGGCAACTGTTGGCACTCCAGATGTTTTGGACTACACCTCCCATGATGCTTTTCCAGCATTATGGGTGTAAGAGCATTATATGGTATGTAGTCCGCAGCATCTGAAGTGCCGAAAGTTGCTGTAAGTGATACTTTAAGTTGATGTGCACCATCCCATAAGACAGTGTTTCCCAACCCAGTCCTCAAGGCACACCTACCAGTCCAGGATTTAGGGATTACCCAGTTGTGTCTAAGGTGTGTTTACAAAGAAGAAAAAAAACACCTTAGACACAACTGGGTAATCCCTAAATCCTGGACTGGTAGGTGTGCCTTGAGGACTGGGTTGGGAAACACTGCCATAAGAGATCTTCTAGTTGTTCTCCAGCAAGATCTTCCATTCTATCTTTCTTACTTTCTTTCTATACTTTCTCACTCTATATAATACTCTGTTGTTTATGGTTAAAATAACTCAAAAACCTGGAGAAAGGCAGAGCATGGTACTGATACATCCTGACATGGCTGGATACTCTATATGTACACGAGCTACATCAAGAGTATAATATGTCACTTACTACTATACTACTGAAAAGAAGACATGTAATGTTATCTATGAAAATATGATGTATCTATGCAAGATGTATTACTCTGCTAAATGTAATGTCTCTATGCTAGAACGTATTGAAATGTGTCAACTGATGTATGTACAATATAGCACATTGTAATTATTGCTATGACCATGGGCTTGCCGGAATGCCAATTCATAAACAAAGAAGTTAAAAAAAAACACCAACAAAAACACCACTTAGTTGACTTGCCCCCCTTATCGCACATAAAAGGTAAGAAAACTTATTTCCAGCACCGCACGGTGACATCATCATCATCATCATAGGAAAAGCACTGGATTGGCTGAGATCGCCAAGGAGGCGCAGCGGGAGCAGGGCAAATGCCAGATTGGCCAATCAGCATCTCCTCATAGAGATACATTGAATCAGTGCTTCTCTATTGGGAAAATTCAGCATCTCCATGCAGAGCGTGGAGAGGCTGAACATCAGCACTGCCCCAGGAAGCAACATCAGAGAAGTGGCCACTGGAGTTGTACATAGGGAGCAATGTAAACACTACCTTTTTCTGAAAAGGCAGCTTTTACAGCAAAAAGCTTGCAGGGACTGACTATATTCACCAGAAGAACAACTTCAATAAGCTGGAATTGTTCTGGTGACTATAGTGTCCCTTTAAGAATGAAAGAATCAGGGGAACCAAAGATATCAAAGGAATTTTTATATATATTAAGAATACAAGTAAATGATTCAAATTGCTACAACGGTCATTATTTTACAGTATACTGTCATAGAAAGAACAATGATAAAAATCAGTTCTAAATTTAATAACCCTATGACAATAATGATTGGTCAGAACTGACCTTGTGATCCCAAAACATTCGCCTGTATCAATGAAGTGATGACTCACGCCTGTTCGCATCAATAGTGTCATGAGCGGAGGAGGAGCTATATAGTCTCTTGGTTTTGCAGCAGCCAGCTTCCTTCCGAACACCATTGCTGAGAATTATCTGGTTTAGTGGACTCAGTTACTGTTATTGAGAAATCTCCTCACAGTTTTGACTGTTAATAATAAAATTGAACAATAATAAAATACACTCCTACCAAAAAGGGTGTCAGTTCAGGGTACAAAGAACCAGTGGGGGAAGGCACTGAAATAGGAGGGCCTAGAGCAAGAGGACTGGCATTTGAGAAAGGTGTGTCCGGGACAGATGAGCTCGTATCGAGGTGGATGAGTGGGTAGGTGGAGACAATGGGGCATGGGAAGTGGAAACACCAGCTACACCAGTTCTAGCTCGGGAGGAAGAGTAGTGGGTTGGTAAGGGGAGATCAGATTTAGTGGGGGATGTCCAAACTAGGTGGAGTTGAGGCCTTAGTGGACAGGTGAGTTCTAGAAACCATGAGGCAGCGTTCCTCGTGGCACAGCTTGATCCATTTAGGCTGTTTTTCAACAATCTGTTTTCAACTGATCATAAAGTTCCGTCCTATTAGTTATGACTGTATAGACTTGCTGCACTAGATCTGGATCAAGACAGCCACGTGGAGGCCGTTTGGCTACCAGAACAGGCCATTCTCTGTTACACAGAGTATTCAACCTTTTTGGGGACAGCGTTACACCGTTAACAAAAACAGCATATCCCCTAGAAAAGTTCTTTAGCATGCAAGACAAAGGATCAACAATCTTTGAATCAGATGCACCCATGATTTCAACGGAGAGTCTGATTCAAAGCAGTACAAACATACAAACACATTTACAATTGACACACAAAGCTCCTTATCAATACCACCATGTGACGCGGTAACCAGGCTAGAACACACACAGGATCCTCACACGTTTCACAATAATAATGAGGTCTCACACATACAGAACAAATTAAAACCCACCAAAAGCTACAATTATCTATACAGTTAATCAAGTCTAAAAAACCCAATATTACTACAACCCTATATCAATAGTCAGTGGTTATAGTGTCGGTAGTTATGATATCAGTGGTTATGGTGTCAGTTGTTATAGTGTCAGTTGTTATGGTGTCAGCAGTTATGGTGCTGTGCGTAATTAAACACTATCTACACTTCAAAAGTCTGTTAAACAGCATATACATCAAAATTTAGAAAGAAACACATTATAAACCAGAGCTTAGCTAGACAATATTTACACCAGAATCTGGATAAATAATACACGCTGAACAGGGCTTATACTGGAGTTCAGTTAATAAAATAGCTCCACACTTCAAGATCCAATTAACTAAATTTACAACAAAATTCAACTAGTCTACTTACTCCAGAATCCGCGATCTAGTGCACGGAATTTACAACAGAGTTCAATTAGTCCAGAAACCAGAATCAAAACATTCTTCGAGATCTAGTGAACGGAATTTACAACAGAATTTACAACCAAATAACATTGCAAATCTGATTCCGTGGAGGAGCCTACACACCATAGAATGGCGACTGACTAAGGCTCCATCCAAAGCTTGGTGTCCAGCAGATATGGAAGAACGGTGAAGGTTCACTGTGTGGCATGCTTTACCATCATCAAATAGTGAGGTTAGGAAGTGGAGGATCGAAATCAGAGGAGCTGATACGGGATCCAAATTTCATTCCAGGCACAAACCATGCCATCTGCTCCAAGTAGGCTTATACCTTGTGCCAGGTGCCCATGCACCCTCAAGAAGACAGAGAGTTGATTCCAGAAACTCCCTCGATTGACCAAGGTCCCCTGAAATCAGTCACACCATGAGATGTAGAAGGCCTTGAAGAACAAAGACATGGAACATTCCGTCTCGATTTTGAAGGTGGAAGTCGAGGAACCAAAGTAGACGGGGAAAGTTAATAGCCATCTCTAGGAGAAGAAGAAACCATGGTTGGGACGGCCACAAGGGAGCCACAATCACCAGAGTTCCGGTCTGGTGCCGTAGCTGCAGTAGGCAACGGGGAATCAATGCAAAGGGTGGAAATGCATAGTTCCTTGCAGACAACCAATCTTTGCTGAAAGCATCCATTGCTACTGTTGTTGGACCTGGTCTCCAACTGAAGAATCTGGGAAGTTGTGCATTTAAGCGGGAAGTGAAAAGGTCTATGTCAAGTGGGCTCCATAGATACTGGATGTCTTGGAAGACCCTGGAATCCAGATGCCAATCGCTGGAATCTCTGAGGTGTCATGAATACTAATCCACTGTGGTGTTGAACAGACCGGGGATATATTCCGCAGTAACAGATATGCCTTGCGCCAGGCAGAACTGCCAAAAATCTCATGCCATGTTTGCCAGGACCTTTGATTTCGTGCCTCCTAGGTGGTTGATGTAACGGACAGCTGATATATTGTCCATCATCAGGAGGATAGAGCCCTGGGCCTGAGTTAAAGAAAAACTGTGGTTTGCAAATAAACCAGTCAGGAGTTCCAGACAATTGATGTGGAGGGTGGATTCCAAATCGGACCATCTGCCACCGGTATAGACATTTGCACAGCGAGCACCCCAACCATGTAAACTCACATCGGATTCTATTACTAAATCTGTCACAGCGCCGAAAATGGCGCGACCATTCCAAGCTTCCATGTGAAGAGGTCACCATTTCAATTTGTCTTTCGCATCTGAGTCCAGAATGACCATATCTGTAGGATGCGCTGTCCTTCATATAAGAAGTCTGTAAGCGCTATTGGGCTTGCTAGTGAAGAGTGCCCGGAAAAATTACTTGTATGGAAGCCGCCAGGAGACCGATCATTCTCAACAATTGTTTGAGAGTAAGTTGAGGCGCCACCAGCGTGTGCCTGATTTCCTTCTTGATACTGGTCAGTCTTGCCATTGGAAGATGGAGGGTCTGAAGAGTAGTATCTATGATAAATTCCATGCGTTGTGTGGAAACAATGATGGACTTTTCCCAACTGATTAGGAAGCTTAGATCCTGCAACAGAGTCAAAGAATGAGCCAGGAAAAGAATGTTGTCTAAGTGTATTATAAGATGTACTCCTCAACTCCGTAACAGAGCAATCACAGGCTTCATGAGTATGGTGAAGCACCACGGGGCTGAAGACAGACCGAATGGGAGGCATGTGAACCTCGATTTCTTTCCTTGCCAAATGAACTGCAGGAAATCTTGTTGTTGTAGTGCAATCGGCACTGTGAGATAAGCATCTTGTAGCTCTAACTTTGCCATCCAGTCAGATGGTTGGAGAAGATCTCGTAAACAATTCTATCTTGAAATGGTTACATAAGCGTTGAGCTGCCTTTTTTGGCAACCAGGCTGTGGTTGCTCACATAACCTGGGGTAAATGTTGGGATTTCTATGATCACTTGTTTGCGCCTCAGATCCAACATTTCCTTGGTCGAGAAAAAACTATTTCCCTCGGTAGGGAATATTGTACTGGTAGAGACAGGAAATCTATGAAATACCCTTTCACAGTGTTTAGTATCCAAGTATCTGAAAAAATGAGAGACCATACATGGGAAAAATGAATGGGTGTGCCCCCTACTGCAAATAGGGAAGAATGTAAATTGTGAGGACTTACCATAAGGTCGTTGTCCTGAAGGAGCGCCTCGTGTTCCACGAGCAACCCAGGGTCGACCACATTGTGGGAAGAAGGCCAGTGTATTGCGGTGTTCCAGGAAACTGGCTCGCCCTGTTTTGGAGCCTTGGTTCTGTCTAAAATAACTCCTGTTAACACGGCCGACAGAGAGCTCCTGGCTCTTCTGGCCCCACCAAAAACCCGAGGGTTAACCACTTTGCACATATTTATTTGCGCTTTATCAAGGGCAGTGAATGTATGTACAAAAGAAACTAGAAATAAGGATCTAGAATAAAAGGAGAGAGAAAATTACTCACAGAAGTGAAACGGGAGAAAAAAATTCATTCAGGAAATACCAGAGCTGTCTGACTGCCATTAAAACTAAACCCCAGCTCCGAATTCCAGCAGTTGGGGGCAATGCTAGGGTCAAAACACGAGAAAAAACAATAAAATGGCTGCCACGAACGAAAAAGTTGCAGCGAGCGGCAAAACAAATTAATAGAAGTCAGAGAACAAGAGGTGCGTTCATGGAAATGAACACAAGGTAATAGAGTGTTAGCGGCATCAAAAACAAATTAACCTTTCGTATAAAGCACCCTATGCATTTGCAGGAAAAAAAATCCTGACCGCTGTGTTCGCGGGACAAAACTCCCAAACGCTATAACTGAATAAAACCTGTGTGCATTCGTGCATTTGAATCCAGTGAGTGGTGGTTGGAACAGCTATATATGAAGGAAAAAAATGGCACGAAAGCACCGAGCAGGGAAACAGAAATCAGACGTTCCTGAGCACTATTTATGAAAAACTGGGCTCAGGGAGGTCAGAAGAGATAAAAAAAACAAAAACAATTATCGAAAAGATAAATATAGTAAACAAAATATATATAAATAAAACATTTAATAAATTAACATAAAATAAATAAAATATTATAGAACAGAAATATTACAAATAATAAAACCAAACCAATAATACTAATACTGTAATAAATATGTGTTAATATAATTCAAGATTTATTATGTAGATAAAAGATTGCACAGTTAAGAAACTGTGGGACCTAGTGTTACTTAAGTGAGGGAGCAGCAAAGAAAGAGAATGTAGTTTACTGATCATCGCCTGTTATGCTGGAGAGAGGAATCTGATTGGCTGTTCCTGTTGCTAGGAAGATATACCACTCATGCTATTTATTGTTATCATACTGATTTAATGTTATATTTTGTCTTTGCTGCTGAGGAAAATAAAGAAAGAGTGCAGTATAATAGGAACCTCCATGTCTTAATAAAATAATTTCACCTGTCAGTTTTAATGTTCTGGCCAAACAGGGGGTGTGTATATATATATATATATATATATATATATACACAGGGCCGGACTGGCCCACCGGGATAACAGGAAATTACCAGGGGGCTGCGCTGCGCATATAGGTGCCACCGGGTAGCCGGTCCGGTGGCACACTCAGCACAGCATACAATCCCCAGCACAGCATACTGATACAGCATAATGTGCTGGGGATTGTGGGAACCGTGAGAGAGCATGGTAGAGAGACATGCTCCCTCCTCCTTCAGCCCTCAGCATCAGTGACAGGAGTGCCGCCGGACCTGCGAGGCTGCTACCTGGCCCGGCGGCTTGAGCGTGGAATGCGGCCAGCCCCCCTGACTTCTCTAGGTAAATGGGGGGAGGGGTGTGGAAATAAAACAGACGGGGAATAGAATAGATACAGGGGAAGGAGGGAGAAAGAGACAGAGGGGGAAGAGTGAGACACAGGGGGAGAAAGAGTAGGAATATAGAGAATGTGGAGGTAGGAGAAAGAGACAGAGGGGAAAAGAGAGATGTGGAGGAGGGAGAGACAGAGGGAAAGGGGGGAGAAAGAGACAGAGGGGAAGAGAGACAAAGAGGGAGAAAGGAGAGAGACACAAGGGGAGGGGGAGAAAGAGGCAGAAGGGGAAGAGAGAGACTGGGAAGGAGAGGGGAGACATTGACACAGAGGAGCAGTGAGGGGGAGAAAGAAACATACAGAGGGACTGGGGAGACAAAAAGGCACACAGAGGGGGTGGAGATAAAAAGAGACACACATAGGGGCTGTATATATCACTGCTGGATGGGCGGGGGCAATGGGGCAATTTCCCCCCACGAAGCTCTCCCCTGCTGGCCAATCTCCCTCCCCGTTCCACAGGCACTCTGGACTGTGGGGAAATACCCTTGCATTAACTATCCACTTATTTCAGGTGGAAGGGGTTTTCTGCCACATGTTTTTCCCCACCACAACTTATTTGAGATATATATATATATATATATATATATATATATATATATAAATGCTTACTGCCCTCAGAAGCCTCTATCCTACCCCTGAAATGAATACACACACACTTCATACACTACATTCACTGTACAAACACACACACACACTTCATTCACTTTATACACACACAAGCAAACTGCATCTACTTTAGACACACACACACTGCATGCACTACACACACACTGTATCCACTATATACACACAAACCCACTGCATTCACTTTCTTATCCTTATGGGCAGATGCAGGGGCGAGCCCTGGGGGTCCAGGCCTTGAGCTGTGTAAGGTCCTCATAATTTCTGAAGGCAGCTATATATAAATATAGAGGGGAAGAGTCTGCGCTTACTCAATTGAGCAGCAACCCTGAAAGGGAATCCCTCACAGAACCCTTATAAGGCGAAAAGATAGAGAAAAGGAGTTGAGGGCTGCGCTTAGCAAAGAATAAACAAAAAAAAGTAAAAATAAATAAAGGTAAAAAACAATAAGTTCATCCACATATAAGAAAAGTATAAGTTAAAACAATCTCACTGATGTGCAGTGATATAATATAAGTCCTCAAATGTCACTCCGTCCTTGTGGTGGGTGGTCCATATATGTGAAGACAAAAAATGGAGAAGAAAGGCTTCCAATGGTGAAATATTGTATGTCCAAAGAGTAATATATATTCAAAGGAAAAGGTATTTCACTCACATTTGTTGGAGCTTTATCCAGCTCTCGGAGAGAAGGCACTTAGTGGTTTGATCCCCACTATCGGATATACTGAACAGTTGGTCTGTCCGTCCGGTTAGAAGTTTCTTTGGTGTAGGCTAGGACCTACTCGGATGTGCAATATTCGTTATGCTGGGGAGATGGGTCCGCCTTTCCAGTATTGGATGGTAGGTGTCCACGAGATATATAAAACAGCAGATAGTGCTCTCAGTTTGAACAACACAGTATTATGTAAAAATCAGTTATACTTACAAAGATAGAGCAGACAGATACTGCTCTATTCCCACAGCGCTGGTGGAATTATCCCCACCTCAGGATTTCTTTAGACGGGATGCACTCCAGTGGTGGATAATAAAATAAAATAATACAGTAAAAGTATAAAATAAAATTAAAAAGAAATAAAACAAAAATTTTTGGAGTAATTTAAAATAATTATATATAGTAAAAATATGCCAGGAGTAAAAAATAAATAAATTAAAGAGTATATAGTACAATAAAATAAGTAGAGAATTGGTCCTATATTGAAGGTAACCAAAAAATAACTTTTATTGACTAAAATACACTTATAATAACCATTTACGCGTTTCACCTTTAAGGTTTTTTCAAAATGGTAAAAGAACAGTACACCTGGCAAAAGGTTGTATATATAGGCTCACAAGGGTTTGAAAATGGCGCCAAAATTTGATGCACCAATCACAGAGGAAATTACAATCAAAATTTAAAATACATATCAAAATAACTTTTAAACATGATAAATGCATTGCTATAAGCCTGATTAGGCTTAAAATATATACATATGATAAAAACGAAGCTTTGGGACAATGTAATTAGTTGTTGGTTCCGATCACGTGATCGGAACGCTGCGCGCATGCGCAGATCGTTTTTTCGGCGAAACACTTCCTGGTGTGAACGGAGTGCTCGGTGGCCGGCTGGTAATGATCACTTACTTCCGAAATAAAACTAAAATGGGAAATAGCCACTCTGAAAAAATATATTGATGAAAGAATCACTCCCCGAGGCCTAAGACTGCTAAAATTACCCACCTCCGATCAAGACGACCCTGAATTTATGGAGGAGTGGAATAACAAATTGGAACTATGTACTCTAGGCCTAATGGAAACTTTAGTAGTAAAAAAAAGTAAAAAATTGTCCATTTTAGATCTAGAAATTAACAATCTAAGAGATAAACTATTACCCTTCACTGAGACACAAGCCTATAATCAGAACTGTATATTAATCCAAAGCAAGATTGAAAAAGTTGAGATAGACACGAAACATATTAAAATAAAAAAATACATTAGAGATAAGACAGATTATTCAAACAAACAGGTACGTACGTATCACTTGAATAGAAAATACACTACACAAAACCATAAGGACTACCCCCAAACCAATAGGAACCACACAAGGAATGATACATTTTTCCCAACAAGAAGAACCACTGCTAACTACCGTCAACAAGACCACCACTACAATCACAATCTATATTCCAATCACACCAAGAAATTCCCACAGTCACCCTACAAACCTCAACGATCACACAAGCCACCAGCTGAATTCTACTCTGGACCTCCAGTTGAACCTACAGTTAGACCAAAATATCAGTCAACTTATTACAAACAAAAATATACACACTCTTCACCACCTAAAAAATATACCACCAACCTATACAAGAGAAATTTCTCACCTAAACCCCAAAGACCTAGATATATTAATGACCGAACTGAACGACCCAAATCACCCAGTATTCCCCACCATTCTAATAGATATCAGCTACTATCAATTGATTCCGAATTTGAAAATGAGGATCATTTTTTAGAAATTCGCACCCACCCAAGCACTCTGAATCAAACACCTCACCCGTCACGATCACAAAAAAGAACCCTAAGTATAGAGGAAGAAGAAGTGGCAGACGGGAACAAGAGAGAAAAAATAGAAAGATAATAAGTCCACCCAAAAACTTAAACAGTGGGATTTTTAATCTTTCACAAAAAACTCTCACTATAGCCCAACTGTCGGTTCTGAATAAAGGTCTCAAATTTGCTCCAACCAATTCTTTTAATTCCTTTGAAGCTTTTATTGATATTAACAAATTTGTCCGCAAAGCAACCCTGAAACGTTATTTTAATGAGAAAATTGAAGAGAATTCTATTCTTAACAATCCCACTGACAATAGTGCAATTTTATCCTCCACCTCTTCCCCAAAAAAACAAATCATCAATACGCATTTTAAAGAAAAATCTAAATTTTATCCAGCTTTTATGAAAACTGCCCCTTTAACTGTCTTTGAAAAATTAGTCACACATGACCTAAACAAATTACAGACCAATAAATATGATAAACAAAATTTAACAAACAAAGAAAAACAAGCACTAAAAGAACTACAAGATGACAATGACATTGTAATAAAACCTGCCGATAAAGGTGGTGGTCTGGTCATCTTATCGAGTGCCATGTACATTGAAGAAGCGCTCAGACAACTAAATGACCCAGAAGTCTACGAAAAACTCCTATTAGATCCAACAAAAACCATTCAGACCCTCTTTTTAACGTTTTTAAATAAAGGAATATCTCAAGCTATTTTAACTAAGCAAGAATATAACTTTTTAAATAAAAAATTTCCTAAAATTCCAGTAATATACTTCCTGCCAAAGATACATAAAAATGCTACTAACCCTCCAGGTAGACCGATAGTGTCAGGGATAGATTCGCTCCTATGCAACCTATCCCAGTACATAGACAATCTTCTGCAGCCTGCTGTCAAAAAGATGAAGTCTTATCTTCAGGATTCTATGTCCCTTTTAAACTTTTTAAATGATTTTAAATGGGACCCTAATTTTATTCTGGTCACCTGTGACGTCCAATCACTCTACACGATCATACCTCATGATATTGGATGCGAAGCCATTAGAAATATTTTAAAAAAGGAAGATAGAATTCCGGAAGTACAAATTGATTTTATTCTAGAGGGTATCAATATCATTTTAAAAAACAATTATTTTTGGTTTTTAGACTCTTTTTACCTCCAAAGAAGAGGAACCGCTATGGGTACCAGGTTTGCCCCCAGTTATGCCAACCTATTTATGGCAGACTGGGAATCAACAGCTATCTATAATGGCAACCACTTAAGGGCAAACCTGGTCTCATATTTTAGATACATTGATGATCTCTTTTTTATCTGGAATGGATCGGAAGATAGTCTTATCTCTTTTTTTAATGTTCTTAATACCAATAATAGGGGCATAATTTTAACTCACGATTTTAGCAAAGAACAAATAAATTTCCTAGATCTCAATATATTTATAAAAAATGGGAAAATTAATACAAAAACCTTCTTTAAAGAAGTCTGTGTCAACACAGTCATCGACAAAAATAGTTGCCACTATAAACCGTGGCTTGACAGTGCCCCGAAAAGCCAATTCCTTAGACTACGCAGAAATTGTACAGAACTAGGAAATTTTGAAGAACAAGCTAATGCCCTTAAAAACAAATTTATGGAGAGAAACTCTCCAGAAAAAGATTTACTTGAAAATATAAATGAGATAAAAAACAAAAATAGAGATGAGCTCTTAAAGTACAAACCAAAAATTAAAAATGACTCTATATCTCTCCCCATCATTTTTAACTATACCAATAAAAGTAAAGAAATAAGGAAGACCATTCATAAACACTGGCATATCCTAGAACATGACGAAAAACTCTCCAAAATCATTCCAAAAAAACCGAGTATAATTTTTAGAGGGGCCCCCAATGTGAAATCCATTCTAACTACCAATTTTACTAAAAAACCTAAACCAAGTGTGTCTTTCTTCCCCCAATCTTCAGGTTTTTATAAATGTAAGAATTGTATTGCATGCAAAACAGCCGATCCTACAATGCCACCTAAAATAATACAATTTATGTCAAATAAAACCAAAACCTCCTTTAAAATAAAGGAATTCATTACATGTAACACTAAAAATGTCATTTACTTACTGGAATGCCTGTGTGGCTTCCAATACGTCGGAATGACCACTAGATGTTTAAAAATAAGATTAGGTGAGCATTGTAGGAATATTAAGAATGGTTTTTTAAATCACTCTCTATCTAAACATTTCTTAATTCACAATAAAGACCCCAAAATGTTAAAATATACGGGAATTAAGAAATGTTCTCTACCCTGGAGAGGAGGAGATATAAAAAATATTTTAGGTAAAACAGAGATGGAATGGGTCTACAAGCTACAGACCCTAATACCCAACGGACTTAATGCAGATTTTGATCTGCATAATTTTTTATAGAAAGTCTTTTAATCATATTTTATACCTATCTTGTGTTACCATCATGTCTCACCTTAATTTATGTCATACCCTAATTTTTAAAGTATATATTTTTAATTACTTTGATGCTATATTCATTTATTATTCATTTTTTATTATTTATTTTTATTTTTAGCAAAAAGTGCTTTTAAATTATGTTTATATTATTTTATATTATGGTCTACATTTATTGCATCTATTGTATGTTCTGTGCCTTTTATAAAAACACAAAGTCTGTGTAGGTTACATTTAAATATGTATTTATTACATATTGGGGTCTTATATTATAATAACTATTCCACTCCTGGTGTTTAAAAGCATGTAAGGGTGCCAAGTGACCGGCTGGACTTCATTTCCCAACATACTTTGCATTACCAGCCGGCCACCGAGCACTCCGTTCACACCAGGAAGTGTTTCGCCGAAAAAACGATCTGCGCATGCGCGCAGCGTTCCGATCACGTGATCGGAACCAACAACTAATTACATTGTCCCAAAGCTTCGTTTTTATCATATGTATATATTTTAAGCCTAATCAGGCTTATAGCAATGCATTTATCATGTTTAAAAGTTATTTTGATATGTATTTTAAATTTTGATTGTAATTTCCTCTGTGATTGGTGCATCAAATTTTGGCGCCATTTTCAAACCCTTGTGAGCCTATATATACAACCTTTTGCCAGGTGTACTGTTCTTTTACCATTTTGAAAAAACCTTAAAGGTGAAACGCGTAAATGGTTATTATAAGTGTATTTTAGTCAATAAAAGTTATTTTTTGGTTACCTTCAATATAGGACCAATTCTCTACTTATTTTATTGTACTATATACTCTTTAATTTATTTATTTTTTACTCCTGGCATATTTTTACTATATATAATTATTTTAAATTACTCCAAAAATTTTATTTTTATTTCTTTTTAATTTTATTTTATACTTTTACTGTATTATTTTATTTTATTATCCACCACTGGAGTGCATCCCGTCTAAAGAAATCCTGAGGTGGGGATAATTCCACCAGCGCTGTGGGAATAGAGCAGTATCTGTCTGCTCTATCTTTGTAAGTATAACTGATTTTTACATAATACTGTGTTGTTCAAACTGAGAGCACTATCTGCTGTTTTATATATCTCGTGGACACCTACCATCCAATACTGGAAAGGCGGACCCATCTCCCCAGCATAACGAATATTGCACATCCGAGTAGGTCCTAGCCTACACCAAAGAAACTTCTAACCGGACGGACAGACCAACTGTTCAGTATATCCGATAGTGGGGATCAAACCACTAAGTGCCTTCTCTCCGAGAGCTGGATAAAGCTCCAACAAATGTGAGTGAAATACCTTTTCCTTTGAATATATATTACTCTTTGGACATACAATATTTCACCATTGGAAGCCTTTCTTCTCCCATTTTTTGTCTTCACATATATGGACCACCCACCACAAGGACGGAGTGACATTTGAGGACTTATATTATATCACTGCACATCAGTGAGATTGTTTTAACTTATACTTTTCTTATATGTGGATGAACTTATTGTTTTTTACCTTTATTTATTTTTACTTTTTTTTGTTTATTCTTTGCTAAGCGCAGCCCTCAACTCCTTTTCTCTAGCTATATATAAATACCAAATACCAATACCAAACCAAACAATGGTTACCATTCAGGTGCATCTAGAAGCCTTTGTTTATCCTGTGAGAAGTATTAATATCAAGAACCAGTTCATCTCTATTGTATTGACTCTACTCTATTTACAGCAAGGACCCACAAATGTGTACACTAGCTGTTAGCCTATAACTCTC
>OW240913.1:167225856-167480538 GCA_933207985.1 Pelobates cultripes | reverse complement strand
GATTCCTGCTCATTGAGCGGATGATCGAAGGTGATAGATGCTTCTTCGATTTTACATGAGCCTTCTTCAACGTTGAAGGGATACACAGATAGGATAGTGAATAATCCTTCTGGGGAGGAATGGAATATTTGAACGACAATTTCATCCTCAGTTAAGTATTCTTCAGGGATGAGGCCTATAATTTGGTTTTGGAAACCAAATGTATAGTACTCAGCATCCAATGCTAGACCTAATAATGTTCCTTTTGGTAAAGTAACACTATTGGGTGTAACATTGTTGACCATGATATAGGTGGGATTCTTACCAATACTTACCATTGGTGTATGTGTTACCACCATCCCTAATTGTTGTATCCTGTTGGACAAACAGATTAGGGCATCAGAGTTTTCCAATCTCTGACCCTCCTTGACCTGTAGGGGTAAAAGAAAATTACTTGTCCCCTGTGGAATGGTTATGTCATCAGGAACTTGGATACTTACCGCATATGGGAGTATTTGTCCTGATTTCAGGGCGTTTTCCTCGTGAAGGTATCCACAAGGATTACCTTTTAACCTTGTCCACAAATTGGAATTAATCAGGTCAAGGTGTATGGCAAAGCGATGTATGACATCATTGCCGACGTAAACCTGATAGCGAGGTTCGTCTATCACTAAGAATAAATGTTTAACGGTCTTATTTCCGATGGAAATAGATAGTAAACATTTTGCTATCACATTGTAACTCTCTGATTCGCCATCCAGGTTCTGGATCCACCTGTCATGTGGGGAAGCATACCTGATCATTTTAGGATTAGCGATCTGCTTTAACAGACTTCTGCTAATATAGCTGTTCTCACTCTGTAAGTCCAGCTTTGCATTCCTACTTCTTCCTAAGTCATTTATTTGCATAGGAAAGAATAAGTTGTTATTAACCCTTTCAATTCTGGCAAGGAATTGAGCATGACCTGCCAGATCTACAGATTCAACATAGTCCCTGTGGAGAGAAATGGTTAAAACATCACCTTCCAGAGAGACATTCTGGATCCTCTCTGGAGCAATTCTTACGGAATGCTCATCTACAGGTGCGATTGCATCATTCACCTGCAGGATAGTCACGTCAGGTGACTGACTATTTCTAAAATGTACCTCAATTGAGTCAGGTCTTTCTTCTATCACATGGCAGTTACGATCAGATTGTACATGTGATTTCTCATAGGTTATGGGAACCTTAGCTTGTGACCATACAATTCCATTCACACAGTCAATAATTGTGTTAAGTCTTCTGAGTATGTCTATACCCAGAATCAGTCGGTCATAGGGGAGATCTACCACTATTACCGGGTGTCTAAAGGTTTTGTTACCTATTTTAAACTTTAACCATGTATTGCCAATAACATGAAGGGCATTTCCTCCTACACTCAACAGAGCATTGGGGAAATCTCTTAGCTTCGGCTTATCCGTTGCTAAGTCCATTACCTGCTGGAAGTAGGTATTGGATAAGATAGTGGCTTGTGAACCAGTATCTATTAACCCTTTAAAAGGCTGGGGTAGCGAATCCTGTATTTCTACAGACATGTAGTACCTTCCTTCATGTTCTTCTAATTCACATAAGAATTTAGAATGTGTCAACATATTACTTGTTTTCCATACATTACCTGTCACAGCAGTAGTTTCTACCTGTACTGAGGAATGCTCAGTCTTACCCACAGGCCCATCCTTTTTAGGAATAACTTGAACTGTCAAGCGGGAACTAGTGGTCGGCATCTCATCAGTTAACCCTTTCAGGTCTGGATCCTGGAAACTAGTGACTGCTGGGGCTACTTTAGCCTTTGGCTGAAATGAAAAAACAGAGGAACACGTTGCGCCTCCTTCACCCGGAAGTGAAGTGACGGGATAGGCAATAGGTTTCCTAACACAACTATTGTTTATTTGACTGTTAGTACCTGGAAAGGAAACAGGGTTAGGCATTACATCTACTGATAACCTAGCCTGTTTAGTCACAGTGGCTATTATTGCTGCGGCACCTGTGGTTGTTGCTGCGGTTGCACAGGTAGTTCTACAATTGGAGCTATCCCTAAAAAAGGATTGAGAGCAAAGACTCGGTTAATCTTTGTCATTTCCTCCATTAATTTGCCCATCTGGTCTGTCAATTGACCAACCTGACGACGCAAATTATTTCCCCCATTGCCGTTTTGTCTTTGCCCATTAGAATTTGGCTGGGATGGCTGAGACTGTTGGGAGTTATTGGAAGCAGATTGGTTATTTGTTTCCATATCTCCTATTTCCCTGAGGATTCCTTCTCCATTGGGAATTGCCTTGGTTCTTATTAACCCAGGGGCGTTTATTCCCATTGGCATTGGATTTTTCAGAGTTATTAGAGGAATTTGCAGAATTGCTTCTGGCGTTTTCCTGTTTCTGAGGTTTTGGTGTTTTCAAAACCTCAGAATAGGTCCTCTTTTTCTGTTGGGTTTCTAGACCTAACTGAATTTTAGTCTCTGACACCATTTTATCACCAGGTTTCTTAACCTTAAGCTGATTTTCGTCATGTGCATGGTGTATAGTGTACAACTTCATGCATTGACTGACTAGCCATTCTAATGGTAACTTACAATCGTAATCTCTTGCGAGATTCATTTGTATGTTTACTGGCATGGCATGAAAATACAGATCTTTGAAGTCTGTGCTTTCATACCTGGGTTTTCTTTGGGCCACGGAGTATGCATTTTTCAGAATTATTAAAAATTCTCTGGGGCTTTGATCTGGACGGCACTTTAAATTATAAAGCGCCTTCTTTGCAGAGGCAATGGTTTTATACTTACCATATTCCATGATTATTTCATATTTCATCTTGGACCAGGACATTAACTGTATAGCTTGAAGACTTTCTAGATAAACACGGCACATTGAATCAAAGGTCCATGTAATGAACCATTTCTTATGAATGTCATCATACATGCCCAATGAATTCATTGCTCTATCATAATTTTCCAGATGTTCAGATATGTTTCCTGAACCTCTAGAAAATTGTGGGACAGTCTCTCTAAGGAATTTGATGACCTTTGGTGTTTCATAAACAGGCGTCGTTGATTTACGACCTCTGTTTCTGTGTTTTGGTAAACGTCTATGCGAACTGTCTGCTGAATAGGAATTAGACCCGTACAACAGTGCAGATGGCATATCAGTTACATGGCCGTCAGAGTGGACAGTGCAATCACTTTCACTCCCATCACTCTGAGCTTCTTGTTCACTGTCACAATTCTGATCAGCATCAGAATCCTGCCAGTGTACAGAACCATGTCTGTTTTCATTCCTATCATCTTGAATTGGACTCTCCCTCTCAAGTTTGGCCAAGACAGCTTTTTCAAACTGTTCTGCCCAAGATTGCCAAGATGGCTTGGTAATGTCATGAGATGGGGAATCTTGTTCCACAGGTGATTTTTTAGAATTACTCACATCTTTACTTACAGACTGTTTTATGAAAACCTGGTTTGGTGTGGGAAAATCATAATAAGGAGGGGATTTACAGATAGTCTTTTCTTGCATTTTTGTGCAACTTTTTGGCACAGAATGATGACTACCAACCTCACTGTCTAATTTCTGACTCTCCTTTTCATATTCATCCAATTGCATTTTAAGCTGATTTATTTCCTGTGCATATTTATCCATCAAAGCTTTCATTTCTTTTTCATGATCAGCCTGACGAGTTTTATGCTCAGCAAGTAAATCTTGGTATTTCCCATTTTGAATGCCCAAATCGTCACTGTACGTGTCCACTTTGGCATTCAATGACTTGTTTTCATCACACACCTTAAGAAGTGCTGTCATAAAGAAAGGCCAAGAGTGTATTATGAACGCCATTTTCCTTTCTATGTTCTTTTGTTCAGCAATTTCTTTAAGATATATGATGATGTGTTCATCAGTTAGAATGGTGTGTTTAGCTTCCCATTCTATGCTTTTCAACCAAACCTCATAGGTTGCATCATTTTTCATATGTTTATGAATATGAACTAGAGCATGTTTTCTTAGGTCTTCAATTATTTCAGTATTATCTGTTACAGATTTATCACTGCCACTGGCCATTTTTATTTTTATTTTATTGATTAATCTCAATACAAAACTCTTTTCTATATTAAGATTAAATTGCATGAATTACACCAATATTATTATTATATATGAAATACAATTTCAACTTAAACGATCTCAGCACCGTGCCTCCAATATGTGGGGATATTTATGGGATAATAATAGTAACAGTGAGAATTGCCCACTAATTCAATTCTCAGATCCCAAAGAACGTTTATCGTGTTAAGTGGAATGTATTTCATATAAATAATCACAATGTATAAAAATAGATTTTATTTATATGACAAATTAATTAATAATAACATGTAACATGCATGACAATAATCAATGAATATTCAGTATAAAATGGTATGCAATACAAAGGAAATGCTATTTAGCCATTGAAACGTAATACCCATTCCCTTGTATTGCATACCATTTTATACGGAATATTCATTGATTATTGTCATGCATGTTACATGTTATTATTAATTAATTTGTCATATAAATAAAATCTATTTTTATACATTGTGATTATTTATATGAAATACATTCCACTTAACACGATAAACGTTCTTTGGGATCTGAGAATTGAAATAGTGGGCAATTCTCAACTGTTTACTATTATTATCCCATAAATATCCCCACAAGTGTAGTTCAGCATGTGGGTCACGTTACATTTTAACATAGGACCCCTTATTTGATAGCAGCTTCACAAGTCTTGCATCCATTGAACTTGTGAGTTTTTGGACAATTTCTGCTTGAATTTGTTTGCAAGATGTCAGAATAGCCTCCCAGAGCTACTGTTTGGATGTAAAGTGCCTCCCATCTCATAGATCTTTTGCTTGAGGATGCTCCAAAGGTTCTCAATAGGATTGAGGTCAGGGGAGGATGGAGGCCACACCATGACGTTCTCTCCTTTTATCCCCATAGCAGCCATTGATGCAGAGGTATTCTTTGCAGCATGAGATGGTGCATTGTCATGCATGAAGATGATTTTATTATGGAAAGCATAGTTCTTCCTTCTGTGCCAGGGAAGAAAGTGGTCAGTCAGAACCTCTACATACTTTGCAGAGGTCATCTTTACACCTTCGGGGACCCTAAAGGGGCCGACCAGCTCTCTTCCCATGATTCCGGCCCAAAACATGACTCCACCACCGCCTTGCTGACGTCGCAGCCTTGTTGGAACAGGGTGGCCGTACACCAACCATCCACTACTCCATCTATCTGGACCATCCAGGGTTGCACGGCACTCATCAGTGAACAGGACAGTTTGAAAATTAGTCTTCATGTATTTTTCTGCCCAATGCAGCCGTTTCTGCTTGTGAGCATTGGTTAGTGGTGGCCGAATAGAAGGTTTATGCACAGTTGCAAGACTCTGGAGGATTCTACACCTTGATGTCCGTGGGACTCCAGAGGCACCAGCAGCTTCAAATATCTGTTTGCTGCTATGCAATGGTATTTTAGCAGCTGCTCACTTGATCTGATGCATGGATCTGGCAGAAATCTTCCTCAATGTGCCTTTATCTGCACAAACCCGTCTGTGCTCTGAATCAGTCACAAATCTCTTAATAGTGTGATGATCACACTTAAGTTTTCATGAAATATCTAATGTTTTCATACTTCGTCCAAGGCATTGAACTATTTCACTCTTTGTGGCAGCAGAGAGATCCTTTTTCTTCCCCATATGGCATGAAAATGGTGCTCTGCTTAATAATGTGGAACACCCTCCTTAAATTGGGCTCACCTGGCAATCTAATTATCACAGGTAAAAACCAAAGAAAAACAAGTTACCTGCGCTCTCTCCTTAATCCCTATGAATTTTTAAACAAATGGAGGTTTTTAGTTACCTCCAATGGCCATGAGAGGGTAAGCCCACCTGCCAACATCAAGGCAGACCCCCCTAGGTGGGTCCTAACTCTAACCATTCACCTTGCTTCCTTGAGCCTCTGGCAAAGACATCTCTAATCAGACAGAAGGTTTTTTTTGTTTTTATATACACCACTATACGTTTATTAACCTTTAATATGGAACACATGGGATGGGCAGCAGCATAGTAACAAAGCTGTGTGATACAAAAAGTGGATACAAATGCAAAAAGATAAGTCCTGCGCTCACTCCCATCACTACTGGGCGGCAACAATGACTACAGTACACATCAATATATAGTAAAAACCAAAGAAAAACAAGTTACCTGCGCTCTCTCCTTAATCCCTATGTATTTTTAAACAAATGGAGGTTTTTAGTTACCTCCAATGGCAATGAGAGGGTAAGCCCAACTGCCAACGTCAAGGCAGGCCCTCTAGGTGGGTCCTAACGCTAACCATTAACCTTGCTTCCTTGAGCCTCTGGCAAAGACACACATTCCGAGATTGTTTTCAGTGATCAAAAGAGCCCTGAGACACAATGCCATCCATGAGTTAAACTGAAAAACAAAATATTTAATCTTTGTGACACTTAAATAGAATTTGCATAATAATTTGGAACAGGGTGTATGTATGTATATATAAATATCTTTTATATAATGTCATACTAAGTGTATTTTTATTAATATATACATAAAAATACACAGAGTAAAATTACACACACACATATATATATATATATATATATATATATATTATATGTATATATGTATATTATTATAAAAAATAAATAGTAATTAAAAATAAATACAAAAATGTAAAAATAATAAAAAAATTTAATTATATATATGTGATTTTATTCTAACTGTATTTTGATATTATTATTATATATATATATATATATATATATATATATATATTTAAATCAAAATAAACTTAGAATGAAATTATATATATCTATGTGTATATAAATATATAAATAAAAATAATATGAAATATACATATGCCCATTTACATAATTACATAAATAATTTCATAAATATACACGTAGACATCAAATATATAAATATGTATATATATTTAAATTCTATGTGCATAGTTATGTTATATTTTTACATAATTAAGTAATTTTATTGATTGCAATTTAGGGGATCTGCCTGAAAACCCAGGCCGAAAGTCAAGAGAATTTAATTTGCTAGCACTATATTTAATCCTATAATTTTCCAAGACACCCTAAAACCTGTACATGGGGGGTTCTGTTTTACTCAGTAGACTTTGCTGAACACAAATATTAGTGTTTCAAAACAGTAAAACATATCACAGCGCTGATATTGTCAGTGAAAGTGACGTTTTTTGCAGGGTCAAATATAAGGCTTGATTTTCAGTTTTTTTCACATTCAAATTTGCCAGATTGGTTATGTTGCCTTTGAGAGTGTATATGGTAGCTTAGGAATGAGAATTACCCCCCATGATGGCATACCATTTGCAAAAGAAGACAACCCAAGGTATTGCAAATGGGGTATGTTCAGTCTTTTTTAGAAGCAACTTAGTCACAAACACAAGCCAAAGTTAGCGTTCATAATTGTTTTTTGCATTTTTAACACACAAATATAAATGCTATCTTTGGCCAGTGTTTGTGACTAAGTGGCTACTAAAAAAAGACTGGTCATACCCCATATTGAATAACCTGGGTAGTCTACTTTAAAAAAAAAATAAAATATGTAAATGTAAGGTGTGATTCAGAGATTTATGACAGATAACAGTGTTACAATGTCACGATTGATAAATTTTAAAAATATATATTTTGAAACAGCAATGTCCTACTTGTACTTATAGCCGTATAACTTGCAAAAATAAGCTATGAACATGTTAAGATTGGTTATTTCTAAACTCAGGACAAAACAGTATGTAATGTGTGGGTGCAGTAAATGAGTAAGAGGAAAATTACAGGTAAAAACAAATAGACATGAGCAATTAGTTTCGGGACGAATATGAATTCGGACAAATTTTGGGCAAATCGGACATTCGGGTACTTCTGAATGTCCGAATAGCCGAAGTGCCGAATTGCCGAATTACCGAGGTCCCGAAGTTCAGAAATTACTGAATTTCCGAAGTGTCGAAGTTGCAGAAGTGCCAAATTGTCGAAGTTCCGAAGCACAGTATTACCTAAGAACTAATATACTTACCCAGTGGAAGAAGAAGAATGTTACACTGTATACAATTTTAAATAAAAAGTATACAAACATAGCCAGGATTCAGCTGCAAGCGTTTGCAACACTTACAACAATCAAGTAACATACATTCATATAAAATGTAAGTTACTTGGCCAGTCATGTAATAACAGGAATGAGCGGTGGGTGGGGGCCCTAAAATACTAATTAGGGGGGGGGCCTAATGTCCTCCCCCCTGGCCCCCACCCCTGAGTGGTGGTTGGGGGCCCTAAATAAAAAAAATAACCCCCCCTCCCCGGGTGACTAGTGGTCCCGAAACCCCTAGTCACCGCTTCCCCCCCAAAATTAACCCCTACCTACCCCCCTCACCCTTAAAATAATGAGGGGGGACCATTTAACTAAGTACCTGAAAAAAAACCAAAAAACTTACCATTTGATGTTTTCTTTCTTCTAAAATCTTCTTTTTTTAGCCCCCAAAAAGGCCAAATAAAAATCCATAATAACCGACACACTTAAACCCCCCCCCCAAAAAAAAGGAGCACAAAAAAAAAAATCCATCTTCACCCGGCGAGGGCTCTGCGCAGACTGAGCTCTGTAGGGCAGAGAAAGGCTTATAAAGCCTTGCCCCACCCTGCAATTAGGCTCAGAGCACTTTGATTGGTGGGTTTAAGCCATCCAATCAGAGTGCTCTGACAGGTAAATGAAGAGACTGACAAGTTAATATCTACATTTACCTGTCACAGCACTCTGATTGGTTGGTTTTAAATCCACCAATCAGAGTGCTCTGTGTCATTTTACACAGCGTGGGAAAGTTCTTTGGAATTTTCCCATGCTGTGTAATTTGACTCATAACACTCTGATTGGTTGCTTAATCCACCAATCATTAGGTCCCCCCCCTAATTAGTATTTAGGGCCCCCACCCACTACGGCCCCCACCCACTGCTCAGCTCGGGAGGGGGGACACATTTTTAATATATATATATTTTTTTAACAGTGAGCAGCCACTGTCTCTTTAATAGACATGCCACTACTTGCGGTATAGTGAGTAGGGGCACAATTTACTAATACTAAGTAATTTTTACTTAGGATTAGTAAATTTGGCTGAAAGACCAATTTACGTCTTTCAGCCTTTTGGTAGATTACGCCCTAATACCGTGGGAATTAGGGAGTTATCTACCAAGCGGCTGCAAGAGAAGTTACGAAATTCCAAAGTCGCGAAGTGTCGAAGTGCCGAATTGCCAAGTTCCCAAAGTTCCGAAATTACCACATTTCTGAAGGGTCGAAGTGTCGAAGTGCCGAATTGCCGAAGTGCCGAATTGCCGAGGTCCCGAAGTTCTGAAATTACAGAATTTCTGAAGTTTAGAAGTTGCCGAAGTTCCGAAGTGTCGAAGTGCCGAATTGCCGAAGTCCAGAATTTCAGAATGCCGAAACGAAAATGTAAAAACGTCCCTGGTCCTTAACGGTAAGAAAATTTAAAAATGGTCTAGTCACTAAGGGGTTAAGGAGAATGTTAAATTTTAGGTCAAAATAACCAAATTGGAAACATTCTCCAAGTTAGCTATATTTTGGGGAATGAATAGGACATTCCACTGATAATTACATTTAGATATTGTGCTTACCAGAGAGCAATGTGTAGCTTAACAGTTACAGGACCACGATAGGCACCCAGACCACTTCAGCTCAATGAAGTGGTCTGGGTGCCAGGTCCATCTAGGGTTAACCCTGCAGCTGTAAACATAACAGTTTCAGAGAAACTGCTATGTTTACAATAGGGTTAATCCAGCCTTTAGTGGCTGTCTCACTGACAGCCGCTAGAGGCGCTTCCGCGCTTCTCACTGTGAAAATCACAGTGAGAAGACGCTGACGTCCATAGGAAAGCATTGAGAAATGCTTTCCTATGGACTGATTGAATGCGCGAGCGGCTCTTGCCGTGCATGCGCATTCAGAGCTGACGTCGGAAGAAGGAGGAGAGTTCCCCAGCGCCGAGGTAGCCGGCGCTGCAGAAAGGTAAGAGTTTAACCCCTTCAGCCCCCTTAAGCTGAGTTTGTTTTCCTGGCACTATAGTGGTCCTTTAATTCTAATAGATACCTGAATTCTATATTTTCATCCAGATGGTTTACAAATAACGGTCCCAGTTTAATTATTCCTGGTAATTTACATCGTAAGGTTTCTTTTTGATGATTTTAGTATGAAAATACACTTTTTTTTTTAATGCTGCATCTAGCTGTTGATCCAACTCAGTTTTGATTAGCCTTAGTGGGCCTCCTTGTGGTCATTTTTGAGAACAACCGAGTTTAACCAGTTCAGCAGCTCTAATGCCTCCAAGGTATTATACTGTAATGATTTGCTTGCTGTTGATATTTCCAATTTGGTATTTAATTTACCTTAATAAAGATGATTACACAGCCACTCATTTAACCACTCAGTATGTGCAGCAAATGCAAAAGAATTCAATAGCCACTTAAAAAAAAAAATCACTGCCATTAAGAGACCTATAATGTTGCTCCATTGCAAAGACAACAGTAACATTATTATAGTGTCATGTTGGGCATCATTACATCCTAGTGATGTAATGACATAAGATTCTGCAGTGTTTCCAGTAATGTAGGAAAAGAGTACTTAGTTTTCGAGTGTCTGGAATATGGATAAGGGAAAGGGATCATAATGTTAAAGGATCACTATAGTGTCTGGAAAACAAACTAGTTTTCCTGACACTATATAACCCTTAGGTACCCCCCACCCTCAGGGCCCCCCTCCCGCTGGGCTGATGGGATTAAAACCCCTTCAGCTACTTACTTTAATCCAGCGCCGGGCTCCCTCAGAGCTGGTGACCTCTCCTCCCACTCTGACGTCAGCTCCCGAGTGGAGCGGGATGCGCATGTGCGGCTAGAGCCATGCACGCATTAAAAACGCCCATAGGAAAGCATTGTTTAATGCTTTCCTATGGACGTTCTGCAAGCTGAATGTGATTTTCACATTCAGTGTCGCAGAAGCACCTCTAGCGGCTGTCAGGAAGACAGCCATTAGAGGCTGGATTAACCCTGCAATGTAAATATAGCAGTTTCTCTGAAACTGCTATATTTACATCTGAAGGGTTAAAACCTGGAGGACCTGGCACCCAGACCACTTCATTGAGCTGAAGTGGTCTGGGTGACTATAGTGGTCCTTTAACCCCTTAACGACACATGACATGTGTGACATGTCATGATTCCCTTTTATTCCAGAAGTTTGGTCCTTAAGGGGTTAAAGGGACACTATAAGTACCAAAACCACTTAGGTTAAGTTTAAACTTCCTTTATTGCACCTTCTGTTTAATTTAACATTTCTTATCTCCTGTTTTGGTAATACAGTTGCAAGAAAAAGTATGTGAACCTTTTGGAATGATATGGATTTCTGCACAAATTGGTCATAAAATGTGATCTGATCATCATCTAAGTCACAATAGACAATCACAGTCTGCTTAAACTAATAACACACAAAGAATGAAATGTTGCCATGTTTTTATTGAACACACCATGTAAACATTCACAGTGCAGGTGGAAAAAGTATGTGAACCCGTAGACTAATGACATCTCCAAGAGCTAATTGGAGTGAGATGTCAGCCATCTGGAGTCCAATCCCTGCCCTATAAAAACACACACCAGTTATGGGTTTGCTTTCCACAAGAAGCATTGCCTGATGTGAATGATGCCTCGCACAAAAGAGTTCTCAGAAGACCTACGATTAAGAATTGTTGACTTGCATAAAGCTGGAAAGGGTTATAAAAGGCCTTGCTGTTCATCAGTCCACGGTAAGACAAATTGTCTATAAATGGAGAAAGTTCAGCAATGCTGCTACTCTCCCTAGAAGTGGCCGTCCTGTAAAGATGACTGCAGGAGCACAGCGCAGACTGCTCAATGAGGTGAAGAAGAATGCTAGAGTGTCACCTAAAGACTTACAAAAGTCACTGGCAAATGCTAACATCCCTGTTAGCGAATCTACAATACGTAAAACACTAAACAAGAATGGATTTCATGGGAGGATACCACAGAGGAAGCCACTGCCGTCCAAACAAAACATTGCTACATGTTTACAGTTTGCACAAGAGCACCTGGATGTTCCACAGCAGTACTGGCAAAATATTCTGTGGACAGATGAAACCAAAGTTGAGTTGTTTGGAAGAAACACACAACACTAAGTGTGGCGAAAAAAAGGCACAGCACACCAACATCAAAACCTCATCCCAACTGTGAAGTATGGTGATGGGGGCATCATGGTTTGGGGCTGCTTTGCTGCATCAGGGCCTGGACGGATTGCTATCATCGAAGGAAAAATGAATTCCCAAGTTTATCAAGACATTTTGCAGGAGAACTTAAGGCCATCTGTCTACCAGCTGAAGCTCAACTGAAGATGGGTGTTGCAACAGGACAATGATCCAAAGCATAAAAGTAAATCAACAACAGAATGGCTTAAACAGAAGAAAATACACCTTCTGAAGTGGCACAGTCAGAATCCTGACCTCAACCCGATTGAGATGCTGTGGCATGACCTCAAGAAAGCGATTCACACCAGAGATCCCAGGAATATTACTGAACTGAAACAGTTCTGTAAAGAGGAATGGTCAAGAATTACTTGACCGTTGTGCATGTCTGATCTGCAACTACAGGGAACGTTTAGTTGCAGTTATTGGTGCCAAAGGAGGTTCAACCAGTTATGAAATCCAAGGGTTCACATACTTTTTCCACCTGCACTGTGAATGTTTACATGGTGTGTTCAATAAAAACATGGCAACATTTCATTCTTTGTGTGTTATTAGTTTAAGCAGACTGTGATTGTCTATTGTTGTGACTTAGATGATGATCAGATCACATTTTATGACCAATTTGTGCAGAAATCCATATCATTCCAAAGGGTTCACATACTTTTTATTGCAACTGTATATCACAATACTCCCCTGAGTATAAGCACTAGCTCTTATAAGAGCTGTTCCAGCTATGCTCTCTGGACTAGGAGAGGTCTACCCACTGGAAGCTGGATCCTGGTCTTGGGTCCAGGGTGGGTGGAGGACGGCAAGACCCCAACCAAGCTGCAGCGGTTCGTGGGGTTTACGGTGGTTATGGTGTTCCAGTGCAGTGCTTTTTTTACTCGCAAGTACTAGGAAGCAGCGATGGATGGAGGTACTCGGTCGGGGTGCTAGGCAGTCTGTCACAGGAGCTGACAGGGGTTTTGCAAAGTTTACAAATTTGTGCAATACATTAAAAAAAAATAAAAAGAAATAAAACTGTCACGTGTGCGTAAGGTCTATTGCTGTTATTCCTTCAATCCTCCACTAGTCCTAATTCCAGATGTGCTGAATATAGTGAAAGTATTCCCTTTGTGTAGAGTTTCCCCAATATAATGGACGCAACCAGTCGTATTGGGTAAAAGCAGCAATCTAAACTTTATTAGGCCACACTTGGCTTCTTATATAGTGCCCCTAGCATAGGGTTTCTAATACAAAATCACAGGGGTTTCCTTCCCATAAGCCATTGTGTTTGAGAGATAATTGAGCTCCAATGAAGCTCATCCAATTATCTCTCAAATAGGAAAACTTACATACAATTTTTACATATCACAAAAATACATGACAAAAGCATCGGAACCCCACAAAAATTATATTCCCTAATAGCCCCGATCTAAGCACACAACATATCCAAAAAGAGCTCAGATCGATTCGGTAAAATGAAAGTTATGTGAATGCATATGTGAACTGGCTGCCTGGTAGAGGTGGTATTGTCAATTTTAAAAGGGGTTAATTTGATTGTATGGGAGGTCAGAACTTACAACCTAAATTCCTCTTTGAAGCTGGGACCCCAGCAGAACTACTGTGCAAGGTTTGAGAAGTCACACATAAGTGGCCTGGAAGTCTGGTTTCAGTATAAACTAACTCTCTTATTTGCCATATGTCTTGATTCCCTCTTAGATAAGGAGTCATTTGATATGAACAAGCCTTGTGATCCAATATCATATCCAAAGAGACATTAATACCTATCCACAAATTAATACTCAATCCTCATTTTTATCATATTTAGAATGGGACAAGCACACTGTTCCAATCAAGCCTAAACATGATTTACGAACAAGGGGACCCCACAGAATCTATTCGGTAACCGAACAGAAGGGAACAATTCCATTAGAATGCAGGGAAACATTAGATGAAACAAAGTATAATTAAGGGGACACGTATGAGGAGTCCCATCTCCCGTTACAAATACATTTTAAATATTTTGCAGGTGTTTTAAAAAAACACCACCACATTTTTGGAGAGGGGGAGGAGGGGGTGCCAAGCACAGGATCTGCCCCAGGTGCCAAATGCTCTAGGTATGCCCCTGCTTACATTTATTCAAACTAAGAACCGATTACAACATCAAGTCTCTCCATGTATGCTTCATACTGGTCATTAACTATCTGGACCTATTTAGCATACATGGTCAACTGGGTCATTTAATATACTGATTCAATTTTCCTTGGTATTGGTACTTTGTGGTTTTGGTTTTAGGTTATTGAACCTCTGTACACCTTTTGCCCCTTTTCTCTTCTCTTATACTTACTGTAAATTTCTAGCCTTTATCTTTCATAAACTACTTGTAAATACAACCTCACCATGTAATGATTTAACAAAAATAAAGCCATATGTGAAAAACTAAGTACACCTTATGTGCCAATAGCTTGTAGAACCACTTTAGAAGCAATAACTTGAAGTACTCATTTTCTGTATGACTTTATCAGCCTCTCACATTGTTGTGGAGGAATTTTGTCCCACTCTTCTTTACAACATTGCTTCAGTTCATTGAGGTTTGCTGGCATTTGTTTATGAACAGCTCTCTTAAGGTCCAGCCACAGCATTTCAATTGGGTTGAGGTCTGGACTTTGACAGGGCCATTGCAACACCTTGATTATTTTCTTTTTCAGCCATTCTGTTGTAGATTTGCTGGTGTGCTTGGGCTTATTGTCCTGTTGCATGACCCAATTCCGGTCAAGCTTTAGCTATTGGACACATGGCCTCACATTTGACTCTTGAATACTTTGGTATACAGAGCATGTCAACTCACTGTCTGTCAGGTTCCCAGATCCTGTGGCTGCAAAACAAGACCAAATCATTACTTCTCCACCACTGTTAAAACAGTAAAAAATGGTGAGAGCACAGAGAAACAATAATTACCCTTATATTCAATATAAAACCTGTAAAAACACAATGGGAAAAACAGGCATAGGGTAATAACGTACAAATAATATATGAATGAGTAAATACTTGAATAAACTCACATATTCATGAGCCACTTAATATGGAAGCTGGCTCAGACTAGGAACATTGAATGGATTAGTGAGGTGGTCGTTGTAATCCAACTGCTTAATTGCTTGCTCCTTCTTGCTTTACAAAATCCAGGATGCAGGATCTTTAATGAAAACCTTTATTCGGTATAGCAGCAAAAAAAGACAGCAGCAGTAAAAATTAAAATTCAGCAATTCCACCTCTGCACACCATTTTTTACTGTTTTAACCATTTATTTATGTGAGGTGGAGTGACCCACATTGCTGGTGATTGTAGCACTTTGTCTTATATTGTTTTTTTCACCATATATACACTTATTCTCCACCACTGTGCTTCACAGTTGGTATGAGGTGTTTGTGCTGATATGCTTTGTTCTGTTTTTGCCAAACTTGGCGCTGTGCATTATGGCCAAGCATCACCACATTTGTTTTGTCTGTCCAAAGGACATTGTTTCAGAAGTCTTGTGGTTTGTTCAAATGCAACTTTGTAAACCTAGGCTTTCTCCTGGCAACCCTTCCAAACAAAACATACTTTTCAGTCTTTTTTTAATTGTACAGTCATGAACTTTAACATTTACCATGATAATTGAGGTATGAGATATGCCTATTTGTTTTTTTGCAATTCCTCAGAGCATTGCACTCTCTGACCCTGAGGTGAATTTGCTGGGACATCCACTCCTGGGAAGATTGGAAAATGTTTTTTTTTTGCAGCATTTATAGTTATACCTATGGGATGGCAACATTCCCCTTTATATGCGGTGCTTTTTACAAATAGTGCACTAGGCCAGCGGTTCCCAAAGTGTGGGTCGCGACCCACTGGTGGGTAGCAGGGCAATTCCCAGTGGGTCGCGCTGACCCACACATCCAGGGCTGCAGGGGACTTGGGCAAACAGACTGACACCAGGAGGGAGCCCGGCTGCTTGCCCTGTATGCCGCCGGGCACCCTCCAATCAGTCTGCCCAGCCGCTCCGGTCTGCAGCTCTGCCGGGTGCAGAGCTGCAGACCGTGTGATAGAAGTCTCACGAGCTCCCAGAGCGTTACCATGGCATCACTCTGAGAACTCGCAAGACTTTTATTACACAGTCTGCAGCTCTGCACCCGGCGGAGCTCAGACCGGAGAGTTACCCCACCGGACCACCAGGGAGACACGGGACCACCAGGGAATTCAATGAAGGTAGGACACAGCCCCCAGACATCCGCCTCCCCCCCATGTAACCCCTTCACCCCCTGCCCTCTCCCATGTAACCCCTTCACTCCCTGCCCTCCCCATGTAACCCCTTCACCCCCTGCCCTCCCCATGTAACCCCTTCACTCTCTGCCCTCCCCCATGTAACCCCTTCACTCCCTGCCCTTCCCACACTGTAACCCCTTCACTCCCTGCACCCCTCCCCACACTGTAACATCTTCATTCCCTGCCCTCCCCACACTGTAACATCTTCACTCCCTGCCCTCCCCACAATTTAACCACTTCACTCCTGGCCCCCCCCCACACTGTAACCCATTCCTCCCGCCCCCACTGTAACCTTTTCTCCCCCTGCCCGCCCACTGTAACCCTTTCTCACTTTGCCCACACACTGCCCCCCACACTGTTACCAGCACACACACTACCTCCCACACTGTCACCCTCACCTCTCCCACAAACTGTCACCCTCACCTCCTGTCTCTGTGTGTATGTGTATCTGTGTGTCCTTTTGTGTCAGTGTGTGTGTATTTGTGTGTCTGTGTGTATTGTGTGTCAGTGTGTATCTGTGTACATGAGTGTCTGTTTATCTATGTGTGGAAAACTAGTCATTGTGTGTATTGCTGTGTCAGGGTGTGTATTTGTGTGTCTGTGTATGTCTCTGTATGTGTGTGTATATGTGTGTGTGTATATTCACACATACTCCATATAAAAAAACATGCTTACATTTAAACACACATTGTGTATATGTATATTTTATAAACACAATACACACACTGCATCCACTACACACACACACACACACACACACACACACTGCATCCACTACACACGTACTGCAAACGCAAACATTACATACAAACAAAACCTGGCATTAAAACACTAAAAATTATCTACAAACACCCCTTCATTCAAACACCAACACTCAAAAAGCACACCTGCATTTCAAGTCCGACACTACATACAAACACCCATGCATTCAGACGCAAACATTACAAACAAGTACACAACTACATTCCAATGGCAACAGTACAAATACACCCATACATGCACACATATACTTATGTGGTGGAATCTCGGTAAAAATAAATTTAGTAGGCCGAGATTACCACGTGGCATGTGTACGTGCATATGCTGACGTATCGATCAGTTGGTTGCACGAGGCAAGATACGATCAGTAGTGTACGGAGTATGTGCAAGAATACAGGATGTAGTATTCCCCTCCTCCATTGTGCTGGACAAGCCATGCGGTCAAGCAGGAAGTTAATTCTTATTTGTAATGATTGGTCAAGAGAATGTGCGGGTGGAGCTTAATATGGGAGGAGTTATGTGCCTATATAGGGAGCCTGCACTATTGTTCAGGGCTCAGAACTTGCTGTATTTTTGGTGACATTAGTCCCTCTGAGTCCCGATCGGTGATCCAATAAAGAATCTCTTCCTTCCTGAAGAAACCTGTGTCCATCCCTCTGTGCTTTGCTTCCGTCAGTTTCTCCGGTATCATTTGGTGCATTGGCCGGGAAGCTCATCGTTCAACGGTAGCTGAGAGGCAGAGGCGTGAGACGGTCTATCTTTGCCCACGTTCTCTACGGCTGCACCCCTGAACTTCTGCGTGGACCTCCCTTCGTCTCGGCGCCACTGGTCTGTTGTCCAGGAGATCATCGGCCTCTACGTAAGAAGTGCTGGGGTGTCCCCGTCGATGAGTGTGAACTCAGGTTCAGGAACGAGGAGGTAAGACAACTGCTGTTTTAGACGGCAGACCCACTAGGGGTATACCGATTGTGCGGTAGGCCCAAAAGGGGTTTAAATCTGTGTATGGAATCTGCCCCCTCTGTCGGAGGGAAGGAGCGAAGGCGCACCGCTCGATCGAACGCTCTTTAGTAAGACCGTTTGATCTGGTTAGTCAGGCGGGGTCCTGTGTAAATAGCCCTAGCCGGACACCGGTGTCTTGTCTAGACTAGCGTTCTAGGGTGTATATTACGTTCGCTAGGTCGGAGGGACCGGGAGACTAAGCGGCGCCTGTGTAAATTCGGTTCGCTAGCTCTCAACCTATCTTGGCTAAGTGGGAAGGCGTGTAAATTTGGAACCCACTAGACTTTTGATAGAGTAAATAGACTAGAAGGGCAATTTTGTAAATTTCGCCCTCTAGTTCGCTATATGTGGTGTTTGGGCAGTGTGGCTAACCAAAACGGGTGTATATAGTTTTAGGTAGTCCATTCAAGGTACTGGCCAATAGTTTAGTTGGGATTGTAAATGTGTTAAAGATTGTTAGTAAAGTGTATATCTTGTTAGATAGCGCGAGCTCAGCCGTCTAGCGAGAGTGTTAATAGTGTGTTGCTGTATCATAGTGCACGGTACCATAACCCTGTATATTTACTGACACTGTATATAAGTACTAATCATTGTCGTCTATTGCATGTTTAACACCGTAACCACTAATAATTGTATTGTGACCTTAAATTGTGCTTTGACCTATGCTAACCGTACTGTAACCGATACTAGTAAAAGACGATGTTACTGGGGTGTGTTATAGACGGGTAATTCATATATAGAGAATTATAGCGTGGGTGACTGTATAGTTTCGCCAAAGGGCATAATATTGATTATTTAGTGACTGGTGTAACAGCTGTGTGTGTACGGGAATTCCCTGAGTGATTATTGTGTTATTGTGTACGTTTCACTCGGTAACTGTACCACGTGGTGCTGTTGCCAGAGGAAACGGGTGTGACTGTTGAATAAGAACGCGTGCATAGTATTCGTTGTCAACGACGTTCCATTGATAAGTATGGGCGCGTCAGAGTCAACGATTTCGGATCCCTTAGGTTGTATGGTAAAGAATTTTAAAAAGGGATTCAAAACATGTGATTTTGGGGTTAAAATGTCTCCTGTACGTTTGGTCACTTTGTGCACTAGGGAGTGGCCTACTTTGGTTGCGGCATGGCCGCCGCGTGGCAGTTTGGATCCAACCCTGGTACAGCGTGTACACGTGGCTGTATCAGGTAGGCCTGAACTTTACGGACAGTTTCCATACATTGATTGTTGGAGGCAGGCCGTAAACGACTCGCCAAAATGGATCCGGATATGCCACGAGGAGCAATGTCGCCTCATGGTGGCCAGGACTTGTTTGTCCACTAGGACTGGTGTTAGGCCCATTTTGGACACGCCCCCTGAGTCCGAGATCCCTTTGCCGCCCCCTTACTTTCCTTTAAGAGGAAGTGACGCGAATGCAGGAAGTTCTGCACCCCTTCCCCTATTGCCCCCATCCACTTCCGCTTCCTCCTCCAGTACAGAATCCACCCCCCCTCGTATTAAAACTCCCCTTCCGGAACCAGGACCAACCCCCATTAGATCTGAATATCCTGATTTGGCGCCACTTCAAACTTCCGGTCAAGCTTCTTCTAGCTCGGCTCGGAGTATACTATTCACTAACTTTTCCCAAAATCAAGTTCCCACATCCTCATGCCCTATTACCTCTCGACCGGAACCTTTAACTGACGCCCCTCCACGTAGCCCCATACTAACCCGACAACTGACCGGTACCCAACAATTAAAACATTATCAGATGCCTCTTCGTCTGAATCCTGGGTCAGCCTATATCGATGCCGCAGGTCAAATGGCACATGCTGACCCAGTCTTCGTATATGTCCCGTTCACGACTACCGATCTCTTGAATTGGAAGACCCACAATTCCTCGTACACTGAGAAACCACAAGCTATGACCGATCTGTTCACCTCGATAGTTCAGACACATAACCCGACATGGGCTGATTGCCAGCAGTTATTAATGACATTGTTCAATAATGAGGAAAGGACAAGGATTAACCAAGCGGCCATTAAGGCGCTAGAGGAGAGAGCCCGTGCTTTAAATCAAGCCAATCCGGCAGCATGGGCCGCAACACATTACCCTAACACCGATCCTGACTGGAATGTAAATGGCGCAGATATGGCTCAACTTAAAGCCTATAGAGATGCTATAATTGCTGGCATGAAAGCCGGAGGGAAGAAAGCTATTAACATGTCGAAGACAGTTGAGGTGATTCAGAAAAGTGATGAAGCGCCCAGTGTCTTTTATGACCGATTATTGGAGGCATACCGCTTGTATACCCCCTTTAATCCGGAAGACGCTGATAATTCCCGAATGGTAAACTCCGCCTTTGTCAGCCAAGCTTACGGAGATATTAAGCGCAAGCTACAGAAATTAGAAGGGTTTGCAGGTATGTCTATCACCCAACTAATGGAGGTAGCGAACAAAGTATATATGAATAGGGAAACAGAAAGTAAGAAAGAGGAAGAGCGCAAGATGCGTAGAAAGGCAGATATGCTAGCGGTAGCGATCGCAGGCGTAGATAGACGGGGCCCAGATAGAGGCGATGGTAGATGGAATAGGGAGCCTTTGAGTAGGAATCAGTGCGCGTACTGCAAGGAAGAAGGGCATTGGAGGAACGAGTGTCCGCAAAGAGAGCAGTATGAGAGAGACTTACCCAGGGCAGGTTACGGAAACTTTAGAGGCAGAGCGAGAGGTAGAGGAGGCCCCGGAGGGAGTAATGGTAATAGAGGGAGTAATGGGAACAGAGGAAGTGTAAGGGAAGATAGGTACTATCCAGCAGCGCAAAGGTCCCGCGATAGAGAAGGTAGGGACTTTGTGGGATTGGCTGACACGGTCATGGAGGACTATTGATACCGACCGGGCTCCATCCCCCTTGGTCGAGCGGAGCCTATGGTCGATGTATCAATAGGGGGAAAAAGGAGTGCGTTCATGATCGACACTGGTGCTGAACATTCGGTGGTGACTAATCTAGTTGCTCCTCCATCTGGAAGAACTATTACTGTAATAGGAGCAACTGGAAGAAGTGCTGAAAAACCGGTTCTTAAAAGTCGACTCTGTACATTGGGAGGCCACGTAGTAAAACATCAATTCCTTTATATGCCTGAGTGTCCAGTCCAATTGCTGGGACGTGATGTGCTATCCAAATTACAAGCGCAGATTACGTTCCTACCAAATGGAACAACATCCTTAAAGTTTAATGGACCCTCAGGTATTATGACATTGTCCGTACCAAAGGAAGAAGAGTGGCGACTTTATACAGTGTTGACTAGCCAAAACCCGAGGAGTGATGAATCCTTATTTAACATACCAGGAGTTTGGGCAGAGAACAACCCACCAGGACTGGCCCGCAATATTCCACCTATTAAAATCGAACTAAAACTTGGGGTTTATCCAGTAAGCCTGAGACAATATCATATTCCGCAGAAGGCTAAGAAGAACATCCAATCTTATCTGGATAAGTTCATACGGTATGGTATCCTAAAATTCTGTACTTCCCCCTGGAACACCCCATTGCTGCCTGTTCAAAAGCCCGGTACAGATGAGTATCGACCTGTGCAGGACTTGAGAGCAGTCAATGATGCGGTTGTTAGTATACATCCAGTCGTGCCCAATCCATATAACCTGCTTGCTTTAATTCCGGGCGGGGCTACTTACTTTACAGTCTTAGATCTCAAAGATGCCTTCTTTTGCCTCCGAATTGCCGCAGAAAGCCAATGTATCTTCGCTTTCCAATGGGAAAATGCTGTAACGGGCTCGAAACGCCAAATGACCTGGACAAGATTGCCCCAGGGGTTTAAAAATTCACCTACCCTATTTGGTTCAGCTCTAAGCCAAGATCTACTAGATTTCGAGTCTATCCCAGGAGAGTGTGTATTATTACAATATGTAGATGACTTGTTGATGGCAGCAGTTACAAAGGAAGTATGTCAGCAAGCAACGCACGATCTACTACACATTCTCTGGAAGGCAGGATACAAGGTGTCTAGAAGGAAGGCTCAGTTGTGTTTGCCAACTGTCAAATATCTGGGATTCCATATCTCTGAAGGTCAAAGAATTATGGGGCCAGAGAGAAAAGAAGCTGTGTGCCAAATACCGATACCCAGGAATAGAAGACAAGTGCGAGAATTCTTGGGGGCAGCAGGCTTCTGTAGGATATGGATTCCCAGCTACGCGATACTGGCAAAACCTCTGTATGCAGCTATCAAAGGTACAGAGCACGACCCCTTCTTATGGACTCAAGAACAGCAAACGGCATTCGAAGATGTGAAGAGGGCTTTGATGAGTATGTACATGAGCAAAGAAGAATGGCTCTGGGAGTATTGACACAGTACTTGGGATCATGGCAAAGACCTGTTGCCTATATGTCTAAGCAACTGGATGCAGTGGCCAGCGGACTTCCACCTTGTCTAAGAGCCGTAGCTGCAGCCGCCCTGCTAGTAGCTGAAGCCGATAAACTCACTCTGGGTCAAGAACTTTATGTACGAGTTCCACATGCAGTACAGACGTTGTTGGATTACAAAGGAAATCATTGGTTTAGTAACAGCCGTATGACCAAGTATCAAGCAATGTTGTGTGAAAACCCAAGAGTGCATTTAGAGACTGTAAATACCTTAAATCCAGCTACCCTTTTGCCACAACCTACTGAAAGTCAACATGATTGTTTGGAAGTAATGGATGAAGTATTTTCAAGTAGACCAGATCTTCGTGATTTTCCCATCCAGAACCCTGATGTTCAATATTACACCGACGGCAGTAGTTATGTAAAAGAAGGGATCCGCTATGCAGGATATGCAGTAACAACGATAGACAAGGTGATAGAAGCTCGGCCACTGGCAAAAGGAACATCAGCACAAAAGGCAGAATTGATAGCACTGACACGAGCGTTACAATTGGCTGAAGGTTTAAGAGTGAACATCTACACGGACTCCAAGTATGCGTTTTTAACCACTCATGCCCACGGAGCTTTGTATAAAGAAAGAGGACTATTGAATTCAGAAGGCAAAGAAATCAAATACGCAGCTGAGATCCTACAACTATTGGAAGCAGTGTGGGAGCCGAAAGAAGTCGGTATTATACATTGTCGGGCGCATCTGAGAGGAGATGGTGATGTAACCAAAGGGAATCGGATGGCAGATAGTGCAGCTAAGCGTGCTGCTGAATCAGGAAGACAGGAATATGTGGGGCATATAGCTGCTCTTATACCAACTCCACTGTCTCAATGGACTCCAATTTATACAGCTCAAGAAGAGGAGTGGTTAAGGACTGAACCTGGAAAGTATTTGGAGAACAAATGGTATCAGTTAGAAGATGGAAGAATAGTTATTCCAGCATCACTAGCGGTAGAAATTGTCCAAAACTATCATAACGGGACACATTCTGGGAGAGACAGTACAGAAGAATCTCTCAGAAAACATTTCTACATACCAAGATTGTCCAACTTGACTCAGGCCATTGTACGTAGATGTGTAACGTGTGCTAAAAATAATGCAAGACAAGGACCAGTAAAGCCACCAGGAGTCCAGTTTATGGGGGGACTTCCCATGTCCGATTTACAAATTGACTATACAGTGATGCCTAAATCGGGTGGACATCGCTACCTCTGGTAGTGGTGTGCACCTATTCAGGCTGGGTAGAAGCATGTCCTACTCGTACAGAGAAAGCAGGAGAAGTCGTGAGATTCCTGCTACGAGAAATAATACCCCGATATGGACTACCCTGCTCTATAGGATCGGACAATGGTCCAGCTTTTGTTCATCAGTGCCTACAACAATTGACTCATATGCTTGGTATAAAGTGGAGGCTTCATACGGCATATAGACCCCAGAGTTCTGGTAAGGTAGAGAGAATGAATAGAACTATTAAGAATCAGTTGGCTAAAATGTGTCAGGAAACCCAACTTAAGTGGAACGTTCTCTTGCCCATAGCTCTATTGCGAATCCGTAGTACACCTACCAGAAGGATGGGCCTCTCTCCTTTTGAAATCATGTACGGGCGACCACCTCCCGTGCTTGGTAACTTAAGGGGGGATTTGAGTCAGTTGGGAGAAGGAATTACCCGGCAGCAGGTTGTAGAGTTGGGTAAGACTATGGAGGAGGTACAGAAATGGGTACAAGATAGATTACCTGTGAATATTTATCCCCCAATTCATAGTTACCACCCAGGCGACCAAGTGTGGATTAAAGAGTGGAATAATGTGCCGTTAGGGCCCAAGTGGAGAGGTCCTTATGTTGTTCTTTTGTCTACCCCTACAGCGATAAAAGTAGCCGAAGTGACTCCGTGGATACATCACTCCAGGGTTAAACCAGCAGCAGCCGATTCCTGGCAAGTTACAGCAAATCCAGAGAATCCCTGCAAGATCCGGTTAAAACGCACGACTCAGTCGGAGTGACGAGGAACCTTGTGGATTACAAATTTTATTGTTTCAGAGACTTGGTAAGTGAGTGAGAAGGCCATAATAAAGCCTGTCCACTCACCAACGAGTGTATAAGTCAGGGAAAGTCTTGAGGGGACCCCTGTGAAGACGAGCAGAACTCCATTCCCTGCAGCCCTTACATCCTGGAAGCTGAGGTGCCTTCGCACGGACGAAGACTGAGGATGACGACGAAAGATGTATTTTTAATAATGTTTATTTATGTGTATTTTTATATTCAGGAAGGTAGAGGTACCGACACTCCTAGCTGTGAGGTATGCATTAAGACTACAAGAACAGGTAACCATATATCCCAGACCCTAATTTGGCATTCGCAATATGAGTGTAAAGGAGATGTATCAAGATGTAGATACTTAAATATAGAATATAGTGTGTGTCATTTAGGAGTAGGAGAACCTAAGTGCTTCAGTCCTGAGTATCAACCCCGTACAATTTGGTTGACTCTCAGAAATGGAGATCCTCAGGGGACCCTAATTAATAAGACGGTATTAGAATCCGTATATTCTTCAGGTGCTCTGCTATTTGATGCGTGTAAAGCAATATCAAGTGGTAGAAAGCCGTGGAATGTATGTGGGGATCTTAGATGGGAGAGGACGTATGGGTCTAACGATAAATATATTTGTCCCAGTAGTAAAAATAAATATGTAAGTCCAAGATGCCCAAATAGAGATTATAACTTCTGCCCATATTGGTCTTGTGTGGGGTGGGCGACTTGGGGACAGACAGCAGACAAGGACATGATTGTGACTAAGTTGCCTACTGATCCATATTGTAAGTCTATGGAATGCAATCCAATCCATATACTTATAAATAACCCTGACAAGTTCTTAGATAAATATGGTAATTTATTTGGGTTTCAAATATATGGGACGGGTTTAGACCCTGGGACAATATTGTTTATAGGGATAGAGACTGATACGGTAACCTCCCAAACTCATCAAGTATACCATTCCTTTTATGAAGAGATGAGCATAGATAATAAGATCCCCCATAATGCTAAAAACTTGTTCATTGATTTAGCCGAGAGTATTGCCGGTAGTCTTAATGTTACCAACTGCTATGTGTGTGGAGGTACTAACATGGGAGACCAATGGCCTTGGGAAGCAAAGGAGGTAATGTCCGGTTCTGAGGCAGTTGACCAATTAATATCTACACAAGCCGACTATCATATGAGTGTTAGAGGTAAATCTGAGTGGAGATTGAAGACCTCCATCATAGGTTATGTTTGCATAGCGAGGAAAGGAATGATGTATAATACTTCTGTAGGAGAATTAACTTGTCTAGGGCAAAAAGCTTATGATGATGATACAAAGAATACAACTTGGTGGTCGGCTTCAAATGTCTCAGAACCATCTAACCCGTTTGCAAGATATGCCAATTTAAAGGACGTATGGTTTGATCTATCCATCACATCTAACTGGAGAGCCCCAGCGAATTTGTACTGGATCTGTGGTAAGAAGGCCTATTCGGAGTTACCACAGGACTGGGAAGGGGCATGTGTGTTGGGTATGTTGAAACCATCCTTCTTCTTGTTGCCTATTGAAACAGGTGAGACTTTAGGTGTTAAAGTGTATGATGTGAATCATAGGAAGAAAAGGGGACCCATAGAGATAGGTGCCTGGGAAGATAATGAATGGCCTCCCCAGCGTATTATAGATTATTATGGGCCAGCCACGTGGGCAGAGGATGGTACCTTTGGTTATAGAACCCCTATTTATATGCTCAACCGCATTATAAGGTTACAGGCGGTGGTTGAGATCATTACTAACGAGACATCACAAGCGCTCAATCTTCTAGCGAAGCATAATACCAGGATGAGGACAGCAGTTTACCAAAATAGATTAGCCTTGGATTATCTTTTGGCAGTAGAGGGAGGTGTATGTGGGAAGTTTAACCTGAGCAATTGCTGTCTTCAAATAGATGACGAAGGGCAAGCAATAGCTGAGCTTACTAGCCATATGGTTAAACTAGCGCATGTGCCTACTCAGGTATGGAAAGGGTACAATCCAAGTAGTTGGTTTGGTAGCTGGTATGAGTGGTTTGGAGGGCTTAAGGCAGTGGTAGGTGGAGTCCTACTGATTTTAATGTTGTGTCTACTCCTGCCGTGTCTTATACCCTTAGTAGTTAGGTCTGTGCAAAGCCTGATAGAAAATATAGCAGAGAGGAAGGCTGCTGCACAGATAATGGCAATTTATAAATATAAGGCTCTAGATCAGGGAGAACCAATGCAGGAAGACGAGTGTTGAAGATTCACATCATAGGATAAGTCTGGTCTGGTTCAAAGGTAACTTGTGGTGTATGCAAACCAAGGTTAAGTGATGCCTCAAGTAATTGTAAAATATCAAGAGGCATCAAAGGGGGGAATGTGGTGGAATCTCGGTAAAAATAAATTTAGTAGGCCGAGATTACCACGTGGCATGTGTACGTGCATATGCTGACGTATCGATCAGTTGGTTGCACGAGGCAAGATACGATCAGTAGTGTACGGAGCATGTGCAAGAATACAGGATGTAGTATTCCCCTCCTCCATTGTGCTGGACAAGCCATGCGGTCAAGCAGGAAGTTAATTCTTATTTGTAATGATTGGTCAAGAGAATGTGCGGGTGGAGCTTAATATGGGAGGAGTTATGTGCCTATATAGGGAGCCTGCACTATTGTTCAGGGCTCAGAACTTGCTGTATTTTTGGTGACATTAGTCCCTCTGAGTCCCGATCGGTGATCCAATAAAGAATCTCTTCCTTCCTGAAGAAACCTGTGTCCATCTCTCTGTGCTTTGCTTCCGTCAGTTTCTCCGGTATCACTTAAAGGGAGCAATTTTAACTCACCTGGTTCCAGCGCTGGGAGCCTCGTGAAGCCGCGCCCCCTATTTCGTGAAAATGACGAAATAGGCGGGCGCGAGCAATCAGACGCTTCCATTTGGAAGCGTCATTGCTCCCTTGTGCGCATGCGCGGCTTTGCCGCACATGCGCACATACTTCAGAATGCCGCCCTCTGGAGTCCTGAGTGCACTACTGCGCGTGCGCACGGCCGCGAGCTGAGCTGACTGACAGCTCAGCTCGCAGTCTTTGCTCGCCCACTCTCCTCTGCTGACAAGCAGAAGAAAGAAGGCGCGCACACAGTGCCTTCTCTCTCCTGCACACGTCAGACGTATTTTAATACGTCTGATGTGTACAAGGCCTTTTTAGGGCCCTGAACGTCTGAGTGACGGCCACTGGAGGTATTCCTATCAATCAATGTAAACACTGTATTTTCTTTGAAAATACAGTGTTTACATTAGATTGCCTGCAGGGAGCTACAGATCATACCTGAACAAATACATTAAGCTGTAGTTGTTCAGGTGACTATAGTGTCCCTTTAATACAAAAACATGCTTACATTCAAACGCTCAAACACTGCTCACAAATATAACGCTGCAATGATAAGAAAATGGTAGATCCCCATCTGGCATAGCATTGTTGAAGTTCTCCGACAGATGGAGATCTACCTTTTGGCCACACTTGCAACATATTTGCACCAGGGCACTCTCTACATTAGTTCCACCACTGGGATAATCAATGTGAGGTGCCTGGATGAAAGAGCAGGGCACAGCACTTCTGATTCTGAGTCTGTGAGTAAGCAGTTGTATGTCTCTACTGATTGCCATGATGTGCGAAGTTTCTGCCTCTAAAACTGCCATGATATCCCAGAATTATGCCTTTAAAACTGCCATGTAATGCCAATTTTATGCATCTAAAACTGATTGCCATTGTGTGCCAATTTCATGCTTTTAAAACTGATTTCAATGGTGTGCCAATTTTATGCATCTGACTGTTTGCCATGGTATGCCAGTTGTATGCCTCTGAAGCTGATTGCCATGATGTGCCAAGTTTATGCATCTAAAAGTGATTACCATGATATGCCAAGTTTATGCATCTAAAGCTTATTGCCATGCTGTGCCAAGTTTATGTATTTAAAGCTGCCGTGATGTTTCAATTTTATGCCTCTAAAACTGATTTCCACGATGTTCTGAATTTATGCCTCTAAAGCTGGTTGCCATGGTGTGCCAATTGTAAGCCTCTAAAACTGATTGCTATGGTGTGCCAACTGTATGCACCTAAAGTTGCCATGATGTGCCAAGTTTATACATCTACAACTGATCGCCATGATGTACCAATTGTATGCATCTAAAGCTGATTGCCATGGTATACCAATTGTATGCATCTAAAGCGGATTGCTATAGTGTGCCAGTTGTATGCATCTAAAGCTGACATAATGTTCCAATTGTATGCCTGTAAAGCTGATTGCTATGGTGTGCCAATTGTATGCCTGTAAAGCTGATTGCCACGGTGTGCCAATTGTATGTATCTAAAGCGGATAGTGTGCCAATTGTATGCCTCTAAAGCGGTTTGCCATGGTGTGCCAGTTTTATGCCTCTAAAAGTAATTGTCATGGTGTGCCAATTGTGTGCATCTAAATCTGATTTCTATGGTGTTCACTTTTTAAAATATGCATTAAAAGCAAGTGGGTCTCGAAAAATTACCGTTTTGAAAAGTGGGTCTCGGCCCATAAAAGTTTGGGAAGCCCTGCACTAGGCTATTGACTTAGTACCTGTTCTTTTGCCAAAATGCTACTTTGTGTTCCCCAGACCTGGCTTTGCTCTACCATATTGTTTCTAAAGCTGACTCCTGGTTAGCTCTGTTAACACTTTCCCTAAAGGTGGCTATGCACAGTGTCCTACTCCTGGTTCTATAAGTAAATGGTGTGTAATGGTGCATACTCTAAAGCAGGCTTCCCCAAACTCCGGCCCTCCAGATGTTGCTGAACTACAACTCCCATGATTCTCAGCCTATTTCATTCATAGAATCATGGGAGTTATAGTTCAGCAACATCTGGAGGGCCGGAGTTTGGGGACGCCTGCTCTAAAGCAAATAGAAAATTTTGGTGCTAGTGCTCTTAGGTGGGGTCCCTGTTCACTTGGATCCAAAATAATGAGGAAACAAATAAAGAAATGTTTTCAGGACTCAGCAATAAATTATGTTGGTTCATTCAGCCATCAAGGCGAAAGGGCAGCATTTCATCAAGTATGTGTCTTTCTCAAGCCATCATTTTGTCTGCTCCTAATTCTGGCTGCACCTTATGACACATTCATAAGCCTGGAGGGTCCATGTCCTTAGTTCTTGTCTAATTTCATATTAGGACCACATGAGTCCATAGTCTGTACTTGCAGGGCAGCACTTCCAAGCCCTGCCAAACAGTATGCAGAATTGTTAAATGCTTAATAAAAAGCTTGCAGCTGGCATCTGGCTACTCTACCCACAAACAGTAGATAATATTTAACTAAGATAAAGTCTGCACAGCATTAGAATCCTGCAAACTGCCCCTCCATCTACACCGCAGGATTCCATGCAGGTTCCCTAACATTCCATCAGCTCTGCTAAAACATGTTTTCCATCAGCCTCCTCTATCATTCTACAAACTGCTCGCTGCCCAATGCATGTTACACAACTGGAAAGGGTTAAAACGTTCAGGCCATGCAATGGTCAATGTTATTATGTTGCCTTTAATGCGCCACCTGATTAGAATAAACCATTGACTATGACAGGGAGACCCGGCTGACGATCTGACGCTCATGCCTGATATTATTAGCAGCACTGCAGTTCCAGATACATGAATAAATGCTTCATAAACGATCATTCCAATCCAGGTCTAGCAATATTAGAGCGGTTTCTATGAGATAATGTCTCCCCTCTGCAGCGATGGATGATATCTCCCATGGGCTGGCAGTGGAACAATCGGTAGCACCCATTGGGCTGGGGGGGGGGCATTTATTTATGCTATCGTTGTAGGCAGCGCATAGGATGGTTGTATGAAAGATATGGGAAAGCAGAATATTCCATGTATTACCCAGCTATTAACTGGCTCTAGGCATTCATTAATTGGGAATTACTATATGTGTTTATACTTCACCAGCACCTTTCCTGCACATCTCCTAATCACATTAAACATTTCCTGCTTAAAAATAAATAAATATGGATTTGTATTATTACCCCAGGAAAAAAAAAATGCACTTACATGTGGTATGTATGTGTGTATGTATTTGTGTGTGTGTGTGTTTATGTCCATACATACTGCATATAGGGATAAGTATTGCCCCTGGCAGGTACATGCCCCTTATTGCTATATACAGTACAGGGGGATACAGTAATAGGCGGAGGTTATCACACCTCCCTGTGTTGTATGCTGGGGGAGGGAACAAGCACAGCCTTTCCTTTCTAGCATCACTTACAGCAGGAGGAGGACGGCTGGGAAGAAGTAAAAGAAGAAGGATAACCCGCAGAGCCAGGCACAGGTCTGAATGCTATGTGAGGATGGAAACCCCGGGCTCCCTCCATTAACACAGAACTATGCAGTGCTGAGGTGCCATTCACTGACAGCCCCCCATTCACTGCCAGTCCCCCCCTTCCCTTAATTGCACTGGGTACCTAAACACAGCAATGCAGGCCTCTGTGCCAGCAATGGGTTAATGTGATCAGCAACATGGAGTGGGGGGAGATCAGGATCTCTGCATCACAGGGAGTGATCATGCTTGTATTTATATCTATATATATTTATTTGTATATATAAAAGCATTTATCGTTTTTGTTTTTTTTCTTTTTTTTCCTTACATTTTACCTTTTGCACAAGGTGCATTACAGAAGTATGCAGGATCTTCCGGCATTTTGGCCATTTAATAATTGAATAGGGGAGATGTTAAGTGAGAGGCAAGGTGGGGGTGGGGCATGACAGTGTAATCCCTGGCTGTCAGGCAGGATAACACAGGGAACTGGAGGATGGACTCAGTGTGCTTCTGCTCCTCGGCAGTGCTCCATTAAAAGGCTGTCAGGGTAAATTAATTCCCCTTTTGGTTGGTTTTTGGAGCGAAAGGTGGGTTCTCCCACTGCCAGGTTTGCCCTGTGTATTGGGTGAGGATGGATGACAGATGCTGTAGGGGGAGGGGGTAGCAAGGGATGGTGAGTGGTTTGCAGTAACTAGGATACATGAATGGCTGCTAACATTGTCTCAGTGCACGAGCACCATGGCTAGCTAGCTTATTACCCAGGGCAGGGTAAGCTGGGGCACCATGGCTAGCTAGCCTATTATCCAGGACAGGGTAAGCTGGGGCACCATGGCTAGCTAGCTCTTTACCAAGGGCAGGATAAACTGGGGAACCATGATTAGCTAGCTTATTATCCAGGACAGGGTAAGCTGGGGCACCATGGCTAGCTAGCTCATTAACCAGGGCAGGGTAAGCAGAAGCACCATGGCTAGCGACTCATTACCCAGGGCAGGGTAAGCCGGGGCACCATGGCTAACTAGCCTATTACCCAGGGCAGGGAAAGCTGGGGCACCATGGCTAGCTAGCCAATTACCCAGGGCACCAAGATTGGTTAGTTCATTATTCAGGGCAAGCTAAACTGGGCTCTATGACTACTAACTCATTTCCCTGGTGAGTGTAAGCTGAGACACCATGACTGGATAGCACATTATCCGGGGCAGTGTAAGCTGTGGCATGGTGCTGGCTGCTAAACCTAGGCTCTGTATGTCTCTTGCAGCAGGAGAGGAAGAGAAGATGTCTGGACAGACGCTGACAGATCGCATTGCAGCTGCACAGTACACAGTGACCGGCTCGGCTGTGGCCAGAGCAGTATGCAAGGCCACCACTCATGAGGTGATGGGACCCAAGAAAAAGCACCTTGACTGTAAGCATCATTCTTTATACCAGTAACTTATTATTATTATTATTGGCATTTATATAGCGCCAACTTATTCTGCAGCGTTTTACGATATTATAATGGGGGAAATTTAACAATAAATGAGACAATTACAAATTGGTATAGGAACAATAGGTTGATGAGGACCCTGCTCGAACTACCTGCTGGCCTGTGCATGTAAGGCGATCATTGATAGATACCTTTTAACTCATTGCTTGGGCCTAGTGTGATGTGGTAATCACTGGTTTTGGCCTAGCTATTGATGGATGTTCCTGACCAACTTGGGGAATGTATTCTTTCACTGATGGAAATCCATAGATAATCTGTCACTCTTTCAAGACACTGCATGCTTTTCTACTTCTGTATATCAACCTAACATGGGGTTAATACCCTTGTGTTGTTTCCTTAGTAATTTATCTGATTGCCCTTAATTGACAGAAGATCTTCTGCAGGCCTCTCTAGATATTATTTTATTTTAAATTTTTTCTTTTTTTAATGGGTGTTCTTGGCTTAATATGTGGACTTTGACCAGGGGCACATTTTATTGTAAAAAGGTTTGCCTTTTCAGATATATATATATATATATATATATATATATATATATATATATATATTTTTTTTTTTTTTTTCCATGTATTTTATTTCTTTAGTTTTAGGGCTTTTGTGTGTTTTTTTTTTTTTTTTAAATCTTAAACCTTTTCCTGTGTATTGACTTTTATTGTTGCACCTATAAATGTGACAGTGTTCACATTTCTCTTCCTTGCATGAATGTGTTCTCATTATTTGAATGTTGACTGAGAAAGCTCGAGTGAAAGTGGGGAAGAAAAATCTCTATTTTCTGGTGTACCTTTACTAGCAGAGAGTAGGGATGCATTGCTTTTGGCTTTTATGTTTACCATGATTATCAAATAATCACTTGTCAATTTTTGTAAGACGTCTGATGCATTGCAGGGCAATTTCACAGAAAATGCATAAGAATGGTAATCCTAAATGCAAGTGTGCTATTCCAGTAGTCCATTTTTGTAATGCCTGTCTTTGACCTTCCTTCACCCTCTGTTACACTGTAAAATGCTGAACAGTAGAAAGGAGAAAGCTATTATATATTCACAATCAACTACCACACCCCTGGGTCATTTGTAATAGTTGTCATTCCAAGTCCCTGGTGCTTACCAGGTAGCTATACAGATTCTGGAATACACAAGGGAGAGAGACCCATGGGCATATTGTGATTTTAAGATGGTTTTGTTATGTATTTTTTTTTTTTTCTCATTCGTTAATTTTGTAATCCTGGCTGTAAAATATATTGCAGTATAATTCAGAAAACAAATACAAATTTCTGATAACATGCATTGGTCTGTTTTGTCTCGCATCTTACAGGCTAGTTCACTAAACCTAAAATTGTAGCAACAGAAAATCTGAATGGTGACATTTTAGGAAAAATAGCTGATCAAGAAAAAATATCCAATGCTACTGTTATCAATGCTTGATTATTTTTGCCTCAATTTTGACATTTGGATTTTCATTTGTTGTAATTTGGAATTTTGTACATAACCATTTTAATCCTTTGTGAAGGGCACAGTACTGTGTACATCGCCTGCAAAATTACTCTCAGTGACTGACAATGTAGAGAGTGCTGTGGCCTTTTAAACCCCTCCAATCACAGTGAGACCTAGCAATTTCTAGAAAAAGGGCATTATGTTGTACTCTGAATTTGCAGCAGAATGCAAATTTGTTATTTTCTTGAAGTAGAACACACAAGGCCTGTGAAATTCATCAAGTTTCAATATCTATACTACTCAAATCTATACTCAAAAGGCCCATATTACAAGCATAATGTGTCTTCATTTACAAATGTTTTGCCTTGATAAGGGGGTAGAGTGCAGTTGGCAGCTAGTATTTTGTCCCAATGGAACATGGGCCTAGTAAATTAATTGGTGAAGGGACATAGACCCAGCAAATTAATTGGTGAAAATGTATGATATGATAACTGATATTGGCAAAAAATTTAAAATTATTTTTAAAACACCCAAAGGTCTAGATGGACGATATACTCAGGGGTAGTTTCAGAATACAAATATGGCATCTGCTTTAGTTGTGGAACACACATGGTCTGTGAATTTCTGAACAGATTATATGTGGGTGTGCAAAACACAAAAAAACATTTATTATAACCGTCAGGTTTTGCTTTAGTGATAAAATAGTTAAAGGAATATGCCCAGAGTAGAAAGCCAAACTATATATGACTAGTTTAAAAACGTACCCGAATTCCTGTAAGAAGATTCCATTAGCACCAGTTAAGCCTTGTCATACAGAACTGCGCTCATTGGCTGAAAGCGTCATTTGAGTGCGCTAAGCAACTGAGATTGGTCCAGCTGGGCTGAGCTTGCGGCATCAGAGGAAGTGGTGGTGGACACATGGCGGAGCCCAGGTAGGTTGCCAAACCATTCTTAAACTGTTTGATCACTTAGTCTTGGAGGACACCAGGACACTCCTGACATCATAACCTTTACGGTGGGCTGTGGTAGATATGGTGCTTGGAGTGCCTCTTTAAATTCAAGCTATCAAAAAGCTCTTGGTTAAATAACCTAAAGCAGAGGTAGACAACCTTTGGCACTCCAGATGATGTGGACATAATGCTGGCAAAGCATCAGGGGAGATGTATTCCACAACATCTGGAGTACTGAAGGTTGCCTACTACCGCCCTAACGGGTCTAGTGTGTGTGTGTGTGTGTGTGTGTGTGTGTGTGTGTGTATATATATATATTATATATATATATATATATATATATATATATATATATATATATATATATATATATATATATATATATATATATATTATTGTATTATTTGGCCCCCCAGCAGCACCCCATTTATGCATGTTAAGGTGAGTTACGCAGCCAACCCCTCTTGTTTTTTTTTTATATATATATATATATATATATATATATATATATATATATATATATATATATATAAATTTTTTTTTTTTTTTTTTGTTGTTGTTGTTGTTGTTGTTAGTGGTTTGGATTGTGTGACTGCCATTGAAGTTGTATTATGAGCATGACAAATTTTGCAGACGTTTAGCTTTCACACCGTGCTATATTTACACTACAAGTCAGGACTAATGTATTTTTTTTTTTTTAAATTTACTAGTTGTGTAGTAATTATTATTATTATTATTATTATTATTATTATTAGCAAAATTTTTAAATATGATATATTACTTTATATGTAATGCTGTGTTTGGATTACATAGTGTGTATCAGAATCAAACCAAGTCTGTACTTCTGAAAAGTGATATATATAATATGTATGGGTGCAAGAATTTATCGCTACATGTGAAATTGGAATATGTTAAATCCAGCGTCTGCTAAAAGTAGCGACAGGTATGAAAATACACCTGACCAGGGCAGGATTAGATTTTCTGGCGGCTATGCATCCAGGTTCTGTGCGTAAGTTGCTTAGTCTATCTAATATTTCTCATACTAAAAAGTTGATCCTGTGAACTGTACTTGAATGGCTGCAAGTTTGATTTTTGACGCTGTTGTCAGAGATCTGCGTTTTTGCATTCAAATTCTCAGAACCATTGCATGCGATAAGACTTTCCGTATATAAATGGAGAAAGAATTAAAGGGATTATATAGCGTTTGGATTAGAAACTTGTATTCCTAACATTGTAGCTCACTCCCTTGCAGCTCCCCCCGGCCAATGAATTGTTAAAAAAAAAAAACCCACCTTATTTACTTACCTGATCCCAGCGCATATGTCCATCGTCCCTCCACCTCCTCAGATGTCATCCAACAGGGGGACTTAAGCGCATGTGCAGCGAGCGTATTAGTCCTTCCCATAGGAAAACTTGAATTTATGCTTTCCTGTGGGAAATTCTCTGACGCTGGATGTCCTCATGCCGAGAGTGAGGATGTCCAGCATCAGCAGGAAGCGCCTCTACTGGCTGTCTGGTAGATGTTTATTTAAAAAAAAAAAAAAAATGTAATATTTCCTTATTAGTAATTAAAATTATGATTTTTTTTAAGAGAGAAAGGTAAAACAAGGCATTACAGACATAAGTACTAGAGATATAGAACAAGGCATAACAAACACAATATTTCAAGCAATGGTTGCAAAAAGCAGTACGGTACAATTTTTAAACCAATCATATAGATATTACAAAGCTATACTCTTGATCTCTCCCATTTATTTTATATAAAACATTATCACCATAACATTGGTATGTAATCAAAACTTAAAAGCTCAGTTTTAAAAGCAGAAGTTTGGAAAACGAAAAATAGAAAAAAAGTTTAGACTTGTATTCTTTAAAGGACCACTGTAGTTCCAGGAAAACAAACTAGTTTTCCTGGCACTATAGGGTCTTTAGGTTCCACGCACCGTCAGGGTCCCACTCCCGCTGGGTTTAAGCGGGCTGAAGGGATTAAATACTTACTCTTCTCCAGCACCGGGCTCCCTCGGCGCCGGGGAACTCTCCTCCTCCTCCCGACGTCAATACTGAATGCGCATGCGCGGCAGAAGCCACGAATGCATTCAGACAGTCCATAGGAAATTATTTCTCAATGCTTTCTTATGGACATCCAGCGTCTTCGGAGGCGCCTCTAGCGGCTGTCAGTGAGACAGCAACTAGAGGCTGGATTAACCCTCTGAAACTGCTATGTTTATAGCTGCAGGGTTAACACTAGATGGACCTGGCACCCAGACCACTTCATTGAGCTGAATATTTTGAGCTATAGTGGTCCTTTAAGGTAAAGGAGACAAATACGAACATGACATAATAAAATGATGTATTAGTAAAGTTTATACTTATTTACAGACCAGGAAGGGTATGTGTATGTATGTGTGTGTGTATATATATATATATATATTACATACATACAGATGGAGAAATAAGAGAAGGTCAAGTTCTAGAGTGGAACACTTTTTAATAGATAAGGATTGTGGATGGTGGTGTAAAAAATGGTATCTGGAGAAGAGGCCAAGTAATGACTCCACGGTACCCAGATCCTATTATGGCGGGAATGAACATTGTCTAACACATCACCGTGTTATATACAAAATTTGTATTTTATTGAGCATAGTCTCAGGTATACTTCTCTACACACACACGCCACGCAGAATTGGGTGGCAGTGCGCATCTTGTGGGATAATTTAAATGTTGGGTTAGATAAACGTTGGGAAATCAGGACTCCATTTAGTAGGCGCCTAATTAAGTCAATGACTTGTCTCCAAAACGGTACTATCTTTAAAACTATTTTAAGGAATGACAACATTTTATATTTTTTATCCCAAATACATGTTTTTTAAAAAATATAACTGTAATTTAAAATCTAAACATAATATGTAAACATGATACATTGATGCTATTGTGACGCAAAAGAATAGTCAATGATGAAGGGAGACCACATCACTGTTGCAAAGTATCTTGAATTAAGGCATTATGTTTGTCATCTGTCAATTTTGATTAATATTGAGTAGAAAATGTTTTTCTTTGTTAGGTTAAGCATAGTCATTAATTATGGTGTGACTGGGTAATACCCGATGGTACTGCATTAATGGTGTTTGACTAGGCTCCTGGAAAGCAAGCCTTTGGTACCTGGTCTTTGTACTATATGTGTGGACTGGGGCACCACAGTATCTGCCTCCATTGACAAGTGCCATGTTGTCTCTGTATACATGTACAGCGAAAATGACAGGATCAAATAAGCAAGTCAACTGTAAATTAATGGAGAGCATGTATGCCCACTCATTATATATTTGCATTTAACATTATTGGGTGGTCTAAAGCGCTAAAAATGTGGCAGTTGCCATGGAAAACAATGGACAGAGCAGGCACTTTACATTGTTGACTATATTACTGTAAAAAAAAATCTATTTTTTTTTTTTTTTTAAACCAGACCCTTTGATAAATAACTCCCATTGTTCTGTGTCAGACTGTGCTTGAAATGTTTTAAGGTTGGGGGGTTGTATACCTCACTGACTTACTAGCCCCATCTGCACAATACCATTACCTGCTCTACAGATGTCGTATAGATAAATTAAACACATGGGTTCAGCTGTAGACCGTTCAGATCAATACTTGCAAATGAGTGGCAGTGTTCACTCATTTAACCTACAAACTTTTGGTGCCAGCTACCACTCTCTACATCAAGTCTGATTTTTTTTCAATTTATGATGTATTCTTTATTACAGGGCTTGACAAATCCCAGGTCGCCATGGTGCCTAGGAATTTTGCCTTGGCACCTGGGATATGGGAGCCCGTTGCCTCTAAGGCAGACAACATTGGGGGGGGGAGGGAGGGGTCGTGGAGGTGTGCGGCTGGCTGTGCATAGTTTCCAGGCTGCGATGGAGCTGTGATGTTCCTGCTCTGCTCCTTCGCACACCCCTTAGTGAGGCCGGGGCTGGAAAATTACGTCAGCCGCATGCCTCCACAATCCCCCAGCTTGCTGCCCGCCTGCACAATCCCCAGCTGGTCGCCCACTGGACCCCACGAGTATTAAAACAAGTAATAATGTGTGTCGGTGTGCGTGAGTGTATGTTTGTCGTAGTGTGAGTGTATGTGTTTGTCTGTCATGGTGTGTGTGTGTGTGTGTGTGTGTCTCTGTCTGTTATGGTATATGTCTGTCTGTCACGGTATGTGTGTTTAGGTGACACCCCTTCCGTTCACAAGGGAATGGTGTCTTTTTACTGTTTTTTTTGTTTTGTTTTTTCACTACATACTGGTCTCCCCTCAACTGGCCCTGCCTCTATGCCTGATATTATCATGCTTGATGATCTCAGCCAATCCAATGTTTTCCCATAAGAATGGCTGGCTGCAAAAAGCTGCACCAATCAGCATCTCCTCATAGAGCTGCATTTAATCAATGCGTCTCTATGGGTAAGGTTTAGCGCCACCATGCACATCGTGAAAATGCTGAATGTAGGTCTGAGTGACAGGCACTAGAGATGTCATTAGGAAGCAATTTCTCTGAAAAGGTAGTGTTTACATTGAAAAGCCTGCAGGGATAGGCTATAGACACCAGAACCACTACATTAAGCTGTAGTGGTCCTGGTGACTATAGTGTCCCTTTAAAAATCATATTTTTATTGTTGAATATAAACCTTTGTAAGTTTAAAAAAAAAAAAAAAACTGGTTCCTAGATTCAAGGCAAATTTGTCAAGCCCTACTTTATTGGAATTGTGACTTTATCCACAAATGGGTCCTTCAACACCTATATTCCTATCCTTTACCAATTTATAGTGAATTTATCAATTAACAAAATGTCATAACTCCAAATAAATTGGATGAAAGGGGTTGTAAACATGATGCATTACTATGGAACAATTTCTCTAAATAGTATTTCATAGTTCAAGCTGCTATATATAATGTCTATGTATGTGTGTATATATCTCATTAACATACTAGACTGGTTATATCCCTGAACTAGTAGCTTGAAGTATATGAATAATCAGCCATGTTAATTATACTGCTTTATTAGTAATGAATTCAAGATGGCCCCTTGCAGAATTTCACCTCGATAATCTTTAGAAGATTAAAACTGTTCCTACTAGTACATCATTCTAAAGTGTTGAATTGCTCCACATCCTTGGTGTGTCTTGTCTTTTAATTTACAATCAGTTTTTTCTCTTTGTTTTATGTTGTGGATATTTTACATTTCTGCTGTCTCGACTTGAGTAATTATTGACCCCTTTGACCATGTTTCATAGAATGACTGAATAATTGCTGAGGGATGTGAAGGAACAGGGACTTGTGAATGCTTTTGTATTCGGCTTAAGAGGGACATTTTAATTATGTGGCATGTGTAGTAGAAATTTGCTTGACTCACACCAAAACACTCAGTATAATTTAGTTGTAATTCTGTTTTATTTAAAATGTTGTATCAAAGGACATCAGTCTTGACATAAATATGTACAAACCTTTTAAACTATCTGTCACTATAAAGATTCTCGACTTCCAGCTGAGGAGGTATTTTGCTTACGCCACCTTACCTCTCTCCTAACCTATCCTGGCCTTGGGACCAGTTAAAACAGGGCTTGTCTAGTGGCTAAAAATTTTGTCCTGGGATTTGTCAGCCCTTTAGCATAGCAGCTGCCTGGGACAACGTGGAGGCGACCATCTGAGGGAGCATTAGAGCTGGCTGGAGGCGGCGAGGGAGTAATAATCTTTCCGAAGTTCCTCTCTGCTCCCTTGCGTGCTGGTTAGTGATGCCAGGAGCCAGAATACGACGTCACACCGGCCCCGGCATCGCTACAGAGGTCGCGCAATGGTGCATATAGGAACTGCAGGAAGATTAGAGCGCAGCCACACTAGACCTCAGGGATAGAATCCACTCCGCTCTCCCAAAGGTATAGAGGCTGGGTGGATTTAAATAAAAATGTCAGTGTGTGTGTGTGTGTGTGTGTGTTTGTCTGTTTAGGAACTTGCCTACCTCCGATCGCTTGAGAATGGTGTTTTAACTCACCTTTTCCCACACCGTGCCGGTTTCGCCACGGCTGGTCCTGCCTCATTATCTGACATTATTAATCTTAATGATCTCCGAGCCAATGCATTCCCATAGGAAAGCATTGGGAGGACGTTGCACGTGCACGGCAAAACACTTCTCTGCACAAATAAGCATCTCCTCATAGAGATGCGTTGAATCAGTACATTAATGCAAGGCGTGGAGACGCTGAATGGAGGTGCTGCACACAGTGCAACACTGACCCAGGACCCTCTAGTGCAGGGGTTCTCAACCCAGTCCTCGTAGGCCCCTTACCAGTCCAGGGTTTAGGGATTACCTGAGTGTGTCTAAGGTGTTAGAAAAAAACAAAAAACACCTTAGACTCTAAATCCGGGACGGGTAGGGGGTCCTTGAGGACTGGGTTGAGAACACCCTGCACTAGTGGCTGTACAAGTTAATGTAACTAAGCAGTAATGTAAACATTGCCGTTTTCGGAATAAAGGGCAGTGTTGGTATTGAAATCCCTGCTGTAGTGATTCTGGTGACTATAGTGTTCCTTTAAGAATTGCATTTTTGTGTTTGTTTAAAAAAATTCAACTGGCTCCTAACTTTTTTTTTAGCTGGCTTCTAGATTCCAAACATGTTTGTCAAGACCTAGGTTAAACTTACGGTTTTCAAAATTTCTCCTATCCTGCTAAGGCTTCTTTTTCTGCGCCAGTATTTTAAGTATTTTAAGATGGTGCCCAGAAATAATTCCTCATGTCCTTTCCTGGGCTTGCGTGTGAAATTACACGCATGCCCAGTGGATACGGCGGCTTCCACTGACCTCAGCATGGACTCTCGCGATTGCGTGAGAGGCAACAATAAACATGAGTGACACTCCCATTCTGGAATTAATGCACCATGAGAGGGAGAGAAGTATAGAAGGAAATGGCCAATGACAAAGGCCATTGAGCTTCACTAAATCTCTTTCCTTTGTCAGCCTTCAAGTTGGCTACATAGGCAAGTAGCACCTATTTTGCCTAATTTATAATTAGGGATATATGCACTTAAAAAAACAAAACTGGCCATGCAAGGTGGGAATTGGGCCATGCGTATGATATGATAAAATAAAACCACAGATTCACTTTTACAGCACACACTATACAATAATAATTCAAAAAGCAAATGTCATATATAGTCCACTTATCAACCTTTTAATGTTATAGTCTCTATTTTGAATGCATAGACTCAATTTTAGGCCTAAAGCCCTCTGTCCCTCTTTTCTAGGAGTTCCATATTGTTGATATGTTTGCCTGTATAGCAGAGCTCCACAGCAATAATACTTACAGTAATGTGTCTTTAAACTACAATAAATATGTTTTGAACTCAGTCTGTGTAAATAAGATGCATTATTATTCTTCTAATTACATTTAGTTTGCACAAATTATTATTGAGTCACCTAAAATTTCTGAAAACGGCCTAGTCCTTCACCACACCACTAAAACAAAAGTGTTCATCTTTGTTTATTTGAAATGTTGGGAAGTGTAACAGAGAGAGAGAGAATGGTAGGTATAGGGGAAATCATTGAACATGTTCCATAGAATGATCAGCAAAGATGAACCTGGCCTGACCGTGTCAATTGAATCTGCCCTGGCACAAAGAGAGAGAGAGAGAGAGAGAGAGATAGCACCTCACAAGGGTAGTCCATTTTAATGAAGAACAGGAGTATTCAAGTACTGTACAATACAATAATTGTCTGTGCTCACTCCTGCAGTAATATGATTTACCCTTCTTCAGGAAGAACAGTTGCTCTGTAACTTCCTTCCTCAATCCACTTCTGATGTCACTTTGTATATTGGTGTTTGAAAACAGGGTATGGTCAATAACTTTACCATCAGTACCTATAGTTTTACATATAGTAACAATCTGACAGGTGTGCATCAATAATTTTTTTAAATATAACTTTAGGCAAGCATGTCTAGGTGCTCAAGAAGAAGACCTTTCCACCCCATTCTCCAATGTAATAGGCAAAGCATTGGAGGGAGATCCCTGCTGTATGCAATTTCAGAATGCTTGACAGATTTGGTTGAAGCGAGCCTCAAAGTTCTCCATCCAGCGCTGAGTCTTGCTGTGGGGAATGGGCCGTGGAGGCCATCTTAGGCACATCTTGCGTTCTATGGCTCGGCAGGAGCAGGTAATTTGATTTTCCCAGTGGGGACGGGAATATCCCTCACCGGTCCAAACGGTGGGCATCAGGATTCAGGACAGCTGCCGATCAAAGTGGACCCTGTGACAGGAGATTGGCCGCCCCTCCCACCAGGCCATCTTCCACGCTAGGCCTCATATTCAAGCTGTGGTTTCTAGGAAGATAATTGAGCGGGCTGCGTATCAGCAAGCTCCCATTCGATTTAGCAGCAGGCCAATATTGAACAAGACTGTAAGTAGCACAATTTTGGGCTGTAAATAGTAGGACTAAGCGTTATGTTGGAGCTCACAAAAGACACATCTGGCCATCTTGGCTGCCAGCCCCCAGCCCCAAAGAGAGAATATTTTAACTCCAAAAAAGTTTACTATGAGATTTAGAAATATTATCTCTCTCCTTATGGCCATCTAAAAAATGCTTTTCTATAAACAGCATTGGTAAATATTAGACAACATATGATACCGCACTCAATAATTTAAGTAATTGCTCTATTTAATAAATAATTAATTTTGCAAATATGGTTATATTTAATTTGATATATGCAAAAAAGTGAGAAGATACTACAACAATAAGTTTTCTGGAAATGATATATCCTATGACAACCAATGATACTCTGTGCATGTATAAATAAACGTCTACAAATTCCGACTTACTTAATAGTGATAGTGCTTAACTGCATTTATATATTTAAGAGCCCAGATTGCTATCTGGAAGATTACTTGGAAAAGTACAAAAAATAAAAATTTGAAAAAAAAATAAGAAAAACTAAAAAATAATGTATATACAGTCCCAGTGTGTACACACCATGAGGTTTGGGTGAATCTCCCCAATCTTTCCGTAGAGGCAGGTCCTGTTGCAGGCAAAGCTGTAATATGTACGATTTGATGGTACCATGAGCTGTTCTCAATACAAGATATCTTTGTAGTCCTGCTATTTCTCCCTGGATGCATATAAGATCTCTCCGGTGTCGGTAAAGTGCTGGGCGTCTCTCAAATATCGGTGGGGTGCTGGGCTGCGCAGCCCTTTCGATGGCCCTTGATACCTTGCACCGATACGGATAAAAGAGTGCCTGTACATATAATTATTGCTAAATATTAGATGTCCATAAATTATGAAGGACCATAGAATGTTATACTAAGGGCAAAGGGTATTATCAACTAAAAAGCAATATATGTGATCTGAATTATAAGAATGTTTAATTTACAATTTAAAGGGATTCTCCAGTGCCAGGAAAACATATCCGTATTCCTGGCACTGCAGGATCCTGTAGTGCCCATCTCCCTCCCATCCCAAGTTGCTGAAGGGGTTAAAACCCCTTCAGTGACTTAACGGAGTCCAGCGCCAATGTTCCTCAGCGCTGGGTCAGACTCTGCCTACTCTCTTCCCCTGCCAACGTCAGCCTTCGGGTAGACCTAATGCGCATTATTTAATGCTTTCCTATGGGGATTTCAGTGACGCTGGAGGTCCTCACATAGCGTGAGGACATCCAGCGTGCTATAACACACTTTTCGTGTTCTAAGAACACGGAAGTCCCTCTAGTGGCTGTCTAGTAGATGGCCACTAGAGGAGGACTTAACCCTGCAAGGTAATTATTGCAGTTTATGAAAACTGCAATAATTACACTTGCAGGGTTAAGGGTAGTGGGAGTTGGCACCCAGACCACTCCAATGGGCAGAAATGGTCTGGGTGCCTGGAGTATCCCTTTAAGCTATGCTTTAAAGTAAGGCCATGATGGCAAGTGTTAAATGTTAATCAATATTTTCAATAACAAAAATGGGAACCTTATCTTTTGAATGTCTTTAGTAGGTACCGGCTCTATACCATAAGTTGGTTTTAACTTGGTTGTTATATATATTAGTAGGAGATGAATGAGCAAGGTTCATTTAGCAAATAAAGACTTGGCATGTATTTGTTCACAGAGATATCTGACCACTCCAAAAATAAATTGTATACACGTGCAACAAACTGAGTAAAGGTTGTGGTGTCTATCCATTTAATTTAAAATTACTTTTCTACCGACAGTGGCAAGAGAATGAAGTAGTGATTTAATTTGCGGCTTTTAAATCCCACTTCATGTGGTATGAGATTAATTTAAATCGGTTGGAACCAAATTACATGCTTACCTTGGAAACCGTGTGAAGGAGGCAAGTGAAGATTAAGATATTTGGATGAGGGTTCAAATATGGAAATGGGAAATTCTACAAATCTAATCAACAAAATGAAAAAAGAGCATTCAAAGATGCTATAATTTACAAGATGGAGTTAAACTTTAACAGACATTGATATGTGAGGGAAGAAATCCTACTCGGTGACAATAAGACACAACTAGGTGCCAAACTTTGAGAATTGATGAGTGAAAAAAAGTCCGCAAGAGATTACCACATGGAGAGGGTCTGCAAAGAAAACCAATTTGTATATTCAAGCGGAAAGTAATACGTTTGTGACTACTGTCTTTTTGTAAAATTAATTTAATCACACTGGGTGTTTGGATTGAGATAAAGGAACACAAAACAGGGAAGCTTAGAGGGGGTGGGCCTGAGCAGCTTGGCGGCCTGAGCAGCTTGGCGGGTAATACGCATTTCACATGTGCTCCAAGCCTGTATGTTTCATTGAGCCACCTTAACTAAAATCACCCCAAATGTTCTTTTGCTGTGACTTACCCAATCCTGAAGCTGACCAGGGCCCTTCGGTGTGTTTCCGTGGTTGGAATCACCTGTAATCTCCGGAGGTGCGGGTGAGGCCTTGTGTTCACATTGGTCTGGTGAGGCGGCCGATCGCTAGAACCGGGTGGCAATGAGTCCCTGCAGGATACTGTGCAGCCCCCTACCCCTGTGGACCGGTGGGGGTTATCCCGGTCCCCGCTGGTACACCCTACTTACAAGCAGGCTCTTACAGTGCTTCTACTGTGCATTCACTCACGCTTACACTGAGCACCTCATGTACACAAGATGGCGACCACCTTCACCATGGGCAACACACACCTGACACAGCACGGGAAGCTAACCTCGGATGTGGTTGAAAGGTGACTGGAGGCTATATTTAAAGTCAAGACTAGCAGGACCGGTGCACCAATCTCAGCAGGGTGAGATGCTGGAGGAAAGAGGACCTCCTTCAGGAAATCCAGAGCCTCGCTCACGGAGACCTATCGCCACAGTGTAAATTCCCTATGCATCGACCACACGGGCACGAGACTGACCGCATGTGGTGGGAACACAACACCTAGCACTTCTGTCTTCCTTTGCGGAGGAGGTCTCTTTGAGCCCCCAAGTCAGTGGACTGTGGATGCTGGCCTCTCTACTGGCCTGGATCAGGAGGTATGATCCCCTTTACCCTTGCATGATCTTAGGGCAACTCCTCTAAGTCCACCAAACGAGGGCGTTGGCTGAATAGGAACCCCCAAGTAAAGCAACAGTCTGGTCCTTGATTTGAGACTCTCTTACCTAGCAGAGTATCACAGGCTGTCCATTGCTCACACCATATGAGTTAGCTTTGCCTTTGATTTCTTTTTGTCTTTGCAGCTGACACTATTTCATAGCAGTACCAACCTTGTCCTTGTTAAAGGGGCACATCTAACTTCTAACATGACCCAGTGGTCCTCAACATCAGCAGTACTCAAGCCTATACATTTTTAGCACTTCATATTTTCTGCTGTGACATGCAAGCTTTAAATTACTATTGTTTATTACTTTATTATAAAAATGTGCAGTGTACTCAATGCTGCAGTATTGTTTAACTCTGTTTATTGATGTGTTTGCTTTAGCTGCTGTGGCAGTGCAAACTTACTTGTTGAACCTATGCACAAACAAAATTTAAAGAATTAAATAACAAACAAAAAAATCAGGGAAGCTTAATGTTTTGTGGTGAAGAGCAGGGCTGCCATCAGGGGGTGACAACCACAATGGCCTGGGGGCCCGTGTGGAGCGGCGAAACTGCCGCAGGTCCATCTGCACTGGGGCCCATCAGGTGGCCCAAGCATTTAGGGCCACCCGATGGGCCCTATAGCTTCAGGGGCCCGGTCAGCGCTGCGGCCGGGTAATTGCGCGACCGGGCCCCTTTAAAAAATATTGCAGATACACCGCAAATGCTGCTGGGAGGAAGTGATGGCCGGTCACTTCCTCCCAGCTTACTCCGCGCGGGGGCAGAGGGAGAGCGGATGACACCAGAGGCATCCACTCCCATCATCCCCAGCCACCCTCCTGCAACTCAAAGGTAAGAGGAGGGTGGCTGATAAATGAGGTGTGTGTCTGCAAGTATGTATGTCAGTATGTATGTCTGTGTGTGTCTGTGTATGTATGTATGTATGTCTGTATGTGTGTGTGTCTGTGTATGTATGTATGCCATTATGTCTGTATGTGTGTGTGTGTCTGTGTATGTATGTGTGTGTGTCAGTATGTATGTATGTACAACAGTTTGTGTCTGTGTCAGTATCTGTGTATGTGTCTACATGTGTGTGTCTGTTTCAGTATTTGTGTCTGTTAGTATGTGTGTATCTTTCTGTGTGTGTCTGTGTCCTTTTGTGTCTGTGTGTGTGTGTATTTCTGTGGGCGGGGCTTGGAGGCGGGCACATGGGGGCTTAGACCTTGAGCTGTTAGGGGCCCCACAATTTCTGATGGTGGCCCTGCTCACAGGTCTATAATTTCCAGGCAAGGATTTTGAATCCTCCAGTAGAATACCAGAAACAAAAGAATCGTGAAAAATTAAATACAGAGGTTCACTTATTTCCCCACTTAGCTCCTTATGTACTTGTGAGTGAATACCTACAGGCCCCAGAGTTTCATTTACATTAATTTTCTTTAACTGCTGCAGCACCTTGTCTCGAGTCATCCAATCACAAGTTATCTGCCAGTTTTTTGCAGCAGTCATATCTCTTGCAAGAGGATCCTCTTTAACATATACGGACGAAAAATAGGTTTTTTTTAAAATTTCTGCCATTTTCTGGTCTTCATTAACTAACAGACCCTTCTCTGTTTCCAGTGTACCTACACTTTCATTTTTTTTTTGTTTTTAGAATTGAGGTACTTGAAATTTGGAGTTGGTTTTGCATTCTTTAGCGATCAATTTCTAATTTTCTAGTATAACTACTTGAATTGCCTTTTTGCAAGCATTATTATTACCCTTATATCTTCTATTGGATGCCTCTGATTTTGTCAGATTTAAATGCCCTTTTCCTATTTCTAATCTCTTGTTTTACTTCTCTACTAAATGCCATTGGTTTCAATTTGTTTCTTTTATATTTATTTCCCAATGGTACATACTGAGAAATGTACCTTTCTAATATTTGTTTGAAGAGTTTCCATTTATCCTCAGTGTTTTTTTTCACTAAGGAGTTTATGCCTGTCAATATGTTGTAGAGCTTCCGTAATCTTATTGTAATTGGCTTTTGCTTTTTATTAAAAGAATTACCATATTGTGATCACTATTTCCCAAATGCTTCCCTACTTGAATGTTGGTCAAAAGATCAACATTGTTTGTTATAACAAGATCTAGACAAGCATCCTTTCTAGTTGGTGCTTGTACCAGTTGTGACATGAAGGCATCATTTAACACATTCAAAAACCTGATTCCCCTTGCTGAAGTATTGGTTCCTCTATCACAATTTATGTCCGGGTAATTAAAATCTCCTATAATTAACGTGTTACACAGATTTGCAGCTTTCCCAATTTTCTCCAACAGGTGTTCTTCCTCATTAATATTTACAATAGGTGGTTTATAACCTACCTCACTCCCTTTTGTCATAATTGCAAGTCTTAGGAAAAATACACAAGCCAAAATAGTCCCTACTTTGACTTGTTTTGTGTTTTAAATAGAAGTAAATCGGAAAAAGAAGCACAGATTCTGAAAGGGGAAGAGAAGAGGAAACCATAGGAAAAGGGTGAATTTGAGGTGACCGAGCCACAAATTTAGCTTCATGAGTTGTTGAGTTACTTCCTGGTTTTGTGAAAGCTCACTGCAGAACCAGTATATGTGTCCTTCTCCTGCAGCTCCCCCTAATGTCCAGTATGGCTAACAATCGCATATATGCAAATCCATATTTGAATTTTGTCTTTGTGACAATAAAAATAATAAAGTGACACAAGTGTATTTCCAAGTAGCAAAAATGTATTTACAGCTTGGGAGCCAACCAGCTCCTCCACTATCCTGATTTAAAAAAAAAAAAAATGCACTTTGCAGCCTCTTTAGGTTTGACTTGGAGCAATATCGTGTAGAGATCACTCCCTAAGTTGCCCAACATGAGGTTCTACGGTGGCATATCGACAGGATTTTCACCCCACCGTGACCCGTGCGGCCTAGTGCACACCTGGTGGGAGAGGTGACCGCTCTCTTTGGCCCACAAGAGTCTTGTTAACACCCCGTTTTGGACTGGTGGGGATGATTCTGGACCATACCAGAGGGGCTGCCATGACCTGGTGTATTGAAGGGGCGAAGCCATCAAATCTGGTAGATTTTGCCAAATGTGGCAGACACCGTGTGCTTTCCTTGCCCTAACATTGCGCAACTTGATTCTAAAGCCCGGCTAAATGAAATCTTCAGTAATTTCTGGAAGCTGTTGAAGCACAGGGCAGGTGAGGGCCTGCAGAGCGACGATATCCAGGTGTTGCAAGCCCAGCCTCCTTGGTTAAGGCCTATATCTAGGCCTCCGAGCCTAGATGGGTGTTGGTTAACAGAGGAGTGCAACTCATATTGGCTGGCTTCTAATGCCTTTACAATGCATGACATTATATTATATTAGTCTCAGTTAGGCACCCTCCACATGTGCCATCAGTTAGATTTTTACCTTATTCAGGTCTTTCTCTGCTACCATGTGTTAATTAGAAATGTTATACCTGTTATCTCTATGATGCCTGATGATTGATGTCGGCAGGGGAGCCTCTTGGTGTTATGTTAACCACTTTCACTGTGTCTGGACACGTGATTGTCTATAAGCTTTTATGTCTATTGTTCAGACACCGCTATACAGCATGTCCATATACCTTGTTATCACCTAAAAAATGTATTACAACTTATCTCGACATTTCATGTATTTTTTTTCATCAACCTGTTTTCACTTATAACCTATGTCATTGCTAATCTTTGTTTATACCGTTGCACTTCAGAAATAAAGAATGATAAAATAATATAAACTTTGGGGGGAGTATTAAAAAAGGGGCACCTCTGTAGAGCTCAAATTATCATGTGAGTGTCCATATTTGGAAATGTATATGTATTTATGGAGCAATTTAAGTGTGTAAGTGACTAAAATGCACCATAAACCCATCTTCAATTTGCAATTAAAAACCAAAATCCTGCAGTGGCCAGGCTATTAATGTAACCTTGTATTTTCACAATATAGATAAATGTAGTGTGTTTTTTTTTTGTTTTGTTTTTTTTTTTTACAACAGGAGCACAACGAACCACAATAATAAAATTAGCATAAAGTTTAAAAGAAATTTATGCAAAAATGGCTATATAATAGGGCCCATAATATACCGTAGCGCATACTCCATGGTGTCTACCATGGAGTGTGGTAGGATTTTGAGTTATAATTTCAACAGTCAATCTATAATGCCCCAAAATGAGACATCTGTCCATCATATCTACCTAAATTTTAACTTTTAAATACTGATATGGTCAGGTCTCTTATTTGGCACTATAGCTTAACAGGATAGTGGCAAATACATTAGGTGTATTGCTGTACTCAGAAGATATAGCTGTACACACTGTGGGTTATACAGGTGTAGTACACATCAGGTTTATGAAATCCACATTGAAAAAAACCCAAGTGAAAACCCTGTTCTACAATATCTAGCATAGATTGGCAGTTAAATGGCTATGTAAATAGTGTCCAAATATTCTTAGGTAAATATCCTGTGATGTCTACTTTACATAAATACATACTTTTGTGTGGCAACTTTTTCTGTGATGACTATTCTTCTTAGAACAGAAGCCTACCAAATTATAAAATCATTCTACATTAAAATTATATTTGTAATTATATTGTAGTTTGTGACCTGTAACTACCAAACAATCCTACAAATGATGTAAATTAAGCTAAACTAATCATAAACATGTCTATTTATTGGGGGGAGGGGGCACGCAATTGTGGTTATGTTGTTTTGAAGTGTTCATTTTAAGGAGTTGTAGAGTTAACTTAGTTTGAAGATTTAAAACCGAGCAATTGGACTCCTGATTGTGTTTTCTTTATCAGCTCTTTCCATATTGAATTAAACAACTAAGCTTAGTTTAAATTGGTTAAGTTCCTCTTCAAAGTACAATAAAATATTGATGGTTAACTATCTAAACGGTCCCATTCTGTTTCTCATTATGGTAACTAATGGCCCCTAACTCTAAACCAGTATTCCAAAGGTGTGTATGTCTGTAACAAATACATGTATATTTTACCAAATTCCCACATGTGACTCTTGTGCTTTCAAGCGCCAGCTGTAAAATTTGGGGGAGTCATTGCTGCCCCATGACTCCTGTGGTTTTTTTTTTTAATGACACTGCAATTTGAACTCTAGAGGATCATGCTCAATAAGATACATTTTACTGGTTAAACCTGCATTAAAATTCCTGTCACCTCTCCGGCACTGGCAAAGAGAAATACACACAAATGTGTTGAATATCACACCTGTCTGGGCTTTGTGGAATTCCTCCAGAATCCTAAATGCTCCTTGTGAATGTGCTTTTATGTTAGAGCTGATGGCCCATTGAATAACTAACAAATTTAAAATAACATTTTTAATAAAAAATACTTGTTCTGTTCTTTGCATTTGGTGGTATTCCTTTTTTTTTTTTATATTAATAGTTTTAATAGTATTAGTATTAATAGTTTTTCATTAATTGTATCTCTTTTGTGTATACTGCTGTATTCAAATATTAATCAATCTTGTCCACATGTCTCGACTTTAGTGGACCGTGTTTGCACTTGAAATAACCAGTAGCAGGCTGTCATGGGCACAGCATGACTTTTTTTTAAAGTCAGCACTTTTTTAATTCTTGAAATGCATTTTTTTATAAATAATGTAGCGACAAATTTTATTGCATAAGTCAATCTTTGTGAAGTTATTACTAGACAAGCCTCAAGAATTTAAAGAACTTATGTGTTACTTTAAAGGTCGTTGTGTTAGGCAGCGTACTTTAATGTTACTTTTTATCGAGTTTAATATGCTCCACATATATGAATATATTCAAAGAATTATTTAGTGTTTTTTCCCATTTTATATGTAAAACTGTATAGAGTTTTCTCTTCAATGCGATAGCTGCCGTTTGCTTTAATTTTTAATTAAACCCATCTTAAAGCAGCTCTGTCACCCCTTCCTCCTCCAAATAAGTATTTCATTAAGATAAATTCTTTGCAAAATACTTACATTGATTGAGTTGGAATTTCACTGAAATTCCAACACTGCTTAGGGGATACTTTTTGTCTTATATAATTTTTCTTGCGCATTACAACAAGGCAGACTGAGGGGAAAAAGGCTTTGTCCATGGAGGTTCCTGTGGATCCTCCATTGGTATTAGTGTTGTACCCTTGTGTAAGAGTACAGCATTGAAGAGAGCAGCTGGCAAATGATACACTGTTAGCCTGAGTGATTTTTTTTTTTTTTTTCTTTGCCTGAAACTTTACTTTGGGAGAGCTAGCTCATTCCCTATGGAATCTTATATTGCCGTAATCATGTGAAATATCTCTGTAATTATGTGAGATCGAGTGTAGAAACCGCTAGATCTTTGTCAGATCAATCAGTCTGAATGTTTTTTTTTGCCAGAAGCTTTCATGTGGTAGGTTGGCCCCCATAATGAAATGCCTAATATATCTGTGATTTATAAGAAATCTAACAAAACTACTAATTGATCATATCTGATCTAACGGATATCTACCAATATAACTGACTCTTCTTCTAAGTTAGATCCTACACAAACAATTAATCTAACCTGGTCAACTGAACTGCATACGTTTTTTCATTAACGTTTTGTTTCGTGGTTGCTAACCTGGTTGTGGCATAATTAAAAGAAATCAGTTGCTGCCTGCTCGAATCTTTGCATTTTATAATGTATTCGCTATGACATTTGTCTAAGGAGAATTTTCTCTACTGGTCTTGACATGTCACATATTGTTAAAAGGTTAAATGTATCTTTTGTTGTTTAGTGCATTCATCTTAAAATAATTCTGCCATCTTTCAAGTATTGCAAACTTAGAATTGTTATTAATATATGGGTAATACATTTTTATTTAGTGTTCACTTTTATATTTGTTATTGCAAAAGTAATGTAGCAACTGTTTTGTCTTGTTCTCCTGGTTGCACTAGAAGTACGTTAATTGGCTTCTCCTGCAGGGTACCTTACTTTACTGCAAAAAATGAGGAGGGCTTTACAGAACAGTCTATACTATTCCTACAAACTATGTAAGGTTATATTTTCACTGAGACTTCAGAAGGAAGTGTCACCCGGAAAAATAGCGCTTTTTATTTTTGTAATGGTTTTTAATTTAGAAACCATATACCAGATCTAGACTCTGCAATTGCATTTTTTTCAGTCCGAGCTCTTGCTTGTTTGGAATTTGCATTCCCCTCTGCATAAAGTGCGACAAAAAGGGACACACCTGCCCTGGGTTACAGCTGATCTCATTCAAATGTACCAGTTTAGAGATTCAATGTGGACAAAGTTCAAGCGTACTGGCTCCATGAACGATTACTGTACTTGCAGACATTGGCGAAATGCATGCACAAAACAAACAAAAAAACTTCTGGAAAATCATAAATAGCATACAAACCCCTACAATCCACTCCCAACCCTCCACTGTCAAAATGGACAACCAAACACTGCAACACCCCCTAGATGTAGCAAATGCCCTTAACCCCTTAAGGACCAAACTTCTGGAATAAAAGGGAATCATGACATGTCACACATGTCATGTGTCCTTAAGGGGTTAATAATCATTTTGTTGAATGGTTGCTAAGATAACAAATGACACTCCTTTTCAGACCGCAAATAAACATCAGGCCCTGTCAAATCTTTCAAAATCCTCATATAGAGAAATTCAATTTTGACCTGTGCCTGTTAGTGTAGTTAATAAAGCATCTTAATAATTTAAAAATGAAAAACCAGTGTGGACCAGATTAAATCCTAGCAATGTTGCTGAAGCTCAGTGCGCCAGCAATAGATATACCTGTCACTACCCTTATCAATAAATCCCTGGTGTCAGGCTACATACCCAAACTTTGGAAGACTGCAAAAGTTGTACCTATCCATAAAAGTGTTGACAATACTTGGGTATCTAACAATGGGCCGATATCATTGCTCCCTGTATTGTTAAAAATCTTTGGAAAAATGCGTCCACGCGCAACTATGTGAATATTATCAACGATCAAATTATCTGACCCCTGATCAATCAGGCTTTCGTCCAAATCACTCAACTTCGACTGCCCTCTTAAAAGTTTGCAATGACATCCAAATTGGCAAGGAACAAAGAGACTTAACTGGAGCGATTTTCCTTGATTTTGCCAAGGCCTTTGACACAGTAGACCATGGCATTCTTTTGCAAAAATTTAAACTCAGGCATTGGTGATCGTCCGCCACCCTGGTTTTGATCATGTTTCAGACGAATTGCAATATGTGGCCATTTCTGATAGCGCTTCTCTCCCTCTTCCAGTCACATGTGGTGTTCCCCCAAGGCTCCATACTCTGCCCCCTGCTATTCACATTATTTGCCGAACGTCTGCAAATCTTCAACTGTACACATGTATGCAGACAACACTGTAATCTACGTTAGTATACCCAAGCTACCGCATCTTGAGGCTGTGCTTCAAAACCAATTCACAGAGGTAGAAAAGTGGATAGCGGATAACAAACTGTTCCTAAACACTGACAAAACCTTAACAATGATCTTTGGAACTGTACCTAAATTATGTAAACTACAAAATCAACAATTGTGTATCAGAACAAATTCAAATAGCACACTGACCGCATTCTGCTCTTTTAAATATCTAGGCATGTTGCTAGACCCCAATCTATCCTTTGGCCTTCACACTGAAAAAATCTCTTCCAAACTTTACCCAAAACTAGGTGCCCTGTACAGAAACAAATTCTGTCTAAGCCCTACAGTAAAGAAACAGTGCAACAAATGCTAATGCTGGTCATTGATTATAGGGATGTAGTGTATGCACCCACACTGCAAACCCACGTTAATAAACTTAATACGTTATGTAATTAGTTCCGCCGCTTTGTACTAGAATGTAATTACTTTACCCACCACTGTGACATGTTAAAAGAGCTAAACTGGCTATCGCTGGAATCCCGACGCACTCTTCAGCTTTCCAGCCTTGTGCATAAGAGCATTTCTATAAAGCTCCCACCCTACCTTAGTAGAATGCTCTGCCTAGCTGTTCCCACCTCCTATAATCTCCGACCCAGTACTAGCACGATATGTAGCATACCGCAATACTAAAATAAAGTGGCTCGATCCTCCTTTTCCTACAGAGCACCGCAATTATGGAATAACCTCAGGGACACAGTCACCTCTTCATTCAATCTAAAATCTTTTAAGAGATCGATGGCAATATACCTCAGCACAGAATGCACCTGTCATGGTTGAATATATTTATTACCTGTTATGTATTAACAAAATATATATATATATATATATATATAGATATAGTTTGGAATATTGTATCCTATTGTAACAATGCAATGTTTTGTGGACAAAGACTCAGGACATGCTTGAAAACAAGAGAAATCTCAATGTATCCATCCTGGTAAAATATTTTATAATATCTAGCCATGCTAGATATTGCATAGTGTTAAAAACAAAGCACAGAACAAGTTTGCTTTATAGAGGCATTCTAATCAACCTTTACAGCTTGCTCTAATTGTTGTTTTGTTCTGAGTGTCCTGGTGCTGTTCCCAGTTTTGTGTCAAACCATTTTAAAGTGATTTCTCATATATTTGGGCTTTGTACGCTACCCAGAGTTTGCTCCTGTCTTGGCGGCCTTGATAATGCAGCATCAACAATTCCTCATTATAAATGTCCATTTTGTCCACTGTGGAGTTATTGATTGGCTGAGATTGCTGGGTCTAGTTTGGTGTTAAACAGTAGGGGTGGTAGTGATAACAGGTGATACTCGAAAAATTAAATTTTTGTGCAAAAGTTCATTTATTTCAGTAATGCAACATAAAAGGGGAAACTAACATGCAAAGCAAGATAGTTCAAGCCGTGATTTGTCATAAGTGTGGTGATTATGGCTTACAGCTCATGAAAACCCCAAATCCACAATCTAAATAAATTAGAATATTACATGCAATCAATAAAATAAGGAGTGTACATAGAACAATATCGAACCTCTAAAAAGTATAAGCATGCATATGGACTCAGTACTTGATTTGGGCCCCTTTTGCAGCAATTACTGCCTCAATGCGGCGTGGCATGGAAGCTATCAGCCTGTGGCACTGCTGAGGTGTTATGGAAGACCAGGATGCTTCAATACCGGCCTTCAGCTCTTCTGCATTGTTCGGTCTCATGTCTCTCATCTTTCTCTTGGCAATGCCCCGTAGATTCTCTGTGGTGTTCAGGTCAGGCGAGTTTGCTGGCCAATCAAGCACAGTAATCCCACTGTCACTGAACCAGGCTTTGGTGCTTTTGGCAGTGTGGGCCGGTGCCAAGTCCTGCTGGAAAATAAAGTCAGCATCCCCATAAAGCTCACCTGCGGAAGGAAGCGCTCCAAAATCTCCTGGTAGACAGCTGCATTGACCCTGGACTTAATGAAGCACAGTGGACCAACACCAGCAGATGACATGGCAGTGTGTGCCTCTCCATTCTTCCTCCAGACTCTGGGTCCTTGGTTTCCAAATGAGATGCAAAAGTTGCTCTCATCAGAAAGGAGGACTTTGGACCACTGAGCAACAGACCAGGTCTGTTTTTCTTTAGCCCAGGTAAGACGCTTCTGACATTGTTTGTTGTTCAGGAGTGGCTTGACAAGAGGAATACGACATCTGAAGCCCATGTCCAGGATCCGTCTGTGTGTGGTGGCTCTTGATGCACTGACTCCAGCCTCAGTCCACTCCTTGTGAAAGTCCCCAACACTTTTTAATGGCAGTTTCCTGACAATCCTCTCCAGGCTGCGGTCATCCTTGCTGCTTGTGCACCTTTTTCTTCCACACTTTTCTATTAATGTGCTTTGATACAGCACTTTGGGAACATCCAACTTCTTTTGCAATTACCTTTTGAGGCTTTCCCTCCTTGTGGAGGGTGTCAATGATGGTTTTCTGCACAACTGTCAGGTCAGCAGTCTTCCCCATGATGGTGATTCCTACTGAACCAGATTGAAAGACCATTTAAAGGCCCAAAAACTCTTTGCAGGTGTTATGGCTTACTTAGCTGATTAGAGTGGGACACTGAGCCTAGAATATTGCGCCTTTTCACAATATTCTAATTTACTGAGATTGTGGATTTGGGGTTTTCATGAGCTGTAAGCCATAATCATCGCACTTATGACAAATCACGGCTTGAACTATCTTGCTTTGCATGTAATGCGTCTATCTCATATATTAGTTTCCCCTTTTACGTCACATTACTGAAATAAATGAACTTTTGCACAATATTCTAATTTTTCACCTGTATGTAAGGGCTCTTTAACTATTTTTTACAGGAGTTTGTATTAGAGAAAATGTAAAGGAACACTCGAAGCGCCAGTGTTTTGTGGTAGTTACAATGCCTAGAGTGCCCTGGTGCCCCCTCCGTAGTAAGTAGTTGTGACAAGACCAATCTCGCCACTGTGCATTGGAGGAGCATTGCCCGTCTGCTGCCTTTACACTATGGCCCCATGTTGAAACGCTTGATTTTTCTCTGCAAAGACACGAAAACCGGGTCATTCGGTACTTGCCCTATTTGAACAGTGATACCCCAGATAGCTATGCCATGGAGCCCATTCGTATAACGAAAGACTATGTGAAAGACTTTGACTCCATGGCAATTGAACTGTATGTATGTGATCTGAGCGCCATTCAGTAATAATTTGCACTCAGATCTAAGCTATCTGTGGATATGTTGAATGTACCTGTTTTATGCAATAGCTGCACAGTTATATATCTTTATGTATTTTATTGTCTTTTGCTACCATGTGTTCAATGGAGTTTTGCCTAGGTCTTTGGAGATAATTGGATTACTTCCCAATTATCTCCAGGATAGAAGACTCTGTGGAACTGGTTTTGGGCAGAAAAGCCATGCTTCATTTAGTCACAAAGGACTACGATCTATCTTTTGAACCACTGGACCAATTTGTATGATTTTGACGTATGTTGGTATTTGGAGTATGCTGATTCTGAAAATGTAAGTTTTTATGTGAATGTGATGCATACTTTTATGAATAACTGCATACTTTTAAAGTTATGAATAATGTGGAAAAACTGTATTTCTCTGCCTGTGATAATTACATTAACCCATTGTGTTAGGTAATTGTATTACAGGCAGAGGGGAAGATTTTGTGTGGGAGTGTCTGAATGTATTGTACGTGTTTGTTTGGTTTGCAAAACCCTGTGGGTGGTACTAATGTGTAAGAATGAGTATATAAGAACAATAAACCCACAGCTCTGTCTGTTCCTACTTGACCCTCAAAACAGAGCCTTGTCTCGTTCTTGGGGGGGATTTATTGTATGCTGTTCCAGTTCGACTGCTAGGAGTGTAAACCTATTCGTATGGTTTTTCCTATTCGGCTGTTTACAGCATTTGTATGTTTGAGAGAGCATTCGTATGCTTCGCCCGTTCTGTGGATTGTTGTCTACAGTAGCTGCCTGTATATCTGGAAGGGAATATCTCCTAAACGGCTGTTAACCCCTTTTATGCCTGGGGGTGCCGTTACAGTAGTCAAACCATTTTCGAATAGTATGGTGATTATGGTGCCTAGAGTGTTCCTTTTAAGGTGCACACTGATTTAGACCCAGAGATAGTTAATAAATCTCAGATAGAATGGTGATATTTAGATGCCCAATCTATGAGGATTGTGAGGTAGGCAGGTATATATCATTAGCTGTCTTGCCAGATGATATAGATCATTACAGGACTACACTGCTTGATAACTGCTCATTGGGATTCTGCTAAAAAACATATATTTTTTTCTGTTATTTGTAGAGTGCATTGGTTTCATCTTTATCGAATTCTATTCCACACAAAGTTTGTGTTCTAATTTGTAGTCCTCATTTTTAACACAGCAAGTCCAGTTATCAGACATAGAATGTAGTAAGCAGATAACAAAATGGTTATTGAAACATTCTACATTTACGTTCTTTTTTCACTTACGGTACATTATTTTTATTGGGCATGGATGTATGCTGCTGTTTACATACTAAAAATCAGTACAGTTTGTAGCACGCACGGAATGTACCGCCATGAATGCAGAGTTTGTTGGGGAATACATTAGTCCCCATTCAGAAAATAGTTGCTTGTAAAATATTTGTCTATATGTGAATTTTCAGTACTTTCTGTACTTGATTAAGTATTTGCCCTTTTTACGTTGTTAATCTTTGCAAAATATTTTTTTCTCTAATTGTATCAGCTCTTAAATCTGAGTTTTTTTTTTTGTTTTTTTTTGTTTTTTTTAAATTTCTGAATAACTTGAAGTAAAACGTGGGAACTAATTGATACATTTCTTTGCAATTTAAATAGGATGAAATTGCTGTGTTCATTTAATATTTAACCAAAGAAAAAATTATTTGTGCACTATCCCAAATCCCTGTGCACTTTTAAATAACTTAAGGTTTTTTAGTATACTCCTCTTGCCAATAAAATGTAAGCTCACCTGCATGTCAAGGTAAGCCCTCTTAGGTGAGTCCTACACTAACAATTCTCTTTGCTCTTTTCAGCCAAAAGGCAAGATCTCTGAGACAGAGAGGGGTATGTTTTTAACCACCCCCCTAAACACTTATTAACCCTTAATATTTATATCTGGTGTTAATGGAGATTGACAAGAAAGATGCAGGCTTATTTTAAACAGATTCACACGAGTGAGAAATCATACTGTGGTCGATAATGTGTACTTAATGTTTAAATTTTTAGCTATATGTTTGTTTTATGTAAATTTTTTTAATGGTATGTGTCATCTATAATTTCTTGTTGGCATTTTGACAATTGCATGTCTGTATAGCCCCATCTTTAGCGCTTTGCATAACTTTTATATGTGCTCAAATACATATGATACATTTAAAGCATAAATAAAGCATGACTCCATTGGCCAATATTTTTCTAAAACTTTAGACTTGTGGCACGGCAATAATTTATTTAATAGCTATGTCGTTTTAGAAATAGCTGAATAAACCATAAGTCAACTTAAAGTGGCCATCTAAGGTTCCGGTATTAGAGATTGGGCCCCAATGCCGTGAAAATAGCTTGTCTATAGCAAGAGTGAAGGAGGGAACCTCTTACAGATAATCCCAGCTTTGTGGGATCTTAATGTTTCTCTGATTACATAATAAGAATCTTACATAGTTTAAGTAGGCTAAAAAAGACATGCGTCCATCAAGTTCAGCCTTTTTACATCATATTTTCTGTCCAGCTTTCCAATTTTGTATCTAACAAGAAAAAAGGATTTCCTTGTCGACCCCAGAATGGCAGATCTCTCCTTGGATCAAGAAGCTGTTACCCCACATATATTAAAAATGTTATATCATGTTTTTGAAAGTATTCATCCAGTTGTTGTTTAAACATCGGTACAGATTCTGATAAAATTGCCTCTTAAGGTAGAGAATTCCACATCCTTATTGTTCTTACTATAAAAAAATAAAGAAACCCTTTCCTTTGTTTATACTAAATCTCCTTTATTCCAGTCTAAATGCGTGATTTAATTGACCAGCTTATTCCCATGGTCAATAATTCTTAGAAGACCTTCACAAAGGGGCGGGCACCGTGGAAGTAGTATGCAGCCTAGATTGTCTGGTTGTATGGTTTTGGTCTACCGGTTGGTCGTTGGGTTTGTTTTGATTTGTGTTTATTTTATTTTTGGGTGTTTTGTTTTATTTCTCTTCTTGTGCTGTGGGTATGCTAAATTGACAAAGATATTGTGTTGTCAGCGCTTAGTGAATAATCCCCTTAGATATAATCAGGGGTAAAGGTCTTAACAAATGTATCTATAATAATTAGAAACAGCAATAGCATATAGTGTTAGGAGTGTCAATATAACTGATAGTAACAATCAGATTGTAACAAAAAAATCTAAATTGTATCTCAGTCCAGTATAAAATATGTAGCAGGGTCCAAAGTGACAGGAGGTCCACAGTGTTGTTTGGGAACACAATCTTTGTCTTTGAATCCCTTAAAAAAGACAGAAAATATATATAGTGCAATACTGTATTTAATGTCTTAAAACACCAATGGAATCCCCCTCCCCAACATAGGAACCCTTACAGAAGAAAAATGTGGTGCTTATCTCTAAGGACCACAATAAAAGCTTATCTGGCTGCAGTCTTATCTCTCCTCTGCTTCAAGGATGCCGTCCAGAGCGTTCGTTCGCCTCGTGCACTGAGGCTGGCTGTGGATTCAGTAAAAGTTCTCCTCTTTGTAATTCTGCCTCCGGTTAGCATAAAAACTTGTCATGCAGAGTGTTGACAGCAAAGCACTTTGTTTATATTGACTTTCTTTAGTTGCCACAGCATCTGGTCTTGAGTCATCCAATCACTTTATCATTTACATAGCTCTTGCCATAGGGTCCTCCTTAATATATAGTGAAGAAAAATGATTTAAAATCGTAATCTTCCTGATCTTATTTGCTAACACACCCATCTCTGATTTCAGTGTATTTACAACAAGCATGTCAAACTCGCGGGCCGCATGTGGCCCACAATGGACCTCCTTGCGGCCCAGCGAACTGCGAGTACATGCCTCGTGTAAAAGCAGAGTAGGCACCAGTCCGCCCCACATTGCAGGTGCCTACTCTGCTATCATTTACCCGGCCGGAGGAGAGGAAGCAGGACACCGGCGGCAGTGAGGGAGCTCAGTCTTCTTGCTCCTCACTGCTCCTCACTAAACCGGGCGCGGGAGCAAGAAGACTGAGCTCCAGATAGAAGATCCCACTGGACCCCAGGGAATGATGTGCGTGTGTTTGTCAGTCAGTGTCTGTGTGTCTGTCAGGGAGTGTGTCGGTCAGTGTTTTGATGGCCACGGCTGGACAGTAGAGTACCTGGAAGTGCACATTCCGACGTGAAGTCAACATGCTCCACCTTCACAGGGTTTCAAGAAGTAGCGGGAGGATCCACTTTGGCACAGGATACGGACAGTGCCTTTTGGGGAATACCAGAGGCTGGAGTTGCATACTGGCAGCTGCAATGTAAGTGGAGTCTGCTTGTTGGCTAGAGGGGCGTGCTGGGATTTAGTATAGGGGGGAAGGACTGGGATTTAGTATAGGGGGGACAGAAGGACTGGGATTTAGTATGGGGGGAGGACTGGGATTTAGTATATGGGGGGGACTGGGATTTAGTAGAGCGGAGTGTGGTATAAAAATAAACCTACGTTTCTATGAAAATGTAAGTAGTTTTTTTTTTGTTTTGTTTTTTGTGCTGCCCACATAAACTTAAGCTTTGTTTATGTGGCCCGTGCTAGACTTTGAGTTTGACATGCTTGATCTACAATTTTGTTTTTCTTATCCTTCAGGGATGATTGAAAAATAATGAGAAGTATTCTACAACCCTCAAAAAACTCTTGCTTAAACATACCCCTCTATGACACTTGTAAACACCATAACCACCACAATCTTATGATGTGTACAGTGTCCCTTTAAGGGGTTAAATATAGTTTCAGAATACATTGTTTAGATAGTTTACAGATAACATAAACACAGAATGTACTCAGGCCCTTTGATGTCAGACAGAAACTACATGATGTGTAAAATAGTCAATTTATGTAGCCATTCTTTCTAGGTGTCAAAATTCTACAAACTCTCAAACTCTCTGTGTAGACATACATTACAGGGCCGACTTCAGAAGGCATAAGCAATAACCCATCATGGGGTCTAATGGAAGCCCCTGCTTGAGCCTCTGTTGTTGGTGTCCCTTTACATCAAGTCTATATTGTACAGTTAAGCAAGTACAAAGCACTCGAGTATGGTTTTGTTATTTTTTAAAAAGCATAGAACACTAAAACAAAAATAATTTTTTTTTTTTTTTTTTACTCTGACCTTTCTTATTTTTAATTATCCAGTGACCTTTTTAAAATTTATTTATTTTTAAATTATTTTTGTTTTAAAATGCTTATGATTGGTGCCTCTAAAGTAGCACCAAACTTTATATCTTCTCTGAAAGTGAAGGGTTAATTCAAGGTGGCTTTCTTCTAGAGAATATTATAGCCTGGAATGTGATAGCCTGCTTTGTTTTACTAGGTCAGGGGCAGACAACCTTTTAGTAGTACTGTGCCAAAACAAGATCTTGAAGTCCCTTGGTGTGCTGGTCCTATTTTATTTTAAATGGAGTTGTGTATGTTGCCATATTCGGCTTGTACACATTGTATGTGTTCATGAGAAATTTGTGGTACTGTGTATGATACTTATAAATGTAGGCTGTGTATGGGGGCTGCTTATGGAATTGCATGTGTGGATGATATGTCACATTGTGTGTTTGGTGTGTATATGTGTGGGGCTATCTGTGGTTCTGCATGTGAGAAGCTGCTTGTGGGGTTGTGTACATGTATGTGGAATGTCAGTGGGGTTGTGTTTGTTGGGACTGTGTGCGTTTGTGTGTGGGCCTGTGTGCGTTTGTGTTATTTGTATGAGGGGGAGGCTTCTTCTGCAGCTCTGTGTATATCTAGCAGTGTGGGTGGCTTCCCTGGGGTCCTTTTGGGGACCAGGATGGCCAGGTACTGGACAAGGCCAGGAGCTGCAATAGCTGCTGTGGGTGCTCTATTCCAGTGTGGTCTGACATTCCAGTGATTGTTACCTGAGATCACTTCACATTGTGGATTGTCCTGATATGTCAGAGCCTGCTTGGCTCTGGCTGCACTGAGGGCCGTACATAGGCTCCTCAAGTGCCATAGGTTGCTGATCCCTGTACTAGGTCATTGTTAATGATTAGGAAGATGTTTTTTGTCTTTGAAGAAAACAATTTGAACCATCGACATTTGGATCCAGGCTGAAATACTACTGAATTTTATACATAAGTTTGTAGAAATATATTGCTTCGTTCATTTAACAAAAACATGAAAAATAAGTAAGCAAGTTCTGTGTTCTACGCCTAATGATGATGTATTCTGGAATTTAAAAAAAAAATAAAAAAATTCTACAAGTGTGTCCTGTACTTAACTTTTATGGCTAATAACTTATTAAGAAATAAATATCCTATATGTATCTATTTGTCACAACAAAGTATTAGTGTGAATTCTCTTCATGCTATTAAATAACCTAGTGATTGGTGAACACTGTTATGCTCGTGCCTTAGTGAGAGTATCATGCATTAGTGGAGAGTACAGAAAATGGCACATGACTGATTTCTCATTAATCAGTGGCCTTCTTTTTTTAGCAAGAAAATCTCTTCTGTGCGTCATTATGTAGCAATTAGGTACTTGGCAGTAGGCGTTACATTCCCATTTTACTGTAAGGTGGCATGTCAAGTAATTTGCAATGCTTTTAAGGAAATCTTGGGAAATAAGAAAGACTAACCCAAGCCATTGATATAGGCAATTCTATTTTGGTGTACTTACTAAAACATTATCTTGTGCGCTACACAATTTCACTATAAATATTTTAGTACTTAAAAAAATTCAAGGGGGTCTGCAGTTTCACAGAAAAAAGTGTAATTAAAAATGTACAATATTTTAATAATATATTCCAGACATACAAAGTGAATATCTGTAATCCCCTCATGTATGTGCTTTTATAAGCAGATGGCATTGTAAATGACATTATTAATAGGTGTCAAAGATCACAATTGTAAGACTGGTATATATTGGCAGGGGAAACCAAAATGATTTTGGAGGTCAGTATGCTTTATACTTTAGTGCGCTTCTCAACGCAGTAAATGCTTTAGTAGTATTATCTTGACTTTTTTTTTTTTTCAACCATAACAGAGTTCTAGGTGCATGAAATTTCATTTATATATTCCCAAAAGAAAACATGAAGAAAAATGTTTCTATTTTTTCTTAGTCTCAAGATTAGATTTTGTTTGACAGTTTAATGCCGGTTTTCCCTACTTCAGTAATCTTCTGTATGGTTTTGTATGATTGGAATTTCTTCTAAATGTTCAGTTTTGCAGCTATGCTCAAATGCTTATACATGGAATGTCAACTCCCTGCTTGATGGGTTATGCAGTGACTTCTTTCATTTTTGACTGATATAATCTTTTTTTTTTTTTTTTACACACTTCCTTCTGTTTTGCAGATTTGATCCAGGCCACCAACGAATCCAATGTGAATATTCCGGAGTTGGCAGACACCCTGTTTGAACGAGCCACAAACAGCAGCTGGGTGGTTGTGTTCAAAGCCTTAGTCACAACTCACCACTTAATGGTCCATTCAAATGAGGTAATGAAGCTAAGCCGACAAATAACAGTGCGAATGTAGCAATAAAACAAGAGGTCACAATTTTTAATAGTAGTTTTATTGGTACCTGTAATCCTGCTCTGTCAGTACCTTTTTGTTAGTGTCTGATATAAGTAATCTGCACATGGGACTAGCTCAACAGTCATGCATAGCAAGACAATCCCCAGATTTGAAACAGAAGCAGGTCATTAACAAAAATGAATGCTTTCCTGCACAGAAAATGTCTACACAATACAATGGAAGTGCAGGTTAGTTAGACAAAGTCTTGGATATTTTACATCTCACTGTGCTTAATAAGGGCTCTTTATTTGAAGGCTTGCTGCTTAGTTAGAATGATCTACCTTACAAGCTACTTGTTAATGTGTAAGTACTGTAAACACATTATAAAAATAAAGAGCATGTGTGTCTATCATATCTGATGCTAGGTCATTCTGATTAATCATATGGAACATATTTAAAGTGAAACTGTGAAATTAAAATTCCCCAATTTTGCAATGCATTATAATGATAATGCATTCAAAAATATTAAAACAAAAATATACATACCATTTGAATGATTGTATTTGGTACATTGCCTATAGCTGCAGGCAGATCAATTAAACAATCACTTCGCCCTTCCAAAACCAGAAGAAACTTTTCACCCATAAGCATTGCTGGACAGGGGTTTTATGGGATAAATGTACTTTCTCCCTAAAAGCTCAGCACTTAGGATGAGTGGAATAGGTCTATGAACAAATAGCAGCCATTATACCTTTTTCCAGCCTCCCAATAGGGAGCTCAAACAATGTCTTGCACCAGAGTCCTCTCTACTTGATGTTTACCACTACTACTTACTACTACTACTACTACATATAACTGAATTACTGTTACCCTTAAGAATATCCACCATTTAGGGGACCTGCATCCCTCTAGCTGTTTCACTATTCCGACCACGTAAACTGTTCAACCATCACAGGGTCTGTCAAGAGATATGTGCAACTGAAAGCAAATTAATGATAAATAAAATCAGTATTAACGACTTTAAAGGGACAATTGTATCAAATGATAAAAATAATTAACATTGCCGTCTAAAATAAGGTGTGTTTTTATATTCAAAAGCTAGTGTTTGGTCTTAACTTGGTTTAGAGCAGTAATGTGCTGTATCTTGAATGACCGAAGGAGCGGTGATGTCTCTGCATGTGTCAGGCTGACAAGCTTGCCCACAGCAAACCGTGCAGTGCACGTTACAACCATTAATACTTGCATACAGCTATTTTATTAAAAAGAAAACAAAGTTTGTTGTCATTTTCTTGTTTTTCAGGCTTAAAACTGCTCTCCTAGTGAAAATATCCAGTTCAGAGTAGGGCTGTGAGGATAAACAAATCAATAGGAGAAACCTGAGTGGAGGGATTAGCTTCGCTTTGATCTTGCCGTATTTTTAAATGAAATAGTTGTAATCACCGGTATGCAATAATCCTCTCCCGAACCTGGACAGTGTTTGCAAACTAAACTGAAATTTATTTTAAATGTGCTATCATTCATCAATATACCAGTGCTATAAGTGGAAACATGCTTGGGAATTCTCTTACCTTGATATACTCATCATTTAATTAGAAAAAAAAAAATAAATAAAATGTGTGTGTTCTTGCCATATCGGTGTGGATACTTCTCGCTTCATGGGATATCTTTCCTTTCTTTTTTTTTCTTTTTTTCTTTTAATTCCTTTTTTTTAAATTTTTTTTTGTGCATCAGTCCATAGGTACATGCTTGCAATGCCACAATAGCGGACACAGGCAATTTGAAAAACAGACATAGTTTCAACAGTTGTGTGGCAGTTATGGATAAGCACTTTTTAAAGTATATTTTATAGGACGAGCTGTGTATTGACAAGGCTGACTGTATGTTTCGATCGTGGTGTATCTCTTCGGTTTCATCAGGTTTGTGACCTGTAGTGTCTTACGAATGTGTGCCTGGGGCTATGTAAAGGCTTCCCAGCCTCATATATCAAGTTGGGCATTTTAGTGTGGTACGTTTGAGCTTAAGGGAGCGTATATTTTTTGCGAGATATGGTGTTGTTGGAGTGTGGAGAGGCTTAAGGGTCCCAGTTGCTTTACTACAAGAGGTGTTGCTCTCAAGGAGAGTGCAAACGACTAATCTACGAGGTGTGCTAGTATTTGCCTGAGTGGCGTAGTGCTGTATGGGGTAAGTCCTCAGAGGTGCTGAGCTTGTTTGGGTGTGTGTGCTCTGCAGTGCATCTACATGCTTGGGGAGTGTGTTCTAGATCATAGATGTAATTACTCCGGACTAAGGGAGTTGCGGGGGGGTAGGAGGGGTGCTTTCATTGTCCTGCTACAGAGTGTGGGTGTACTGCCCTGCCCTGTCGATTTGAGGTGGGCTATGCATTGCATTTAGTGTCACTTGGTGCTAAATATTTGCATATTCGAACATGGAGGATAGTGACCGAGAGGCAACATGTAAGCCAAACCATTCAACATTAAACAAGGTAGGCAAAAAACTATTGGTGGTAGTAAGATTTGCAAAGATTATGTTTGAGTCCTGGTTATGCTTCTGCTGGAGGGGTTAGGTGCCCTGCTTCAAACCGGTCCCTAGAGGCTGTCTCCGTTCCGTGTTCTGGGAGCTCCTGGCCCGTGGGACAAAGGGAGTGATGTGTTCTGGGTCCCAGTTATCCGTGGTTGTTCTCAGAGGTGGATTAGCAGCGATCGGAATGTCTAGTCCCAGTGTCTCCAGGAACGCGGTTGCGCCCTCCATTGAGGTGAGTGTGTGTAGAGTTCCGTTTCACTGTTAGGGAACCATTGGTCCCCCACCTGTATTCGATGCTCGCCGATCTTAAGCTACTGGTGAGAGAAGATAAGGTTTTTCTCCAGGTTAGGATGGCTCTCGTGAGGTCCTGGAAGAAATTCAATGTAGTTCCCGTGAAAGCCAGTGGTTCTCCCTTTAAGAGCCGCCATGAGCTGTATTTTGTCCTGTACTGTTGGACATTTAACCCCTTAAGGACCAAACTTCTGGAATAAAAGGGAATCATGACATGTCACACATATCATGTGTCCTTAAGGGGTTAAGTATCATGTCTCGGGCTATGTTTGTTGGTGCCCTGACGGATGAGGGTAGGCGATAGATCTCTGCTGTGGCTAGTTTTTTCACAGTAGCTAGAGGCAAGATTGTGGCCTGGAGGCATCTGGAGTAGTGTGGTAGTTCGTTTGGTGAGATTTCCGCAGGGATGCCCCTTATTTTTATGTTAATGCGCCTTTGCCTTTCTTCCAAAGCAGTGAGCTGTGCAGTCATGTCTCTTTGGTGTGTATATATTTGCTGTACTGATTCTTGTAGCTTCGACAGGTAGTCCTGCAGGCTCGTGATGTCTTCCGCCGGTAGGATTTTGTGAAAGTCCGTCAGCAGGGTTTTTAGGTCCTGCCTGGTGATTGGGGCCGTGTCAGCTGGGTCGACCGGCTGGTTTGGGCTCTCTACTTGGGTGTCCATGGAGGCCTCTGAGTCTGGGTGATGAGAGTGGGTTACGGGGCGCGAGGATTCGGCAAGAGCGTTTTTGGCCTGCATAGACCATTGAAGCATAGCCCCGATATCCCTGTTGTCTGTGGTATGTTGTGGTCGTTGGGAGCGGCGTCCCATAGCTGGCATGTGTGCCGGTAGGTCTGTCGTCTTGGGGGCTGCCCTGTCCCACACTTTCCTTGCTGCTGTACCACTCAGAATTGCCTCCAGGCCTGCATATGACAGCGTGGGGTAGGCCCAAGTTTTCTTTCTCCGCGTGGGCTGATGGGAGGCTGCGCAGAACGGCATCTACCGCCTCAGGGTGGGTTAAGGGGTCTTGGTGCCCACTTTTTGTAGCTGGATGGGCCGCTTGTAGCTTGATATTCCCTGGATTTATTCAGGTTTGTGAGGAGCATACAGGAATGGCGTCTCTCCAGCTTGATGGGCAAGCTCCACCCTCCCTTTCCTTTCTTTTTATCCTGCTTATTGCATTTACAAAAGTAGTTGAGATCCGTGATGGCCTGGAGCTAGTTTCTACATCCTTTTTAAGCAGAACTGGAAACCTGCTCTGCTGGTTGCTTTGATTGGAAGGACAGCCTAGTATTTGACATTTTTCACCAGCATTTAAACTCTGCACCTGCACTCCTAAAGTGTTATTCAAATGAATTTCAAATTTAAGGCCATAGTAGCTGAACTAAAAGCATAGCTCACATAGAGAATAAAAAGGAATGGGAAATAATAGGGGGGGAAACTTAATTATGCAGATCAGAGAAGTGAGAATATTAAACCGAATAGATCACCATGAAGTTAACACTGAACAGTTTGTCAGCAGAAGTCAAAAACCAGACTTTGTTTATCAGTACATTAGATAGATTTGTTTGAGAGCTGGACAGCAGGAGCATTGACACAGTGTTTGTGTAACTCAACCAGCCATGGACAGCCGGTTCAAGGTGTCTTGGATTAGCATTCTGTGTGTGCTGTCACCATGTGCTAAAATTACACAAAACAGATATTGCCAGCCAGGAAAAGCGTTTTTCCAGGTGGCTTGTTGACAGCTCAGGGTGATGGCCATACAGAGAAATAGTATTTATTTATTTCTGGAATTTAACATTTTTAAAAAGAGGATACAGGGTCTTGGCACCATAGTCCCTTCAGTAAAAATAGTTATGGTTGGAGTGACTATTTAACCAATGGTTATGGTACTATTACGCTGGGGGTGATGTCTTGAACAAAGCCAAAGTCCTGCACCTGCAGCCTGGGCCCCTAATGTTCTAATGTGCAAGGAATTAAAATGTCATCCAAATATTCATGACACTGATAGGCTTACTCTACCTATCAATGCCATCCAAATATGGCTGAAATTGATATTTCTAATGCAGAAGTAGTACTTTCAGTTCAGAAAGTGGGTGACAGGCCACAGATGGCTCAGTAACTAACCATCAATGGTTTTGGACAAACTGCTCAAAAACAGTTTGAGCCAAAACTGGGGGGCGGCGTCTTCACTTGCAGCTTTATAGCGCTGAAACCACTAAATGGCAGGTAGCTGTTAAGGTGTTTAGACTGCCCCTTTAATGCTTTTTAATTTCCATCCCTTCCCAGAACAAAAATTTACAAAATATAAATAAGTCGAGAGCACTTAAAGGTCTTATTGCAAAATATATCTTGTCTTTATAGTAACTGCACTGCACAAGGTTGCACAAATCGTTTTAATCAGTATTTCAGTCGTACCTGAAGAATTTTATCAAGACAAGCGTGACAAACCAACACCACACTAATATAGACACCCAAATCCAGAAACGGTGAGCGGAGAACGAAAGAGTGTGACGTCAACCGAGCAAGTGAGGTCAAGAACTGACCGGTAGCAGGCGTTACTAAGAGACCAAAACCAAACCGGTCTGTCTATGACATAATTCCATAAAAAGGAATTCAAAGTATCTACTGTAACCACAGAATAACAGGGTTATTCACTGAAGGGAATTTCAAATTTAAGGTCAAAATAGCTCAGCTGGAAACATTCTCTTAGGCAGCTATTGTATCGGTTCGGCTAATCTAGGCTTCATTTTGAATTCTCACTTTAGTAAATAACCACAAACTATTTGGACCAACTGTAATTTGCCTTTTCTCAGTAGACTTTTGAGTCAACTGGCTAAGTGACATCATTAGATAATTTTTTGTTGACTTATGCTTAGGTGCCTGATGCTTCATGACTAATGTTTTGCGCCTGCAGATTAGTATATGAATATAGTCTATAGATATTACTGGATGTGATTGTTGTATGCCTAGTCTTTTCCTCTTTAACTGAATATCTGTTTCACTTGTTTACTTGTTTCACATTGTGTTACTCTGATAATACTATGTATATAGTCACTTTGTCTGTGGTTATGATAGATACGTTGTATTCCTTTAATAGAGTTCTGGTGAAAGAGCGGTTTAGTTTTGGTCTCTTAGTAACAGCCGCTACGTGGCCTCACTTGCACTTTTTTTTATTTTTTTTATGTTTATTTTAGTTGTGCAGTTACAGATAATGTAAAATGTAACCAAAATAAATTGACTGAACAAGTACAAGAAACACATAATGGAGTGTGCTTGGAGTAAGGTCACCTAAATGCCACTTGAACTGGAAACATTTATGATATGAATGATTGGAGGAGATCTGCAGATATAGCGATTTGGGTTGTTCATCGGTACCACTATGGGTTACCCCTCTAGGCCCAGGCTTGGTGAAGAGCCAGCACCTCATTGCCCCGAACTCAGTGACTCTGAGTCTAAGTTCTTCCCATCCTGGAAAATGCAGGCCTCACTTCACACTTTCTTGTTCACTCTTTCTGAATTTGGGCTCATATTAGTGTGATGTTGGTTTGTCACACATGTCTTGATAAAATCCTCATGCAGTGTTGAAACTCAATGTAAAAAGATTTGTGCAGCATCGTGCAGTTTTACAGTACAGATAGCCGAATATCATTTGCAATAAGCCCTTTAATTGCTCCCCTGTTTTTACCTTATATTTCTTGCTGGAGATTGGCAATGATGCAAGTACTTGAAACGTTAATTATAATGTGGATGTATGTTTGTGAATTGTAATATCATCATTTTTTTTTTTTACATTTTTTTTTTTAGAGACTAATCCAGTACTTAGCATCACGGAATACACTATTTAATCTTAGTAATTTTTTGGACAAAACTGGATCACATGGTAAGGAAAAGAGTATTCATTTTTATTTTAATATATATCACTTATAAACACCTGTATGTGTGTAAAATTGTATATGAATCTAAAAAAAAATGTAGATTCCAGTTTATGTTGAAATAATGATTTTCCTCACAACCTGAAGCAAAAACTATAACTGAATGGGAAACGATCACTAAAATGTCATGGGAAGTTTACTTTCCTTGATTTTATTATTTAAAGTGGTACAAATGCTATTTTTTCTTTAGATAGAACAATGTATAGTTATATTGGCTTAGAATTTCCTGGTCTGATCTTGTACACCAAAAGTACCTGACACTTTTATCCCGTCCCCTGCCAGAGCAGCCAATAAAATTCCCATCTGTGTACCAATTGACAAATGAAATGTTGTTTTTTTTTTTTTGTGAGTATATTTTTAACTTACCTGCAGTGACCACACTGTGCAGTGCATTCTGTGATTTTAAGCTGTTTATGGCGGAATGCGTGCAATCACTCAAAGTTTATAATTTAGTGATCTTTTAAAATACATTTGTGCAAGTCTTGGTAGCATAACCCACACATGGGAAGACCTCAATGTTCAATATCGGCCTTGGCATTGTATTCATGGCAGTTTAACAATGGACCTTTGGCCTATCACTCACTGATTGTTAATCTTCATTGAAATATATGATATGCAGTGTACATTTCTGCTCTATTTGAGTTAACTTGGCTTTTTTATTGTGAGTTATTGCAATTGTGCTGGGAATTAGAAACCCCTGATGCTAAAAAAATATTTTTTATATTCATCCTTGTGTCCAAAAAATAACTTGTGCTCCTCATTAAGTAGCTATACTGATTTGGAAGAAAACAATTTAGCCTATTTTGGATCTTTAAACATTCTGTATCTGAAAAACAAGTACATCACTTTTTTTTCACAGAGCAGAAGATTCCTTGACAATGCAATATAATTACGAATTAAAATGAATAATTCTTGGTAGCTTTTATGTAAAGAGGAACATGTAGCATAACGAGTAATGCCTCTCTCAATATAGGAGCAGCTTTGCTAGTCTGCTATGCTATAAATATTTTACATTATGATGCTTATACAGATATACCATAATACAGACCTGGCGTGGACCACTTATTTATTTGTGATTGGCTGAAATCACCACTTCTGATGATGTCAGCCAAGCAGACAGATCAGGGGCAGAGCCAAAAAGGCAAAATGTAACTCTAGTAAGGGAGGCCATGGTAGCTAGATGGTGGTTTTAACACTATAGGGTAAGGAATATATGTTTGTGTTCCTGACCCTATAGCGTTCCTTTAAGTTTGAAGTTCCCTTTGAATTTCCAACAGTGCTCATCTTAAAAAAAACAAAAACTGTAAATATTAAATTTTTGTGTCCTCACAGTCTGATCCCTGAAGGCCCTGCTCCCCCATGGAATATCTTACGTGTGTATCTTACATTGTAAGAGTGAAGCTGAGAAATTTGACATTTTGAACAAATTGAAGCTTTCAAATAAAATGACTGCTTATCACGTGTGTTGGCAGTTTAATTATTTATAAAATAAGGATGACTGAATACACGTTATTTGTAAAATGTGTGTAAGTGGCTGCTCTGAAAGAATCTCTGTGAAAAGAAAATGGGTGGATATTACCATAACAGGGTTATTCGCCAAAGTTAAAGATTCTGCTAATTGAAATGAATTTCACATGTAAGGTCCAAATAGCCAAATTGACTTCTGTTTAAGAGCTTTCCTTAATTGTTTATTTTGGCCTAAATTTTACAAAATCGTTTTGAATTCCTGTCAATTCTCACTTTAGTGAATACTCCTAGTACTATTTATTTGCATAGTGTTTGACACACTGCTGGTATCATTATTATATTGCTTTTGCTACTATTTAAAATACTGCTATCATCTTTTTCTTTCCACCCCTCCGTTTAGGGTATGATATGTCAACATTTATAAGACGTTACAGCAGGTATCTCAATGAAAAAGCATTCTCTTACAGACAAATGGCATTCGATTTTGCAAGAGTAAAGAAAGGGTAAGATTTTTCTTAAAGGTATTACATCTTAATTTCTTTTGGCATATTGCTAACACTAGTACTGAATAACTTGGCATTCTGTTTTTTACTGATATGCTCTGATGCCAACCTATATGGCTGATTTGCAACCCATGGTTGGACATTATGTACTGTACTGTGAGTTGTGTTCCTGATGCCTAAAAATCATTGTATTTTTCAGGGCTGATGGGGTAATGAGGACGATGGCACCTGAAAAGTTGCTAAAGGGTATGCCTATACTGCAAGGGCAAATTGATGCTCTCCTTGAATTTGATGTAAGTATGCAACACATTTTTTCAGAAGGCACAAGTCTCAGTATGGCCCCTATTTTAACGACTTTTTTTAGTGTGTTCATGTAACATTACCACTGTTATCCCTGTGCCCTGAAATAACTTATAAGGTAGACATTTTGCAGGAGAGTTCCCAATGATTATTTTCCATGATTTGAATTATGTAAGTAGTTCATACCAAGGACATTCTCCTGGCTTAGTGAAAGCTGGAGAGTTCCCATGTAACCTGAGAATACAACCGTCTTAAATTACCCATTGTGCTGTTAGCTGTTTTAGAACGCACATCATATAAATGTATGTCTGTCTAATTTTCTCTGCCGGTCCAACTCTTGCTATCTGTCAGTCTGTATTTCAGTGTCAAAAATATTCTCAAACACTTGTACCCCTCCACTTCCTGATTTTATTTTGGCGGATGTGTGTGGGGGAGAAGGGGGTACTGGTAGCCAACACCTTGCCAAACATGATGGAACAAAGATTTCCATGCAGATTGTAGGAATTGTTGTTTATCAACTAATATTTCTGACAAAATGGGATAAAACCTATTTAAAGAACAAAAACACCCCTAAGGCCTTTCATGTTTCAGTTCATGTGGCCTCGCAATCCCCAGGCGGAATTCCATTTTTAACAACATTGTGAGACTGCAATTTTATAATGTCAGTTTGGCCAATATCCCATCTAATAATCAGATTATGTGTAATCCCCATTAAAACCTTTTTAATTGGCATTTTAAAGTATTGCAACCTGTTAGGTATCAAAATGAGATATGCAGAATGAGTTTGCCCACTCACCAGTGCTGTGCTAGAGGTGTGACAGTATTATAGGTCCATATTTTCTTTATATTGCTTTTGTAAATTTGTCTTATCTCTAGTGACCCATGGTTTTTTTCATACTTCACATCATATTTTGTAAAATCCGGTATAGTTTGTAAATGGATTCTAACATTTGATTTGTTGCTTGCTACATGCTTGTTTTGAACTGGAATGTTCCATTATGGTTTCTAAATAATGCTCTTGTGAAAAATTCATCTGAAGGATTATAGGGGGATTTGTTCATACTTCAGAGTTTGATGATTAGCAGTCTAGTTAAATGAATTAAACCTTTCCCTGAAAACACACCGGTTCATCTTAAAGGAACACTCAATGCGCCATAATTACTACAGCGTGATGATGTGATTATGGTGTAAGGAGATTCCAGGACCCCCTCAATGTAAGTGTTCAAACTTTTTTGGTAACACTTTGACTTGTTAAATGTGGTATACATGGTGCTGCTCTTTGTCTTTTCCCTTTGCCTCCTGCAAGCTGGAAGTCCCTTCTAGGAGTTTCTGTTGGTTCTACTGAGCCAAGTCCAGCTTATTGGCTGAGATAGTCAGAAGATCACTTTCAGCCAATAAACTAAGAAATGCACCAACCTGTAGTGTTTATGTTGTTTAATGTGCCTCCTAAAAGCTGTGCTTTATGTATTTGTCCTGATCTTTTTAAATTTGATGTCCAAACAAAGAAACAATGATCTGTCTTCCAATAAAACTATGATGGGGGGAATTCAGGACATTTCTTTATGTATAGATAAAAAATATTGGTGGACCTGTATGTGTGTGTGTGTATACACATGCGTGTGTCTCTATAAAGATGTATAGATATATAGAGATCGATAGACCTGTATAGATAGATAGATGTATGTATCTTATGACAATTATTTGCATAGTGTTATTGCCACCAATGTGTAGCTGGATGGACAAAAAGTAGGGGCGGGGTTAAACATTTTGTAATGAATTTGTTGCACCTACAATATTGCAGTGCGTTACAGGATGCAGCAAAAGTGTGAGCTACGAGTATAACTGATGATCAGTTTTGCAATTTGGCCCGCCTAATGTATGGATCAAAGTGTGAACTAGTCCTTGTTTTACTTTGGTAAGGTACTCTGGATATTAAACGTATTGTGGATGACGTTCATGCTTCTCAGAGATGTGGGTTCCCTCTTTGGCAAAGATCCTAGTTTTCAAGGTTTTGTTAATGTGCACAGTAAATGGATATAGCCGCAGTGTTAATATGAATGAGTTAAGTGGTTTGTTATTGGATTGTGTCAAATCCTTTTTTGTAGCATTAAATCCATCTTGTTGTGTTTTTATTTTATTCCCTCCCTCAGGTTCATCCAAATGAATTGACAAATGGTGTTATAAATGCTGCTTTTCTGCTACTTTTTAAAGATCTTATCAAGCTGTTTGCCTGTTATAATGATGGCATAATTAATTTATTGGGTGAGTAACAAGATGGCAGACTGCTAGAAATAAAGAAAGCGAAAATACATAAAGTGGCAGTGGTAATATAATTATTTTTGTCTTATTCATTCTTGTATTTTAACAAATTGACAATACTGCTTTGTACGGAGCCTTATGTACTAGGCCTTAAACCATTAACCATTCAAACTTTTTCAGGATTGTGGTTTATATATGTTTGCTCATTAAATGAACATAGATTGCTATGTGAACCATTGCTATCAAATGCATATGTTATGACTTCACTTTATATACGCTGGTAAAACGTTTTGGGAAAATTCTGGCTAATTTTCAAATTGAAATGTATTTTGTAGGTTCAGTTGACCAAAACAATAATTTTTGTCTCACGATTGGTAAAAAATTAGACTTTTAAATATTCCTTAGGATTTCATGTTTACTTTCAAGATAAGCAGCATATGCCCATTTCTTATTGAAATCACAACTACCATTTGTAGCTCTGGAATTTATGCTTCGGGGGCAATATATTCTAAAATTAAATGTAGGCACTAAATCCATGTTGTCATTTGTATTATGTACTAGAAAAATTCTTTGAAATGAAAAAGGGACAGTGCAAAGACGCTCTAGAAATTTACAAGAGATTCCTTACTCGAATGACTAGAGTTTCCGAATTTATGAAAATTGCTGAGGTAAGTGTTTTTTAAAGCAGATGTGCTTTATTTTTATTTTTATATATATATATATTTTTTTTAAATAGTGAAATTAAGGAGTTGTAAGATATGTTCCATTTCAAAGTAAATTAAAGTAAAGTGCGCCATACTTTGACATATGGGTGCACAAATACACCTGTATGCCAAGATCAGCCAGGCTTCTAGCACAGCAGCTATGTGCATAGTTGATCAGGAGAGCAATAGTCTGAAGAACCACAATTACAGTTTTAAGAAATAACAATTGGTGTAATTGTGACTTTTTTCTGTTTGTTCTAAATGTTCATTTCATTTGCCTAGAATTATGTAATAGTCTCCTTTTCTTTTCTTTTTTTTTTTTTTTATACAGCAAGTTGGTATTGACAAAGGAGATATTCCTGACCTTACACAAGTGAGTATACATGTGTGCCTTCCCCCCTTTTCCTTCAGTTGTCATGTCCCAGCAAATCACATGACAACAATTCCAATCTGTTTTTTTTTTTTTTTTTTTTTTAATGCATAATGTTTATATATACAGATTTGCTTCTAACTTGCCTTGATGGTACCTTGCCTCTAGTCCCTGATTGGTGAAGGGTTTAAGACTAAATTTGTACATGTTGTATTCAGTAATTTAAAAAGTCTGCCATGCTCTAATTACCGTATGCATGTTTGCTAATGTCCTTTTTTTACTTTTATGTATCATACATGTGTACAAACCAATTTGAAGAAGATTGCATGTAATCTGGTCTATACTTTTCTTTTTATTTACTCTTGTTACCAATACTCATTTTAGCACATATTGCCATATTCATTATTGTTCATTAAAGATACCATAAATACTACAGTTAGTACCCTGTAATGGTTAAGGTGTCAGGAATCCCCTGGCACTATCTTATGGTAAGCAGTCAGACCATGTTCAAACAGTTTGACACATACCCGGATCTGGCTCCTCTTCAGATATCTGTAAAGTGGAAATTCCATATAAATATATCGTAGGTTCCTTGCAAAAAACCTTGATAATATACGTGTTACAACTCGAGTGACTTTTTATTTTTTCTGTATAGTGTTTGGCACTTTCTAAAATTCTTCAGTTTAAATGAATGGCAATATATGACCGATTAATTACCCAGTATACTAAATAACGACTTTCAAACTATCACCAGTAATGACAAGGGCTCAAACGCAGTGACATTTCTGCCTGCTGTGACATGGTACCAGAGCTTGCCAGGCTTCAAGGCAAAATATTTTGGTTTCTCTGTTGTTTACTTCTTCATGCAAAGAGTCAAAAGTATTTATTTATTTTAAATGCCACTGCCCTTTTTGATGATGAATTTTTAAATTTTGTTGATGTTTTTTTTCATGATGAGGCTAAATCTCTTGTGTGAGATTTAAAAAAACAGGGATGAATTATTTTTTTTTTAATTTTTTTTTTTTTTTGCATTTTTGGGTAATACCGAATATTGTTTGTTCATGATAACTTTGCAATGTTATATAGATCATCAAATTAGTTTTTATATAGCAAACCTTTGTGACCCATAGCATTTATGACTGATGTGAAATTTTAAATAAGTTTTCTTCTTTTAAGGATGGTATCATCGATGAGCCGGTAATTGAACATTTGTTTTTAATGTTTTATGCCTTTTCTATACTTTATACTTGGGTTCTAACTCCAGTTCCACACACTTTCCAAAATCTTATTTTATAATATAATGTAAACTATCCATTTAAGCTCTGCTTTTAAATCTCCTGTAACAAGAGCACGGGTGTTCCGCGGATACAGCCATTCGGCTTTGGGAGATAGGCTTGAGATGTTACATCTTTAGAAATGTGTTCATGCTGAGATTGATAAGAACATCATCTTCAATCAATGTCCCTTTATAACATTTTATTTCTTCAGCCTGCATTTGACAGTGTTTTCTCATGGGATTTATTGTCTAAACACCAAACTGTAGTGAATTCAAAATCAAACTACTGAATTTATGCCACAATAGCTGATTTTGGGGGAAAAAAATTCCAGTGCCACTTCTAATCACATTCTGGTTATTTTAACCTAAATTTTGCAATTCACTGAGGTGTGGTGTGTAGTAAATACATCCTATTGTGTATATTACTTAGATTCTACGTAAGTAGCTTCCTTGGCTAGACTTTAAAACCTAGGACATCTTCGGTTACCTTCAGATCAGTGTAGCAGCAGATAAACTGATTTTACCAAACTATATTTCATTGCATTCATCTTGTGGTTATTCTAGTAATTGGGTATAAGCTCGGTTTGTCTCCTTCAGTGCTGGCCTATAGCCCTACAGAATGCCAAACACTGGCTGGGGCCAGCAGTTAGATCAATCAGTAATCCTACCTGAGATAAGATAGTAGGAATAGGTACATGCTGAATAGAGTAATATGAAACTAATGCTTTCTGCCTGCCAAAAATGAATTCTTTAGATGCCAACATGTCATGTATGTACAGTGAGGGGGTATTGTGTATGGACGCTGATTTCTTCTTCTAGTATGTACAGCTATAGATATTTGTTACATTATTTCAACTAGCTTCAGCTAACTGCATATAGTATACAACATTCTACCAACCAATGGTATCATGGTGGTTTTATCTAATATCCAGGACGCTACATAGCTGCATAAACTGTTTCCCTTTAGATGCTGTGTTTTTGTTTTTAATATTGTTTTAGTGCATGACCATCCTGATAAGAAAACACCCAATAGACCATTAGAAGTTATGCTCTCTCAGTAGGATGTGATATATATATATATATATATATATATATATATATATATTATTTTTTTTCCTTCTATTACTTTTAGCAGCAGGAATAGGCAAACGTTTGCCAATATTACTACCACTTGCTCTATTCTGTTTTATTGGCGGGGTGGGGAGGGTAGCTGTCATTAGGTCTTCCCATACAAGATTTTGTACGGTGTGCCATACGTGTTTTGGAACACCAAAAGACATCATTGATAGACTGAGAATTAGGCCTCGATTTTAATATCTTTGGATACGTTTTTCTAATGATTTAATATTTTAGGATAAACTTTTATAATGATTTTTAAAAATATTTTGGAAAAAGTATCTCCATATAGAATTTTTTTAAATTTATTTTTGTAATATATTGAATCATTTTAGAAATGTATCCCAAAATATTAAATCTCAAAGCTTTAGTTTTAAAAGTAGAGGAGCTGTTCTGCATTCGTGTTATTAGTCTTGCCTTACCCCTGCTTTTGTTACATTCTTTGCTGTGCACCAGAAAATCTTCAGCATGAACTACACCTACATTAATTTCTGTAACATGTGGGTCCTACTGCAACTCACTGCACCTGTATGACACACATTGCTTTGGGATTCTTCTTTGCTTGTTCTGCAATACCAAATATAGAAAATACTGGGAAGGGGCATGCTCATCTCTCTGTGGCTAACTTACGCAAACTTTTGATACTTTTTTGTTTTGTTTTTTAAGGCCCCAAGCAGCTTAATGGAAACATTGGAGCAACATTTAAATACACTGGAAGGAAAGAAACCAGGGGGCAGGTATGTGTTTATTTAAATACTCGCTGCTTGTACCATCAGAGTTTGCCAGGGGTTTATAGACCGAATTGTGATTAATTGTAAATACCTTATGATTTCTCCTCCAGACGAAATTAAGCATCTTCCAACACACACAGGGAAATTCATTAAAGTCAGAATTTTCAAGAAATCAAATTGAATTCAAAATTACGTTCAAATTTGATACCCAGTTTCTCCAGTTCATATAGTTTAGCTTAAGAATTCAAAATGCTACTGAATTCCTGACAATTCACATTGTAGTGGTTGTTCGTTCTGAAATGATGAACTCAAAAATTGGTAGTTTGTTAAAGGGTTTCTCAAAGCACCATGGCCACTTCAGTGATTTGAAGTGGTCATGGTTCCTGGAGTCTGTATGTGCAACCTTTCGGCAATGCTCCACACACAAAGTTTATCCCTTTGCTGCCGAGGGGGTAACTTCACTTCCAAGCAGTATCATTGAGTGTCATTAGCCAGCCCAAAACACAAACTCTGAGCTGGCTAATATCAATCCTGTGAATATTTCTATGCACAAAGTTGCAATCCTTGTCAAAGAGTGGTCAGCTGACGCTCTCAGCCAGAAAAAGTACTGGCAGAATCCTCACTCTGCTTCTGCAGCTTTGCTCTTACAGGACCCTTGGCTACTGGCAGGGACCTAGGTAAGCGGGTAAATAGTTTTTGCAGAAATTTAGCTATTTAAATTTCAGTTCATTACAATTTGGTGATGATTGAATAAACCCTTTAAATCTTATTTGAAAAATAATTGGTCAGCCGCTCTTACCTAAGCAGGAGCCATGTATGTGTGTGGATTGCACCTGGTGACTCTCCCTGAGTTTTAGGATTACAAGACTCGCAATAGTCCTAGGATCCTCGGCAAAGTCTTTGTTTTGGAGTCCTGTTTTGCCATCCTGTGTTTGTTCCTTGGTGTCCTGTGTCTGGAGAGACCAGAAAAATTCTCCCCAGAAAGTGCAGCGCAATCTGTATTGAGTAACTTCAGGGCACTGAACCCATGGACAGAGAACTAAAGAAATACACTGTGCGTGGTCTGTCCTGAGTGGGTCTGTCCCTTTTCTAGGCTGTCTCCAAACTTATGACTTGACCACCACTAATTCTGTGTCCATAACTCACGATTCTTACTGGTGTGCAATTCTTCAGTGAAGTGTTCTCCTAACAGTATCATGAAAATCTCCTTAGTAGACGAAAAACATTGTGTTATTTGATACTAGTTATTTTTAAGTATTAAAGATATTTGGCATTCACTTAAAAGAAAAAAAAAAAAACACCTAAAAAAAATCTACTTGATTTTTTTATCAGACTTTAAAAAAGACTAAAGAAGATGTACATGACAAGGCAGAGGTTTTAAATTCAAGTTTCCTAATGTTATTACCTTTTGTCTTTCATTTGTTATGGTCTTGTAACTTTTAAATTCATTAAACAAGTTCTTAATGTTTACTGCTTCCCTGGATATTTCAGTGAAGGGTAAGTACAAAATGAATTGTGAATTGTTTTTATATTAAATTGGTGTTCTATGTGCATTGGGCTTTCACATAGCTTTGGATTGCTTTGGAATTTTAATAATTTCAAAGTGTTTTCCTTCTTAAATTGGACATGTCATTTGTAAAGCACTCTCACTTTCAGATCGGTATTCCTGTAATATGAACATTGTGCTGGCAAAATATTTAAGACTCAGAGATATATGTGCTTGCACACCAACTTGAAGAAAAACAGTCACTATACCTGCAAATGAAGCACAATGCAAACATTTATTCATAACATGCAGCTGTACACTAATCATTATGAGTGGGGATGTACAACAACAATTGTAGGAATAACATTTAAAATATGCATTTTGTGGTTAAAGGCTAGCACAATGTATATATGCAATATTGTTCTCTGTAAAGCAAGCAACACCAGGTAACCCACACCCCATACATTACATGGCAGCAGATAGAATTTGGTAGTTGCCTCTTCCTCTGGACCGGTAGCCTACCCTTTTGTAAGACAAGACTTTTTAGAACTTGAATCCTCCCTAAACAACTCCTTGCTCCTGTAAAACCATAGTCTGTTCCATAATTTTCCTGTATGTGCTTCTATTAGCAGGCTTGGATGAGTACATACATACAATTATTATTTTCTGGAACAGGTAGCACTGTTCTAGTAAAGGGAGATGTAACTCTTAGAGCTATTATGTTTCATAGTTGTGAACTGAAGTTAATATTTTTTATTTGCTTAAAACTTGCTACTCCAGCTGGGTTAGCACTTCTGGATGTATATCTGGCTAGAGCAGTACCTCTGGTTAGTGAAAGTGATGTGCTGTAAGGATGGGGAAATTCAGTATGTCCCTACCAAAACCCAGGGGTTGTGCAGCCTTCCACTGTGATTGGAACATACCACCGAGCATGCGCAAATGCATTGCATCCATTATGGTGCCAAATTATAACTCGCAATTCTTTCCAGCTATATCAGATCTGGATTCTATCTATGTTAATTTGAACAGATTTCCTATCAGGATACCCTGTCTGTTTTACAGTGCAAAGGAGTTCGATAAAAGGCATATGTTTCTACATTAGTCATGTTATTCTGTTATTCTTAGAAAGGTCTATGAATGCACATGAAGGGGGTGATGTGGTCTGTACTTTATCATGTAAAGACAATGTTAGTACTGTAATTACTGGGCTTTTTTATTTTTTAGACTGGTGGAATTATATAGTATATTTGTGTGTGTGTGTGTATATGTGTGTGTGTGTGTGTATGTATATATATATATATATATGTGTGTGTGTATATTACACATTACACTATTTACACAATTATGATACAAAACACAAATCTAAATTTCTGGTATATTGTGTTTTTTTTTTTTTTTCTGGTTTCAGCTCTGGATCTCCTCTGGGCAAGGTACATTTTAATTTAAATGATTATTTTGTGTTCTCATTCGCCTTTCTTCCTCCACCCTCCGCTTGGTTTTGTTTTAAAATAGTTTTTTTTTTTTTTAAGCACTGATGGCAAAACGTTTCCTATGGCAGTAACTTGGAACAAATCAAAATTTTAAGAGCAATAAAGTAGTATGATTTCATTGTATCTAGCGCTTGCAGATTCTGCAGCAATATACAATATATCAGTGTTCAAGTTTATAGGCAGGTTGATGTATGAGACATACAATAAATGTTTACTGTAACATACACATAGCTATACACTAGTGACTAGCACCAATGATTGAGAGTGCTGCTCTTGTAAGCTTGCAATATATTAAGTAGTTCCTTCTATATTCTACAATTCCATGTGACCTATAACTTCTGCATAGCTGTGAGTTATTACTAGGTCTTGATAAGTGTTTGATTATCAAAGATAATGTTTTCCCATAATTAAGGGTTCAGTCTCCATTAAATCCATAGTGTTTCCTTCTACATGCCGTAAGAGGCAGCTTTTGTTTTAACATTGCTGGTAAAGAAATGTATACGTTTGTTTCAAGGCTGTTGATCCAAGTCTTATTCAAATACAAAATCGGATATGTATATAGTGGGTTTATTTCATACAGGTGGTTAAGTAGCATTGGGTATCCGTTTTTACAAATTGATAAAAGCTTCTAAATGCAATTTGGGAATGACAAAATGCACAAGAATACAAGCATGGTCCGGGTACTCCCCTAAAATGAGCATTATGCTATAGGCTAGTTTTCCTTAGACTTTGTATGAATTTAAGATTTAAATGTATTTTTTGTAACTTTTAAATCCGAGATATGGTTACATTTGTTATTTATTTCAGTCTTCTCCTGCTACAACAGTCACATCTCCAAACACTACTCCATCAAAAACTGTAGATACATCTCCCCCTGTGGACCTTTTTGCAACAGCAAGTACAGCGTCTCCAATATGGTAAGTTCTTTTTTTATTTTTTTAAGCTGGTTAAGTTAAGTTGTCAATCTGTTCTAAAGCAGTATGACAAATTTACTCTGGGAGAGTGGTTGGGCATTCCTGGCACCATAGCCACAACAGTGGGCCGTGTGGGCTATGGTGCGTGGAATGTTCCTTTTAACTTGCCAGGTATCAGACTAAGCTCAAGGGGAGGATGGATGGGCCACATATATAAAGGCAGTATGCCGACCTATCTCTACACCTCTCGCAGCTACCTCATGATGTTTTGCTGACATTTGGAAACCTACCCATCTCTCTCTTTATACTCTTTCAATTTGTAAACCATCTTTTTCAGGCCTACCAGTGGCACACCACAACTGAATTACAACCACTGATATAGCTCAAACTTTATTGTATGCTCTCGTATGTCCCGACCACAAATATTATATATTATATACTGATCAGCCACAACAACCACTGACTGTTGAAGTGAATCACATTGATTATTTTGTTTGACACCTGTCAAGGGGTGGGATTAATTGGTCAGAAAGTGAGCAGTCCGTCCTTGAATTTGATTTGCTGGACGAAAAAAATGGACAAACAAAAAGATCTGAATGACTTTGACAAGGGTCAAATAGTGATGGCTAGAGAATTGGGTCAGAGCAACTCCAAAACTGCAAGTCTTATGGGGTGTTCCTGATATGCAGTGGGTAGTACCTACCAAAAGTGTTGCAAGGAAGGACAACCAGGAAGCTGACATCTGGCTCATGGAAGCCCAAGTCTCACTGATACACGTGGGGTATGAAGGCTAGCCCGTCTGGTGTGATCACACAGAAGTTCTACTGTAGCCCAAATTGCTTAAAAACTTAATGCTGGCCATGATAGAAAGGTTTAAGAACACAAATTGAATCGCAGTTTGCTGCAAACAGGGCTGTGTAGCTCAATCCGATTGAGCATCTGTGGGATATGCTGGTACAACAAATCCTAACCATTTAGGCCACACCTTGCAAGGAGCAGGACTTGACAGGATCTGCTGCTAATGTCTTGGTGCCAGTTACCACAGGACACGTTCAGAGGTCTTGTGGAGTCCATTCCTCGACGCATCAAAGCGGTTTTGGCAGGTCATTGTGTGTGTTATTTTGTAAAAGAGTCAGTCAGAGAAGAAAAAAAAAATTCCATTATATAAATACAAAAGCTGCATATTGACACAGCATGCCTCTTTATACAAACGTACAACTATCAGTGACAATTGGGTAACTAGGTCTTTCCTACAAACGGGAAAGAAATACTGCAGGGTTGAATGAAAATCATTGTTCACTTGCTATATAATAAATTTTCCCTCTGTAGAGGGAAATCTCATATCTATTGTAAAAAATGTCAAGCACCGCAAGGGATTGTATAGCAAGAACAGATCAGCCTCATGTTTTGCTCTAAAAAATATAGTTCCTTATATTTGAGTAAGTACATTTAAAACATATAACTGATTCATTAAACATTTCGAATTCCCTGAAGGCATTCCATATAGACCAACTGTGATTGTTCTTCTTGAGAATGAAACCCTGCTGGTTAATAGTAGTTGTGTTTGTTATGCACCTGGTGCATGTACAAATTACAGATTATCTCCAATGTAAAGGAGCTATTTGACACTGCCCAGACTTATTGTTTGATTGTATCATACGGTAGCAGTAACAGTAACTTTTGCTCAACAGTGTTTTATTGCTTTTCTTATTTAAAAGTTGAGCAACACAAAAAGTGAATTACTGTAAAAATATAGACACACAAATGCACAAGTAGGCAAAACATGGACAAACATAAGTTAAACATGGAGAGATGTTCTAAATTTAAAAAAAATAAAATAAATAACACAGATTGACAGAGAAAGCAACTGTAATTGTGTAAATAGCAGACATTAACAGACGTGCAGAATTTAATGGGTTTGTTCCCTGAGAAAAGGCAGGCATATATTTGAAAAGCTGGTAAATTAAACATATTTCCTTTGTGAAGACAAGTTTTTGAATTTTCTAAAAATAAGATTTAAATTGAATATATTTTTTCGAAATAGGATATTAATTCAGTGACAAAAATGTATCCTATCAATATCATTCCCATTGTTAAAAAGGTCCTTGATGCACAGTAGAAGGCAATGCAGTAAGAAAGGTAGTCTGGGCTGCAGCTTGCTTAATACGGTATGATTGAGACTCACTCAGTGTGAAAAGATACGATGAACCAATCATTACTTTAATCACAGAGCATAATGCACCATGCATGTTCAATTTCAGCTAATTTGTTTAAGTTCTATTTTTCTCTAGTTTATCAGGGAGAACTACATAGCTGCTTCACTATAACGTATCACGTCTCCTTAAGTAATTAATATAAAATGAAAATATAAAATTTTTATCATAAATGATATACTTAAAGTGATTCTATAGTATTAGGAATTCAAACCCCCTCCCTCGTGCACCCCCCTTCCTTGGCAGTGCGTGAGGATGTCCAGGTCGTTTAGACACCAAGAAATGCCTCTAGTGGCTGTCTGACTGATTGTTAGTCCTGCAATGTAATTATTGCAGCTTCTCAAACTATATATATTTTTTTTACATTGCAGGACTAAGTGGGACTGGGACACTGCACCCAGACCACTTCAATGAGATGAAGTGGTCTGGGTGACTATAGTGCCCCTTTAACTGCTTTGGGAGAATATTAATATATTCGCCTCCTCTTTAGCGCTGCCTGTGCCTCCATCATGCTTTGACCAGTGTCCCCACCTCCTACAATTAACCCTGATGTAGGACACATCCTTATGCAGGGATCCAACCCTTATGACAACAATATGGTGATTTCATTGCCAGCCCTTCAGTCAGAATGGAGTGACTTATGTTCTTTCCTATACACCTTTAGCAAAACCTGCTAACAAGCTGAACAACGACATTGCATCCTCTGTAGTTGCTATGATGGTGTGCATAAGATCCCCCTGTATGAGGGCTCATCTGCGCTCTCCTGCTCACTTTTCAGCATGGCAGTCTGTTCAATTGTTGCATAGCAGGCATGTGAAGGGACAATATCTTTTTATATGGCTTTTAAAGAAAATCTGTGTTGGCTAGCAATTCTTACAGTGTATATATGGATGACTTCCCTTTAAATATGTTTATTTGTAAAGCTGATGTACGCTTGTCTTTAGTGCAACTGTTTATCGGTTTTATCCATATGCCATTTTTGTAAAATGAATGTAAGTTGCATATAAATGTGTACATACGAAAATAATTAAACTCCTGTTCATGAAAAGTAATGTATCTCTTGTAAATGCCAGCAAATTTGCAATTGAGCTGCAGTGCTTGTCCCAAATTACCAGGCATTTGGGCAAACCGCGTTGCCTGTAGTTCTGTATTGTATATGCCACGTCTGGTCTAGAAAGCACATGCAGGTGTTAATTTGTACAATAATTTTGACACTCCCTCTACCTCTTCATATAGTTCAGCAAAGCTGTCTAATGACCTTCTGGATCTGCAACCTGACTTCACATCATCTACTGTACAGTCTGGACCAGCTGTTCCTGCAGGAGCGAGTGCTTGGGGAGGTAATGATGGCTTGTTAACAACAGTCATCTGCTATGTTTTCTCACCTCTGTATTTCTTAATGAATGCTTTCTACATATGCATTGTGTATATATGCTCTGCTATAGTATGCCTAACTGCAGAATAGAGCCTCCCAACATTGGAGCAGGCTTTCTACTGCACAGTAACACAGTACTTGGTCATAATTTGGTCAACCAGCATTAGTGAAAAGTGAATAAAGCCAGCTCACAGTTCAGTAGTGAGATGAAATAAGCTCCTTTGTGTCATCAAAGTTTAAATAAAATCAATCCTTTATTCAAAAAAGGCATAAAATATATAGCCCACCAAGATAATGCAAATGCAATGGACCACCTAACATGTTTTGTGCAACTAAATTGAAACTAAGCTGTTGATCACATACATAGTGTAAAATTATAAACTGTATTTGTGTCGCTGTTGTTTTTTTTATCTTATGCTAGATTACATATTTTAAAATGTTTCTTTGGTTTCATTTTAGTTGAAGCAATGAGGGTTTTTGTGTTTTTATTTCCCACTGAAAGTCCTTCCTTTGTTATTTTGAAGAGGATATTATTGCAAGTACACATAAGATAAAGGCTGATGTAAATATATTAATTTTGTATTGTGGAATATTTCAGTAGGTGACACGCGGTGTTGTTGCCTAGCGGTAATTTCCTCTTATATTAAATGTAACGTTTTATACTTACATTGTACAATGTCGGTGCTCCTTTATCTTTCTCTTTTCTTCTTCGTTGTGTTGCAAGTATTTGGGAACCAATTTTGTGATGCTAAAGCGGTTAACTGCAATTCAGTCACTTCAGACATGGTGCCATAGTTCGGTGCTTATATCTTTATAGTTTAAAGCTCGAACATATTTATAAACTGTTTAATGAGGAGGTGGGCTTTAGCACTAAGGAAACTTCACCCGTATCCTTCATCAGGGCAAAACAGAGACACAAAACTCAGGGCCTAAAGGCAGAAAGGGGGCATTTTGTCTTCAGCATTCCTGCTGAAGAGCTGAAAATGTCCTGAGTTTGTTTAGCACAGTGCATGCAATTTACTCAACACACTTGATACTTCTTTCTGGTGACACCAGAGGACAAAAGAGTGGGAAGTGTGTGTGTGTGTGTGTGTGTGGCCTGTGGTGTTGTGGAGGAGGGAGGGAGGAAGCTGTTTGTGGGGCTTCACAGAGAAGTGCCTCTAGTTGCTGTGTGAATGGTAGTATTTGACCACCTTCAGGGACTGGATCACTACATGAAGGGGTTTAGGTGCTTAGTTTCCCTTTAAATGAAAACACTGCATTTCTTTTTCTATTAAAGTGTTATTGTGACAAATTATGGAATAGACTCTTTGGTGTAAGGTATCGTAATGAAAGCTAGAAGCTCCTCCTGCAATGCATGCTTTTGACACTAGGTTCTCTACATAATGTCCACCTTTTCTGAACTCCTACTGGTCACACTGTCTGTAAGTGTGTACTATAATAGACTGTGTCCCACAGACCAGTGATAAGTTTATTATCTGATTTAAAGGCCTCATGGGTGTAAAATAAGCTGCTAATGATCTGTTTCTATTTATTTGATAGATTTTAATTTACTTTTTATATAAGGCAGATCACAAAACCAAGTCATTCAGTAGCAAGGATCTTGAGAACCATCAGTCTTCTTTCTATATGTGTTATCTTTCAGCATGCATTTTTTTTTGTATTGGTATTTTTATTGGTTCATGTGGTATATGTTTGAAACATCATTTAAATGACTGTGCATCTCATCATAATCTTTGTTGACTAAAATTCCTTGGTTATTTTATGATGCTGTAAAATTACTTTATTATACCTTCCCTGGATTATATCCTTTGGATGTGTTTCTTTGTCTTAAGGGAACTGTGAACATACTGCTGCAATTTTTAATTACATAGTTATCATGTATGTGCAACATGATTACATTACATTCTGTGTGTGTAACCCTTAATGGTCTATGTTGTGATAACTGTCTAGTCCTTAAAGAACTTACACGGAAATGATGTTGGATTTTAAGGTCCTACACTATTACTACTAATTATGTATGAAAGCTATCTGCCAAAAATGCTTCAAGAGCGCTAAGTTTCAATAGCTGTCCACTTTGAGTGTTATGGTGTCTTCCCTCCCCCATATAATGGGCATTTGTTGCCAAGAATGTCCTTAAGATTTACCCCAATAGGCCAAATGCACACAACTAACCAATCTCATAGTGAGGAAGATTTATCAAAGTGACACTTTTCCATCTGATTTCTGATGCAATTTAGTAAGTGTAAACATTAAATAAATAAAAACTCAGTCTCTCATCTCATGGTTATTCATGTCTGAATGGACTTAGTGGAGCAGTTTGGATTTCACCTGGACCGGAAGCTGCCATATGGCTGAAATTCAATCTTGATTATCAACAGTTATCTGGATTTTGAAACTATTTGCCCACGGGTAGTGCTAGTAGCCAGCTGGCCAATAGTGGGGGGAAAATACCTCTACAGAGCAAGAATTATTCATGTGGCAGCTAGCCAAAAATAAAAACTACTTGTGGGGTCCTGTATGACAATTAGGGAGATTTGAAAAGTTCCTAATGCCCCTGGGATGGAACGCTGGCACTCCGACTGAGTACCTCCGCCAATCGATGCGCCTAGTGCTCGCTGAGGACTCCAAGCACTCCAACCGACACCATCAGCACTGCAGACCCCACTTCCAGTGATACAGCTGTGCCGTTGTCTCGCCGTCTCCACCCACCCTGGATCCACGACCAGGATCCAGCTCCCAGTGGGTGAACCTCTCCTAAATCCAGAGAGCGTAGCAGGAACAAATCAAGCTATTGCAAGAGTTTACTCTGGGGAGTAAGTGATTATAGCAATCCCCAGAGTGTAGTTTTCCAATCCCACAAACATGAGCCAAGGCTTAATGCTGGAACAAGACTTTACTGGAAGTAACAACAACAGGTATTCAAGCAACAGTTTATTTTATGCCCTGCTCCCATGCAGGGGAGGGACACACACGTTATCTACAGTAGCCAATAAAACAGCCCACACAAAATCCTCCCCTCTGCCTGTGATTCAATTATCTTATACAATAGAAGATGCAATTATCACAAGCAGGAAAAATACAGTTTTTACAGAATATTCATAACTTCTAAAATATACATCACATTCACATAAAAAATAAATTGAATTCACAATCAATCCATTCAGGGAAACAACATATCAAAAAATGGCATGAATCAGACCAGGGGTTCAGAAGTCAGTAAAGTATCTTTTGGGGCCTGGCTGGCAGCATGGTTATCTGGCCTAAACCGGTTTTACAGAGCCCTATATCCTTGAGACAATGGGGAACATAATCCAATTATCCAGGGATAGAGGCAGACTCCATTGAGCACATGTTCCCAGTAAAACACAAATGGATACAAAAATACATAACTCCTATCATACTGAATTGAACGGGCCAAATCTCCCAGGGTCCATGGTCCATAGTCACAGGGCAAGAGGCGGGCAAGCAGTTCTCTCCAGGCACAAGTGGCGAAAGGCACTTCGTCACAGTAATAAATCCATGGATAAAGTAGCAGTGAGGGAAAGTACCGAATGCATGGAGGGGGATTCTTCATAGCCCCACCCTCCATTCTGCAGGTTGGCGCATGTATACTAAACAGAGATCAGCTAGTGGCCTTTCCTCATAACTAAAATCTCACTAGAAAGGCCTCATTCCCATGGAGGTGGGGCCTGTAAAATAACAGGTGGACCAGGCATGCACGAGTCTTACCATGGCAATATTTACATTTCCTGTCAGAGTACTCTTGTAAGCAAACCAACCAGGGCAAAACTTGGAAAATTCTTTCTAAAGACTTTTTTTCTGCCTTGAAAGCTCATTCGGCGTGGAGCACTTGCAGGATTTATTTTTATTGCAGCCCATTTTTTTTTTGGAGAGTCAGGTCTTTATTTTTAATTGTATCATTGGGATGTAATATATTTTTATTTGGCCTTTTTTGGGCCTGAAGAAAAGAAGACTTTGGAAGTAGGGCAGTTCTGTATTACATGTTGCATATTTAACAGCCCCAGCCCAAAGCCAGTGGGTGGGGATAAATGTTGTAAGGGATTAATGTAGCACACACAAGTTATAAGCATCACTATTCCAGCAATGTTGTGTTCTTTAGACGTATGTATACACATTATATATTGATCTTAGAGAAACTATGTATGAAGAATTGTGGGAAACAATCCAGAACATCATGTGGATTTTCATGTTGATAGCATTGCTTTTAAAATACAGTAGACAGACTTAATATATTTTCCTGTAAAAAAATAATCCACTGGAAATCTGCACAGCATGCATATATTAATTGCAGCTCCAATTGTGTAGGTTATTTATAGTAAGGCATTTGGAGGTTCCACTATTGCTTAGAACATGATGAAAGAAAATCAGATTTTTAAACGAAAAAAAATAAATAAATGCCTCAATCTACATAAACGATAAAAGCAAATGAATCTTACCTTTATATATTACAAAACCTAGCTTGGAGACACAGGGGAGCACTGGTTGTACCCTCTAATGCGTTAAACGTGTTAGAAGGTAGATCCAGTGCTCGCCTTGTTTGTCTAAGCCATGCTATGTCCACGAATAAAGGTATATTATTCATTTTCTTTTACCATTCAAGTAGATTGAGGTGTTTTTTTTTCGTTCGGAGTCTTTTTTTTTATTTTATTTTTTTATTTTTTATTGTTCCATTTGTCCCAGTTTTTGTTAGTCGAGCACCGTAACAAAAGTTTTTTGCTGCACTGCAATCTTCTTTGCTTATTGATCGAAAAGCAATAACCCTGTCACTAGTATGGTTTTTGTGGCCTGCCCCAAGCAATGGCCCATTACGTGATTTATTTCTGACTGTTAGTAGAAAATTCCTGTCAAGCTTATCTATACATATTAACTTATCAAACCACATGCTGCCAAATACCACCAAGAGCTCAATTTGAGGCACAGGATGTTATGACTGGATGTATTAGATGTTTATCAAGCGCTAGCTTGCTTACTAGCTACCCCATTTATTTTCTGCATAATAAATAAGAAAGGTATGAACTGCAGACATAAATTTAAATAAAAGCATTAAGCATTTATAAGGTTTGGATACAAAAAAAGCCATTTAGCAGTTTTACCTTTCTCATAGTGATGTTGTGTCAAACCATAATAGAGTGCATAATAAGTGCTCAAGAGTTAATTTCTTAGTCTTTTTTTTATTTTTTTATTTCTATAATGTGATGTGTATTGTGAGATTAACTTACCAACAATGAGAGATATGTACAGAGCACAGGCAGAAAGGATTGGGACAATCTTAGGGTCAATTCTTCAAAGGGATGGGTCTACTTGTAAAGGATCATACCCGCTCGTTATGTGCGCAAGGCAAGCTTATAGACAGGAACTCCGGTCAGCCCAGCTCAGGGCGAGGGCTCTTTAAGCACTCTACCCATGTGGTCTTTGAGCTCTGCCATCTAATGATGCACTCACGTTGTTTTAATTGAGGACATTTCTGTGGAGTCCCCATATTCGAGGTTATGTCATGTGACTTTTTACAATGTTTGTAGAATTCATTCAAATCAAACAAAATCTGTTTCCATGTTTCTCTGCACCAATTTCATGGTTTGATACAGGAAATGTAATCATTGTATGAGGACAGGTTTAGAAGACCATTGAAGCTCCTTGTGTTTGATAGATTAGCCTGGATAATTACTTTTTGGTTGGTTTAAGATTAGAAACACGTTACACCGATGATTACATAAACTATTTATCACATTAAAGTCTCTTCCTGAGTTAGGGAGGGTCCTGCCTCCTATCTTCTTCACAGTAAACAGTGCATTAAGAGAAACTTTGAAGGTATTTTTATAGCTTACATATCATAGTTCTGTTGTAAGGTATACTTGACATGAAGAGGTGGCACACATACTTTATTATGCTGCTTAGTTATCAATACTTATAATGGCCAGCAGTAAAGTCATCATTGTGGCCACATATTGCGGGTGTCGCAGATCTTTCCAACCTGATTTCCTTTCTTCTGTCTAATTAAATATGTATGTTGTATTACACTGTTTAATTGTTTGTTTTTTATATTGCTTGCTTGCTGGATTATATGATAGACCTCTTGGGCGAGGGTAAGTCGTGATTTCAATCTTTTACTCATTTTTGCTTTTTTTCCCCCCTCGATCCGTTCTTGGTTTGATTTTATTCTTCTGTCCTGCTCCCATGCAGACTCTCTTACTGCACCTTCCACTGCAATCTCCTCTGAGCCACCTAGTCTTTCTGATCCTTTTTCTACTGAGCCCAGCAGAACCCCTACTCCTGCACCCGCTGAAACTACAGCCTCCTCTGTCTCTGCTACTGCTGCCACTGTCACCACTGCCTCTGCTGAAGTTGACCTTTTTGGAGGTTCGTATGTGTACTGTTTACTGAAAGCTTTTTGGGAATCCTTGAGATCAAGCCTTCGATCTAAATAATATGTTGGAATTTGCCAAAGCTTTTTTACCGTGTTCCTAAAACATAATGGGACGCATTCTTCAAGACAGAAATAAAGCTTTTCTTAAAGGATCACTATATAAACAAACTTGTTTTCCTGACACTATTATCCTTGGGGGACACTCACCCTCAGGGTCCCCCCAATTACCTTAATCCAGCGCCAGGCTCCCTCGGCGCTGGTGACCTCTCCTCTTCCTCCGCTGACGTCAGCTCCCGAGTTGAGCGGAATGTGCATGCGCAAGTGCCTCGAGCGCATTCAAACAGTCCATAGGAAAGCATTTCTCAGTGCTTTCCTGTAGACGTCCTGCACCCTGGATGCGAAAAAGTTTATCCAAATAAATCATTCAGAAATCTACATTCTCTTTTGTTTTCATTGCAGTTGCTCCTAGTTTTATTATTCATTTTTAAATTAGTTGTTCGAAATTTTATTTTACATAAACTTCTATGTTTACATTGCAGGGTTAATCCAGCCTCTAGTGGCTGTCTTCCTGACAGCCGCTAGAGGCTGGATTAACCCTGCAATGTAAACATAGAAGTTTATGTAAAATAAAATTTCGAACAACTAATTTAAAAATGAATAATAAAACTAGGAGCAACTACAATGAAAACAAAAGAGAATGTAGATTTCTGAATGATTTATTTGGATAAACTTTTCAAATAATCACAATCGGCTAGAGAAATGTTTCAAATGATTTAGCAACAAATGTTCACACAAACGTTAATGGTCACTTCTGTAGATAAATCAATTGAAACTGTTTTTTTCTTTCTTACAGTTTGTGATCATTTGAAAAGCTTATCCAAAAGAAATAAAACTAAACTGCCAGTTGTGCCTTGATAAAGATGTTTGTTAGTGCATCAGTGTCCCAATTACCGTCAGGAATGTTTTGCCAACACAAAGTTAAAATTTTACAGATTTCTATGAATTTCTAGGTCTGTACAGTTTTCTGATGGACTTTTTTTTTTTTTTTTTATTAAACCTGGACAGTTATCCATTGAGTGGATGTTTCCTTAGTTCTTCTCTATAAGATTGTTCTGATCTATTCTAGTTCTGTAGTTTGTCTGTAGAATTGGTACCCCTTTATAGAAAAATTCAAAATCAAGTGACGTTTTCTATGTCATTGTCTTGGTAGAGGTTTTATATTCTGTAAATGTAATCTTCTGCATGACTTTGGAGTGCCCAATTGTTTTGTTATACATGTGGTGTTTTTTGTTTTATATATTTCGGTGTACATACAGAAAGGCTCAATTACAACAGATATGCTAGCATGCTACATGGGTTAGCATCTCATGAAGACCAGGGGGTGATTTTTGATTTGTGAGTTGAACAAGTATCACAATGATGCATTTATGAGATGAGAGCTAGGCTAAACCATGCCTATCACTGCATTTAAATACATTGATATTGATAATGCTGAAATGTAAATTTTGCTGTTGGTTTCTGGGTATCCAGAGGAGATGTTTTTGTTTTTTTCACCTCTTTAAAAAACAATTAAGAATTGCACCAATATACTTGTTACGCTATAACTGCAATGTTGAGCTGTAGTAGTTGATGGTATGTTGCTTAGACTTTCCCTTTTAAGGCTATTCTACCATTTGTGTTGGCCTACAGTCAAGTTACATGTATTGAGTTAATTTTTTGTTGTTGTGATTTATTTTTTTCTTTAGAAAAAGCAGAATAATTTAAACTCTGGAAATTTAATATTCTCTCCGAGCCTTTCTAAATAGTCTTAAAAAAAATAAAAAAATAAAAATGACAAGTTGTGCCATCTTTACCTTCACAGTAACCAAGACTGGAAAAGACTAATATATGGTCCTTTCTGACCATCAGAGCATAATGCGCTTTATTATCAGGGTAAAAATGTTTCTGCATTGTCTCTCTTTGCTTTTTTGTTCTAAGTCATTCTTAATCATAAGCCCCCTCACACAACTTCTAATGCCGGTAGCTTTAAAATCTGGATAGAGTGAGGGTAGCGCAGTTACCAATGACTCGAATAGCCAATCAGGGTTTCCGGCATACATGTGTGTATGCCTCCTCAATTTAAACTATCTCCACAGCAAAGCATTGATTCAATGCTTTCCTATAGGGCTTCCACAGCAATAGGGTTCAATGCAGACATCAATGTCAGATAGCCGAGTTTTACTTTACAGAAATCCAGGAAGCACCATCTAGTGGCTGTTTGAGAGACAGCCACTAGAGGTGGGATTAGTCCAGAAAAATTTCCCTGAATCTGCAGTGTTTTTCTTCACAGGGCTAAAATGAGATGAAGTGGTCTGGGTGGTGTCCCTTTAGTAGTGGGAAGATTGCAATTAACTATACAAAAATATACAGTTAATACAAACAGTTCTCTGCTAACATGTTCATTAACAGGATTGCATGTAGGACAAGAGGTCATTCTTTTGAGACTAGAAGTAGAATTCACCTTCACAAGAGGGGGAACGGTACTTTTAAAGGGACACTATAGTCACCAGAACAACTACAGCTTAATGTAGTTGTTATGGTGAGTATAATCATTCCCTTAAGGCATTTTCATGCAAATGCATTTACATTGTCCCCTAGGGACACCTCCAAGTGGCCACTCATTAGATAGCAACTCAGCGTTTGCACGCTCTGCATGGAGATGCTTAATTTTCCTCATAGAGATGCACTGATTCAATTGAGGAGATGCTGACTAGCCAAAATGGTGTTTGGCCCTGGCCCCATCCCACCTCCTTGCCAATTTCAGTCAACCCAATTCTTTCCATTGGGTTGGCTAAAAATTGGCAATTCTGATGATGTCACAAAGGCATATCAGGGTCCCAGTGCTGGAATGAAGGTAAGTTTTAACTCCTAACGGGGCAAGCCACCTAAATGGTGGATTTTACACAATAGGATCAGGAACACATGTTTTTGGTCCTGACTCTTTATGTTCCTTTAACCCCTTAAGGACCAAGCTTCTGGAATAAAAGGGAATCATCACATGTCATGTGTCCTTAAGGGGTTAAAGTAAGAAGAAAAAAGAGTGTGGGATTTCAGTCTAAATATGTTTTGTTAGATTTTGTTAGGTTTTTATTTGTTTGTTTTTGTGAAAAAGGGTCTGGATATATGTTTGAAAAAAAACTGAATATTCAAGGAAATAATAGTTAATCTGTGGCAATAGCTTGCCGGTCCAATCAGATTTCTGACTGCCATTTCTTGTGGCCTGAATGGAAAGGGCTTCAAACTGTGTTTTATGCCATCTTTTGGATTGACTGCTGAAACAGACTTGTCATTTATCAATCTAGATTGCTGTTACTTTCCTAAATGTTTTTCCATATCAGAATACAGTTGCTAGGTTTGTAATTATTATTGCTCCTTTTGTGTGCTAATTTTTCACACAAGTGAATTCTGAGTAGAACTCAATTCTCCTCTTCCTTGCGACATTCATTAAAGGGACTCTCCAGTGCCAGGAAAACATATCCGTCCCACCCCCCAATCCCATGTTGCTGAAGGGGTTAAAACCCCTTCAGCTACTTACCTGAATCCAGCGCTAGGTCAGGCTCCGCCCAAGCTCCTCTCTCGCCGACGTCAGCTGGAGGAGGAGACCTAATACGCATGCGCGGCAATGGCCGCGCGCGCGCACATTAGACCTCCCCATAGGAAAGCTGATAGACAGCCACTAGAGGAGGACTTAACCCTACAAGGTAATTATTGCAGTTTATAAAAACTGCAATTATTACACTTGCAGGGTTAAGGGTGGTGGGAGTTGGCACCCAGACCACTCCAATGGGCAGAAGTGCCTGGAGTGTCCCTTTAATGTATCTTTACAACTGATGTCACACTGGTTAAGCGTGTGGTACTCTTAAAGGGTTACTCCAAGTACCATGATCACTTAATTGATTTGATGTGGTCATGCTCCCTAGAGTGTGTATGTGCAGTGTTTCACTTGAAAAGCAGTGCACATACAGAGATTAACCCCATAGCTAACAAAGATGTAACTCACCCACCGGTAGCATTATTAACCTGCTTGGAACAGAGGTTTTTTTGTTTTTTTTTACGTGGGGAGGGGCAACCACTTCAGAAAGGGTTTCTCTAGCTAAAACCATTGTTTTATGAATACACTTTTTTTTTTTTTTTTTGGTTGGTGTAACCCTTTAATGCCTGGCTGCACAAAATGCAATTGACTGATTAATACCTTTAATGTATCATTCTTCAGTTCGAAAATTTCTTCTCTTGCTGTGAACTTAACTTGAAAGTACAATAGATATTCTTCTGCATTGGAAATGAGCCAGTGGTGAATAAGAGGATGAGCTAGACAGACTCTTAGATATGTTTTATCCATAAAATGCAGTTTGTGATATAAAAAATAAGATTTTAAGATAAAACTTGTATGGCTTTTATAAAGCAGCAAGTCTTACAAGCAATCGGGGGAAAAAGGAAGTATATTGTCCATAGTTACCATTGTATGAAATAGGACATCTGTGTTTAATGTAAAACAGTTTAAAATTTATTCTGTACTTTTAAAGGTAAATTGGATAATGAACATGTTTTATGGTAGTGTCAAGTTAAACTGGTAATAAAAATACCCAAATTATTTTAGCTCCTGGATCTGTGTCTTGGAGTTAAACATTTTATAACTTTTAAAAACAATAAGTATAGGTCTCAGCAGGTCCACTAGGCAGGGTGTGATTTATAAATGAAAATCTAAAGCGACCCACTCATCTTAATGTTTTAATTAATCGCTTTAAAACAATATAACGATAGTACTGTTTTCATGCGCCCATGCTTTTGTAAATGAAATACCATTTGAAGCAATTGCTGGTTTTTGTTCAGTTTTGGGGTTGTTACTTTGTGTCAATGTGACCAAGAGAATATAAGCAAATAAATAATTTTAAAACATTGGTTTACAAATACTTGGCATGTGAGGAAGTCGCACTTTTTTCATTAATAATCATAACTGACAGTAACAGGTCAGTAGTGTGGTCGCGTGAATGTTCCAGTGTAGATGTTATACTGAGCATGAAGCGTGGTTTGCGGTGCTTGGTAGGACAGGAGGTTGGGAGGCCTGTGTGGCTTGAGTGTGTCAAGGGGTTTCATATCGGTCATGCAGGTTTCTCTTTGGGTACCCCCTGAGGAACCCTCAATCGAGGGTTCTTCTGCAAATAGTGGGTATTAGCATGGGGTGGGTTCTGTGGCACTTGCTGTTGTGGGCCTAATGCCAATCATATGAAAGTGTCTATGTATGCACTGGGATGTAATTAATGTGCCAGTTACGTGTAGCATGTACATATAGGAAATTCCCCTAACCAAGGGGACAACGGGGTGGAGTGAGTGAGTTAGTGCCGTACCATCGACCAGGTTTTCTGTTGTAGCTATATGAGTGTGTGAGCTAGGTTTCCTCCAGACAAGGGGGTGGTCCTTTATCAAACACACCCGTTAGTATGTAGCTGTAACGATATACAATTTGTGCACAGTACTTAAGAGTAGAGGGAGAGACAATAATAAAAAACAAAGAGAAAACAATTACTAGATCTTAAAACAAACTTGGTGAAGTAGCAGTCCCATGGAATGGTAAAGCCACTGTCAACTTTTGTTATTTCAGGTCACGTAAGAGTTCGAAGTACTGCGCCGCTTTCAGCAGGTTGTGCTGGTACATTGATTTGAGGCCCATAGTGGTCAACATTGCAGGGATTTCTTCTTTGGATCGGAGTATATGAACTGTCCTGTTCCAGGTTACTTGTAGGATGCCTAAGTGTCCCCATCGATAGGGTATTCCCGCCATACTTAGTTGGGTTGTAAAGAGGGCCATGGTCCTGCACCACTGCAGGGTAGCCTTGGAGAGATCTTGATAAAACGAGACTTGTGAGTCCTCGAATTGTACAGGAGTTTTGCCCTGCAGGGTAGATATAATGCGTATTCGATCTGCATATGAGGTGCATTTCATGATCACATCTTGCGGCATGGAGATGGTATTTTGTGGGCTTCCGGCAATTCTGTAGACCCCCATCCAGAGTCATCTTCTTGGCCATCCCTGGCAGTAATATGGTGGCCAGTAGCCTCCAGATATAGTGAGGAAATTCCTCCGCGGTTATCGCTGTTGGGATGCTTCGGATTTTTACATGGGTGTGTCGGTGACGATCCTCCAGCGTGGTCAGTTGTATAAGCATCGAGTGCTGGTTACATTGAAGCTGGAGGACCGATTCGTTGAGTGTGGTACCCGCCGCTTGTACCTCTCGTACAGTTCCTTCTGTGCCCTGGTGGCGACTGCCTGGATCTCTTTCTGTGCGAGAGCTTGGTCTGCTGCCATCATTCTATGAAGATCTGTCAGCAAGGCCCTGAGGTCGTCCTTTGTTGCTGGCGCTGATCCCCCTGTGAGCACCTGGGGAGGCTGTAGAGCTGCCTCTAGTGTATGATTGGGCCCTGGTCCCTGAGCCTCCAGTGTTTGCTGTGCTGTGGCCGCTTCTGGGTGGTCCCCTGTCTGGGTTGTTTTGCCTTGCAGGCTTTTTGGAGCATGGCTCCCATGCCTTCGGGCTTCTGAGACAGTCGGCCCATGGTGCACTCCGGAGTTGTGCCAGGGAGCTGCCCAGGAGCGACTCCGGGGAGAAGCATGGTAGCTGGAGGTAAGCAGCAGCCTTGCGTTTAGGCATGGGTCGTCCGGTAGGATACCGGAAAGGCATCAATCGGTGCAGAAATTTACCCTGGTCGGGATGACGCGGTAGTATGCAGTATTAAGTGCTTGCTGTTTGCGGTATGTGCCGTTAATGTATATGATTGTCGAGAGCTGACAGATATGGTGTTCGTCTTGTCCCGCTAGCAAGCTCTGCCCCCCACCGATATTTTGCCATTTTTAAATCCTTCTCAAGTATTGTCTTTCCTCAGTTGAGCTTGCTCAGCAGTTACCATATAGATATTATGTTTGGTGTATTCTAGTAACCTATTTTTATTTATCTATCTTTTCTTTACTTTTGAGTTCATTGGTTGCTAACTACTACCTGTGAAGTCATTAGCCAATTATAGCTACAATCCCAGATGATGTCTGATGATGCAGAATCCCCAGAGTGGTAAAGGAAGAACAGAGAATAAAGACTATTAAATTGAAGTTAAAACCAACAAGAGAAATGGCTGCTTTAAATGATGTTACCTATATTTTGTAGAGAGTTGCAGAACCGAGAGAACTATGTATCAGATGCAATGTGGTAGTATATTAATACTTAAAAGTAGTGATTATTATTAACCTGTGGATTTGGATCCAAAATTGGTTTCCCATGCTGTTTATCTGACCCGTATTGTTTGGATTTGAAACGGTATGTCCACCAGGCCATATGGAACGGCCCATAAAAAAATATAATTACTGTATCAGTACTGTCTTTCCCAGGACAATGGACATCTCTCTGGCACTGGGAAGGGTCTAATGAAGAGATATTGATATATAACATTACAAATGAAGAACGGGTCACTGAGCTGATCTATTAATTAAATGTGCTACTTGACTAATACCATGTACATAATTTGTGTCCTTATCAAAAAAGGTAAGAACCTCTGCCTCAAATGAAGGCAGCAATAAGAGAGAATAACTGTTATTTTAAACTGCAGAGTTCAGACTCCTATTATAAACTACATTTGGTGGTTACATTAAGCACAAATGATGGACTTACAATGCAATATGTTCACCAAGGGACGCTGTGACATCAATGTTCTGTATGATCCATTTGTATATACTTCAATACAGAGAAGTTTAACCCCTTCATGACAGATTACTTGCCAGGTTTTCCATAATATCAAAGGATGTACCTAACCCCCTGTCATAAACTGGTTAACAGTCAGTGTGTTCTTTGCTTGGCTGATGCACCATTTCTTTCAGTTGGATTCTTGCTTTCTAATGTTCCAGAATCTAGTTCCCGGTTTCTCAAACTGCATTCCATATGGGGGGACATAAGGATTTAAATCGGACATTTTAAACCTGCTGCCCAACATTAAGCCCAGGAGAAGTGGCCTGCCATTCCCAAATCTTCAATTTACAGTTAGTCATTACTGGAGGGTAAAATAAAGCCATTTAGAATATTGAGCAACTAAGCGTATTAAAGACATTCCATCCACAATGACATTAAACATACCCAATTCCTAAACTGTGAAGAAATCCAAATCGAATGGCTGGTGAGCGGGTTTTAATGTCCTCTTTAAAGAGGCCCCTGTTTTTACTCCGGTGGAATTATGTACTGGCAAGTGGATGTATCACCTTTTGCAAAAGCAGGGGCACCCCCTAGACCTGTGCTTGTTAAGGAATGCAGCTTTAAATCCTCAATCTATATACGCATGGATCCCTTATACAATGTGAACCTGTTACCTATGGTTTAATTGCGCTTACTCCTATTTTCCTATATAAAATAGAACTCTTGTTGTATAAGGGAATGATGATACACCGTGTGTTTCTTATTCTCTCCCATTTTTTGTTTTCCCCCTCTCTTGTCATACCGTAAATATAAAAAATGTGCAACAGATGCCTTTGCCGCTTCTCCTGGCGAAGCCCCTGCAACATTAGAAGGGGCTGCAGCACCAGCCACTCCTACCCCTGTTGCGGCGGCCCTTGATGCATGCTCTGGAAACGGTGGGTTTCAGTTCAGCTACCTGTCTTGTTTTGGCATGTTTAGTTTCTCCATGAATCATCCAGTCCGCTTATTGCTTTGATGTCCGTGTCCTGCTTATACATGTTGCACACCTGCTATTTCTGTTTTTTGCTGAAATTTATATTGGATCTGATAAATAACCAACATCTTTAAAGCTAGATTGCTCGTCTGTTGTGTATTACTCTACAACAATCATGTCAACTCTGTGCTATGCTTGTGAGATTATTCTGTTTTTGTCCATGTGGTTTTAATAGACGTAGGTTATAGTAAATGTTTTGTTAAATATATATTCTCATAGAATTCTGATATTTGGTGCATGTTTTGTTTCCAATCCTTGCTTGGTGTTTCTGATCCTTGCCACACATGATTTAAGAATTCTTTCCTAACTGATCCTGTCTATTCTCCGCTTTGTTCCCTTATAAGACCCCTTTGCCCCATCTGAAGGTAGTGCAGAAGCTGCTCCTGAACTGGACCTTTTTGCTTTGAAGCCGACTGAAACCAGTGCTCCTGTAGTTACCCCCACGACTAGTACAGCCGCTACGGCTCTTGCAACTACTCCTTCTCCTCCTCCTCCTCCTGCTGCTGCAGCAGTTACTTCTACTACTACTACAACCGCTACCACTACCACTGCTGCCACCACATCCTCCAACACTACCACAACAACTACAGCTACTCCTGCTCTAGATATCTTTGGTGGTAAATGTTTCTGTGTTTTGAACTTTTCACTAGATGTGGTTTTATGGATTTTTGGCTTCTTCTTTTTCAGCACATCTTAGGTTTGGGTATTTTGATTTAATTTAGATTTTTTTCTTCTTCTTTCCAGTGTACACCCATTTTCATTTTTGGAACATATGGATGACACAGACATCACAATCTTATGTTTTAGTTAATCTAATAATCCTGCTAGATATTTCATTACAAACTTCTTTCTAGATATTGCTATGTATTCATTTTTAAATGTACAGTTAACATTGTGGCCACAAAGTATTAATACCTAGTTATGTGTGTAAATCTACAAAGTAGGATCTGTTTGGATATCCACAATATCCATCAGTACTTATGGCATATATATGTAAATATTGTGTGAGGAAAACCTACTTGGAAAAAGTTAGAATTTTAGGGATCCTTCAAATGCTAAATACAAGTAATTTTTGGGCAGGAACCTGTATTTATCAGATATAAGCCCAAGATAAGGACATCAACAAGTATATAACTTTTGTTGACAATCTCAACGTTAAAGGGACACTATAGTCACCAAAACAACTTTAGCTTAATGAAGCAGTTTTGGTCTATAGATAATGCACCTGCTTGTTTATGCAGCTCTAGTCACACCTCCCTGCACATGACTTACACAGCCTTCCTAAACGCTTCCTGTAAATAGTCATCTGTTTACACTTCCACTTTATTGCAAGTTCTGTTTTATTTGGTATTTCTTATCACCTCTCTGTTAATAGCTTGCTAAAGTCTGCAAGAGGCTCTTGTATGTAATTAAAGTTCAATTTACAGAGCAGGAAATCTGATTGAAAATGAAACCATATTGTTTTCATGCATGCGGTGTCCGTTGCAGCCAGGGGAGGTTTGGCTATGGCTGCATAAACAAATACAAAAGTGATTTTTAAGTCCTTAATGGCAGTTAATTGAGCAGTAAGACTGCATGGGGCACGATCTATACACAAAAAACTGCTTCATTAAGAAAAAGGTGTTTAAAGTTGTGACTGTAGTGTCCCTTGAAGAACTAACTATTCAGGAGAATATAGACCTCCATTCCATTTTCTGGTGTAACTTTAAACAAATTATATAATTGTTTCTAACTTTTTTTTCTAGACTTACTGAAAGATTTTCCAAAGCTGGAACCTGACATTCTGATGGCCTAAATTCATCTGTATGTTCCCCGTTGTACATATTAAATCTGCTTTGGTCCAGTGATTAACATGCAAGTTGTCTTGCATGCTTGTCCTATTTGTAATCTCAAACAGACTGATCATTTGTTAGATTTAGTCATATGGACCAGTGATCCAATAACATGCTTGTATTTGGTCTTAGATTTATTTGATTCTGTTTCGGAGGCGGCTGCTGCTCCTCAGCCAGATGCTACACCTAGCATAGACCTGTTTGGCACAGGTAATGCATGACATGTTTTTCATTGACATTTTTGGCTCCATAAATTCTTGCTGCACTCTGATTTTATTTTCCCATTGCTGAAGAAACTGATTTGGCTTTTTTTCCCCCTTGCTTTGAAAAGATGCTTTCTCATCTCCACCACATGGGGCCTCCCCTGTGCCTGAGAGTTCCCTCACTGGCGACCTCTTATCTGGTGAGTGCTTGTTGCTCACAGCACATGTGTAGTAGAGCCTTCATGGGAATAGTTACTAGAACCTGGTCCACCTGGGGTGTGGTATACCCTATTGAGTTCTAGGTGGACATTGTATAAAATGTCTCATTTTGACTTTACTTGATGTTTCGTGCTGTATCTTCATCAACTGCATGCACTGTTTCTGAAGAGCATCACAAGCACTACACACCATCTCTGCTCCATTTTTGGTTTTTATTATTATCAACCTGCATGTTAGACTTCTTCTAAAGGTTTTTGATACTCGTGATTCTGTATTTGAGCCAACAGTGCATAATCATCAGAATGTCTCGTATATTAGCATTGTACCTTTTGAATGACAAAGTCTAAAAAGTTTAATAAAATGCTAAACTCCAATAGGAAGGGAGGAAGGGATAAACCAAAAATACTAGATGTGATGGACAGATATCTGGTGCCTTAAAATGTCTTGAACATATATCCTTTTATTAAAAAATGTAGTGAGAGCTTAAAAACAATCACAAGTGCAACAATCTCCTCCCCCAAGCCCCCCAAATCACTCAATTAATGTTTTGACGTTTATATTAAACAGCATATGCTTTCTAGTATGGTATAAGCACAAACTTCTGAGATCATTTATGTCTGATCTTCAGACTTGTTTATAATATATATTATCATTATTTATTATTGGTACTTCTAAACCTCCAACAAATTCTGCAGCACTTTATAGTCGTAGGATGGGGATATTTGACAAGTAACAGAGGAAGAGTTCAAATGAGCTTACAATGTAAGACTATATGAAGTATACTCCCTTCAATATAGTTTCTCTTGTAATGATCTTTTAGAAATTAACTTTTTAGAGCCTTCTCCTATTAAAGGAACACTCTAAGCACCAAAACCACTTCATGTTCATGAAGTGGTTTTAGTGCGTAGACCCTGTGTCTTTTGTCAGGCAGTGTAAAATACTGCTAGTTTCAAAAATCTGAAATGTTTACATTGTGCCTAAAAAAAAAAAAAAAAAAGGAAAGTTCTGACATTCAGCATCATTACTCATACGTCTCTATGACAAGCATCCGATTGGCGCAGGGCACAAATTGCAAATAGGACTGAATCTAATAAAAGAATTGGACACTCTGAGGTAGAAAATACATATATTTTTAACTTTGGGGTGTTCCTTTAAGAGGCTTGCACATTTTAAGCGCAGCATCCATTCTTCTAGACCAGATAGAATGTTGATATTTTATAATATGCAGGAAGTTATGAGGACCAGTCCTTTGAAACCTGAATTTTCCACATTAGGCAGGTCATGTTAATTCTCTGCTGTTTTGAATTAGCTTGTGGAAGACCAACTACATCGTACTGTAAACATAGTTTGGATTATTGAAACACTAAATACAATGAGGGAATTTATGATGGGTTGCAGTTCTATATTTAACCCCTTCAGGACCACTGCTATATGAATACCTAACAAAACAAAAAAAAGATCCAAGTTACATACCCATTGATGTTCATGTTATGAACTCTAGCAGAGTGCCAAACCTAATGACTATAAGACTGGGACAGTTAGGATCTGTTGCTGTTGAAGATATTCACTGTTAAAGAAACACTTTGAGCACCATAACAACTTCATTGAAATTAAGTTATGGTGCCAGGAGGTCCCTGGCGCTTGCTCATCTTTAGTGGTTAAACCATTCATGAGCTATTTAACCCCAAGGTCTGTGTTCCAACTCCAGATCTCTCGACTTCCCATCCATCTTAGAAATCATAGATAACTTAAGGCTCTGCAATTAATAGATCCCCATTCCCCATCCCATACTTAAAAAAAATAAATCACTTTTTTTTTTATTTTTTATTTAAATGAAGAGCTACTGATTGACTTATAGAGTCAGCAGACCACTCATAGCCAATCGGTGGCATCTCTGCTAGATGTTGCCACCAAGCCTTCTGTTATTTAAGAGTTCAGATAGTGGAAGGACATTTGGGGGGGTGAGGGCAGAGCGATCCAGCGCTGGAACACAGACATTGGGTTTAATTCCTAAAGGTGAACCAGCAACAGGGATCTCCTTTCACCATAACTTAATTTTGATTAAGTTGTTATTGTTCTTGTAAAGAAACTCTCAGCAACACAGATCAGGATTACATGTTTGTGCACTATATTATACAGGAACCACTTCTTAATTGAATTATTCACTAATGAAGAGTTTTCCACATTTGTCTGTCAAACATGCGTGACAGATACATGGACAGAGACAGACATTATCCCAACCTGACTCAGTACTCCAGACCATCGCCACAAATATTAACCCTTTGTTCCATAACAAAGTCAGAGCATCAGTGACTGGTGTAATGAATGCCCATGTATACAATATAAACTGCTTTTGTGATATAAGGTGAATACATATAATGCTGATGTTGGATGGGTTCAGTATATATGTATGAATACTGACATTAGATAAAACTATGGTTGAAGTGATAACATTATTTAATTTGTTTCTCTGGTCGATTGAGGAAAATGTGTTAAGCACGGCTTCTGTAAAGTCTCTGTTCACCCCTAATAGAATGGGCAGCAATTTGTTGTTAGTAGAAATTTGCAATTTTTACTTTATATTCATTGACTGCTTAAATGTATGCTTCTCTCAGTGAGCCAAATACTGCCCCTGAGGAATTCACTGAAAGACCATGACTGAACTATATCTTTTGTAACTGAGAAACGTATTCATGAAAAAGCCATAAATGGCCTCATTATTTCATCCTTTGTTTAGACACCAACAAAACTGCCACTTATATGTATGTGTAGGCATCGCTATGGGCTATAGCAATATAGGATAACCCTTCACCTCAAACTTAACCAAATTTTATTTCCCTAGTCTTTCAATTCATTTTCATACTACTTTTTTTGCATATATTTTTAACCGTATTTTCCTATTCCATTTTTTTCCAATTCGCTTTTTTCTTTAATATTAAACTTAATTGAAATATAGATGTCTCCACTCTGACATATATAATAATGTTGTGATGATAAGATTGTGGGCCATTCAGCTGTATTGTTTGCGATGTTCAAATCACTCTATTCATTAATTTGGGATTAAATGAACTGCACAGTTAGGATAAACAAAGTGATTTTGCATTAGGAAACCAAAGTGAAAGTAAATTGACTGTCATACTGTATATTCAATTTATATTTGCACAGCTGTGCGTTGTGGGTTAGTGTTACAGTTCTGTTTTCCAACCAGCTACGTTTTATGGAGTATCATTGATTCATAATAAAATAAAAAAATACAGTGCCTTTCACTATGTAGTTTAGGATTTCCAGTTCTATGGAATGTGACAGGGGTAATCAAGTCAATTGGTAACAGACTCGGTACGCTCTGCAGTGTCATTTATTGTGTTCTGTATTTACTGCAGTGGACGCATTTGCATCTCCATCTCCTGCACCCACCGCCTCTCCTGCCAAGGTGGAAACCTCAGCTGTGCTTGACTTATTTGGTGGTTTGTATTCACATTTCCACATCTCTTGATTGTTTAGTAGTCCTTTCTCTCATTCTCCTAATTTAATTAAATTGTTTTGGACACATTTCCAATTAGTGTGTGTGTGTGTGTGTGTGTATATATATATATATATATATATATATATATATATATATAATATATATATATATATTACATTTTACTCTCTTCCCCTTTTAAAACTAGGAAAGTGTCTCCAAATCTATTTTCATTCCTTCCTTTCCCTCCTCTCTCCCCTCATTCACTCATTCCCTTTGTTTTTCCTCACTAAATTTCTTGCAATCATCTCATACCTTGCATTTCTCCCACATACTACCCCCTTTCCTCTCTACCTCCCTATTTATTACCCCCTCCATTAAAAGAAAGTTATACACAACTAACCGCTAACAAACATCACAGAGATTGCAAACACACATACCACCCCACTGCCGCTATCAGTCACCTTCTCCCTCCCCCAAGACTCAGGGATAAAATAGTCTCAGTGGGTTATTCTACGTTACTTAGGAACAAATCCCAATCTACCCATCTTCTATTATATTGTTCAATTATTCCCCTACCATATTGAATAAGATGTTCCAAATCTCTTTATTTATGGCAACACTCCATCCATAAACAGAGGGACTGTCTACATGTTTTCATTTAGTGAAAAAGTTATTTAACAATATTAATAAGGTGATTCAATAATGAATCTTTAAAGATTTGATTTGGAATGTCTGTGTTAAATAAAATTACTAACGCCGGGAATAAGGAAAAGTCTGTAATAAATTCTGCTTCTTCTGTGTCTTTTTTCAGTTGATTGATATATACGTCTTTTGAATATATAGTCTTGGGTCAAAGGCTAGCGACATTAATATACGGCTATATTAATGAAAAGTACTAATATGTCTTCTGACTTACGGTTTCTTATGGTTTATTTTTAGTTACTGATACATAATAAAACAACAAAAGATGTTACATGATCATGGATGTTCAACAGCAGATGGTAATTGCTGGACTCCAGAAGGGAGAGTTACATTGTTACATAGCAGTACAGGGAAAAAAAGCCAAGAGAGAGACCTCATGTCCCTTTGTTCAGTTACTATATAGATGTGCCCATACTGACGTCAGACTATAACTCTTGCCATATAAGGACAAGACCCCCAACCCACATTTCAGACTTCTCAAAAAAAGAAAGACTTGTGACTTATTGAGTTAATCTGTTACTTATGTCAATCCAGACATCCTTACATAATCAATACAAACACCGAATATGCTATCTTCTACAAAGTCCAAACCCATAAACTCCTTCAACTTTCTCCAAAACTTATTAATTTTCAGGCATTTCCAAATCAAATGTATAAGATCTCCTCCCTAACCCCACATCTCAAACAATTATCACATGAAGTTATTCCAATTTTAAAGAGGTCTGCTGAGGCCTTGCACCATCTCATCATTCGTTTATACAATGTATAGATTTTAACATGTTACATGTAAAACCATTTATATTGGTGATCTGTGTTTTTGATGTGTTTTGTTTATTATTTTTATTAATAACCAGATATAAACCATTTGTATTTTCCGTGACATGCAAGTGTAACAAGTTGACAAACAACCAAAATAAATGAAAACAATTTATATAATACACATACAATTGCTCTTACCCATTCATTCTTGAGCATTATACAGGATAATGCAGTTGATGTTGGCCATTCTTTCAACAAAAAAGGTTTAGTGAGACTTTGAGAAAGTTTGAGTCATACACTTTCCTTTTTCTTAAATGAACACAGTTGATATATTGATCATATAAAAGTTTTTGTGTTCTTTTAACATCTCTCCTCTGCCCCCGCCATATATTGTATGTTGAACGTGTAATTTTTTGTAAGAAAGATTTTATCTATGTGGCAGGCAATTTATTACTGACACTGTATCCCATGAATGTCACCTGATGCTCTGCCTGCAAAACATTTCCCATAAAACTTTTTGAACAATGACAAATCAATCCTTCAATCCAACAATTTTGAGACTAGACCATTGCCAAACTTGCTATCCAATAACATTGTATCTAAGTGTATGGGGCAAATAATGCTTCCCAAATAGTGATATTTAACTAGAAATCTAGAGATTGTGGATTTAAAAGAACTGTGATCTTCTCTAGCAAGAGACCATATATTTTCTATTTTTGATCACAACAATATCTGAGAGTCCAAAGGCCAAAGATTTGTGTTACCGGTTTATTTTGTTGAGTTTTGGAATTATCTGTATTATGCTGAAATAAATTAATTTACTGCAATATCCCTATTGTCTTTCGTGCTGCACATTGGATAATGGCAGATGCGTTTGGAGTTACAGAACCACAGCCTGCAGCCTTGGCCCCAACTAGTTCTTCGGCTTCAGCAGACCTCCTGGCTGGTAAGGTTTAACATTTTTGCCTTAAATTGTGTATGCAATAAAAACCAAAGAAAAGTTACTTGCACACTATCCCAAATCCCTGTGCATATTTAAATAACTGGAGGGTTTTAGTACCAGTCCAATGGTAATAAGGCCACTGTGTATGGCCTTTTTACTCTAGCTGCAAGAATACACAAAGCGACATGACATGTTGAACATGCCTGAGGTACATACAAGTGGAAATAGATCGTGAGAGGTTAATATATTCTAATTTGATGCTTAAATGGAGCCCGGCAACACCCCCAAAACAACCCTTACCTTGGGTTTCAGTAAAGTCTTTTAACGGAAGTGGCTATAGTGAGTGTCTTCAAACTGGTAATATATGGATTTGAAACCCTGTACCGTTTAACTTTTGCATTGTACTTTATGAAGACCGTTTCAATAAAGTCTTATAAGGTTATTCACTAGGTAAGGAATTGTGAAGAATGTACAGTTTAGTTGCCAAAATTGGAAAAAAGTGGCTGAATTGGAGAATATTTCCAGTACATCTGTTTGTTTGTTTTTGCCTAAACTTTGCTATGCCTTTGTCTTTTCTCAACCAAAAAAAAAACCTGTAAAAAATGTTAAAGATTTTCTTTATTTTTTTTTACAATATGTAAACTTTGCAAAACCGCTGTCAGCCCCTCCTACAAAACCCTTGTCCTGCCCCGCCCCTCCTACAAAACCTCTGTCCTGCCCCTTCTACAAATCCTGTACTGCCTCGTCTACAAAACCCCCGCAACCCCCTTCCACAAATCCCCTGCTTATCCCCCCTTATAAAGACTCCTGTCCCAATACAAAACCCCTGCCCCTTCTACAAAATCCCTGCAGCCCCACACACTCATTTAAAGGGCAGACAGTCACACACTCAGTTACAGACAGACAGTCACACACACAGTTACAGGCAGACAGTCACACATACACATTTCCTCCGTGCGGCCAGTTTATCAGCTGTTTGCTTGTGTGAGCTGTACTGGCATGGCACCCTAACTACCATGGGACACTGTGTGGCCACAGCTCACACAGCCCCCTCCAGCCAGGGCCGGTGCCCCATGTGACATCACAATGCCCCACCCATATGATTTGCCATGTTAACTACTGTCTTGGCACACTCAAGACTGAACTAGGACTGTGATAAATAAATATAAGTCAGAAGCTGCTTTTCTCTATAACTCTCATAAATGTTTGCCAAACAGACACACAGATACACGGCATTTGTCTTGAAGTTATTTATAGGATTTGTAGTTTATGGAAAATAGGTCTATCTTGAAAGCTTGTCCTGTGCCATAGTTATATTCAAAAAACACTAAGAAACTTGAGGCTGATGCAGCCATCAGATCTGATATACACAGGACACTTAAATCGAAAGGTGCCCCTGCTGTAGTGCCTCCACCATTATACCCATAGAGAAGACATCGTGAGAATAGCTTAGACCTCTGAAGCCGCTGTAATAAAGAAATACAGTATTTACATTCCCCTACTGTAAAATAATCTGCACGGCATTAAAGTGTGCAGATATTTGTGATACCAAGTATTGGCCTCCCCTATTTATAATATTTACAGTTTGCTATTTTCTGTTGGAAGTGTGTTGTTTATTCATGGAGAATATTATATACATTTTACATGTTTACAAATTGTTCAGAGCCGTAATAAATTTTTTTTCTTCTGCCTCTGTTAGTGTGATGCATGAGCATCGACCCTGCTGGCTAACATTAGGCTATTATAGAAATATCCTCTTCCACCCACTTACCTCAACAAAACACTAACATTTACATTAATCCCTCTCTGCTACACTCCCCCCTTCTCTCATCTCAAGCCCTGCACTCATTTCTCTATTCTCTCTCTCCTTCTCTAACCCAATCTCACCCTAGTCGCCGCCCATATAAAACCCACTCACACCTCCTGTCTCTATCTCTCCTCCTACTTCTGGCAGCTGGTGACATCTCTCCCAACCCAGGGCTCCTCACCTCATCTGCTCACACTAAAATAACCAGAAACCATGCAAACCTCCTCCAAATACCCTGCAGTCTATCCTCCTCTACCAAAATTCAGTGTGCACTCTGGAATGCTCGCTCCATTTGTAGTAATATCAAATCTACAGCTATACATGACCTCCTCATCTCTAACTCTCTCACAATACTGGCACTCACTGAGACCTGGCTATCTCCATCCGATACCGCTACTCCTGCTTCTTTATGTTTCGGTGGTCTACAGTTCTCCCATACTCCTAGACTTGAATGTAAAGGAGGTGGTGTAGGCATCCTTCTCTCCCCTCAATGTACCTTTCAACCTATCCTCCCTGCCCCTGCCCTATCCTTTACTTCCTTTTGAAGTTCACACTGTACACCTTTTTAAGCCCACTCCTTTAAGAATTGCCATCATCTATCGCCCCCCCGGTCACCCTAAACTATTCATTGAACACTTTTCCTCCTGGTTACCCCACTTTCTTTCCTCTAGCACTCCCTCTCTCATACTTGGGGACTTTAATATCCCTATCAACAAGCTCAATTGCCCTGATGCCTCTCGTCTGCTCTCTGTAACCTCCTCCTTTGGACTCACACAGATTTCTTCCTCAGCAACTCACACTGCAGGAAACACTCTTGACCTCATCTTCACAAATCTCTGTACCACCTCTGATCTCGCCACTGCTCCATTTCCTTTGTCTGACCACCATCTGCTAACATTTAACATCTGCATACCCCATATCAAAATCTCACCACCATCCACTCTCCAACCTCGCAGAAACCTCAACTCTCTCGATCTCCAGCACTTCTCCACTAAACTCCAAACACTCCTTTTACCCATCTCAAATCACAACTGCCCTAACTCTGCAACCTCACTCTACAACTCCACTCTCTCCTCTCAACTTGACATCATGGCACCTCCTACAGTTAAACCCAGCAAGCGCCCCCAACTACAACCCTGGCACACCAAGCTGACCCGTTACCTCCAAAAATGTTCCAGAACTGCTGAACGCTGCTGGAGAAAGTCTCACTTTGCATCTGACTTTGTCCACTATAAATTTATGCTGCGCTCCTACAGCATGGCTCTTTCCTCTGCAAAAGTAAGCTACTTCAACACCCTCATAAGCACACTGTCCCACCAACCCAAACACCTGTTTCACACTTTTGATGCACTTCTTAGCCCTGTGACTCCCCCTCCTTCCACCACCTTGACCGCCACAAACTTTGCATCTCATTTCACTGAGAAGATCTCTACAATCAGGAAAGCGATCTCTAATATTTCTCCAACCAGTATCAATACATCACCCAACCCCACTCCCCCTGCCATCCTAAGCTCATTTGCACCTGCTACAGCACAAGAGGTTTCTGCTCTGCTCCTGTCCTCCCGCCCCACCACCTGCTCCCTCGATCCTATTCCCTCGCATCTCATCCGCACTTTGTCTCCCTCTCTTGCTCTTCCTCTCGCTAACATTTTCAATCTCTCCATTTCCTCTGGCACATTTCCCTCTGCCTTCAAACATGCAACCGTAACCCCAATTCTGAAAAAGCCCAACCTTGATCCCAACTCCCCATCCAACTACCGCCCTATCTCGCTACTGCCATTTGCCTCCAAGATCCTCGAGAGAGTTGTCTACGCCAGATTGACAGACTTTCTTGAATCCAACTCTCTGCTTGACCCCCTTCAGTCTGGATTCCGCGCTGGTCACTCTGTCGAAACTGCTGTGACCAAAGTATCCAACGATTTAATTGCTGCTAAATCTCGCGGCCAATACTCTATCCTAATCCTCCTTGATCTTTCTGCCGCCTTTGACACTGTTGATCATCAACAGCTTCTTCACATTCTCCGTAACTTTGGTCTACGGGATTCTGCTCTCTCCTGGTGCTCCTCCTACCTCTCCCAGCGCTCCTTCAGTGTTTCTTTCTCTGGCTCTGCCTCTTCTCCCCAACCCCTCCCTGTCGGCGTCCCCCAAGGTTCTGTCCTCTGCCCCCTACTGTTCTCTATCTATACTGCCTCCCTTGGTAAACTCATCAGCTCTTTTGGCGTCCAATACCATATCTATGCAGATGACATGCAAATCTACCTGCCCCCCCCCCTGATCTCTCTCTGCCCTCCTTGACTCGTGTTTCTGACTGCCTCTCTGCTTTTTCCAACTGGATGGCTGCTCACTTCCTTAAACTCAACCTGTCCAAAACAGAACTTCTAGTTTTTCCTCCCTCAAGTGCTGCTACTCCTGTGTCTGTCGCCATCCAAGTCAACGGCGCTACTATCACCTCTACCTCCCAGGCTCGCTGCCTAGGAGTTCTTTTTGATTCTGATCTCTTTTACTCCCCATGTTCAATCGATAGCCAAATCCTGTTGCTTCCAACTCAAGAACATAGCGCGCATCCGCCCATATCTAACGCCGGACGCGGCTAAGGTACTGGTTCATGCTGTTGTTCTCTCTCGCCTTGACTATTGCAATCCCCTTCTCACCGGTCTTACATGTTCCCAGCTTGCACCGCTGCAATCTATAATGAATACGGCTGCGAGGCTTATTTTCCTGTCCGGTCGCACCTCCCACGCCTCCACGCTCTGTCAGTCCCTGCATTGGCTTCCAGTTAGATATAGGGCCCAATTCAAAATTCTGGCGCTTGCTTACAAATCCCTACATAATGCTGCTCCAACATACCTATCCTCCCTCATACACAAGTATGTCCCGTCGAGACCCCTGCGCTCAGCCCAAGACCTACTCCTATCCTCTGCCCGGATCCCCACCTCTGATGCTCGCCTTCAAGACTTCTCCAGGGCTGCACCTATTCTGTGGAACTCCCTTCCCTCCTCAATCAGACTTTCACCCAGCCTCCATTCCTTCAAAAAATCTTTGAAAACTCACTTCTTCATTAAAGCGTATCAATTAAACTGTCAGCAGGTTTCTCATCCCCCACCCCATGACTCTGTTCCTTCACCTGTCAAAAATGACCTACCAAGCACTCAATAAACCCTTCTGTAACAAACTATTTAATTCCCCTACTTTAACCCTTTGTGTCACTATACCCCACTCCCTCTAGCATGTAAGCTCATCGAGCAGGGCCCTCAACCCCCTCTGTTCCTGTACGTCAGTGGTCTGATCTCAATTATGTGTCTGTTAGTCCACCCATTGTACAGCGCTACGGAATCTGTTGGCGCTATATAAATAATAATAATAATAATAGGTTTTGTTTTTTTGTTTTGTTTTGTTTTTTTATTAAAACACACTTGGAGATAAACCTGAAAGTCAAAGGTTGCACAATTGTGTATATTGTTTTTATGAGCCATAAAAAATACGTGTAATATATAACGCCATTGTTGTGGGAGCAATCACTATATTGGGAATAGAATCCATTAATCTACAAGCAATACACTTCTGAAATTGTTTGGATGAAGATTTCTTCACTTTTGCTTGCAGATTCTGTAATTATTCTCATGTCATTGTTGAACTGAATGCGGAACCGAACTGCTTCAATATATTTCATTTTATGTATATTTTCTTTTGTAGCTCTATATAATTTAATTTAAAGGCACTAATGGCCTAACAATATAATTGAAATAAAGTTGCCAGCACAATCCTCGAGTTGGCTAACGTTTAAGGATTAAACCATTCAGAAACCATTTAACACCAAAGTCTCCTCTCCAGCGCCAGTCAGTGGCTACCATTTCATTAAAACAGCTTGACTAAAATACATACAGTTCTCAAGCCAATGGTGATAATGCATAAAGGACCCCAAACCTACTGTTAGCTCTGAGTGTTATTTAGAACGGATTAGTAGATAACAAGAGACAGTCAGACCGTTTTAAAGCTCCGTTATCCAAAATGTCCAGTATCCATTTTGTCCAACTTTAAATGCATCATTGGTATGTGTGCTCTCCTGGGAGAGCAAAATGGCTGCATTCGGTTTACAGAGCATTTCCACTTTTGATTAGTGGAACTGATCTCTTGGAAGAATTTATTAAAGATGCACTTTGAGTTCCAAAACAACTTTAGTAGCTTAATGCCATTATTTATTTATTTATTTTATTTTATTTTATTTTTTTCAATTTGACAATTATTTTGTCAGTTTGCAAAAACATGAGGGGTACAGAAGAGAAAGGGGGGGGAGGGGCGGTAGTGAGATTTGATACATACATACTTTGTCAACTTTTTTTGGTATATGTAACATTTCGATCTACTTCACAGTGCTAGATGCATATTGTGCAACATATTGCAGGATAAAATGACAGACATACGTTGGATGTGAGGGTACGTCAGTGGGACTGTGAACATTTTGGATTTATTTTTTTTTCCAATTTTTTTATTTTTCGTGGGGTACAGAAGGAAAAGGGGGAGGGGGGCTAGCAGTTGGTACATTTGCATATGTTTCGTGTTAGTTTTGCAAATACATTATGCACTCAATTTCTTTCTTTCAGTACAGTTGGAGGATTAGGTATTGGGAATGCCATTGTTTTGATGTATATATCATGCCCTTGCAGTCTCACTGCTCCATTCTTGCCATTTAGAAGTTAAATCACTTTAGTGGGTCTTCCTGTAGCTACAGACTGGAGGCCTCCCTCACCAAAAAAAATAAATATATATATCTTTTTGCAGTATTTAAAACATTATTTATATAATACACTTTAACAAATGGTAATTTTATTATATAATGTCCCTAAATACATTATTGAACATGTAGAGGTTTTAAAAAAAAAAAAACATTTTTGCCAAATAATTTTTTATTTTTGTTGCATGGAAATAATGTATTGTTGTACTCAGTACTTACAGCTTGGGGCTCCATTAGCATGAGTCTCCTGTTGATGCAGTGGGAAATAATTTGATCAGTGCAATACATTTGTTGCTGCCATCAGTAATAGATATAATTTTGTATTTAAATAGTTGTAATAAATTCTTTTCTCTGCTTAATGGGCAAGGAGTACAATGATACAACACATGTGTGACTGGCATAATTTTAACTATATCCTACATTTAAAACTATTTCCCATTTTATGTTCTTGGGCATTAATTACAGTTGAAAGAAAAAGTATGTGAACCATTTGGAATGATATGGATTTCTGCACAAATTGGTCATAACATGTGATCTGATCATCATCTAAGTCACAACAATAGACAATCACAGTCTGCTTAAACTAATAACATACAAAGAATGAAATGTTGCCATGTTTTTATTGAACACACCATGTAAACCTTCACAGTGCAGGTGGAAAAAGTATGTGAACCCTTGGATTTAATAACTGGTTGAACCTCCTTTGGTAGCAATAACTTCAACCAAACGTTTCCTGTAGTTGCAGACGTGCACAACTGTCAGGAGTAATTCTTGACCATTCCTCTTTACAGAACTGTTTCAGTTCAGCAATATTCTTGGGATGTCTGGTGTGAATCGCTTTCTTGAGGTCATGCCACAGCATCTCAATCGGGTTGAGGTCAGGACTCTTGACTGGGCCACTTCAGAAGGCGTATTTTCTTCTGTTTAAGCCATTCTGTTGTTGATTTACTTCTATGCTTTGGGTCATTGTCCTGTTGCAACACCCACCTTCTGTCAAGCTTCAGGTGGTAGACAGAGGGCCTTAAGTTCTCCTGCAAAATGTCTTGATAAACTTGGAAATTCATTTTTCCTTCGATGAAAGCAATCCATCCAGGCCAAGCAAAGCAGCCCCAAACCATGATGCCCCCACCACCATACTTCACAGTTGGGATGAGGTTTTGATGTTGGTGTGCTGTGCCTTTTTTTCACCACACATAGTGTTGTGTGTTTCTTCCAAACAACTCAACTTCGGTTTCATCTGTCCACAGAATATTTTGCCAGTCCTGCTGTGGAACATCCAGGTGCTCTTGTGCAAACTGTAAACGTGCAGCAATGTTTTGTTTGGACAGCAGTGGCTTCCTCTGTGGTATCCTCCCAAGAAATCCATTCTTGTTTAGTGTTTTACTGTAGATTCGCTAACAGGGATGTTAGCATTTGCCAGTGACTTTTGTAAGTCTTTAGCTGACACTCTAGGATTCTTCTTCACCTCATTGAGCAGTCTGCGCTGTGCTCTTGCAGTCATCTTTACAGGACGGCCACTCCTAGGGAGAGTAGCAGCAGTGTTGAACTTTCTCCATTTATAGACAATTTGTCTTACCATGGACTGATGAACAGCAAGGCTTTTGGAGATACTTTTATAACCCTTTCCAGCTTCATGCAAGTCAACAATTCTTAATCGTAGGTCTTCTGAGAGCTCTTTTGTGCGATTCATCATTCACATCAGGCAATGCTTCTTGTGAAAAGCAAATCCAGAACTGATGGGTTTTTGTTTTTGTTTTTTTTATAGGGCAGGCAGCTGTAACCAACACCTCCAATCTCATCTCATTGATTGGACTCCAGTTGGCTGACATCTCACTCCAATTAGCTCTTGGAGATGTCATTAGTCTATAGGTTCACATACTTTTTCCACCTGCACTGTGTTTACATGGTGTGTTCAATAAAAACATGGCAACATTTCATTCTTTGTGTGTTATTAGTTTAAGCAGACTGTGATTGTCTATTGTTGTGACTTAGATGATGATCAGATCACATTTTATGACCAATTTGTGCAGAAATCCATATCATTCCAAAGGGTTCACATACGTTTTCTTGCAACTGTATACATTAATTTCTGGTTCAGCAAGTTCCTTCAGAAAGCCCACAATATTGAGCATTTCACACCTTGTTTATTCTTCTGACCATTGGATTTTTCCTATTCTAGGATTTGGCGGATCCTTTATGGCTCCTTCTCCTACGCCGATTACCCCAGCGCAAAATAACATCATTCAACCAAGCTTTGATGCTGCATTTGGAGCAGCTCAGCCAGCTGTCACTGGTGGTGGGAGCACATTCGATGCCTCAGGTGAATTTATCTAAAGAAGTTTTATCTTACGATCTTATAAAACATGTTTACCGAATTCCGTGCTATGATACATTGATTTACAATTGCTGAAAAATCTTTGTGTTCTGTTAAGAAGTTCTGCTTGAGCATGTGTACGAAGAATAATTTGGTTAACGCTTTCTAAAACGGATATGTACTGTAGATGATTTCGCATTGACTTATTTAATGTTGTATCAGAAAATGTCACATGGTCTGAAGAATTGTATAACATTCATGCTTCAGTAAGCTGAAAGTGTTCTGTGTATGATGTGCTTTATATATCTGTGCTGAGCAGCATTGTGTACAGAAAAGACATGCAGTCGTTCATCCCTGAAGGTAAACCCTGACTGTTTGTTATAGTCCAAAACATTGATTACCATATTCCATGTGGAGCTATACAAGCAATCTAGCACTCCACTCCAAGGTACATACAGCTGTGCTTTTATTAGCTAATGTGCATTTATAGAATATATATATTATATATATATCCCCAATTTTATTTTTTTCAGGATTTCTTGGTTGAAATGTGATTTAGAATCTTTATAGGCTCCTCCAGTTATATACGTAAAGGTTGAAAATATATTTCATAACGAACAAATTTGTTGAAACTAGATTGGCTTTACAATAACTGATGATGCTCTTACTCTGTGCTGCCCATGGACAGTTCCCTGGTGTCGCTTGATGCGGGACACCAGGGAATTGAAGCGGAACATGATTGTGAAATCTTGACTGTGTCCCCAAAAATGGGCCTATTGGGAGGCCTGCAGCCTGGAGAGTCCTTAACTATATTAGGGCGTGCTATGGCATCATACCAAAGGAATGCTTTAATGCCGTTAAGGTTACATAGCATGCTCTAATTATCATGACTTCCCGGGGCCAGCATACTTGGCTTCCACGCCAGATCCCATCAGGGGGACTGCCTGAAAACCGAGCAGTCTACCTGTGGCAAATCACGCCCATCTGCATCATGTGATTGCAATGACACCACGATCACATGACCAGATCTGCCATATTACATCATTTACTGGGTTGTTAGGCAGATCCCCCAACATATAATTAATAAAACATTATTGTGGGAAATTATTATATGTGTGTGTGTGTGTGTGTGTGTGTGTGTGTGTGTGTGTGTGTAAATATATATATATTTTATTATAATTTTTTACATTTATTTATTTTCTTGTATTCTATATTTTCTCAAAATACACTTAGAATACATGGTGTATTATATACATAAATATGTGGTTTCATTAATTATAAGTTATGGGGCCTGCCTAACAACCCAGGCAGAAAGTCCAGAGAATTTAATTTGCAAGCCCTATATTTTACCCTCTAACATTCCCAAAACCCCATAAAACCTGTATGTTTGGGGGTACACTTGTACTCATGACACATTTGCTTAACATAAATATATATATTTTTTTTAAGTAAAAGTTAACAGTTTAATGACATTCTCAGGAAAAATGCCAAACAAAACTTGAAAAACATTTGTTAATTTCTCACACATTTTATATTAAATTGTGTTCCATATAAAAATATTTGATGTGAAATGAAAACCTTACTTCTCAAAAAAAATTATATATAAGAAGTGGGGGTGCACTTAATATAAAAGTGGTAAATTATGGTTGAACAGACATACAACTCGAATTTAAAAAATTTGCAGTCAAAGCCATAATAAATTAACTTTGGAAAGAATATGCCTATCCTCTCTAAATTGATAAATTCATGTTTGTTTTTTTATTTGTTTTTGTTTTTCCTTTTTGTCCTAAAAAGTAACTTTTGGGTCATAGTTTTCCTTTGTTTTTGTGCATTAGGTCAGAACCATTGTTGTTTACATTTAGTCCAGTTTATGGTGTTCTTCATTTTGTTCATTTTGTAAGCCAAATTTAAGAATATGCCAAAAAAGCTACTAATCTTACCCGTAACAGCACGATCTTTGCAAGGGTAAATATAAAGTTAATGAGAATTGCAGGCCTTATAACTGTAATACATTTGCATGATATTTTGCATGAGCTACACTCACTTATGTTTAAATCTGGGTAGGCAACAAATACAAATTCTGCATGTGTTTTTAAGATTCAAAATTGCAACCCTTTTCCCTGCTTTTTGTAATGCTTGAGGTGCCATCATGCTTTTATTTTGTTTGTATTTTCTTTCATTTTGCCACTTACCATGCTGGGGGCTCTGCTGCATATCACATATGGTGAGTTGCGTATTTAACAGATTTATGGGAAGTTAAAACCATTTTTTAAATATTTTTGTGTCTCACTTATTTAGATTTCTTCTAACTGCATGTTTTATTATCTTCAGCATTGTGTCCACACACATCACAAAACTGCATGTGCTGCAAACCAATTTTAAATGGGTTTTCTTGCCTTGTTGTCCAAGAGTACAAAGAAGCATGTCACCACGTCTATTACGGTGTCTTTTCATTTCTTAATATGTATTCTTGAAGCTAGGAACTGTCAAAAGTGCAGTGTGCTATTTAAACATGAAAACATATACATGCCATGTGCAGTTTTCTTCTGGAATTTTTAATGTAATTTAATGTGAAGTGCTGGGGACTTGTTAAAGATATTTCATATGCCAGCGGACAAGTTTTAAATGGAGTGAATGCGGTTTTGACTCCTGTGGCTGGAAGAATTATGTTGCCGGGTCAATAAAATTACCCTTAGCTAACCTCTGTATGGAAAAATAGATATAGGGGTATTTACTCAAGTAAGAATGCAAAGTTAAGAACATTTTTCCAGAAATGCTATATTGACCTTACATTTTAAATTCACTTTTAATTCTCAGTTTAGTAAATAACCCAAATAAAATCCTATGGCCAAGAGTATATATTCCAGAATATAATCCAATATATCAAGGCAAAAACATGCACTTCGTTATACATAAACTCCCTAACGGACATAAATAACCCATAATGAAGTTTTTGTCAATGCCTTAAATATTAATTTGTATGTGAGATCTCCATAGCTAGCTCCAAACTATGCAAAGTTGTCAGTTATCTTGGAACCCCATATAACTATAGTGATCCTGCAACAATCACTTTGTGCATTGAGACAGAGGCTGTGTGCAGGCTGCCGAATGCTCTAAGCCAGTGTTTCAAGAACCACCAACGTTCCAGGTTTTGTCAGTATCTCCATTGGAATATAGCAATGGGGACTGGTTTGTGAGCCACGTCTCTAAGCTCTTTCTCCACCTCCTCTAGCTCCCCTATAATTGTATCGGGGAAAGCCAGGGCCCTGCATGCTTTTACTGAAGTTGTCTTTCTCACTGTGTATCTTTTCCCATCTCTTTCCCTCTCCCCATCTAAACTACTAGCTAGCCCTAAAAGTTACTTGCTACCACATATTGCTCATACATGCACATTTTGTTTGTAATTAACATTTTGTCTACAGTATAGTGTCGCATTGGGTGTGTGAGTGGGAGGGCGAGTGTGTACATATCATTAGAGGGGAGTTTTTATTTGGAGTGTCATTACCTCCTTCCATGATTCACTTTCTCTATAGCTTTTCTTTATTATGAAGACCTCTGCTGTTACATTTGTCAGGGGATGCGCACTTCAGTCTAATACAATTGTCCTACAGAGGTCAAAAACCTATTAGCCAGGTATCCAAGTTGCTGACATAAATGTTTGTAAGACAGCATTTGTATTTATTAAAGCAAATGTATATAGAATATAGAATGCACACTATAACAATCTCAAAAAAACTTAGCTTTATTATGTACAAAAAAGTTCCAGAGTGAAAACATATAAGAAAAGATAAACAAAGTGACAGAAGCAAGGGCAAACACAATAAAACAATAATACATTACCACAAAAATTCTTACAAGCCTCAAGACAGAAACGTCAGGGTACTTGATAAAGGCAGCCAGTTGGTGCCGAAACTTTGGGGGGTTTGGTGACTCGTGTTTCTGTCTTGAGGCTTGTAAGAATTTTTGGGGTAATTTATCATTGTTTTATTGTGTTTGCCCTTAAATAAGAAAAGATAAACAAAGTGACAGAAGCAAGGGCAAACACAATAAAACAATGATAAATTACCCCAAAAATTCTTACAAGCCTCAAGACAGAACCACGAGTCACCAAACCCCCAACGTTTCGGCCCCAACTGGCTGCCTTTATCAAGTACTCTTGATAAAGGCAGCCAGTTGGTGCCGAAACGTTAAATTACCACAAAAATTCTTACAAGCCTCAAGACAGAACCACGAGTCACCAAACCCCCAACGTTTCGGCCCCAACTGGCTGCCTTTATCAAGTACTCTTGATAAAGGCAGCCAGTTGGTGCCGAAACGTTAAATTACCACAAAAATTCTTACAAGCCTCAAGACAGAACCACGAGTCACCAAACCCCCAACGTTTCGGCCCCAACTGGCTGCCTTTATCAAGTACTCTTGATAAAGGCAGCCAGTTGGTGCCGAAACGTTAAATTACCACAAAAATTCTTACAAGCCTCAAGACAGAAACACGAGTCACCAAACCCCCCAACGTTTCTACACCAACTGGCTGCCTTTATCAGGGTACTCTGTCTTGAGGCTTGTAAGAATTTTTGTGGTAATTTATTATTGTTTTATTGTGTTTGCCCTTGCTTCTGTCACTTTGTTTCTTTTCTTCTATGTTTTCACTCTGGTACTTTTTTGTACATAATAAAGCTAAGTTTTTTTGAGATTGTTATAGTGTGCATTCTATATACATTTGAATATTTAAAGCACTTGAGGGAGTGTTTATATGGTTTGCACCTGGCTGTTCTTATACTATTTTGTCTCTCCATGTGCTGTTGTTTTGAGAATATTTATTAAAGCAAGCCATCTGTATGACGTGTCAGTGTCAATGTCTTGATTTATTATTGCTTGGTGTTCTTGGCGGTCAATGCAGATTTGTATATGTATGACATGCTGGTGTGCAAGTTTAGTGGTGGATTTGTTTGTGTGAAATGTCTGAATGGAAGAGTGCAGTTTCTCCAGTTTCCATTCTCTGTACAACAAAACCATTGCACTCACTATATCACACTTTTTCCTACATATCATAACAGAATAACACTTCCACACCCTTATCATTAGTTTATAGTCAGTAGCCCTCTCCCACTCTCCATACCCTTCCTTCTTCCTATCTTTCTCTTTTCTTATTTAATAATGTATGTATATATGCACTTACATAAATGCCTGGGGGTGGGAGACACATCTTTGATCACTATCAACATGAGACAGTCACATGGTGCTGGCTGTGCTAGATGCAGATTGGGTAGCTTCTGTACCCTGGCACTGAACCAAAGATCCGCTACCAACTCCATTGTAGCAAACCGTTGCTTGTAATATGTTGTCCTTTTAGAATTGAGTTATTCCTGTGTGGTTGATTCTAAATTCTGTGCCCTGATCTAAAGGATGTGTACTAGAACCACACAAATGATGAATGAAACCTGTATTTGAGTAAAAGAATGCATAAAATATGAGATTTGGAGGTGAAATTAGGTCAGACAATCTGAAAGTATGATGCAGAGAGAGAAATTACATAGTAAGATGGTATACTTACCTGAATAGATTGGGTTTTCTTAAAGGGACACGATAGGTACAACAAATATTTTATCTCATTGAGTTGATTATAGTGACTGGAGTCCCCCAACACTGTCCCTCCATTCAATGTTAAATCGTTTTCGGACAGAGTGCTAGAAAAGCAGGTGCAGACAGATAACAATAATGGTATGAGCTAACTAGCCAAGAATGGATGTACATATGAATTAGACGAGACATTTTACCTTAAATTGCTAGTTGAGTTAAAATATGAAAAAGGAGTGGGATACTGCAGGGTATTTTTAGATATTTACCAAGAAAATTTAGAACTGCCTGAAAAGATGTCAGTATTTGTCATTTGCATGCGCACATAAAATAATTGTCCTTTAACACGTGTGTATATATATATATATATATATATATTTTTTTTTTTTTCATTTTACCAGTGTTCGACGGTTTAGGCGATCTTCTTATACCCACCATGACGCCCACGTCCCAGATGCCATCTTCACTTACATCAGCAAATAATGCATCAGGCAAAGGCATGGGGAGTGACCTTGATTCTTCTCTTGCAAGCTTAGTAGGCAGTAAGTTCAACATTTTACTTTGCTTCTTTCATAAAACTGTGCTGTGTTAAATTTTTATGCAAGAGTTCCTGTCTATTTCTCTTCGAGTTCTGCAGGGGTATGCTAACACTAGTGGGCATTCCGTTATAACCCACGCCTTAACTCTAAAAATCACACTAACCCTTAATTACCTTCATAATTCTAAAGAAACCCTAAAACAGTAAGTCCCCTTCTACACTAAACCATCAACAAATCCTTACTTTATCCCTATGTATCATTCTTATTTAAAATTAAATACCCTACTAACCTTAACTTTAACTCTCTTCTAAACCTATGTCCCCATTAACCTTAATGTTTAAATCCCAGTAGCCCTTAAAACCTCTTCAGTGTTAAGTGTCACAGATCTAGAGAGAGACTTCCTACATTGTTTGCCCTGAGCCCACCCCTGCCAACATCGCTTGTGGCTCTGAGGCCCAGCGGCATGGACTCCATAAGACCTCTAAACGTGATATTTGGCACCAAGATTCTTAAAGTCCTGCAAGTGGCAAAGTGGGGCCTCCATGGGTTGGCTTTGTTCTTTCAGCACATCACATAGACGCTCAATCAAATTGAGATCTGGGGAATTAGAAGCCCAAGGCAACACCTTGAGCTGTTTCTCATGATCCTCACAGAATTCCTGAACAATTCCAACATTGCTATGAAGTGGTGTTACATGGTCTACATGAACTCTAGATTGGTGTTGCATGTCAAAGTAACATCCACATGATTGCCAGTAGCCAGGGTTTCCCAGCAGAACATTGCCCAGAGCACAACACTGCCTTCACCGGTCTGTCTTCTTCCTATAGTGGATCCTTCTGCTACCTCTCCCCCCGCTAAACAATGCACAAGCAGACAGCCATCCAGCTGATCTAAAATAAAATGTGATTCATCAGACCAGACAACTTTCTTTTATTGCTTCATGGTCCAGTTCTGATGCTCACGACCCCATTGAAGGCACTTTCAGCGGTGGACAGGGGTCATTATGGGCACTCTGAACTGTCTGCTGCTGTGCAGTCCCATACGCAGCAATCTGTGATATACTTACTGTGTGTTCTGACCTCTTTTAATTATAGCCAGCATTACATTTTTTAAACAACTGGAGCTACAGTAGCTCTTCTGTGTGATCGGACAAGACCGATTAGTCTTCTATCTTCACATGCATCAATGAACCTTGGCACCCATGACACTGGTTCATCAGTTATCATTCCTTGCAGCGATTTTGGTGGGTACTAACTACTGCATACAAGGAACACCCTACAAAAATTGCCATTTTGGAGAATCTCTGACCAAGTCATCTAGCCATTACTATTTGACCCTTGTCAAAGTCATGCTGATCTTTTTGCTTGCCCATTTTTCCTGCATCCAACATATGGAATTAAAGAACTGACTATTCACTTGCAACCTTAAATATCCCACCCCTTGACAGATGCCATCGATATAATCAATGTTATTCACTTCACCTGTGTGTGGTTTTAATGTTGTAGCTGGTCTGAGCATATACTCCTACATGTGAATGTATGAACCGTTCTCTCTGCACATTAATGTTAAAATGGGGGAATACCATAGACATTTAGGGGGTGTGTGTGTGTTCATATATGGCATTTTAGTTCATTTATTAGCCGTAACTTTGCTGTTTTGTTAAACAATTTTTAATAAAGTTGTGCTTGCATTTCAGATCTTGGCATTTCTGGCACCACTGTAAAAAAGTAAGTGTTTTGGTTATTTATGTTTTCTATTTATTATTATTAATGCATTGAGCCCAACTAAATGAAAATGCTGACCTTTGTTATCCAGACTTGGTTTAAATGTCACAATGAAATGTTTTTACCAAACATAATAATTGTAATAAACTAAGTGATACTGTCTGAGCAGTTTCCACTGACGAAATAGCAAGACTCACTCATATGACAACAAGGAATTTACCTAGCTCTGGTCCTGATGGGGTTATAGGGATGCTACTATTAGATTTTAAAAAGTATCATTAAGAACATACTAAATTGTAACCCTTGCTGGTGCTTTCTTGGATTTCTATATAAGCAGAGCCCTTTATATCCAAATGACATTATTGTTATTAATTGAAAACAAGAATTTAAGTGACTCTGTGGATGAATTATGGAATAATTCCAGCAAGATTATAAACAGATAGGGGATAAACAGAGGCTGCATAATAAAAGATCAGTATTTAATTTTTAGAAGAGGAAATAGAAACGCCTCTCAAGGATTTACAGGAAAGTATAAGGTTTATACTAGTCTGATACGCAACAGTGGACAATATAATCTGATACTTAAATTGGACATACATGAGAATGGGAACAAGTAAAAGAACCTTTCACTTTAAATCCTTCGTGATCAGATACACATAAGACTTTGATCAAAAATGTGTACCAGCATCTTGTAAGATTTAGCAATTGTAATAATAATAATATATTTTTTGATGGCATTAAAGGACCACTATAGTGCCAGGAAAACAAACTCTTTTTCCTGGCACTATAGTGTTAATAGGTCCCCCCCACCCTCTGGGTCCCCCTCCCGCCGGGCTGAAGGGGGAGGAAGGGGTTAAATTCTTACCTTTCTCCAGCGCAGGGCTCCCTCGGCACTGGGGACTCTCCTCCCTCTTCCGACGTCATCGGCTGAATGCGCATGCGCGGCAAGAGCTGCGCGCGGATTCAGTCAGTCCATAGGAAAGCATTTCTCAATGCTTTCCTATGGACGCTGGTGTCTTCTCACTGTGAAAATCACAGTGAGAAGCACGGAAGCGCCTCTAGCGGCTGTCAATGAGACAGCCACTAGAGGCTGGATTAACCCTAGTGTAAACATAGCACTTTCTCTGAAACTGCTATGTTTACAGCAGGCAGGGTTAAAACTAGAGGGACCTGGCACCCAGACCACTTCATTAAGCTGAAGTGGTCTGGGTGCCTATAGTGGTCCTTTAATGTACAGCTTTGTATTACCTCCTCCTTTTTGGAATGGACTTGCGCTCCTATATTTTTTTTGCTGCAATTAGGTTTCATTAAACCCTGACCAGTCTCCCAACCTCTGTCACTGAAAATCACCCCAAAAGCACGATGTCACCACACAGTGAGCAGTGTGTAGTTTCCTCCAGACATTATGCTTTGAATTGAGGCAAAGTTGTTCAATCTTCACTTCATCAAACCAGAAAATCTTGTTTATCACAGTCTGAGTGCTGTTTATGTACGTTTTGCAAATTCCAAGCAGGCTTTCATTTGTCTTGCCGTGCCATGGGCCAGATAGGTGAAGTGATGCAGTGATGGTTCTTCTTCTGCATATATATCCCATCTCTACACATGTTCTCTGGAGTTCACCCAGAATGACTATTGGGTTCTTGGTCACCACTCTTACCAAGACCCTTCTCCCCCAAATGCTCAGTTTGGCCAGGCAGCCAGCTCAAGGAAGAGTCCTTATTGTTCCAAACTTTTTTTCTATTTAAAATTTATGGAGGCCACTGTGCTCTTGGAATCTTCAATGTGGCCAAAATGGTTTTTGTTGCCTTCCCCTGATCTGTGCCTCAACAAAACCTTGTCTCTAAAGAGATAGATCTCTTTGACCTCATGGCTTGGTTTTTGTGATAATATGCATTTACAGGTGTGAAATCTTTATATAGACCAGTCCATGCCTTTCCAAATCATGGCCAATCAATTGAATTTACCACAAGTGGACACCAGTCAAAGTGTAGAAACATGTCAACGATCCAGAGAAATTTGATGCAACTGAGCTAAATTTCAAGGGTCATAGCAAAAGGGTTGAATAATTATGCTAATGTTTTATTTCATATATTTTCTTTTTAATAAACTTGCAAGTTTCCAAAATCTGTTTGGTTTGTCATTGTGGGATATTAAGTAAAGATTGATGTAAAAAAATGTAAACAATTGTAGCATAAGGCTGCTACATAAAAAATATGAAAGAGAATGGATATGAATACTTTCTAAATGCTCTGTGTAATTATATATGCCCTTTACATGTATGATGTTAATGGTTTGCATAATATCATGTTCTTTTCTCAGGGGAGACCTTCAGTGGAGTGGAGGCGAGAAAAAGCTGACAGGCGGTGCCAACTGGCAACCAAAGGTAGCTCCAGCAACATGGGCATCTGGAGGACAATCTAGTGCTCCTATGGTAGGGTGGATTGTACTCATTGGTTGCTTCTGACCTCTTTCAGACAAGCCATGTTCTCAATGGATGTCTTATGGGGGAGCGGGAGGGAGGGATAGTTGATCATTGACATTGTGGGAATACGGTTTAATACATTTTTAAAAATGCTTAATAAAATCTGATGTATGTTGTTCCATGGCTTTCTAAATTAATAAACCTGAAAATGTGTTCACAAGTATAATACAAATGACACGTGATATAAGCACTTGGAGGAACACTGTAGCTTTGGGAATACAAACCTGTTCCTCTACCTAGGTAGGTGTACCTCACCCCCACCCCGCCCTGCCCTGCAAAGTAATAAAAAAATAAAATTAAAAAAAAGCTTATCTCTTGCATCCTGCGACACACTGGTCTCCATGTGGTCCCATGTGTCCTTCGCTCAGAACATCAAGACTGATGATCATCCATAAGGAAGCATTGGGAAGCTACTGTGCATTCGTGCCAAAATTCTGCATTGCGCCAAACAAATGCTATGTATCCGAGTTATAGCTATGGCAGGGGTAGGCAACCTACGGCACTAGTGCCATGCATGGCACTCGAGGTGCCTTTGCACGGCACTCAAGGCTACAAGAGCCAAATAGACCCTGGCCTGTCAGGAGTCCCAGTGAAACTTCAGATATCTGCTAATACGAAAAGGTGGTGAAGGACAATCCTCAATTTATGCATTGCAGCACGTAGAGGAAGTGATCTCAGATCACTTCCTCCCAGCACTTGTGAATGGGAATCCACTCTGGACTAGAGCAGCCCACAGCTTCCTGTTGCAGCTTCTGTCCTTGAGCTGTACCTGGCCAGCCTGGTCCCCACTAAAACCCAGGGAAGCCTCAGAGCTGCAGAATAATCCTCCCCTCATACAAATAATACAAACACACACACAGTCCACACAAACTCAACACCACCAACAATCCACATACATGCACACAACCCCACATGCAGCCTCTCGCATGCAATACCCCAAACAGCCCCACACATACTTATACTACCAAATACACAATGTGACATATCCATCCACACACATAATTCCACAAGCAGCCCCCATACACAGCCCAAATTCATAGGTATTATACATGATACCACAAACAATTAATGAACATATACAATATAATAGCTCATATATGCACAAATACAATGATACAAAGCAAATGCAGTATAAATAACACCAGCAGAATATGGCAACATGCATACCTCAATTTAAAGAAATAGGACCGACACGCCACGGGACATCACAATCATATTTCGGCACAGTGCTGCAAAAAGGTTGCCTACCCCTGAGCTATGGTATCACCTCTACTGGCTGTGAGGACGATGGCCACAAGAGGTGTGTTAATCCTGCAATTATATCATTCCTGTTCCTGCAAAATGGCAATGTTTTTAGTTGGACAGTTAAAAAGACAGGGGCACTGCACACGGACCAATTCATTGTGTTGAAGAGGCCTAGGTGCCTATAGAGTCACTTTAATGCAAATAAAACTGTTGGGTTCGAGAGTCACAAAAACAAAAAACATTCCACAGCAGAAGTAAAATGGGTGAAATTAAAATATTGAAATCTATCATATTTATTCATTTCTGACCAATGAATATTCTACTAATCAGTGTGCTTATCAATATGGTCCTTTTCACTATCTTGGATATAGTGTGAGAACATTGTTTGCTATTATTAAAGAGGAACTGTCATCTATTACGGAATATAAATGGCACCATAAATAGTGAATTTAAGTTGGCTATTGGGTTGTGATATATGACTTGTGCAATTTGGCCTTCATATTTGGATTTTATTTTTTTTCTTCCATAAGAGTGGGCAATATTTAACTGACAAACTGTTCTTTATCAAGGTTTGACTTGGTTATTTGTTGAAACATTGCACATTCCTTTGTCCACTCCATCCTAATGGAACTTTGGGTACTAGCTTCCCTTCATTTTTCTAGAAGTATGGGATGGCAGCCATAGGCACCCAGCTGGTGTCTGGGGTTGCTGTAATAAAAAAAAAAAAATCTTGATATTCATGCTTCAATCATGTTGCATAGTTATGCGTATTTCTCTTCTTTTACTTGAAAATTGTACTCCCCAATTTTTAAATTGTAGGCAGATATATGCCAAATGGTGCGTTTGTTACATTTCTGTATCTGTGAATATAAATCTGGAAAAAGGATGTGAAAGTTAGCCATCAAATAGAGTTGTAATCTGGACCGTGATTTCCTGGACTGTTAGACAATATACATGTTGGGAGTTATCTGTATAGTTCCTGTGTTTGTGATGAAATTATTGATTTCCAGTTCCACTGGTGGAATTTAAATGAACCATTCTAAGTGCTGGCAAATGATATACGTAATGGTAAACTGTGGAGGGTAGAACTCTGAAATAATGGCCAAGTTAAGTCTGGGGTGTTCATCTGACAAGGTGTTAGAAGGACATCCATTTCTTTGACCTACCTTTTTACCTTTAAGCCAAACCCATTCTCAAAGAGCTGCTCAGTAAGCCTTATTCTATTTTATTGCAGAAATCACATTGTTAACTCTTATATTACCAGCAGGGTTTTAGAACATATAGCTTCAGGAATCAAGTTAATTTCTCCATAGTGAAATTTACATGGAAAAATGGATGATCCTGTAGTAAATTTACCTATTAGTGGTCTAGCTTTTAAACAGAATGTGGGATAAACAGAAAGCAGATGATTTCTTTGAATGGATTAAGTAACTTTGTTTTTGTTTGTAGCAAGGGTCTGCCCCTCCTGCCACTGGTGGCCCACCATCAGCAAGTGCTGCTCCAAGCACACAGCCAGGAACAGGTTTTCCTCTTGTAAGTGTACTTTAAATCAAAATGTATGGCTTTATTTCAGTATTACAACCATGCACTTCGTTTTCTTTTCTGTCTTACTGCGGCTGTGTCATAAACCCTGCCTGTATTATGTTCATCCTTATTCAGATGTAAATTTATAGTTCATGGTACCCATATATTGAATAAAAATAGCAATTGTTTTTCTTGTTTTTCAGGATACATGTAATGTGACTCTTCACAAGCATTGTTTTTTTTACACTGATTTCCCCTCTTTATATCTCTCTCAGCCTTCATCAGGATCAGGGCTACCAATGATGCCCCAACAGCCAATGATGTATGCACAGCCCATGATAAGGCCGCCCTTTGGAACCGCTGCACCGGTATGGTTTGGCAAGCCCTATGAACATTCTAAGCTCTCTTTAGGTGGTCATTTAAGAGCTAAACTGAAAACACTTTCAAAGTGTGACTTATTTTCAAATTTGTCCTTTCCTACAGCTGTCTCCAAGTCCAACTCCTGCTTCTCAAAGTCCCAAGAAGCCTCCTACAAAGGATCCATTAGCAGACCTCAATATCAAGGACTTCTTATAAACCTGTAAGGTAAATAAAATAGTTTAACATGTAATGTTTGCTAGTGCATTCTTTAAAAAACATAAATTGCAAACAAAAGAACTCTACGTTTCATGTTTGTGATAGAAATATATCTAAAAAAGCTACAATTTGAAAAATGAATTTTTATTTTTTTTGGCAATCTATATTTATACAAAATGTAAAGAAAAAAAAATCAATACTAGAAGTCCATAGACAGAAGGCTTGTAGTGGTACAGAGACTGGCATATGATACATTATTAAAGGTTATAAAAATGAATATAAGCATATCAAAATATTAGCTAGAGAACAATGGTAACAAGCTTGAGGATAATGTACCCCAAATTGGACCAAGAATTAGGAAGCAAGCAGTTGAAAGTAAAGGAGGACACAATGGAAAGGGGAGACTCATTTTCTGTGAATTATGTAATACGGTCATACTATGCATGCAAAAAAAAGTATACTTACATTTGGAGCTCCTGCATGTGCTGTAAATTACCAGACATTGCAACTTCTGCAGTCATGATACTTATCAAGTTTTTTTTTATATGGAAGTGTAGAGTGAATCAATCCAGCAAGGCATTTGGGTATAGCAAAGCTTTCTTTGATATGCTGTTTAGTACTTGTATGGGCAAAGGTAAACATCGCTTCCCCCGGTGTACTTATGAATGGGATTTGTTTTTACCACTTTCCAATTGTTATAAGACAAAGATTTTGTGGGGCAGTAAAACTCTTTGTATCCATAAACTGTGCAGAGCATGCATTGGAGTGTCCATTTCGTGGCTTGCATAACTATTTTTAAAGGCTATTTTGGTCAATCAATGAATGGCATGGTAAATATACAATTTAGTTCAATTAGATGCATTATTGGCATTTTGTGGAATTAATCCAAACAGTGTGTCATGCAGGGGAGGGCTGGCAGCACACACACACCAACAAACACACAGTCAGTGACAGGCACACGCACGCACACACTGACAGACACACAGACAGACACACTGTTACAGGCATACTGAAACACACACAGACAGACATACTGGCACACACATAGATAAACATACTGACACACAGACAGGCATACTTGCATGCAGACAGACATACTGACTCACCTAGACATACTGACACACACAGCCAGGCATACTGGCTGGCACACACATATACAGACCTACTTGCACACACATCGACAGACATACATAGACAAGCATACTGACTCACACAGACAGACATACTGGCACACAAAGACAGACAGACACTGTTACAGGCATACTGACTCACACAGACAGACATAATGACACACAAACTGGCACACAGTCAGACATAATGACATAGACATACTGACACACACACACACAGGCATACTGGCACACAGACATACTGACACACACACACATATACACCCATACTGACACACACAAACTGGCATACAGACAGACATGATGACACTCACAGACTGACACACACATAGACATACTGACACACATACAGGCATACTGGCACACAGACATAATGATACACAGACAGACATACTGGAACAGACACACAGACAGACACTGTTACAGGCATACTGACTCACACAGACAGACATACTGACACACACACAAACTGGCACACAGACAGACATAATGACACACACACACTGACACACACACAGGCATACTGGCACACAGACATACTGACACACACATAGACAGACATACTGGCACACAGACAGACATACAGACACACACACACAGACATACTGGCACACAGACAGACATACTGACACAGACAGGCCTACTGGGACACACACACACACTTTACACTTTTAAAGCTAGTTTCCTACTTTGCTGGTACCTTTCTGGGGTCCAGTGTGCTGGCTAGGGTGCTTGGGTGATTGCGGTCTAGCTTTGCTTGCTGGCTCTCACACCGGCTCCTGGCTCTGCCTCTCTCCCGCGCGGCTCATCGTCTCTATGGGAGGAAGTGACTCATGGTCTACACTACCTCCCATGGTGCCGTAAAGGGGCCCGATCGCACTGTTAAAGGGCCACAGCGCCGAGCGTGCCCCTGCTGGAACATGCTCACCGGTGCAAGGATTTTTGGCTACACGGGCAAAGATGCATTTTGCCACACCCTGCCCACCGTCCCATCCCACCCCTGGTGTCATGGGAATTTGCTGTTGAGGATGGACCTGGATTGAAAGTTGCCTTCAGCCCCCTGTATGATAAGTATGTATTAATTCCCTGCCATAGAACTCTGGCAAGTAGCCATTAAAGGACCACTATAGGCACCCAGACCACTTCAGCTTAATGAAGTGGTCTGGGTGCCTGGTCCAGCTAGGTTTAACCCTTTTTTCTATAAACATAGCAGTTTCAGAGAAACTGCTATGTTTATATAAGGGTTAATCCAGCCTCTAGTGGCTGTCTCATTGACAGCCGCTAGAGGCGCTTCTCACTGTGAAAATCACAGTGAGAAGACGCCAGCGTCCATAGGAAAGCATTGTGAATGCTTTCCTATGAGACTGGCTGCGCGCATGCACATTCAGCCGAGGAGGAGGAGAGTCCCCCGCCCGGCGCTGGAGAAAGAGGTAAGTTTAACCCCTTCCTCCTCCTAGAGCCTGGCGGGAGGGGGACCCTGAGGGTGGGGCACCCTCAGGGCACTATAGTGCCAGGAAAACGAGTATGTTTTCCTGGCACTATAGTGGTCCTTTAAACTATTACCACTTGTTTGTACTGACTTTACACTCCAAATTTCATTTTTCTGTTCTGATTTTTTTTTTTTTTTTTCCACAGATGCTGTTTTTGTGACATGACAATGTGAGTTTGGAGCCTTCCAAGAACAGATTGCTGCTCAGAGTTTCTAAGTTAGCCACCAGAACCAAACACCATGCTTGGATATCTCTCTCCTGAAATGTGTAGCACAGCTGTGAAAGTAAACATTAGCCATGTGTTCTACCTTAGCTGTTTTCTGCTACTATAGCTCATTTTTTGTGCATATGGGATTTTGTGTGCATTTTCTGTTTTCATCTTTGGATGTATGTTGCCCCATGCCTTCTAGTTGTGTTCTGTACCTATCTGATTTGTACAGATTATGCAGGTATTGTGTGTGCGCTGAGCAGTCTGAGGAGAGGTGTCTGTGTGTGTTATGAAGGTTTTGATGTATATAGTGTGTGGAAATCCCTGTCCCTTACCTCTGTCACGATAAATTGTGTGAATACAACAGAAAACACTCCAATACAAAAGTTTTGTTGTGTACGTTGTGTGTGTGTGTGTGTGTGTGAGCTCTATCCACAGGAATATTCATTTTAAACAACCCTTTGTTTTGTTTTATTGTGATTTATGTGTTTAAGTATATTTATCATTCAGAGTAATGTAAAGACAGAACTGCATATATTGCTCTAGCTGTGCACTGCACTAGAGCAGAGACACATATCATGAAAAAATACATTATTTATCCTTTATTTTTCTTTGATTTAAAATTTGTATCTTTTTATTTTTATTATTTTAATTGGAGAATACATCTGTTCTGTTGTGATATGCACTAAGTAAAGGTTAATTGTGCATTCATTTTGTGTTATCTTGAACAACTGTGGGTGTATCCCTCTTTTGTGCATCTGTAGTCAATGCATATATTAATATAATTTTTATTATTTTGTTTTACTGTAATTTCAATTGATTTGTGCTGGTTTGTGTTCCTTTTAGATTGTTTGTTTTTCTCATTCTCGAAGTTGTTTGTGAGTAGTTAATTTTCTTTTTTGTACAGTTTGTGACTCTCCTTTCCTGTACATATTGTGACAGTTCCTTTGCATTCACACACTCATTATGTTTTGTGCTGACGGCTTGGCTTAAGTCATGGTCCATACAAATAAGGTCACTATTGGTCGGTGTTACAAGTGGCTTGGCAGCTGTTTGTAGAAGTCCGTTGGATAGGAAAGATGTTCACCTGTTGCAAGTCTTTCAAAATGAACTATTTAATCAATGGTTGTATCTGAAATTACTGTGGGGAAAACATACACTCTAAATGGGGGATAAAGTATTTAAATTCAATTTCAAAATGGCTTTCCTTTGTATCTTGGTTTCAAGACCCAGTGCATGTATGCCCTGTGAGATGCAATAAACACCTTGAACAGAAGCAAATGCAAACAGTTTGTCTCTTTTCTTCACCGGGTAAATGTGTTATCTGTCCATGGCTAGTTCTCTCATATATATATATATTAAATCATTACACTTGTAAAATGGACCTTAACACTCAAAGACTCTTTGACCACCCGACTATCCTGACATGGTTAATTTGGCCTTTGTTTTTTTCTGTCCAAATTACTTTCAAAATCCTTATAGACTTTAATGGTGACTTCTGTAGATAAATCATTTGAAAAATGTATCTCAAAATATTAAATTGAAGCCTATATTTATTTGCTGAAAAAAATGGCATTTAGACCCAAGGAAACTTGATTTTAACAGCAGAATTTCGTATGCATTGAAAAATATGGATAATTCTTACTATAAAATTGCCACTGTTCTTGGTTTTTTGTACTATTCTGTTAATGAACCAGTTACCAAAAGCAGTTTTGTATTTACCCTTTCTATATTCGCACAGAGTTTGCATATGTGAGACACGCTCAAAAGCTTAAATTGCTGAAAGGACCTTGCATGAGATGTATTTAAGCAAGGGTTTGAATATTACAGGCCTAATTACAGGTTCCTCATTTAAATGTTTGAATAGAAAACTTCCAAGACCAGTGTATTGTGCTTTTCTGCTGTCCTTTAAAGTGATACAGTGGCTTGTTAAAGTGATATACTGAACTGATGCTCTCCTTTCTGCAGCTTCATTTGCTAGGAGTTATGTCACTTGTGGAGACTCTGTGGAAGATATCTATGTGAGAGAGGATAGTTAAAGGGACACTGTAGGCACCCAGACCACTTCAGCTCATTGAAGTGGTCTGGGTGCAACATCCCATGTCCCTAACCCTGAAGTGGTAATTATTGCAGTTTCCGAGAAACTGCAATAATTACCATTGAGGATTACCTCCTCCTCTAGTGGCTATCAGGATCGAAACGGACCTTTGGTCCACTATCTGCCACTTTACGTCTTCACACTCTGCATGAGGACCTCCAGCATCATATTTTTTCCACATAGGAAAGCATTGATTAATGGTTTCCTATGGGAAATCTTAAAGCGAGCGCGGCCATTGCTGCGCATACGCATTAGTTCTCCCCTGCCTGCCTACGTCGTCGGGAGAGGTGCGTAGGCGGAGCCTGACCCAGGGCCAAGGGTCATCGGAGCTGGATTCAAGTAAGTCACTGAAGGGGTTTTAAGCTTCAGCGTCGCGGGAGAGGGGGCATGAGGAAGGGGGACACTGCAGGAGCCTATAACGGGTTTGTTTTCATGGCACTGTAGCATCCCTTTAATGGATATGACCGTGTGTGGCACCAGAGGCTCTGTACATTGCCACACACTTGGAAGAGTTGTTTTGAAGAAGTACTGCCCTTGTTTCCCTTGCCAATCTTCTGTTTGCCTTTTCATTTCAGTGAAAGCTACAATTTAGGAGTAATTTATATGGATATAATCTTTATTAAAAACTAAAGTAACAATGGAGCTTTAATCCAATTGTATTCATTTGGAAATGGGAGTCTTTCCCCTTCAGATTGCAGAAAGCTGGTCTGAAAATCGCACTGGATGAAGTCCAATTCCGCCTAATTCCGTGATGGACAATAAGATTTAGAAGTTTGAGCTGAATGCGAAAGTAATAAAATGAATTAAAAATGTGCTGAACACAAGAGCAATAACAGTAAAGCACACTGTAGCTCCATGGTAGGGATCTGCAGTCTCCAAGTAAATAGAATGAAATGGCAATCCACAAGCATCCCAGTGTCATGCAAATCAAATCAAGCAGGTTTATTGGATAATTAGGACAAAATCAAAATACAACATTTTGGCCACAAGGCCTCAATCATGTATATGACAAAATCAAAATATGTTTCAGCCACAAGGCCTCAATCATGTATATGACAAAATCAAAATATGTTTCAGCCACAAGGCCTTAATCATGTACATGTGAAAGTAATCAGTCAAAAATTGTATGTAAAATAATCCTAAATTGAAAATGAAATCACCCATTATATTGTTGTATTGTTTTGCTAACTGAAAACAGAGCTGGGTTCTAAAAGAGGAACAAACACAACTGAACTTGGTAGAACCAGCAGGAACATTAAAATGGTATCCATGGTGATTGGTTCTTTTGTTGAAGTTGACCTACTTTTCTTTTAGTGACACCTTTTTATAACTCCCATACTCGTGCCGTGAAAATACAACACAGTCCGATAAAATGGCCCCTAGCACATTTTCCTCGTTCTAAAATCTGAATTCATAGTACTAGTTAAGAACTGAATTCCTCCAAGGCAGATTTCAGAATTTATGCAGGAATAATACAAGCGGCGTGAAATACAAAATTCTGAATTTAAAATAACTCCCCTTCATTTGGTAGCTTAACAGGATCTAGTCTCCTTTACCTGCTCTCTCTGCACTAGCTCCCAAAACTCTGTAGATAGTGTAGGGTTCTAGTTCTGTAAATCGTTTGTGTAGTTAATTGTGTTCGTGAGGAGATGTACTGAATGGTGCCCAGGGCTCATGAACTCTGCAGGTACCTATAGCTGCTCTCTTTGACACCAGAGCTAAAAGCACAGCCCAAAATGGAATATACCCACTTAAAATGTATTCATATGCCAGGCAGTTTGTGGGTTAATACAACATGCCTTCCATTTTATCAACCCACTTTCTCTGCCCACGTACAGCTTTATAGGAGGATTAAGGAAAATCATTGATGCATATGACAAACACACTTATGTAACCTGCTCACTTGAGTCTCTACTGCAAAGAGTGACTTGTATACAGTCAGAATAGCCACTGAGTGAGACTTGTATGCTATATGGAGTTAATATTGAAGATAAGTATATGAATTGAGTTCATACAGATGAAACTGAAATTATGGAGCTGCTACACATCACTTCTATTAATTTTCCATAATATTTTTCATGTAAATACAAGATAAAAAAAATAAACATTCAAAATACTTTAGCTAATTGATATATGGTGTTGACTGATGTTGTAATTCTCAGAGAACAATGTAAAGGTTATTAGGATTTTAGATCCCACTTGCTGCCATTATTATGACATTACTGAAAACAAACACATTGACTCCACCTAGTGCATGTTAGAGTTCTGTCAGTGTTCCACATACTTCCTGCCTGCCTGCCTAATGTCTGAACATTCAGGAAACAGAACAGCTCAGACAGGATGGAGGATAATGAGCCAGAACCCTAGAATGTTACCCAATGTGCTACTTGTATGTATTTATGTGGCAGGCTTTGTGCTGTTTCTTGTCACATACCTAAATTCTCAACTGTTTCATTTGTATATGTCATATTTTATATACACAGAATATGAGAAAATGTAATAAAGTTTGGTAAATGTTGAAATTACTCCATAAGGTAATGACTCCTGTAGACAGTCTCTTTACTGTAAAGGAAAATCCTTGTTCAGATACCTTTCATATGCCTGTGTCAGTCCCTTGGTGTTAATGAGGAGCACTAACCAACATACAAACAGATAAGATGTTTCTCAACCTGCTTTAAAGTGCCATCACCAATACATTCCATTGGCCCCAGAATCAGCGCTGCTAATATAACACCATAACCACAGCAACAGCATGTATTCCTCATGGTACTTGGACTACCCATTTAATATAGTAAGAACATTTTTTTGCTTTAAAAAAAAAAAAAAAGCAGCTTCTCAGTTTTTGCACCTTAAACAGGACTTCACTGTAGCTGCTCTTTTATAATGCAAACTACGCAGAATATAGAATCAAATATACCTAGGTAAAGTTGAGAGATGCAGACATATAAGAGATGGGGGGGTAAAGAAAATTGAGAAACACAAACATTCAAATATAACACGAGCAATAACAGGGTTATTAACCTATATGAACATTTAAAGTGAATTTTAAACTTAAGATCAAAATAGCTAAATTGGAAAAATTTCCATTGTAAAAAGTCAGCTATACTTTTGTTCGGCTACTCTGGCCTTAAACTTGAAATTCACTTTGCTTTTACTTTGAATTCTCACTTTAGTATATAACCCCGATAGTTAGACTTGTGAAAAAAAACCAATGTGTACTTTCAAATATCTTTTTTTTTTTGTTGTTGTTCCACTGAATCTTCGTATTATAAAGACTCTCACATTTTTGCTCGTCCTTGTTAAGAAATTGGTGCCAAAATGTTATCAGTTATGTATATAAACGATCTATAGTTCTAGGTCTAAATGTCTAGTCTGATACATTTGTAGAGCTAACATTTGAGAAATGTTAAATCTCGCCATTTCTCCAACCATAAATGTAACATGGCACAACGTCCAAATGAATCTTATATTGAAATGCCGAATAGTCATATGCAGTTTTATTATTGTATTATAAGGATCTTCTACACACATTTCCTGTTTGGGCATTCCACAAATAATAGGAGACACTTTTTTGTATAATTTTAATGACTGCATTAAAGTACAATAAATTAAGTTTGAAGTTACTTTCAATGACGTTCTGATGTAGTCTTGTTACTTGCCATTGCTACAAAAAAAAAAAATCCTATATTACAATTCCTTTTATCACAATACTTTGGTAATCAAATCTAAAAAGAGTATCCAAAGGATTGTGGGAGCACTTTTTACACAACATGATTTACAGGCATTTAAAACAAAAGTTACACAAAAGGTCATGCAGGTTTTCCACTTATTTCTGAGAATGTATGTGCATCAGTATTCTTACCTAAGTAATGAATCCACATAGTTAATGAACACACACTGTTACTACCCTACCTTTAATGAATGGTTACAATACTTAGCACCTTAACCATTCCATTTAATGTAAGCAATAAGAGTATAGCATTATATGTGCCCCAATTTAGCACCATATACAGTATATTAGAACTGTGTTCTAAGGTTCAGTAAAACAGCTCCAGGTAATGGTAGAGCTGACTTGTTTAAATTCAAGGAAAGAGATTATCAATTCTTCATTGCATGTTCTGTATGTCAACTCTATGGGATCTGGTGATGTTTGGCAATCAATATGCCCAATTTCGCAATATAATAGAAGATTTTGGTCACTACAATGAAAAGGTCCTTAAAATCCTTGATTTGAGGTTAAACAGTGACGACATGCCTGTAAATTTATCACAAGGGATTGCAATGCGATTAACAAAGCAGGGGATGGCTAATACAAGTCCATTTAACTAGACAATGCCTATTTACACAATAACACCATTGTGCAGATTGGCAATACTTATTGTTTTTTTCTTCTTCTCAAAGATACTGAAATATTGAAACATTTTGTATAATTTTATTTTCAGCATTAAAAAGTAGAAATAAAATCAATTTCAAATTTGGAATCAGGAATTCAATAAATGTATTAATATATACAATATATTCCATTATGTTGCAGAGTTTTTATTGGAATAAGCCAAACATGACAATGTTTCGGCCAATATGGACAGCCTTTTTCATGTCACTTGAGATAGGCCAACATGACAACGTTTCAGCAACATTTCAACCTTTGTCAAGTCACTTGAGAAAGGTCATCTTTATCGGCCAAAACATTTTGATGATGTGCTTATTCCAATTTGCCATCCCCTGAGTCTGAAGCACCAGTATGTTATATGAATTAAATACTTCATACGATGTCCCTACTGGAAACATATTTGAAGATACTAGCCAGCATATTTTAATTTCTATGTAACATGAGACAGTTGACATTTACAGCTTTGGTGAACTCTTTCTAGGATATTTTTGTATAGTGGCAAATGCTGGCTCTGTCTACACATATCAGTTAGAAAAGTGCGGGAAAGTGAGGTTGATTTATTTTATTTTAATTAAAGGGAGAACCTCCAAGGTTCTGGTGATCTCAATAGTGGGTTACTTTTGTGGAACTGAAGTCTGTGTCAGTGACTGGTAGGCCCATCAAATGAGAAATTGCAGCATCACTTTCTAAAGAATGTATTTTCTTTCATTTTAAACAATAGAACCTGAATTTTTTTATTTTTTTATTTTTTAAATAAACTACCCTATATAAAAGTATGCTACCAAACATATTTAACCATTTACTTGCTGGTGGTCTCATGGATATACATACTTCCAAGAAACATTATTCAATGGGACAGCTAACCCTGAGTGAAGCATTAGTATGCTGAGGACTGGTTAGTGGAGTGTCTTTTGATATATATATACTTTTTTTTTTTTTGTAGAAAAATATTGTACAGCTTGGCACTACGTATTTAGTTATATTTAAAACTTAAACTCAGAAAAAGTCAGATTATTTTTTTCTTCTCCTAAAATTCCAATATTTATTTGCAGCATGATCAGTCTCTGGTCCAACTAAATTCAACATGCGATGATACATGTGATTTTTTTTTTCTTTGTTTTTATAAGTGCCTTATTCTCTATGCATGTTGCACCGCCATTGTTAACCAGTAGGAGTCACGGCTCTGATATTTTGTCAATGCGCTTGCTATAGACTGGGTATTTGGGATTTGTTTTCTTTCAGATGGAATTATCCTTGAGCACAGTCAGCACTGTTTCCATGAATCCAGAGACATATTTGTGCATATTTTAGAGGTGTTATTCTTACAGCTATATTGTAATCCTGATGTTCACCGTTGAATTCTACCCACTGATGACCTGAATAGATAGCAACGATTTTCCTCTTCCATTTCTTCTTGTTTGGTTCTTTAAGGCGGATGTAGATACCAGATCCACTTGAGCCAGGCTCTGCATCACAATACTGATAGAAAAGATCACTAGACTCCTCTGAAATACTGCAAAAACGATATACAAGTTGTCCGGGTCTATCGTCATCAAAACTTGAAAAGTGCACCCTGCTACCAGGCATCTTTTCTACTTGTGGGCTTATTCCAATATCCATATACTTCTTCTTATGAGGACGTTTTAGTTCCAGAACAGCATAGTCATAATCTAGGATCATTTTATCCGTTACATCACTAAACCAGCCGTTGGGGATCTGGATGGCCTTTACCCTTGTCCACTGGAAGGATGGTTTCCCACTGCCAGTTGAAGACTTTTCTTTTCTGGATTCAGTGCTTTTCTTCTCTTCAGTTACTGATCTCTTTTGAATTGACTTTAGCCTCTGCTTTTTACCATCCTTACTGGAATCCGTATCTTCACGATCACCTCCTTTATTTTTTTTTGACCCCTTGCGTCTTTTGCCACCCCGCTTGGACCTAATTTTTAAGATTCCAACACGTAACTTCTTGGCATCTTTAACATAATCCTTTCCATCATGAATACAATGGGCAGCTGTTAAAACATGCTTTGGTGATATAAGGATGCCACTGCAACCAGAGGAGAGTTTAACAGCTGTGCTGAATGGGTAGTTGGTCATAAACTGCTTGTCTGATATGCTGAATCTGCTATCAGTGCCATAAACTTGCCTTTTTCGGCGCAAAGAATGTTTCACCGACGAGAGAACTTCATTTCTAGGTAGCCAGTTTTGGACATTTACTTTGGTCAAGGTGCGTGTGCCATTGTCAAATACAGTTTCATAGGAAAGGTAGTTCTCAAGATCATTTAGTGATGGTGTTGGCAAATTCTTCTGACATTCTATTCCACATGTTCCATTCATTTCCAAGTGAGGTTCAGCCTTAAAATCTGGGCTCTTGAGATGGACAACATTTGAAGTCACAATTTTGGGTATTTTGCTGACTTGCCAAATGTAGTCCTCATACATTTCCTCTCCTTTGGTAAAGGATGAGGTCGATGTGAGGAGCAAAATAAAAATAACATAAAAATGGTCCATTTTATCAAGATATCTTGGTCTAAAAAAAATAACAAAAACAAAACAAGTTAAAATAAAAGTATAAAACACAGATGTGAATTTGAAACATTTTAAACTGTTGTGCATGCATGTGTATATAATAGCAAAATGTATTAATGGCTGTTTATCATTCATAGAGTAACCATCAGGTTTATGGGTAATATTTATGGACATATATTTCCAAATTAGCTTTAAACTAAGATGTTTGGGCTATGGTATACTGAGGAGGATATAAATACTATGGCATAAAGGTAAATAGTTAATTTTTTAGAGCATTATTTACTTAAGTGAGAACTCTGTGTGGATTGCATATATAAGGCAGAGTAGCAGAACTTAAAGCATACATGAATTAGAGAATTCTTCAAATTTGACTATTTTGAACTGAAATTTGAAATTCTCACTTTAGTGAATAATCCTGTTCGTTTTTTAACTTCTAAAATCTAATAGTTTAAAAATATGACAAAGCAGCAGTGTTTTGTTTGTTGTAACACAGAAGAAATCTCAGCTACAAATTAAAATCTATATATAGGCCTAGGAAAAATAGATATATGGCTAAACCGATAAGGCTGAGTATCTTTTTGCCAGTGTTTACAAGTGTTTAACAAAAAATAACTACAACATCAGACCAAGCATAGTAATACATCCCACACTTTTGAAATTGTACAAGGAACCAACTCATTTTGTTGTATGAAATATTAAATCTTTAATGGAGTAAATGGAAGTATTGTTTTTTTTGTTTTCTTCAACAGTTTAACCCCTTAAGGACACAACTTCTGGAATAAAATGGAATCATGACGGAATATTTCCGTCATGTGTCCTTAAGGGGCCTATCTAACATCACATGTGTAATTTGTAATGTATTGTCCATGTAGTGTCCATGGTTTTTATGTCATGACTTCCAATTTGTCTGCGTAGAGTTAAAAATAGATTATTAAAACCGCTACTGATCATTATATTGACTGATCATTGTGCGTTCACATATAATGGAAATTTGCTGCATTACACATTGGCATTCTATAATGATACAACATTATTCGGGTCTATTGCTCCTTAAGATATTATGTAATTCTCCTTATATCCAGTAGGTGGCAGGACAGGCAAAGGAAGACCAAATGCATTCTTCCAGTTTATACTTTGTAATTGCTGGTAGTAAGCTGGTGATGTGATGGGTATATTGCCTCTGTGACATCTGTTTAAAAAACGAAATACACCCTAATTACTAACATTAAAGCCACTGTAAAATGTTAACTGTGTGTTATTACTGTCTCTATTTAATGTTTCTTCCTTGTTTTCCCACAGAGATGGTCAGACTCAGATCGGACAATTTGGTCCCACTGACTGAATGGTGCTGGAATTTGACTTATTCTTATGGTTTATTCCTGTATATTCTATTCATGGACAGAGCAAGCAGTACAGTAACAAAGGGGAGTGTGACTGAGATACAGGGGATACAAACAGCAAAACTTTAAACTCTGCAATTCAAAAACCATAGCCCCCAATGAAATCTGTATAATAGAGACACTACGTTATAGAAAATGTGCCTATGATTATTTCAAGGGAAAATCTTAATATGACTCCACTAAAAACAAGAGAAGTTGCTATGGGACTATTTAATTATAAATCCTTAAATAACATTCCCCTAACCAGTTAATAATCAGTATTTTCAAAATAGAGGATGATTTACTAAGTAGTGATGTGTGTAAAAAGCTCCCATCATGGACAATCGTGTTCTATTACCTATTTTAGCTGGAAACAATGAATGTATGATCAAGGAAAATAATTTAACAAGGGATTTATTTAGTTGTCACGATCAGCAATTAAATATTTGTTTTTTTCTTCTAACATATAGTTCTGAAATATGCATACATTGTTTTAGTATTGCATGCATTTTTTTATCATTAAATAATTAGTTACATGTAAACAGGAATAATATATATATTTTTTTAAATTATCTTTTATATGCAATTGTATTGAAATATGTATGTATATAAATCACACCCTGCACATAAATGTGTAAAGTTGTGCCTGTGCACATCCAGCTATGTGATGCATTGTATATTAATGTACAAATTCACATACACACATATGTTTTTGATATGCAGAACCAGAAGTGCTGTAAGTAGCCCCAGAGTGGCATTGTCCCAGCCTATGAACATGTCATCCTTGTACAGAGCATCAGGAGAGCTTCAGGGATCTAAACAGTTTATAGTCTACAGCAAATCTGATCCATTGGTGAGTAACTTCTAGGAAAATCACAGCCAGAAAACAGTTTGGAGTCTGCATGCTCTTACCTATGGAAGAAGGAATTCTCTCCAGACTGCACAGGTCCTCATTCCTACTCTGTGGTGCTCAGTAATGCAGACCTCCTTGCAGGAGGTAGAGTGGAGCTTCTGTCCTGGAGGTAGCAGCATACAACTCTGTGCACCTCCAGCTCATACAGGGGAGAGGTGGGACCAACTCAAGAGGGGGATAGAAAGAGGGCAGGAACAGGCAGGGAGTGAGAGACAAGGGGAGGAACAAGGAAAAACTGGGATTCCACACAGGCAAGAAAGCCATTGAGAGAACAGAAATAAGAAATATGGGTGTGTGGAGGACCAGAGCGGGCTGAAGCAGGAATGGCCATTTCAGCAGGTTTAGCTGCCTGCATTTATCTCCATCACAGACAGAGGGCGCAGGCGGCTTAAACTCCACACATATTTTACAGGGAATTAGACAAAGCAGACAGAAGTGTTTTGATGTAACTAGAAAGGATCTGGCCAGCTCTTCAAATCACATCTTTTGCCTGGCAGTTCTTTTTTTTTAAATTTAATTTAAAAAAAAAAAAAAAATTTTTGTTATTAGTTAGTTCTTTTGTAGAATGTAGGGCGAAGGCAATTCTATCTGACTTGCTGAGTTTCTGGAAAAATAATTGACAGGTTTTCTCTTTTTTTAAAACCCTCTGCTGCACTGAACTATGGTAGGTATTGTTAATAGGTTTCCATACATATTAAAATTATGTGCCCCATTATTCATATCTATCTATCTATCTATCTATCTATCAAACGTTATTTTATGATTGGATTTGCATTCATTACATTTCTAGGATCTATTCATTAAAGTGACACTATCATCACAAAAACAACTTTAGCTTAATCACGCAGTTTTAGTGATAGATGGTGCCCTGAAGTGTCATTGCTCACTCCTTTGACATTAAGGAATTAGATCACGTTTGTTTCTGTTCATGCAGCCATAGCCACACCTCCCCTTCCCTGACTGTGGCTGGCACAGCCTGCCTGGAAAATTTTTTCATTTTTAATCAGATATTAACTTACTGTAGGAGTTTTTCTCCTTAAATTGAACTTTAATCACATACAGGTGGCTACTGCAGGGTCTATTAACAGAGCAGGAGAGAAGATATTTGAAATTAAACAGAATATACAAGCTATCAACAATGCAGTAGATAAATTCTAAATTAAACATACTGCAGTAAAGAAAGTTTAAACATTAGATGACTCTTTACAGGAAGTATTCAGGAAGGCTGTGTAAATCAAAAGCAAGGAGGTGTGAGTGACAAAGTAATATTTTTTTTTTTTAATAATTCTTTATTTTTGGCATGCATGGGAGTTACAGGCAGTTTCGCTATGCCCCAACAGCCTGGACAAGGCGAGTAATAACATAAAGCATAACAATGTAGGCATACATGAATAACCGCACACATTTTTTGTTTGGAAATCAAGAGTGGTGCAAGCTAAAGACATGAATATAGTGTAGTTAAGATAATGTGGGATAAACAAGGAGTATTAGTAGGGCATTGGTTGGGGTAAAGCAAGCTATGTCAGAATGTTGTATAAATACCAATGGCCTCGCTTATTAGGAATGTCAGTGGAGAGAAAACAAAAGTATTGGAAAGATATGTCAGACCTACTGACTGCATAAAGGGTCATAATAAAAGAAACCAGGTTTATAAGATAAGAGACATACTAGTAAGTGAGATTATTAGCTTGGTTAAGGTATTACTCAACATAGTTAAGGTTGCTTGTCGAAGCGTTATATCCTATGCTATTACTAGGGAGAGTAAGCAGAGTCTAGTGATAAGAGAGTTAGTAGAAGATAGTGCCTCAGGTTCATATATCAATTATAATGCACAATACCATCTAGAGATTGCTTAGCTTAGCGGTGAGTGTGAAAGAAAGAGGTGATTGAGATGGGTTGAAAGAGACATATCTGCACTAAAATAATGGTTGCTTGCGTGTGATAAACAAAGTGATTTAACTCCTAAATGGCAGAGAATTAAGCAGTGAGACTGCAATGGCATGATCTATATACCAAAGCTGTTTCATTAAGCTGTTTTGGTGACTTTATTTGGTCTTATTGAACATAGAAACCTGTTAATCCAGATGACTACTAGCCTTCTAACGCACGTGAGTTGCAAGAATCAACGCTTACGACAAGATTTTTTATATGAGCAGCCAAATGTTGCACTATTTTTTAGTACAATGGCCTCTGGTCCCTTCACCTAAGATGGCAATGGTAGAACTTCCAGAATACAAGTCCATTAAATGAAACTTCTTTGAAAGACTCAATGTTAGTCTAAGGGAGTCACGCCTTCTTCACAAATCAGAGCTTCCTCAATAACATTTTCGCCCCTTGCAGTCAGGGAAATATTAAGGCTATGTTTCAGACGGACCTTGGATCTCTTAACTGCTTCACAGACCACAAGACACCTCCAACTACGCTTCACAGATCATAAGACACCTTCAACTATGCTTCACAGACCACAAGGCACCTCCAACTATGCTTCACAGACCACAATACACCTCCAACTATGCTTCACAGACAACAAGACACCTCCAACTATGCTTCACAGACCACAAGGCATCTCCAGCTAGCCTCAAATCAGTTGCCACCTCCGGAGCACAAATTGCTGTACTTGAAATTACAAGTGCAGTCAATGCGCTCACTCCAATGAAAATAAAAAAAACCTTTAGTTAGGTTAATGCCTGAGTTAATGATCACAAACATAGAGAGGGTTATTTACTATACTACTACTATAATACAATTACTACTTATTACTATAGTGAAACTTTCTGGGAATTCAAAGAAAATTTAACATTAATTTTAAATTGAAGCTCAAAATAGCCGATTTGGAAAGTTCTTGGTATAAATTTTGAAATTCACATTGGATTTTCTTGAAATTCCAAACAATTCTCAGTTTAGTAAATAAACCAGAGAGAAAAATTTTCAGAGCTAAGATGTTATCTGACAGGGCTCAAGACATGCCCAGTCTGTGAAATCTAGGTTTTGTTATGTAACTTTGATTCCACATTGCAGCACAAATGATCCCTGTGAAGTGCTTTCCAAATTTCGGCATGACTAAACATATAATTATTGCAAGTTTATTGCTACAGCAGTTTCCATGCCATAAAGATCAAGGTTAAGTATTCACAATCTTAGCTGTTCATGTGCAAATTGTATACCTCCTAGTAATTACAGAGCACCCAGCAATCCAGCAAACTCCACCCAATCAACATGTCCAAAGCAGCAGGATAACAAGAATACATTCACTTCCAGAAACGTTCTGCTTTTGGTCTCCTTTTTCTTTATGTCAGGTATCAAACCTAGTGTGATTTAGAAAAGGGGTTTTGTGTACAACGTAAGTGGCTTTCAAAGCTCACAAGAAAGCATTGCTTTCTATGCTTACTTTTCCTTGGGAAGCAAAACTTGGAGTGTTAAGCATTGAAGTCCCTTGGACAAGCACAAAGGTGGCTATTCAGATCTACATGCAAAATAAGCAAAAGCACTTTAAAAAGTTCCATTCTTCATTGTAGGCATCGTCCTCAAAGAGTGGAATTCCAAATAAATTTACCAGGGCTTGGGAGAGAGACACCTAGAGGGGCTGGGGAAGGGGAAAAAGAGACAGAGGATTTAAGTAAAACCATTTAAAACTAGACTAAGCTTAAAATAATTTAGATGAATAAAATACGACTAAAACTAAAATGGCTATTTAGTCAAAAGACTAACGCCAGCAAGCCGCAGACCTGGCGACCACGAGGCAAGGCAATATACTCCTTGACCTCCGCTGCCAGGTTGAAGATCTTGATAATAGAGGCCGGCGTAATAACATCAGGATATGGGGATTACCGGAGGCGAAGGGGGAGGTACCGCAGGAGATCCTTACGGGCCTGTTCACCCAACTGCTGGGAGACGCAGCGCCCAGCGACTTTGGCATAGAAAGGGCCCATAGAGCGCTACAAGCTCCCAGGCGTGATGGCCTGCCCAGAGATATGATCTGCGCTCTGGTGTCGTTCCAGCTCACAGAAGCTTTAATGAGAGCAGCTCGAACCAGCCAGCACATAAACTATATGGATGCCCAAGTATCCCTCTATCAGGATCTTTCCCAGATCACTCTGGACACCCGCTGGGCCCTAAGGCCGCTTACCCGCCTACTACAAGAGAGGAGAATCCCATATAAGTGGGGCTTCCCCTTCAGCCTCCAGGCCCGTGTGGACAACATATGGCACGTCATTCGCTGGCCAAATGATGTGCCCCGATTTCTTCGAACCGCCAACCTACCCTCCATCACGGTGCTGAATTGGATCCTGGAGGGCCCGCCAGCATGAGCAGTATGCCCAACGGAAGCAGCGCACAACCTGCAGCTGGAGCCCAGACCGCAACGCCGCAGAGGAGGGCCAGACGGCCCAGAAGAGTAATCACAGCCACTTAAGCCCGGTCGGCGGCCCACCGGGAGACACCGGACCAACCCGGCGTGGCACCCAGCAGACCTCAAGCTCTACCGGCACAGAACACACAGTGACCCGGACACAAGGCTCGACCTCACTTATCGGGGTATGTACTGTCCCGGACTGCCAACAGTTAGCATTAGCGGGAGGGCACGGGTGGCTAGCAGATAGGTGGGGAGGGAGCAAATATCGTTACGGGGCGATCGCGAGAGGGAGTACCCCATCTGGAAGGCCCAATTGTTGTGGTAATGCTTAGGGGGAGCCCCCCAGGTTGGGCGGGAGAAGTCAACGGGAATGGACCGTGTAACTGCAAAGGCCGGCAAAGGCCGAGGACACTTTTACAGCCATGAGCAACTGTGAACTCCCCCCCCCCCCCACCTCCTTTTTTTTTTCTCTTCCCTGGGGTGGAAGGTGGGGGGCGGGGGTGGGAAGGTGGGCTGACCCTGGAGGCATCCGCCCGGTGGGCGACAAATTGTACATAGTTTTATTCCCATAGGCTGATTCGCACAGGGGACCCCAGGACAAGGAGGTTCCAATGGATAGATCACTCTCCCCGGCAGGGCAATAGTGACGGCAGCTACCAGGCTTGACACGCTTCATAGGAAGGTCACACAGGGAACCGGAGCGCATAGACCAGGAGCGGTGGGGGGGAATCAGGCTTACCCAGGGTGGTGGACGGGAACAGCCGGAACACTAGGGGTACCCGCTTGAAGTGCCAGACGCAGTACACGATGGGGGCCATGGTGGGGACGGGGAGCGGCCTCTCAGAGGGCACCTAAGACAGGAAACAGCAATACGGGAGAGGAGCAACTCTAACACTGCGGGACACCTAGCTACAGGATTAACCAATAGAGGTTAAGGGGCGCCGCCCGGAGGCGACCCCATAGACAGACTTACACCACCCCTAATGGAATGCCACCCAGAAAGCTGAACAGTAGAGACAGGATACACACAGCAAACGGAAACACGCCACTGGCTGACAATCTCAAGACGAGCTGTCCGAAACCCCACTACAACACGCAGCACGCACTACAGGGCTGGGTAGCAGGGGACCACTCGAGTGATACTTGTCAGAAGATAGGCCGCCCTTAGCTTCTGGTTGACCCAGGGAAACCCTGCCTCAGACAGTGGGAGGGATGACCGGGGACGGGAGAATAGAGGGGGACACTAAAGGCCGACAGCCCCAATTAGGAGCACACAAATACACCTAGGGCAGCGCAACTGCAGGCAAGCCACGAAATCTGGAAGAGGACCCGGAAGGCAGGGGCATTCACTGCCCACCCCAACATATTAAACTTAGCATCTGGACAACTACACCCACGCCATACAGGGAGGGAAATGAAGGAAAAGGGACAGTACAGACCACCACATCCCTAGGTGACACCACTACTGTAAGTGGCACTACAGAACCCCACTGTGACAGACCCACATTGTACATAAAACCGGGGTCCCTCGCGTCGGAAATCTATCCCAGACGCAGGAACATCTGCACCCAGTACAGGGTCGACGTCACCCCCGAAGGGTCGGGTAGACCCTACACCAGACCACTCCTCACGACTTCCCCACACCTACTGACACCCCACACCCCCACCTGTGCCGCGGCGGGGGCTCCACCTCGACGCTGTGATGGCGAACAGTCGAGAATTCGTCCCGGCCCCGCTGACATATTGGTCCAACAATGTTCAGGCGCTTAACACACCTGAAAATCGATCGCATTTGCTAAGGCAGCTGTGGGCCGCTAAAGCATCCGTAGCGTTCCTGCAGGAGACACACCTCGGGGGGGAGACGCTCCCAAATTAGAGAACCGACGATTCCCGCAAGGATTTTAAGCGAATCACCAAGACGCCATAAAAGAAGGGGTGGCCATACTCTTTGCCCAAGCGACACCTTTCCACCCCCCGAGGATCCCCACGGCAGATATCGCTTTCTAAAAGGCACCGTAGCGGACCACACCTACACTTTCGTGTGCCTATATGGCCCAAACAGGGGGCAACACACCTTCCTATCCCGGACGCTGGCCAAACTAGAGAAATTCCGGGAGGGCCTTTTGGTCATGGCCAAAGACCTAAACTGTCAGGTATAGCATGGCATGTATTTCGTCGCCGGAACCCACTTCCGGGTTCACGGCGCTCAGCCCCGCCCTTTTTTCTGACGCGGTCCCTCCACGATACTTAGGAAGACCGCGCCAGATTCAAAGGGCTGGATTATTCGCACAGGTGCTGCAGAAAGATCAGCTGCTCTACTTTTGATCCTACCTGCTCCACTTCTAGACCTCGGCTAGTAAAACGGATTTCTACCTTCTCCACTTCTCGACCTCGGCTTGTAAACGGATTTCTACCTTCTCCACTCCTAGACCTCGGCTTGTAACTCTGAATTCTACCTTCTCCACTCCCAGACCTCGGCTTGTTAAAACGGACTTCCCCACTCTCCACTCCTAGTTCTCAGCTTGTTGAAACGGACTTCTAATTTCTCCTTCATTGGGTGAATTAACCCTTCCAGTGCCAGAACTGCCTTTAAGTTAAGTAATACTTTTACCAAACAAGCCAATTCCTATTATTTATGTTACACAGTATCTAAAACTCACTAAAGTGTCACTTTGTCTAATTATTCCTCTTATTCATAAGGGATTGCTACAAAGCCTAATTTTTCCTTCATGTGTATTTAAAGGTACAGTGACCATTGTTTCATATCAATATAAAAGGAGGTGAAACTTATTGTTGCTGCAACCAGGAAATTCTGCAGTTGAGTTCCAATTAAAGAAGTATTACAAAATAAATATTACAGAATAATCCAGCCTTATTCAATGGAACCAGCAGATATCAACTCTCAAGTTTCTGCCCTAACCAATAGAGTGGATACGATTGCTCAAGGGTTACAGGAACTGCAAATTACAAATGAGAGAATATTAACCTATGTTAGAGACATTCAAGGTCATCTTCCTCATGCCGCTCTTCAATCGGCTGGTGATCCTGCTGTCTGTAATCCAGAAAAATTTTATGGAGATAGAACAAAGTACAGAGAGTTTTTGAATTCTTGCAAACTACTAATAGCTTTAAAACCTAGATCTTATCCCACCGAAAGATCCAAAGTCTGTTCAGTGATCTCTTTTTTAAGAGGTGAACCTATGGCCTGGGCCCATTCCTTTTTGGAAAATGATGATCCCATATTAGATTCATTGGATGAGTTCTTTGAAGCTATGTCTTTATTATATGAAGATCCTTTTAAACAAACTACTGCTGATTTAACCATCAGAACATTACACCAAAAGAATAGACCTGTTGAAGATTATATTGCAGAATTCAAAAGATGGGCTACAGAAACCCAATGGAATGACATTACTTTACGCAATCAATTCCGTCTCGGATTATCTGAAGCTGTGAAAGATGAACTCTCTCGTACAGAACTTCCTCCTACCTTAAATGCATTGATTCAACTGTCCATCAGTATTGATAGACGTCTAAGAGAAAGAAAAGCTGAAAGGGTTCTTACTAATTCTACCTGGAGAAAACCTTTCACTACTCTAAAACTACCTGAAAAAATTCCTCCACAAACTGAACCTATGGAAGTAGGTATAATAAAAAGTCCTCTTACTTCTGAAGAAAGAATAAGAAGGAGACAACTAAACTTATGTATGTATTGTGCTTCGAATGAACATCTAATTTCCGAATGTCCTCTACTGAAACATTCAAAAGGTGGTAAGCTTCATTCATCTACCTCTATATTGAACGTTTTTCAAAAAAGAAAAGCATCTACTTATTTTTCTATATCTCTCATATTACAGTGGGATACAAAAAGAATCGTGACTGAGGCCATCATTGATTCTGGTGCTAATGGAACTTTTCTTGATTTTTCTTTTGTTTCAAAAAATAAAATTCCTTGTGTTCAAAAAACTAACTTTATTCCAATCAGAGTTATTGACGGTTCATTTATATCCTCAGGACCCATCAAAGATGAGACAATCCCTCTAAGAATGATTACCAACAACGTACATTTCGAATTCATTACATTTGATATTATTAAATCTCCACTTTATCCCGTCATTCTAGGAATTAATTGGTTAAAAACCCATGATCCTTTAATTAAGTGGTCTCCCTACTCCATCTCCTTTGCTTCTGATTTCTGTAAAAAAACGTGCTTACAACACATTCCTATTCTCCAAACTACTGTAGAACCAGTTATACCTCCATTCTACTCCGATTTTGCAGATGTCTTTTGTAAAAAAGAAGCGGAAACACTTCCTCCTCATCGGGTATATGATTGCCCAATAGATCTCATACCCGGAGCTCCTATTCCTTATGGTCATATTTATCCACTCTCTGAAAAGGAGTTAGAAATTTTAAAAGAATATCTTAATGAAAATTTACGCAAAGGGTTCATCAGACCCTCGACCTCCCCAGCTGCTTCTAGTATTTTCTTTGTGAAGAATAAAGACCAAACCATCCGTCCTATTATAGATTACAGAGCCTTAAATAAAATAACTATTAAAAATCGTTATCCTCTTCCACTAATAAATGAATTAATTGAAAGGTTAAGAACTGCAACTATATTCACTAAACTCGACCTTCGAGGCGCATATAACCTCATTAGAATAAAACAGGATGATGAATGGAAAACCGCCTTCCGGACAAGATATGGTCTCTACGAATATCTAGTGATGCCTTTTGGGCTCTGTAATGCCCCTGCAACATTTCAACATTTTATAAATGATATCTTTAGAGATCTTCTGGATATATGTGTTATTATCTACTTAGATGATATCTTAATATATTCTAACAATTTGGATGAACATAGGAAGCATGTTAGATGGGTTCTATCTAGACTGAGAACTCATAAATTATATGCTAAACCAGAAAAATGCCTTTTTGAGGTTACTGAATTCTCTTTTCTAGGATACATTATTTCACCTCATTCTTTGAAGATGGATAATTCCAAAATCAAATGTATTATTGACTGGCCCGCTCCTACTACTACAAAAGAATTACAACGTTTTCTTGGATTTGCAAACTTCTATAGAAAATTTATTAGAAACTATTCGGATGTATCACATCCTCTTAACCTCCTCAACAGTAGTAAACGTCCTTTCAATTGGAATAAAGATGCACAAACAGCCTTCGACGAATTAAAAAAAAGATTTACAACTGCACCTATTCTACAACTACCTAATCCAACATTCTTATATGTTCTTGAAGTTGATGCATCAGATGCAGCCATCGGAGCAGTTCTTTCTCAACAAAAGACTCCACAAGATCCACTTCATCCAGTTGCCTTTTTTTCAAGATCCTTGAGCTCTGCTGAAAAAAATTATCCTATTGGTGAAAAAGAATTATTAAGTGTTAAAGCTGCCTTCGAAAATTGGCGTCATCTTCTGGAAGATACAAAACAACCTATAATAGTTTATACTGACCATAAAAATCTTGAATATCTCTATACTAACAAAACCCTTACAGCTAGACAAGTTAGATGGAACCTATTTTTTAACCGATTTAACTTCCAATTAATATACAGACCTGGAACTAGAAATAAAAAGGCTGACGCTCTTTCTCGAATTCCTTCTAAAACTACTATTGATGATTATCCTCCTAACAAAATAATAGGGATCCTCTCTTCTCTTCATGATGACATAAAGAATTTGAATCAGAAGGATCTTGAACTTCCCAAAACACCTATACTAACAAAAAAGGATGGTATATTTTATTTTAAAAATAGAATTTATATTCCTCCCATTCTTAGGAATAAATTACTTAAGATGGTTCATGATTCACCCCTAGCTGGACATCCTGGAATAAAGAAAACACTTGAACTAACTTCACGATATTATTGGTGGCCTCGCCAGGATAGAACCATTGAATTATATGTCAAAACATGTCCTATCTGTCAAAGGTCTAAACCAGAACATAATCAACCTTTTGGATTACTACTTAACTTACCTATTCCAGAAAAACCTTGGCAATCCATTTCTATGGATTTTATCGTTGATCTTCCACCTTCTCAACATTTCACCACTATTCTTGTCGTTGTGGATCGCTTCACAAAAATGTCCCATTTCATTTCCTTAAAAAAATTACCCTCCTCTGTAGAATTGTCTAAGGTCTTTATTGACAATATTGTGAAACTTCATGGTCTTCCTGAAGAAATTATTTCTGATAGGGGGACACAATTTACCTCCAAATTCTGGAAAGAGATGTGTCTCTCCCTTCAAATTCAACGCAAACTCTCTTCCGCTTATCATCCCCAAACTAATGGGCAAACAGAAAGGGTTAATCAATGTTTGGAACAATATCTTCGATGTTATTGTTCATACCTCCAAGATGACTGGACCACATGGTTACCTATGGCCGAATTTTCTTACAATAATACCATTCATTCTAGTACGAAAATGACTCCTTTCTTCTCCAACTATGGTTTTCATCCGTCTTCATTCCCCATCCAAACCATTACTTCATCCAATCCTACTGTTACATCAAAAAACGAATTTATGTCTTCTCTATTTCTCAAATTACGGGAGAATCTTCAACTCGCCCAAAATAACCAGAAAAAGTTTTTTGACAATAATAGAAGAATTCCCCCTCCTTACAAGGTAGGGGATCTTGTCTGGCTCTCTTCAAGGAATATTACCACAAGCCGTCCTTCAAAGAAATTGAGCTCTCTTTTTCTTGGTCCCTTTCAAGTAATTACTACCATTAATGATAACGTTGTTAAACTAAAACTTCCTCCAAGTTTTAAACTTCATCCAGTATTCCATGTCTCCTTACTTAAACCACACATCCCTGATCCTTTTTATAGAGAAATAGTAACAACTCCTGAACCTATCATTGTCCAAGGTGAAGAAGAATATGAAATTCACAAAATTTTGGATTCTCGTGTCCACCGTGGCTCCTTACAATACCTTATCAGATGGAAAGGTTATGGAGTTGATGAAGACACTTGGGAAGATTCATCTAATGTACATGCTAGGAGGTTAGTTACTGCCTTTCACAAACGCTACCCCTCCAAACCGAAATAGTGCACCCAGAGGATGCCCCATGAGAAGGGGGTACTGTCAGGTATAGCATGGCATGTATTTCGTCGCCGGAACCCACTTCCGGGTTCACGGCGCTCAGCCCCGCCCTTTTTTCTGACGCGGTCCCTCCACGATACTTAGGAAGACCGCGCCAGATTCAAAGGGCTGGATTATTCGCACAGGTGCTGCAGAAAGATCAGCTGCTCTACTTTTGATCCTACCTGCTCCACTTCTAGACCTCGGCTAGTAAAACGGATTTCTACCTTCTCCACTTCTCGACCTCGGCTTGTAAACGGATTTCTACCTTCTCCACTCCTAGACCTCGGCTTGTAACTCTGAATTCTACCTTCTCCACTCCCAGACCTCGGCTTGTTAAAACGGACTTCCCCACTCTCCACTCCTAGTTCTCAGCTTGTTGAAACGGACTTCTAATTTCTCCTTCATTGGGTGAATTAACCCTTCCAGTGCCAGAACTGCCTTTAAGTTAAGTAATACTTTTACCAAACAAGCCAATTCCTATTATTTATGTTACACAGTATCTAAAACTCACTAAAGTATCACTTTGTCTAATTATTCCTCTTATTCATAAGGGATTGCTACAAAGCCTAATTTTTCCTTCATGTGTATTTAAAGGTACAGTGACCATTGTTTCATATCAATATAAAAGGAGGTGAAACTTATTGTTGCTGCAACCAGGAAATTCTGCAGTTGAGTTCCAATTAAAGAAGTATTACAAAATAAATATTACATAAACATACCATTGGACCCGCGCTTAGACACTTCTAGGGGCCGGACCGAGATCCCGGCGCACTGCATCCGAGTAGCACAGTGATTCCTACACAAACTGGGTTTAGTCGACTGCTGGAGGGCATGCAACACGGAGGAACAGGATTACACCCACTACTCAGCAGCCCACGCACCCTATAGCCGCATAGACTACATCTTCCTGGCACAATAATTTTTAAACCTACTACAAGGTTCACAAACAGGCATAATGGACCACGCAGATCACGCACCGGTGCTGATCCATACAAGCCAAGAGAAAGGCAGTGGAAGCTAAACGAATCCTTGCTAGACGATATGGAACTCACGAAGACAACAGCCCTCACCCTGACCGACTATTTCAATACCAATGACAACCCAGACACGACCCCCCTAACGCTCTGGGAGGCACATAAATGCATCGTTAGGGGCCACTTCATCGCAGTGAGTACCAGGTGCAAAAAAGACAGAACGGCCTGCATTTCGAGCCTGACAACACGAATTGCAGAACTAGAGGGGACTCACAAGCAGAATTTAGATGAAGACATATATCTTAGACTAACAGAGGCACGTAGGGAACTGAAAACCATACTATCACAGGGGCTGCTGCCCACCGCGAGGAAGGCCTCTACTACTGGCAGAGATGCTCCAAGAGAAACGTAGGGCGCAACATGTTCACAAAATACGCACAGGCAAGGGAGGCATCACACGACTCCCGAATGGCATACTGACAGCATTCAAAGAATACTATGCGGCGCTATATGACCAGACGCAATTGGAGGGAAGACACCACCGGGATGCAATGGGAGGGAAGACACCACCGGGAACGGATCGCCGCCTATCTACACAGCCATGTCACCCGTAAGCTTACCCCAGAACAGGAAGCCGACCTGGAACTACCTCTAACAATCGAGGAACTGGCAGGAGCACTGAAATCTACCAAAGCGCACAGGGCACCGGGCCCGGACGGTCTGCCCACCTCCTATTTACGCACCTTCAAGGACATTCTACTCCCCCGACTTTTATCGGGCATAAACTCTTTACGGGAAGGAGACCAATATCACGAAGACACCCTAAGGGTGACAGTCACGATCATACCAAAGAAAGGCAAAGACCCAACGAACTGTGCCAGCTATCGGCCAATCTCGCTGTTAAACGCAGATCTCAAACTTTTCGCTAAAGCATTAGCACTCAGGATGGCCAGGACACTCCCAGATCTCATTCACCCAGACCAGGTCGGATTCATCCCTGGAAGAGAAGCCGAGATAATACCATACGGGCCCTCAACTCCATCCATGTAGCACACGCCAACAAACGGACTATGGTGCTGCTCTCCACGGACGCCGAAAGGATGTTTGATAGAGTAGACTGGACCTTCATGTTGGAGACCCTGAGACACATGGGATATGAGCCACACCTGCGGACCTGGGTGGCTGCGCTCTATCCCACACCAACTGCACGCATACGGGTAAATGGAGCACTCACTAGCTCGTTTAACATCTGCAATGGCACGCGCCAGGGCTTCCCCCTGTCCCCACTCCTGTTTGCCCTCACCCTGAAACCCTTCCTGGAGGCGGTCAGACAGGACGGGGGTATTACGGGGTGTCGCGTGGGTGGGAGAGAACACCGCATGGCGGCTTATGCCGACGACATGCTCTTTTTCCTGGAGCAACCGAGAATATCCATACCAAACCTTATAGAGGCATTCCGACAATACAGCGAGGTTTCCAACCTGAAACCTGGACAAATCTGAGGTAATGCCACTCACGTGAGACGCAGCCCTCCAGGGACACATCCGTACGAACTTCCCCTTCAGGATATGCATGACCAACCTACATTACCTTGGGATATGGCTCCCGAACGACCTAGCACAAACCTACCACATGAATTTCGCACCCCTACTCGCAAACTTGCAGCAAGACATAAAACGCTGGACATCCCAATATATATCATGGTTTGGCCATATAAATGCCATTAAAAATAATGTTATGCCCACGAATACTTTATTTGTTCCAGACGCTACCGTCAAGCATCCCACGGACGTTCTTTCAGTCACTAACGACAACCATCAGGCAGTTCGTGTGGAATCAGAAACCTGCGCGCATACGGAAAACGATCCTGGAACGCCCAAGGAGCGAGGGAGGCATGGGACTGCCGTCAGTCATCACATACTACCAGGCTACGCAACTTCACCGGCTGGTCGACTGGCGCGCTACCCCAAGCGAGAAGCAATGGGTAGATATGGAAAAACATCAAGTCCAGGGAGGTAAAATACCAGCCCTGTTGTGGCTGGGGGAAGCAACGTTCCAGGAATTGCGAACAGGTAACCCGATGATAGACGCCACGTTGAGGGTTTGGTGTAGCATACGATATTTTAAAAGGCTTACGTCATTGCCAAACCCGCTCACACCCGTAACCAATAACCCGAAATTAGCAGGGGGGCTCTCCCCGGCCGACCTAAAGAACTTTGGGGTAACGGACTGGGTCCACCTGCACCAGTGGTACAGCAGATCGGCACTCAAGCCCCTGGCCGTGTTGCTACAAGACCGCAGACCAAGCTTACTCGATGAATTCCGCTACCACAAACTAAAAACTTACGTCGCCACGATCACAGGCAAGGACCACCTACATCGCCCACTGTTCCACCTAGAACAACTATGTGCGGCCAGACAGCACCTTCCCCATGGAGTATCGCATCTATATTCCACACTACAGAGCTGCGGAGATAAGTGCCCCTTAAGCTTCACGGAACGTTGGGAAAGGGAGACGGGGGTCGAACTCTCGGAACTAGAATGGCAAAAAATCTTCCAACTGACACATAAAGGGATCATAAGCTCAAAGTTCCAAGAATGCAACTACAAAATATTGACCCGCTGGAATAGAACCCCAGATATTCTCGTCCACGAGTCAATCCCCAGTGACTGCTGGAGGTGCGGTGCAGAAGAAGGCTCTGGTATCCACATCTGGTGGTCTTGCCCCTGCATTGAACTGTATTGGCGAATGATACACCAGACGATTAAGGACATCACTGGGACAGATATCCCCCTTCAACCACTGCCGCTACTGCTGAACCACACAAGCACACCCGCGAAGGCCTATAAAAAGGGCCTCATCATACATCTACTCACAGCGGCAAAATCGCTCATTCCCACGCTATGGAAAAGCCCGGTAACACCCACCCACCCACCAACAATAGGTGGACAGAGTGGAAATGATTTTCAGCATGGAAATGATGACTGCCTCCCTGCAGGGACGCTCGGACAAATGTGCCCTAACCTGGTTCCCATGGATGGAATATACGGCAAATGGAGCCACAAGGGACGCCCAGACTGGGAGTGGGGGCTCCCCCGCACCTAACAACCCCCTCCCCACCCCGACTGACTGACGCATAGCTACAGTAAAGACCAGTTACGTAAGACCCCCCCGACACACACAAAACTGACTAACTCCACCCCTCCACCCCACTTCCCAGACCGTAGATGAACCACGAAGACATAACTCTCGTAGGCACTAAAGCCAAACTATATCACTACACGACACGTAGGACAGACGGAGAGCAACATGGGAGGGAGGGCGAACGACAGAGAAAGGCCAAGAATTTGCAGGGGAAACATACAGGCACCGTATCAACAGACTCAAGAGGGATAGAACTTGGTAACAATACCAGGAGACGTGACATGCCTAAGGACCGGATGTCGGACACAATTGTCCACTGAAGAAGATACTTCCTCTATGCTCCTCAAGCTAGTCATTACCCGGAACCGCCTACAATAGACAGAAAAAGCCACACGCAGGACTTAGGACACAATAAGCAGCACAGGACCTGTCCGAGACAACCAATACTTTTTGAGCTACACACAACACACTTCTTAGACAAAGACTTACACAACACAACACTCTAGCGGCACCAACCGAGGAACCACTGTGACCAAGCCAGACATCCGATTGGACGGGTGACACTCCTTAGCTACTATGAAACCAGCACACATCAACACATTAGACGCAAAGTAGGAATATCAATATTAGGGCACTCAGACACAAACCTGCTCATAAGGCAAGCCAACAAGGGTATAACGGAAGGGATACCACACATCACATGCATACAATAGAAGCTACTAAAGGAACAGCTAAGCCAAAAGCTCTTGGCAGTAGCCCCCAGCAAAGCGCTGCCGTACCGGTCCAGAACCGACACATTCCCACCACGACAGTGGTAAAGCTGAATACGCACTAATGCTGATAATTTAATGCTTCCATGTTCAGGGCTACACACCCAAATATGTTCAGAGTTGTATTGTGCTGAAAGTTTGTCCAATGAACAAATAAATAAATAAAGAATGCCAAAAAAAAAAAAAAGAATATTAAGGGTTATTCACTAAACTAAGGCATTCAACATGAATTCAAAGAGCATTTCAAATTTAAGGCCAGAGCAGCTGAAATGGAAACATAGCTGACTTAGAAAATGTTTCCAGTTATTTTGCCCTTAAATTTTAAATTCACTTTGAATTATCGCATTAGTGGATAACCCTGTTAATGGCACAGTCACAGACATTGACTAATTCGGTGTAACGGAATTGAAATATATCTATAGAATGTACTCCCCCCTATCAAGGTATCTGCTCTTGTTAGCAGATGTTGCTAATTCTAAATGGATGAAACAGCTGTCATGTTTTTGTTGACTGTACAGCATTTATAGTACAAAAACTTATCCTTGCTATTAATTCCACAGATTTATATTATTAACATCAAAAGCAGTCACCGCAAACCACTGCTAGCATAACCGTAACAGACTGCATTATATCTGCACTGTCAGTTTAAAATGCTTGAGCCAGTTATATTTATTTTAATTCTGAGTCATTAGTTTTTATTCCACTAAATTCCAAATGCAGCATTTTCTTTTTGATTTCTGGGAGGCAGTTGTTTGGGAAAGGGTTTCAGAGAGTGGATTTTCAGACCCACAAACCTTGTTTTAAGTTATTCATTTGATAAATCATCAGTTTGTTTTTCTATAATCCTGTAGATTAAGTTGCACAATACAAAAAGAAGTGTTTTAAAAATCTACCATTTAAATTCATGTTTTTCAGATGTTTTAAACTAGGATTGAATGCCTTCTTAAGGGAGAGGTCATTACATTCTGCTCTGGGTTAAAACCCCAGTAAGTTTTCCATGCTGATACAGTAAAGGGACACTATGGTCACCAGAACAACTACAACTGAATGTAGTTGTTCTGGTGTCTATTGCCAGGGCGTGTGCAAGGATTTTGGGGTACACAGGCAAAGATGATTTTTACACCCTTCCCTTCTCCCCTCCCCCCACCCCCAAAGAAAAGCATCTTCACCTTTGTGCTTCATAACCCCCCTTTTGTGTCTTATCCCCTCTTTTAAATGTTTTATCCCCTCTTTTAAATGTCTTACCCCTTTAGTGTATCTTATGCCCTATTTTTCCCCATTGTGTGTCTTACACCTCCCTTGTGTATCTCTTACAGCCCCTTTGTGTGTCTCCTTCTCTCCCAGCCTTACTGTGTCTTTTACTCTTTCCCGCAACTTTGTGTGTTTCTCTTTCACTCCAGCCCGTTTGCCTCCCCCTCTGTGTCTCTTTTCCCTCTTCTCCAGCACCTCTGTGTTTCTTTCACCCCAGGCCCTTTGTTTTTCCACCCTCTGGCCATTCTGTGTGTCTCTTACATCACCAGCCCAATCTGTGTGTCTTTCTACCCCCTCATGTCCTTCTGTGTGTCTTTCTCCCCACTCAGGCCCTCTGTGTGCCACTCTTCCCTCCATGTCCCTTAGTGTTCCTCTCCCCTCCATGTTCCTTACAGGTGCTCTCCCCTTTCTGTCCCTTAGTGGTCCCCTCCCTGTCCCTTAGTGTTTCTCTCCCTTCCCCTTCCTGTTCCTTAGTAGTCCTCTCCTCTCCCCTCCCCGTCCATTAGTGTTCCTTTCCCCTCTCTTACCTGTCCCTTAGTGTTCCTCTCCCCTCCATGTCCCTTAAGTGTTCCTCTCCTAAGTGTCCTTTAAGTGTCCCCCCCCTTTCCCTTCGTGGTTCTCTTCCTTGTCCCTTAGTGTTCCTCTTCTCTCCCCTCCATGTCCCTTAGTGTTATTCCCCCCTCCCTCTCCCTTAGTGGTCCTCTCCACTCCCCATCCCTTAGTGGTTCTCTCCCCTCCCCGTCCCTTGGTGGTCCTCTCCCCTACCAATCCATTAGTGGTCCCCTCCCTGTCCCTTGGTGGTCCTCTCCCCTCCATTCCCTGTTTCTTAGTGGCTCCCTCCACCTCTTCTTTGTGTTCCTCTCCCCTCCCTTTTACTTGTATCCCTCCCCCCCTTATTGTTCCTCTTCCCTCCCCTGTCCCTTAGTGTTTCTCCTCCCTTAGTGGTCCTCCCCTCTTTGCCATGTCCCTTAGTGCCCCACATAACCCTTAGTGTTCTTTTTAGTGGTCCCCCCTTAGTGCTCATTTTTTTCCCCTTCCCTCCCCTGTCTCTTAGTGCCCCCCACCATAGTGTTCCTCTATCCTCCCCTCCCCCCTCCTGTTAGTGGTCTGTTTACCTCCCTCCCTTGAATGCCTCCTACTTTTCTTGCAGCATGGCCAGGTGGTGTGGACCGCGGTACAGGAGCTTGTGATTCCTGTACCCGGCCAGACTGAGGGGAAGTGTTCTATCAGTGAGCACTTCCTGTCAGTGGATTTGGGGTTTTCATGAGCTGTAAGCCATAATCATCGCACTTATGACAAATCACGGCTTAAATTATCTTGCTTTGCATGTAATGCGTCTATCTCATATATTAGTTTCCCCTTTTACGTTGCATTACTGAAATAAATGAACTTTTGCACGATATTCTAATTTTTGGAGTATCATCTGTATGTGTGAATGTGTGCATGTGTCTGTGTATGCTGGATATAAACCTTCATGCATATCCTGTAACTCTTGTATGGGAATTCATGCATTCTTATAATAAGTAATTATTTTGTTCTTACTCTCCCCTTGTAACCCCATCCTCTGCACTGTTTGCATTTTTTTTCTATCTCTCCCACCTCACTCTATAATCTTCACACAAAATATTTACGACCCTCTGTTAAAATGATGTCTATTTTCTATTAAGCCTGTGTCTTATCTGCACTCATGTCACTTTAACCACTGTATCGCAACTCAACTTTAAATTCTATGTGTTATCTTGCCCCAAAATGCTTTAGACTTTGCTTTTTATTTTTTACATTTTTTTTATCTCTTCCCCCCTCTCTCAGTGATCTTCACACACGCTATTTACAACCCTCTATGAGAATGGTGCCTATTTTGAAGTAAACCTGTGTCTTATCTACACTCATGTTGCTTTAACCCCTGTATCACAACTCAACTTTGAATTCTACGTGTCATCTTGCTCAGAAATGCTTTAGACTTGAGAAAGGGAAGTTCTTCTGAAAGCTTGTAATTAAAAAATTCTGTTAGTCCAATAAAAAAGGGATTACAAGATACAAATTTTAACTATTTTTTACACACACATATATATATGTACACATTTTTTATGTATATGTATATATATATGTATGTATATATACATATAAATGTTATGGTGGGGAAAAATTGTGATGGAAAACCCTTTCCACCTGAAGACTGTGGATAGTTAACACAATAGTTAAACAAAAATCTGCACATCAGTCAAGCCATAAGACTTGCTTTTCCCACAGAAATCACAAATCTGCACTGATGATATTACCGCAAAGGATTCTGGGTGGGCATATGCAAATTAGTCTAACAAAGAATCACATTTTTGCCTCATTCCATTTTAAACATGGATTCCTTTTAGTCTGTGTTTGCTGTATACAACAGCTTGAAACACAACTTAGGAAAATATGCAAAACCAGTAAACCACTCATGGACAGCTATTTTGTTGTTAATGCAACTCATCAGCATGAGGTTGGTTACTGGTTTGCTTGTTGAGGCTTGGTAGTGCTTGGGAAGCAATTAGGTTATGGTGGGGGAAAATTGTGATTGTATACCTCTTCCACCTGAAGTCTGTGGATAGTTAACACAATGTTAAACACAAATCTGCACACCAGTCAAGCCTTAAGACCTGCTTTTCCCACAGACATCACAAATATGCAGTGATGTTACTACCGCAAAGGATACTGGGTTGGCATATGCAAATTAGTTTAACAAATTATTTCTGTGGGAAAAGCAAGTCTTATGGCTTGACTGGTGTGCAGATTTTTGTTTAACATTGTGTTAACTATATATATATATATATATATATATATATATATATATATAGCCAACAATGGGGTACATTGACGGTGTGGTAGGCTTATGCAATAGATGATTATATAATGTAACTAAACCCCCATTATTTTTTGCCTAGGTGAGGTGTTTTTAAATAAAACTACAGGTACTACAATCTGTAAGATTTGAAATCATTGTTTAGTGAATAAGCGAGTGCGCTGGATTCTGTATTTTGTATAACTAGAAAAATGGTCAGAGCTGGCATTTAATACGGATAAGTGCAAGATAATGCATCTTTGATGTAAAAACCCAAGGGCAGAGTATAAAATATTTAATAGAGTCCTAACCTCAAAATCTGAGGAAAGGTATTTAGGGGTGATTATTTCAGATGACTTAAAGGTAGACAGACAATGTAATAGAGCAGCAGGAAATGCTAGCAGAATGCTTGGTTGTGTGTAGGGAGAGGTATTAGCAGTAGAAAGAGGGAAGTGCTCATGCCATTGTACAGAGCACTGGTGAGACCTTACTTGGAATATTGTGCGCAGTACTGGAGACCGTATCTCCCGAAGGATATTGATACTTTAGAGACAGTTCAGAGAAGGGCTACTAAACTGGTTCATGGATTGCAGGATAAAACTTACCAGGAAAGGTTAAAGGAACTTAACATGTATAGCTTGGAGGAAAGACGAGACGGGGGGATATGACAGAAACATTTAAATACATAAAGGAAATCAACACAGTAAAGGAGGAGACTATATTTAAAAGAAGAAAAATCACCACAACAAGAGGACATAGTCTTAAATTAGAGGGGCAAAGCTTTAAAAATAATATCACAAAGTATTACTTTACTGAGAGGGTGTGGATGCATGGAATAGCCTTCCAGTTGAAGTTGTAGAGGTTAAAGGACCACTCTAGGCACCCAGACCACTTCAGCTTAATGAAGTGGTCTGGGTGCCAGGTCCTTCTAGGGTTAACCCATTTTTTCATAAACATAGCAGTTTCAGAGAAACTGCTATGTTTATGAATGGGTTAAGCCTTCCCCCTAATCCTCTAGTGGCTGTCTCATTGACAGCCACTAGAGGCGCTTGCGTGCTTCTCACTGTGATTTTCACAGTGAGAGCACGCCAGCGTCCATAGGAAAGCATTATGAATGCTTTCCTATGTGACCGGCTGAATGCGCGCGCAGCTCTTGCCGCGCGTGCGCATTCAGCCGACGGGGAGGAGAGAGGAGGATCGGAGGAGGAGAGCTCCCTGCCCAGCGCTGGAAAAAGGTAAGTTTAAACCCCTTTCCCCCTTCCAGAGCTGGGCGGGAGGGGGACCCTGAGGGTGGGGGCACCCTCAGGGCACTATAGTGCCAGGAAAACGAGTATGTTTTCCTGGCACTATAGTGGTCCTTTAACACAGTAAAGGAGTTTAAGCATGCGTAGGATAGGCATAAGGCTATTCTGGCTATAAGGGCCAGGGGCTAAATAAACTATTTAGAAAATTTGGCAGACTAGATTGGCCGAATGGTTCTGATCTACCATCACATTCTATGTTTCTAGCACATGCTTGCTACCATTTTTCCCGGAAATAAGACATCCCCTGAAAATAAATAAAATAAAGAGTGCATTTTTCGGGGGGGAAAATTAATATAAGACGCGGTCTTATTATCGGGGAAAGACGGTATGTATATGTATATATTTTATATACAGCTCTTTCACATTCATCCAGTTTTTTGGGCTACTTATCCTTGAAGCTTGCATTTTAGTATTAGCTGTTGCAACTTCCCTTGCCGAAACTATTTTCGACCTAGATTTGCATTTAGTGTCTTGAAAAGTCCTCTTCATTTTGGCTATGATTGTGTGTCAAGGTTCTTCCATTTGTATCTGGCCCCAAAACAACTTTAGCTTACTTAAACAGTTTTGGTGTATAAATCATGCTCCTGTAGTCTCACTATTCAATTCTCTGCCATGTAGAAGTTTAATAACTACCCTGCATGTGACTTACACAGCCATCCTAAAAACTTCCTGCAAAGACACATCTAATATTTATACTTCCTTTATTGCACATTCTGTTTTTTTTTAAATATAATCTCTCCTGCTCTGTTAATAGACCCTACCAAACCCTGCAGGAGCCTCCTGTGTGTAAATAAAGTTCAATTTACAAGGCAGGAGATTAAAACATTTAAAGCAACTTCCGGTTGCACCACAATCTTTGCTGGCCGCGCTTTGTAACAGCTGCTCTCCACCTCGAGGTAATCCTTAACTATCCGCACTCCCCGGGCAGTGTAGTGCTGCTCTGGACATCAGGTCGATCTTGCTGCACTTGGAGGAGTGGACTGAGCTCTGTTTGGCCACCCGAGGTGGAACAGATCGTCTCCCTGCATTAAGGAGGCCGCGTCCGGGAGTCGAGGCCTGTGTGATAGGCCGCATCCGCCTAGTCGCAGCACCTCTCAAGATTTGGGGCCTCTCGGGCGCATTAATACTTACCGGACTGGGGCTGCCTGGACACTCCATCCTCAAGAGGGTACAGGATCACAGAGGTGGAAGCCACACCAGGTACCTGTCAGGATTACAGTATGAACCAGCACGTAGAACTGTGTAACGCAGGAGACTCATAGGTAACGTATACCGGGCCTTAGAATGGCCCGACTAATGTACCAAAGAATAGTCAGGAATAGCCGAGGTCAGGGGACACAGAAAGGGACACAACGATAAAGGAAAGCCAGAGGTCAGGGGTACGAGAAAACAGGGAAGTCAATATCAATGCCAAAGTCAAATAACCAGAAGAAGGAACGCGCTCTCGGACAACCACTAGGGAAACCATGACAGGGCAATGAGGAAAGGTAATTCTAGGTTTTTATTCCTGCTTTACCTTTCTGATTGGCCGTGATCGCTCTTTGACCCCAAAACGCGGGAGACGTCACTTGTGCGCCGCCGTCGTCAGTTACGTGGGCGAACGTGGGGGTAAATTTAGCCTTGGATCCGCAGTGGCCGGCGTCCATTAACATGCCGCAAGTGTCATCCATGCAGATGCATGGCCGCCGACCGCAAGGTGAGGATGAATATGTTACAGTACCACTCCAATTTGCTGGGCAGCTGCTAGCAACCCTCCTCCTTGCTCTTTCTGCTTTGCACTGCTGGCCTTGTTGTGCAGTATCCTGTCCATGCCTCTCCAGTCTGAAGGGACTCTCTCGGGGCTCGTCTCAGGTCCTTTATGCACTGTCACTACTCAATTCACCCTGCCTTCAACCTTGAACTTAGGGCTTTGCTGTGGCAGGACTCACTGTGCATACCTTGCTTTATTATATTACTTTATACCCAATTTTCCTGCTCTTTATTGCTTTGGCGTTACTGCTGCCACTCCACACTGGTGACCTTGCTAATGGGCTATCTATCTGCTCACACCAGCCTGTGCCACTTTGAGGAACTGTACACTGTTGCTTGCTCATCTGTTGCTCTCACCTTGCAGGCCCACTGGCTCATCCTGCTTAATAGTCTTGTGGTGGCAGGGCTCACCAGACACTGCAGCTCATCTCCTGGATTCCATGAAGCATAGGTCATGTCAAACTAACCTAATTGCATTCTACGAAGAAGTAAGTAGAACTATAGATCAGGGTGTTGCAGTGGGTGTGATCTACTTGCATTTTGCCATTGGAATTTGATACGGTTCCTCACAATAGGTTAGTCTTCAAACTAAAAGAAATTGGTCTAGATGAATATTCTTGTTCTTGGGTAGAACGAGTTGTCATTAATGGTAAATTTTCAGGCTGGACAAAAGTGGTAAGTGGTGTCCCTCAGGGTTCTGTTTTGGGATTGCTTCTATTTAACATATTTATAAATGATCTTGAAATAGGCATTGAAAGCCATGTATGAGTGCTTGCAGATGACACAAAACTTTGTAAAGTAATAAAATGTGAGCAGGCTATTGCTTTGCTGCAGAAAGATTTGGATAAATTGGGGGACTGGGCACTAAAATGGCAGATGAAATTTAACTTATGCACTTTGGGGTTAAGAATGCACAAGCAAGAAGGATTTGGGAATTGTTATAGACAACAAATTAGGCAGCAATATGCAATGTCAATTTGCAGTTGCTAAGGCCAGTAAGGTTTTGTCATGTATAAATAGGGGCATAAATTCTCGGGATGAAAATGTAATTTTGCCTCTTTATAAATCGCTGGTAAGACCACACCTTGAATATGCTGTGCAATTTTGGGCACCTGTTTTAAAGAAGGATGTGACAAACTGCCTTTTGTCACTGGGTTTTTATATGACCAACTGCCCTTTGCCCCTGGCTTTTGGAGGAGCCTGATTGCCAGCCTCCTGCCTCATGACTATGGCCCTGGTGTGTATGGCCCTTTAAAACCTATATGTGGGCATATTGGGACTTTTAAAAGACTGTTTCTCCTCTTTTGATTCCATGGGAGAATGTGCCTCTTCCCCTCCCCCTTTAATACCTATCCCATTGTTCTCCAGCAGGGCGTTGTTCCAAGGACACTGCCAGACCAGTTTAAACTGGCTGCTCTGTCCCTCCTCAATCTCTCATCAGCCCTTGCAAAACTCTGTTCGTGTGATCTGAGCGCTGTTTACCTATATTGGGCGCTCAGATCTGAGCTATCTGGGGATAAATGTGGGGATTCTGTGTGATATAATAGGAATTATATATTTTTATGTATTGTATTTTACTGTTAGTGTAAAATGGAGATATTTTCTGTACCTGGAGATAATTGAGTTTACTGCAGTTCCTAAAGCCAATTATCTCCAGATAGAGGGGAGGGATTTTACTGTGTATGTGGGAGTGTTATTTTGTTAAACCCATTGGTTTGTGTGCCTTTTGTCACAGTTTACCACCAGGTCAAGGGGGTGTGCCTCTGGCCTGAAAACTTGTATAAAAGAAAGCCCTTTGGTGCTGATTAAACAGATCATCTTCTACCTTCATGAAGTTTCGGCTCATGTTTGGGGGATTGGAGAACTACACTCTGGGGGTTGCTATAATCACTTTACTCCCCAGGGTATAATCACTAAGCTCTGCTTAGAGCTTGTTCCTGTTCCTGCTCTCTGGAATTCGGAGAGGTCGACCTACTGGATGCTGAACCCTGTTCTTGGGTCCAGAGTGGGTGGAGACGGCGAGACCCCAACCAAGCTGTGGCAGTTCGTGGGCGTCTACAGTGGTTATGGTGTCTGGCGGAGTGCTTGGAGTCCTCGGGAAGCACTAGGAGCATCCATCAACGGAAGGTACCTGGTCGGGGTGCAGGCGGTTCCATTACAAAGGATACCCTGGCACTAGAAAAAGTGCAGAGACGAGCTACAAAATTGATAAAAGGAATAAAGCATTTTAGTTACGAAGAAAGGTTAAAAAATTTAAATCTCTTTAGTTTGGAAAAACGGCACCTCAGAGGGGATTTGATAACATTATACAAATTTATTCGGGGCCAGTACAAACCATTATCTGGAAATCTATTCATAAACAGGGCAGGACATAAGGTTACACATTTAGGCTGGAAGAAAGGAGATTTAATCTAAGGCAAAGAAAAGTTTTTTTTTTACAGTAAGAGCAATAAGGATCTGGAATTCTCTGCCTTAAGAGGTGGTTTTATCAGAGTCCATAAAGATGTTTAAACTGCAATTGGATAAATACTTGCAAAAACATAACATACAGGGATATAATTTCTAAATCTAATTCCTAATAGACATATGTGCAATTTAACGGACTTTCCACACATTATAACCCTGAAAATCTACCTATATAAACTGATTTTATGCATTAACAAACCACACTTCTGATGAAACCTCCAAGGTGAAATGCATAAAGTGTGGTTTTACCATTTACTTGGATTGTTTTAAATAGCATTTTTAATACCCGTTTGGTTTATTGTAATAAAATGAACCCTTTTAAATTGAATTTATTTTGGATGGCTATCTAATTTATTTTGACTTCCCTATTCATATACATCCCAGGTGGGGATTATACCACTATAGCGCTTCCACATTAGAGCAGGCCTATGCTCTAGTTCATGTGATACTTACTTTTGTATACGCACAGTCACTTCTTTATACATATATAACAAAAAGCACACCACAGTGTATCACACTACAAATATATACTTAAAAATTACATAATCTGTAAGATTCCTTATATTACTGGTGAATAGCTAAAGAAAAGCATATGAAAAGTACATAGCGTAATGCAGTTTAATAAAATATTAAAATAGCAGCTGGAATCTGACTCACATGATGCAGAGCCGTCCCAGGCTCTGTATATTAATCCCAAAGGGTGCATATCCAGGCTGTACGAAATAATAGTTGTTTTTTTTTATTGTATCAATGCAACCCAGGACATACTTGAAAACGAGATAAATCTCAATGTATTCTTCCTGGTAAAATATTATAAATAGTAATATACATCCTGAGATGGGGATTGTACCATCTACACCCAGTACAGCAGAGTTCTTTGAAGCTCTACAAATTGTGAGTGACACACTGCATTATAATTCATTATAATTCTTTCCTCTTTAGGCTCCCAAATATTGTGTAACGGATAAAGATCCTACAGACATATGTACGTATATATTTATCCTTCCTGGTAAAATATTTTATAAATAATTAATATGTGACCTCCTTATGGGCTACATTGGTACTTAGGTATGGTAATCTATTGTTTGTTTTTTGCTATAGTTATATTTCCACAAGGTTTTGGAAATCCTTGTAAGATTGACTGCTGCCTCTATCATAAGTATATAGTGAGCACCTAATTTCTGTGTTTCTTTTTTATGTGTATGTTTGTGTCTAGGGTCGTATGTGTGTGAGATAGTTGCTTGCAGTGTGTTGTGTGTGGGGAGGGCTGCCTGTGGCCTTTGCGTATTGTGCTTATGACAAAGCTATGTTTCGTGACTGTGTGTATGATGACTGTCCAAAGGGGGTGACTATGACAGGGTAAACAGGTAACTGTGGCAAGGTAAGTGTGACAGGGCCAGAGAGGTGAATGAGGCAGGGTCGGGCGGTGAGTGTGATAGTGTGGTGTGGTATGGTTAGGGAGTGACAGGGCAATGGTAGGTGAACATTGACAAGATTAGGGAAGGTATATGTGACAGCGTAAGTGGGGCAGGATGGTGGAGAATAAACGTGACAGGATTGGGGGTTGATTGTGGAAGTTTGAGAGAAGGTGAGTGTGATAGGGGGAGTGTGGCAGAGCGATGGGAGGTAAGTATGGCATGGGTGAGTGACAGGACTGGGGGAGGTATTATGAGTGTGGCATGGTGAAGGGGGTTGACTGTGTGTGTATGGGGTTGACAGATACAAATACACACAGGTGCTTACACTGACACATACAGATAGACACTGAAACACATACAGATAAACACATACTGACATACATGCAGATACACACAATATAACACATACAGATACATACATGAACATACATAGGCGCACACACTGACAAACATACAGATACACAGACATACCGATACATATAAAGTCATGCAGACATATACACATATAGACACAGATACACATACAGACACATATATACACATACAAACACAGATACACATATAGGCACACAGATACACACAAATACACATACAGACACAAGCACACACAAATACACAGACAAACACAGACACGTATACAGACACACACAGATATACATACAGACAGGCAGATACACACAAATACACATACAGACACATACAGATACGTGTACACAGATATGCATACAGACACACACACAGTAACACATACAGAAACACATACAGATAGACATAGATACACATACAGACACAGACACACAGATACATATACAGACACACAGATAGACATACAGATACACACAAGCACACCTACAGACACACAGAAACTCACATGCAAAATTATGACTTCCCTGGGGTCCCGTGGCTGACTGAGGTTGTTGGGAGTCAGAGCTCCCAACTTTCTATTCTGCCCCCTTATATTCTTCTCCTCCCACGTGGCTCTGTGAAAGCTGAGAGTGACCGGATGTGACTTCCTTCCAGCACTCATCATCACTGTGGCCCGATTGTGCTATTAAAGCACCACATTCTGATAAAATCACTTCTTCAGGCAGAGAATTCCATATCCTTATTGTTCTTACTGTAAAAATTACCTTTCCTTTGCCTTAGACCAGCATTTCCCAAGTAGTGTTCCGCGGTAACCTAGGGTTTTGCGAGAACAAAATTGGGGTTCCCCAGCATTTCACCACATTCAAGATGGCCTCAGCTACCTGATGCTCCCGGAAGGTCAGAAACAGCAGTGATCGGTCGACCCGCCCTGCCGTCAACACGCCTTGCCATCAGAGTCTACCCTAGCGCCTGCCCTGCCATCAGCCAGCCACTTAGACTTAGCTCGTCCGTGAGAGAGCCCACCCAGCCATCAGCCAGCCCACCTAGCAGCCTGCCAGTCCTGCCGTCAGCCATTTTCTATCACCTGTGGTAGAGGAGTGATAGAGAGTGGAGCTGATAGTTAAAACTCTGTTATTGTCATAGATAGAAAGCTCTATTAGGTAGGAACATAGAAATCTCTGGTAGGTAGGGACATAGAAAGCTCTGTTAGGTAGGGACATTGAAATCCTCTGTTAGGGACATTGAAAGGCTCTGCCAGGGGCATTGAAAGACTGTCAGGGGCATTGGAATTCTCTGCAAAGGACATTAAAAGGCTCTGTAAGGGACATTAAAGGGCTCTGTCAGCGGCATTGAAAGACTCTCTCAGGGGCATTGAAATTATCTGCTAGGGACATTAAAAGGGTGTGTAAGGGACATTAAAAGGCTCTGTCAGGGGCATTGAAATGATCTGCTAGGGACATAAAAATGCTCTGAAAGGGACATTTAAAGGCTCTGTCAGGGGCATTGAAAGACTATGTCAGGGGCATTGAAAGACTCTGTCAGGGGCATTGAAGTTCTCTGTAAGGGACATTAAAAGGTTCTGTCAGGGGCATTGAAAGGCTCTCTCAGGGGCATTGAAAGTATCTGCTAGGGAAATTAAAAGGCTCTGCAAGGGACATTAAAAGGCTCTGACAGGGGCATTGAAAGACTCTGTCAAGGGCAATGCAATTCTCTGTTAGGGACATTTAAAGGCTCTATAAGGGACATTGAAAGGCTCTGTCAGGGGCATTGAATGACTCTTTGAGGGGCATTGAAAGACTCTGTCGGGGCATTGAAATTCTCTGTTCGGGACATTAAAAGGCTCTGTAAGGGACATTAAAAGGCTCTGTCAGGTGCATTGAAAGGCTTTGTCAGGGGCAAAGGCTCTGTCAGGGGCATTGAAATGATCTGCTAGGGAAATTAAAAGGCTTTGTAAGGGACGTTAAAAGGCTCTGTCAGGGGCATTGAAAGACTCTGTCAGGGGCATTGAAATTCTCTGCTAGGGACATTAAAAGGCTCTGTAAGGGACATTAAAAGGCTCTGTCAGGGGCATTGAAAGACTCTGTCAGGGGCAATGCAATTCTCTGTTTGGGACATTGAAAGGCTCTTTAAGGGACATTGAAAGGCTCTGTCAGGGGCATTGGATGACTCTTTGAGGGGCATTGAAAGACTCTGTCGTGGCATTGAAATTCTCTGTTCGGGACATTAAAAGGCTCTGTAAGATACATTAAAAGGCTCTGTAAGGGACATTGAAAGACTATGTCAGGGACATTGAATGAGTCTGTGAGGGGCAAAAAACTGTTAACTGTATTTTTCAAAGTGTTCAAATCTTTTTGCTCCAAGTCTAACTCAAAAATCCTGCTTTAGTTCAGTTCTTTCTAAGAGTGTTATCAAAATCAGCATCCTTTTCAGTCAGGTTGTGAGATCTGTATTTTTCAAAGTGTTTTTTTTACCAATAGACAACCATGAATTTGGAAAGGTTAAAGCAGGGAACTCTTCCGAAAAAAATCATTACTACTTCTACCTGTTTGTCACTTATAGAAATTGAAAATGAAGATACAACTAAAAATCCAGAAAACATGCCAGAAATAGTTGTATCTACTGTTCCTCAAATAGCAGAGGCAAGTGGCAAATAAAAAAAATAAATAAAAAAAAAGCACACAATTCTAGCCAATCTTCTTCTCAAACAAAGAAAAGAAAATATGATGATAGCTTTCTGTGAGGGGCATTGAAAGACTGTCGTGGCATTGAAATTCTCTGTTCGGGACATTAAAAGGTTCTGTAAGGTACATTAAAAGGCTCTGTAAGGGACATTGAAAGACTATGTTAGGGACATTGAATGAGTCTGAGGGGCAAAGAAAAGAAAATATGATGATAGCTACTTGTCATTTGGATTTACAAATGCCGGAAATGAAGATTGTCCTGAGGCACAATGCGTAGTTTGCAATAAAATATTGCCAAACAGTTCATTAGCACCTGCTAAATTATGTTGCCATTTTGAGCAAAGCCACGCAGAGTACAAAGATAAAGACATTGACTTTTTTAAGCGAAAGCTTCAGGAGTATCAGAAGAGTAAACAGTTTATGAGCAAAAAAACATCTCAAAATGCTAATGAAAAAGCCACAGAGGCTTCTTACAGAGTGAGTTACCACATAGCACTTGCTGGAGAAGCACACACAATTGGGGAATCACTGATAAAACCATGTGCAAAAGAAATAGTGCCATGTATTTTAAGTGAGAAGTTGAGTAAAACAATTTAAGCTGTGCCACTATCCAATAACACAGTTTTGCGCCATATTCATGATCTTGCTGATGACATCCATACTGAACTAATTTATCGACTGCATCAATGTGATGGATACTCACTGCAATTAGACTAGTCCACATATAATTTTATCCAGATATAATTTTGACAAACATATTGAAGAAGACTTGCTTCTGTGTGAAACTTTGAAAACTCATAACACTGGTGAGAACATCTTTAACTGTATCCAGAAGTTCATGAACACACACATTATAAATTGTGACAAATGTGTAGATGCGTGCAGTAATGGTGCCAAAGCAATGGTTGGGAAAGTGGTAGGCCCTGTGACATTAATAAGAAATGTAGGAAAAAACAGCACCAGTTCTCGCTGTGTTCTTCACAGACATGCACTGGTAGCTAAAAATATTTCAGTCTCACTTAAAACTGTGCTAGATGAATTGGTCCAGATTATTAATTTTCTAAAAAGTCAACCATAACAGTCACAACTATTTAAAATTATATGTGAAGATATGGGAAGTCTCCACTCTGCTCTGCTTTTGCATTCAGAAATCTGTTGGCTATCACGAAGTCCTTGTTAGAATGTTTGAATTGCGTCAAGAGTTGTTTGCATATTTCCATGATCATAAATTTGTATTATCGATTAACCCCTTAAGGACACATGACATGTGTGACATGTCATAATTCCATTTTATTCCAGAAGTTTGGTCCTTAAGGGGTTAACAAACACTGTGTTTATCCAAAGTAGCATATCTTGCAGACATATTCACAAAATTAAATGACGTATGTTTATCACTCCAAGGAAAAAACACAAATATTTTTAATGCAAGAGATAAAATATTTTCACTGTCTCGTAAGCTGCAGTTTTGGACCTCAACTGTTGAGCAAAATAATTTGAACTCTTTGTTAACACTTGAGGATTTTCTTGAAGAATCAGAAATTGAACTTGAAGATGAAATTCGCAATAAAATTGTAGATTATCTTCGCCATTTAATCACATTTATTAATCAGTATTTTCCATTCTTGAATGAAAACAATAATGACTAGGTTCGATGAAATCCGTTCATAAAAGACCAGCCAGCCAATTTTTCGGATGTAGATTTTGTGAATCTGATCGATATAACTTCTGACAGTCAACTAAGCCAAAAATTTAAAGAAGTTTCTCTTATTGCTTTTTGGGGTGATTTACGTGAAGAATACCTTGAATTGTCCAAGTGGACAATCAAAGTTCTGTTGCCATTCGCCAGCATATACTTATGTGGAACTGGAATCTCGCTTTAATCTGCAACAAAAACAAAGTATCTAAATTGAAACTGCAGACATGCAAATACAGTTGTCAACAATTAAACCAGATATAAAAAGAATTTGCCAGCAAAGAGAACATTACACTCTACTCATTGAAAGGTTTGCACTACTCTACGGCACATATTTTTTTGTTGGGGCTCCAAAAATTAATTGGGAAACCCTGCCTTAGACTAAATCTTATTTCTTCCAGTTTAAACGCATGACCTTGTGTCCTATGTAAAGTGCTGTTTGTGAATAGATTTCCAGATAATGGTTTATATTGGCCCTGGGTATATTTGTATAATGTTATCATATGTGCTCTGAGGCAATGTTTTTCTAAACTAAAGAGGTTTACATTTGTTAACTTTTCTTCATAGCTAAAATGTTCCATTCCTTTTATTAATTTTGTAGCCAATCTCTGCACTTTTTCTAGCGCCATAATATCCTTCTTTAAAACAGGTACAAAAATGGCACAACATATTCAATATGGGGTCTTACCAGTGATTTATAATGAGGCAAAATGATATTCTCATCCTTAGAATGAATATCCTTTTTCATGCATGACAATACCTTACTGGCCTTGGCCACTGCTGATTGACATTGCACATTGTTGCATAGTTTGTTGTCTATAACAGTTCCCTAGTCCTTCTTGTGTGTAGTTATCCCTAATTCGCTTCCATTAAGAGTATAAATTGCTTGTGCGTGCGTTATGCTGAAGTGCATAGCTTTGAATTTTTCTACATTAAATTTCATCTGCCATTTGAGTGATGTAATACGCTGAATTCTTACTTCTGAGCTCTTTTTGAGTTTAGCCAATTTGCCTTTAGTTTTAGATGATTAAAATGACAATTATGAACCCTAAAGCACTATAGCTTGCTGAAAAGCGTTATGTGTGAAGACTGTGTCCTCTTTTCTTCATTTAAAAAAAAGTGCAAATTTCAATAGAAATTGGTACTATTATAAATTAACCGTGTTATACACCTCCCTGGTTTTCATGCAATCAGCAGGTCCTGTTACTTCCTGGTAGTTTAGCTTAGTGAAGCTAAACTCAAGGGGCAGCAAATGCTCAGATGACTTGCATTGCAAAAACTTCTCATTGAGCTGCATTAGGAAGTCTGTGATTGGACAGCCATAGAAAGTCTGGGTGGGATTAGAATGTAGGTTTGCAATGGCAACAGACAAGAGAACTGCAGCTTCTGCAAGCTGTTTTTAGATAAAACTCAAATGAAAAAATGCATAATTCAAGGAACACTTTAACATAAGGAATCCAAATATGTATTCCTAACATTATAGTGCCCTAGTCACTGTTTATGTAACTGGATTGGCTGTGTCAGGGTTAAAAAGTATATGTACTTACTTTGCAGCCGCTGCCACACTAGTGTCCTCGCTAAAACTCTGCCTCTTTGGCTAGGATCATCACTGTTGACGATCTCAGCCAATCTAATGGTTTAACATATGAAAACCAGAGACCTCTTGAGACCATTTGACTAAAATAGCAGAGTTCTACTCTGCTATTTCATGGAAGAGCCTCTAGTGGCTGTCATATTGGCAGCCACTAGGGGCAGGTTAGCCCTGCAATGAAATCAATGCTGTTGGGGTGGGAGTACATGGCACCCAGACCCATTCATTGAGGTTAAGTGGTGTGGGTATCCATAGTGGTTTTTTTAATGCATGCATATTTTCATTTGGGATATATCTACTAAATTGTGATTTTTATTTATTTCTATTTGGGCAGTGGAGTGACCCTTAAACGCAGTTTACAACACACTTGATACAGAGACCATTTCTTAGTGTGTAAAATCAGCTGCTTTCAATATGCAGACTATACAGACGTACTCCTGTAGGCTGGCAATACTGCATTGTCCAAACACCAGTGCACAAGAAACCCTTTGTTTGGCTGAATGTAACAAGTATTTCTAGTGCCTCACAGAACTAGAAGAAATTATTTAAATCATTCATGGAATGACCTGCACATACTCGACTCTTACAGGGTTATTCACAAAATTTTAGGTCAAAAGTTCAAATTATAGGCTATAATCTCAAAGTCTCAGCTATGTTTTCAGTCTGGTAATTTCGTCCTAAAATGTTAAATTCAATTAGAATTGACAGCAATTGATATTTCAGTAAATAACTCTTTCCTAGTGGTAAGTCAAGTACACTCTGGGATGTTGTTCTAAATTTTATATTTTAATTAATTATACATTTTTGAAACAGATATACGCAAAGATGTATAACCGAGAGTTTAACAGTCCTGCATAAACAGATATGTATATTTACACAAGAGATACTCGTGAAGAGGAATTTTCCCTTGCATTCTGGTGTCACATACACATCTATTTAGCAAATTTCACATTTCACTCCCCCTTCTGAGTTCTCAACACAGAATCCATTCTGTATGGGATATTTCTCCTTCATATGTTTGTTTTGTACTTGTTTGTAAATTACATTCGTCCAGATATTATCAATGTTTTCCTCCAAGGCTTAGCACAAATATGTGACTTTGATACTGATATTAACAAATTAGATTGTATGTAAACATACATTACATTTATTGATTTAATGTGTTAATGTCAGATTCAAGGACATATGTATGTGGGCTGTTTCCTTTCCATATTATTGCTAAATATATGCAACCGAAGAAGCTGAAGGGGTACTCACAATTAACAGGAAAACATATCATGTTTGTACTAGTATTAAATAACATCATACTCACTAAATATACACAGTGCTGATAGTAATTAAATGTGACAAATGTGGGATAATGATTTAGAACCACTCACATGAGTTAGAGCCTAAATATATGGCTCAACTTTCACACAATTGTGCTTTTTGGGCAGCACCACACCTTGCTTCTAGGGGTTTTTACTCTTAAAAAAAACCCTGAAAAAAAAAGAAGAGCAATAATACTGCAATATATCAAAGCACAAGGATATAGCGGAAGTGATGTGATTAAACTCACATTATACAGAGCCCCACAAAATCCCTGGCTCTGAGGTTGAAAGGCCTGGTTTCGATTTATTGGTATAACACTCCCCAAACAGTAAACTTGAGATCAGATGGGACTACTAGAAGTGCTAAATCACGTATTTATACTGAGCCATGGGGAGCAGAAAAGAACTGTTAAAAGACCTGCGTAACAAGGTAATGTAACTTTATAATGATGGAAAAGGACATAAAAAGATATTCAAAGCTTTGAAAATGCCAGTCCGTACTGTTCAATCACTTATTAAGAAGTGGAAAATTTGGGGTTTCTTTGACACCAAGCCAAGGTCAGGTAGACCAAGTAAGATTTCAGTCACAACTGCCAGAAGAATTGTTTGGGATACAAAGAAAACCATCAAGTAACTCATGGAGAAATACAGGCTGCTCTGGAAAAAGACTGTGTGGTTGTTTCAAGGAGCATAAAATGACAAAAATGAGCTGCGTGGTCGAGTTGCCAGAAAGAAGCCTTTACTGCGCCAATGCCAAAAAAAAGCTCGACAACATCTTGACATGCCTCACAGCTTCTGGCACAGTGTCATTTGGAGTGACGAGACCAAAATAGTTTTATGGTCACAACCATAAGCACTATGTTTGGAGAGGGGTAAAAAGAATACCTCCCCTAACTGTAAAGTATGGTGGTGGCTCACTGATGTTTTAGGGGGGGAGTGGTGGGCTCTAAATGCACAGGGGGAATCTTGTTAAAATTGATGGCAAGATGAATGCAGCATGTTATCAGAAAAATACTGGCAGACAATTTGCATTCTTCTGCACGCAGGCTGCGCATGGGATGCTCTTGGACTTTCCAGCATGATAATGACGCTAAGAACAAGGCCAAGTTGACCGTCCAATGGTTACAGCAGAAAAAGGTGAAGGTTCTGGAGTGGCCATCACAGTCTGGGGAGATCGCAAACGTGCGGTTTATGCAAGACGACCAAAGACTTTGCATGACCTGGAGGCATTTTGCCAAGACAAATAAGCAGCTATACCACCTGCAAGAATTATGGTCTAGACATGTGCAATTAGTTTCATTCCGAATATAAATTTGGATGACTTTCGGCAATTTGGACATTTGGATGCTTACGAATGTCCGAATTGCCAAAGTGCCGAACCAAACCAAATTGCTGAATTTTGGAAGTGCCGAACCGAACCGAAGTGCTGAAGTGCTTCGGATTTCTGAAAAGTGGCAAAACAAGAGAGGGAGGGAAAATTACGTGAATGATGACAGGAATCTAACCATAACCCTACCCCTAACCCTAGATGTGTAAGTGGTTGTGGTGGTTAGGGGTAGGGTTAAGGGTAGAGGTAGGGTTAGGAGTAGGGTTAGTGGTAGTGTTAATGGTAGGTGTAGGGGTAGGGATAGGTGTTAGGGTTAGGGAATTTCCGAAGTGCCGAATTGCCGAAGTCCAGAATTTCCGAAGTGCCGAACTGAACCAAATTTTTTGCCCATGCACATATCTATTATGGGCCTTATAGACAATTATTACAAAAGACTGCACGCTGTTTAATGCTAAAGGGGGCAATACACAGTATGAAGAACTAAGGGTATGCAGACTTTTGAAAAGGGGGTCATTTCATTTTTTTCCTTATTGCCATGTTTTGTCTTATAATTGTGCCATTCTGTTATGACCTACAGTTGAATATGAATCCCATAAGAAATAAAAGAAATGTGTTTTGTCTGCTCACCAATGTTTTCTTTAAAAATTACACATATATTATAAATTCTCCAAGGGTATGCAAGCTTTTGAGCACAACTGTATTATTTTTTCTGTTTTGTATTCTATATTACAGTGTATTAAAGGGGTAAAGACCCTCTGTAACGGATCCCCTATACTCCGACTGATTATATCCTTTGTAAATATCTTGAGTTCCATGGTGAAATAGTGATTACAGCTCTGGTATACCCAAACATCAGCCAAGACTTGGTGAAAGGTACAAGAGGAATGTTTTATTATGGCTCATTGGCCTGTTTATATACACAGACCCCAAGAACGGGGTCTCAATTCACTTGTACTGTAAAAAGTCTGGAAAAGTCTACTTTTGCTTAACCTAATTATCTCCCAGGCACTTGAGGTACAAAATATTATGCAAAAATACCCCAAAATACACATAACACATATAGGAACCAGCACAAGTATTATATCCCCGGATAGCCTGGATCTGAGCACCCAAAGTGTCGAAATAGCGTTGTAACCGACCGCACACATGGTGTCTGCCCAAATCTATTCCAAAGAAAAAGTGGCAGTGGCCGGTCGCTTTCTGGAGTTCCAAAACTAACAAAATGTTGAATGGTTCCCCTGACTCATAGGTAGCGATTGTTCACCCAGTTTGTGTGAACAAGCCTACCGAACAACGCTCTCCTGTCTTGTCAGGATCAGGTGTCGATGCAAAATCACAGAGGTTCGCACGTGGATGTGTGTGTAATAAATTCACTGTGTTTCTATGTGTATGTAAGAGAAGCAGTGTGCGTGTTTGCATGTGTGTGTAAGGGATGCATTGTGTGTTTCTGTGTATGTGTGCAAAGGATGCATTGTCTTTGTGTGTAAGGATTGCATTGTGTGTGTGTGTGTGTGTATTGGATGCATGGTGTGTTTCTCTGTGTGTAAGGGAAGCATGTTGTGTTTCTGTGTGTGTAGGGATGCATTGTGTGTTTCAGTGTATATATAGGGATGGATTGTGTGTGTTTGCACGCGTAGTGTGAAAGAGCTCCCTCTGCCTTCTGTCCCTTAGAGCTCTCCCCTGCCCCTTAGTGGTCTCTCCTCTCCCCCCCCCACCCTCCCCTAGCGGTCTCTTCTCACACCCACCCACCCTCTCTGTGTTCTTCTCACCTCCCCCACCCTCCCTGTGTTCTCCTCACCTCCCCTTCTCCTTACCCCCTTTCCCGTGTTCTTCTCACCCCCTACCCTCCCTGTATTCTTCTCACTCCCCCCTCCCTCTGTTCTTCTCACCTCCCTGTGTCTTCCTCACCTCCCCCTCCCTGTGTTCTCCTCACCCCCTCTCCCTGTGTTCTTCTCACTCTCCCCCCTCTGTTCTTCTCACTCCCCCGTGTTCTCCTCACCTCCCCCCTCCCCGTGTTCTCCTCATCTCCCCTTCTCCTACCCCCTGTGTTCTTCTTACTCCTTCACCTCGTCCCTTCTTCTTCCCTCCCTCTTCTTTTACTCCCTCTCCCTCACTCTCTGTTTCTTTTCTCTCACTCCCTCTCCTGTGTTCTTCTCACCTCCCTCCCTATGTTCTCCTCCTCATCTCCTTTCTCCTTACCCCCTCCCTGTGCTTCTTACTCCTTCACCCTCCTCCTGTTTCTTTCTTACTCCCTCTTCTTCTTACTCCCTCTCTTCTTCTTACTCTCCCTTTCTTCCCACTCTCTTCTTCTTCTTATACTCCCTCCCTCTTTTTTCTTACTACTCCACCCTCCCCTCTTCTTCTTACTCCCCTTCCCTCTTCTTCTTACCCTCCCTCTTCTTCTTACTCCCTCTTTCTACCTCCTCCCCCTGTTTTCCTCTTTCACACCCCCTTCTTCTTACTCCCCCCCACTCCCAGTTCTTCTTACTCCTCACCTCCCCTTCCCTGTAGCGTGGCCGAGCTCCTCTCCAATCCGCGATACAGGAGTTTCTGTTTCCTGTACGCGGCCGGACAGGAAGTGCACACTGAGTGTGCACTTCCTATCAGTCTGGCTGGGACCGCGGACCGGAGAGGAGCTCCGTCATGTTACGGGGAAGGGGAGGTGAGGAGAGAGGCAGTGCGGCAGCCGCCTGAGCGCTCTCTGTAGAGCGCTCAGGCGGCTGCAGCATTTAAAGGGCCGGCGATGGGGGTGCATGGGGGTGCCTAGTTCGCTTTATAGGAAGCGCCGGCCCTGATCTGGAGAATCCTGTCGTAATCCTTTCATTTAGCATTGGCATTTTTTAATTTTTTAATGCTAAACATGAGTCCCCACAGCCCATCCACTCTCTGCTGTTTTGGCTACTGAGGACACATTAGTCTGAGTAACAATAGGCATATGTGATTGGCTGAGAGTGTCAGCTGACTACTTTTAGCCTATTATAGCATCTATTGCTGGTATGAATCTTAAATCACTGTCTTAGCTATACATCCAGTAGGTGCCAGGCTTTGACAACCCTTATTAAATTTTTCACAGCTTAAAAATGGTTTAACACTGAATGGAAGGACAGCACCAGGAGACTCCAGGCACTATAATCAATGTAATTAAATGAAATGGTTAAAGTGCCTACAGTATCCACATAAGTGGCAGCTGACCAGAGTTTGACTTTTGATACACCCTGGAGGGAATGTTTGGGAGAGCTTCACTGATCGGAGATGATTTAATGCAGAAGGTGAACTGGGACACCAACTGGTGTAGGCACAGTGCGCATGCACATTTTATGGAAACTGTAAAGGATATCATAATGTGTGTCCTGTCTGCATTTTAGTGTTACGATGAAAATGACATTACCACTTTTTTACTCACTGAACCTCATATATAATGAATATGCCATTGATCAAGAGGTTAATATTAAGTGCCTTGTTTCTTGCCATTTACAAGCAGTATTTTTAGTACAGTCACAACATTAGCTATTGAATTGCTGTCTCCGTCGGGACATATCTCACATTATTCAACTTGCTACTAAAATTACCATAATTAAAGTAAGACACCCAATGTTTTTTTCATCAATTTACATTAAATTTCAATCCCGAGCCTATTTTCCGGTCTGATTTGTCTGTTTGATTTCATGAAGAAAAGAATGCACACATCTGAAAGAAGAAGGATATGAAATGCAGGATGCATACATTTTACTTGGGGATTTGTGCCAGGATGGTACTTAGTATTAGAATGTAATGCCAAATGCATTTCTTTCGGAATATTCCTGGTGTCTAAACCCAATAACATGTGAGATGAAATATAGCTTCAAATAATTGTGGAAACTGGCATAAACCATGAACACATAAAGAGCTCAATTGTTTGCTAGTTTCCCCCATGAATGAGCATGAATGAGATCATGTTAAACAGCTCCTGCCATAATAGCTTTCATATTTTTTTTCTTCTTTTCTTCATTTATTTTAAGTGAAAATCCTAGGTACATGTAGCATTTTACCTGTTAAACGTAAGATACTTTATGATCATTTAAAAACTACCAGGCTAAAGATTTTCCAGGTTTACACCATGCATGCCAAAAATGACTCTAAGCTTGGTAATAAACAAAGGATTTCCACTTAAAATATATAATAATGCACGTTTTATAGTGCTTTCTTGTCATTTGAATTCCGATATTATGGGAATCAGTTCTGTAACACCAAAAACCGTATATGCTAGGAAGTGTTTTAATGTTAAAATGTGAAAAGCAATACACGTTTTTGCGTTTGGGAATAAGACAAAGCATACACCGTATTAATTCACACAGTATAACCACGCTGCTTTGCAGATTATTAGTAGCCTAACACTGATGCTGTGTAGTGTTCTATAAACAGTTATTCTGTGTTATAAAGGGTCAAAATCAGTGTGATGGCTCTTTTGCTTTTTTAAGGTTCTCTAAATCACGATTGTCCAAGTTTGTGGTTGCAATTTCGATACCGCCTCCACCATCTGAATTGCTAAGAGCAATGAGCAGCTCCTGTAATTAGAATTTTGGCCGTCTTTCCTGGTAAGGTTCTAGATAGATTGCATTGACTATTTAACTGAAAGGAGTGTGGAGGGCAGTAACTGAAAGGAGTGTGGAGGTCTGGTTAGATGGCTCAATTTGTAAATCGGTTACCCCAGAATACCAGTATGAGAAAGGGAGAATGTAGCAAACTGTAGAAGAGTGTTTTGTTTAGCTCAGTTCCAACCAAGCTTATACTTTATGACTGTGACCGTTTACTTTGATAAGTAGATCCAGAAGGATTAAGTTAACAGCTATGAGCCATTAACTAGTCTTTATTATAATTACTCTTTAACTGATACCTTTGGAAATTAAACTCTGGAATCAAGGGAAATGTGTGTATATATATATATATATATATATATATATATATATATATATTTATATATACACAGTCACTGGAAAAAGAAAGTACATCCCTCTTTGAATTCCATGGGTTTACATTTTAGGACATAATAGCAATCATCTGTTCCTTCGCAGGTCTTAAAATTAGGTAAATATAACCTCAGATGAACAACAACACATGACATATTACACCGTGTCATGATTTATTTAACAAAAAAAAAAGCTTTACCGAGAAGCCATATGTGAAAAACTAAGTACACCTTACGATTCAATTGCTTATAGAAGCACCTTTAGCAGCAATAATTTGCAGTAATCATTTTCTGTATGACTTTGGAGGAATTTTGTTTCACCTTTCATTACATTGAGGCTTGCTGGCATTTGTTTATGCACAGCTGTCTTAAAGGGACACTATAGTTACCAGAGCAACTACAGCTTAATGTAGTTGCTCTGGTGAGTATAATAGCTCTCTTCAGACATTTTCATGTAAACACTGCCTTTTCAGAGAAAATGCAGTGTTTACATTGCCCATAGGGATACCTCCAAGTGGCCCATCTTAGATAGCCACTGGAGGGGCTTCCTGGCTCAGTAAGCAGCCCCGCCGTTCAGCGTCCCCCATGCTCTGCATGGAGACGCTGAATTTTCCCCGTAGAGATGCATTGATTCAATGAAGCTCTATAGGGACGTCCTGATAGGCCAAAACGGCATTTGGCCCCACCCATGTGCGATTTTTTTCCCTATGGGCTAAAAATTGGCCATTTTGATGATGTCACAAATGGGGCAGAGCCACTGCAGGTGGAGCCAGCATGGCGCTGGAAATAAGGTGAGTTTTAAACTTTTATACGGGGATTAAGGGGGGGAGGGCAAGCCACTTAAATGGTGGGTTAAACACTATAGGGTCAGGAATTCATGTTTGTGTTCCTGACCCTATAGTGATCCTTTAAGGCAGCAGTTAAGTAAAGGATCTTGACTTTGACTTGGCCACTGCAACACCTTGATACGTTTCTTTTGCAGCCATTCTGTTGTAGATTTGCAGGTGTTCTTGGAATCATTGTCCAGTTACATGACCCTATTTCAGCCTAGCTTTACCTGTCGGACAGATAAATCACATTTGACTCTAGACAACTTTGGTATCCAGAGGAATTCATGGTCGACTCAATGAATGAAAAGTTCCCAGATCCTGTGGCTGCAAAAAAAGTCTAAATCATCATCCCTCCACCACCGGGCTTGACAGTTGGTATGAGACGTTTGTGCTGATATTCTGTGTTTGGCTTTTGCCAAACGTGGCACTGTGTATTATGGCCAAACATCTCCACTTTGGTGTTGTCTATCCAAAGGACATTGTTCCAGAAGTCTTGTGGTTTGTTCAGATGCAACGTTTCAAACCTAATGCCATTTATTTTTAGAGAGAAGAGGCTTTCTCCTGGGAACCCTTCCAAACAAATCATATCTATTCAGTCCTTTTCTAATTGTTCTGTCATGAACTTTAACATTTAACATGTTAACTAAAGCCTGTAGAATCTGAGATGTAACTCTTGGGTGAATGGCCTTATGACCCTTTCCAATTTGATGGGCACAACAATTCCTTCTCTAAGATCATTGCTGATATCGTTTCTCCTTGGCATTGTGTTAACACACAACTGAGTGCTCCATACCAGCAAACTGCAAAAACTTCAGCTTTTATTGAGATGAGTTAATTAATCAAGAGCATTTGATTAGCAGCACCTGTCTGCTATTTAGCTTCTTAATTCCTATGGAAGCAATAATGGTGTACTTTTTCACACTTGGCTTCTCTATGTTGGCTTTATTTATGTTAACTAAATCAACACACAGTGTAACATGTCATGAGTTGTTGTTCATGTGAGGTTGTATTTAACTCATTTTAAAACTTGCTAAGGAACAGTTGATTGTTATGTCCTGATATGTAAAACCATATAATTCCAAGAGGATGTACTTTCTTCTTCCCAGGACTGTACACAGAGACAGAATACCTAGCTCAGACTATACACAGTAGGTACAAAGCAAATTACACAGAGGCACAATACCATGGTCACAACTCAAAAAGGCTACTCAAAACCACCTATCTTAGCAAACAAATATGGGGATTCAGTTAAACCAAGCAAACTACTACGTCACAGTACCTCGATATCGTTGGGTCCTATGTGGGTAATAGTAGTGGGCTTGACACAATATGGCCACATGGAGTAACTGAATCCCAATATTTGTTTGCTAAATAGGTGATATTAAGTAACCTTCTAACATTTAAAACTGTATTTTTGATTATGTGTGTGTACTGTTACTTTAACGTGCATTTCAGTGTTGCAGCAAGCAGTACATTAAAAAGCTTAATTAGAATTTGGTCTTTGTTTTATTATTACATGAGTTTTGTTTTATTCCCAATTTTCACAACGTTAAACGCTATGTGGTGATCGGTATCAATTGTGGTTAACATTATTATTGAGCAAATATTAAAGGCAGAGGTTAAGTTTAGAAACTTGTCAGTAATTTGTGGCTGCTAACATCTTCTAACTTTTGGTATTAACACAAAGTACGGAAGCAATTTACCACCAACATTAAGCCATAAATACAGAGCATAATCAGGGGCCAAGTTATGAAGACATCATGCAAATTATTTGCTCTTTAAGGGGTTACTATTCATATACGAACTAAAAGCAAATGTTTTGTTTGGCCTTCGGTATTTATGGCTAAGAATTTGAAATTAGCTCATACTCTGTTAAAAAGTCTGCAAGAAATAGAATTGTGTCCCATTTATGTTAAACGTCTCCTTTGTGTTTCTTTGTTGCAATTGCCTTTACTGTACTGCATTTAAAAATATGTCAATAAATATATCCACGTTAACAAATATCTACAAGAAATGCAATATATAATATTTAAACAAAATATAGTATAAATTGATTCTCTAGGCTGGAAGTGATACTGATGTTTTAAACACATAATATAGCTAACTGAAAATATGCACAGAAAAAACATTTTCTTTTTATAGTTCTTTATTTTTGTTGTGCTAGATGTAACAAAAGAGCCTGTGCTGCCACGACAGCAGGCACCAGCCCATTAAGAGCAACAGAACGTAGCATCCGTATGGCAGTAAAATAACAGCACAATATTTCAATTTTGTAAAGAAAGATATAGAATCATGAGATAATATGATAATATCATATGGTTATAGAGAATAAAAACAAATATGGGGTACAATCCTTTCCTAAGCCAGGAGTGTTATGCTCTATTGCGCCAATTTAAATGGTTACAGTGATATCCCTCTATTAGACATGTGCAATTTGTTTCGTTCCGAATGTCAATTCTGATGAATTTTGGGAAATTTGGACATTCGGATGCTTCCGAATGTCCAAATAGCTGAATTGCCGAAGTTCAGAAATTGCTGAAGTTCCGAAGCACAGAATTGCAAAAGTACTAATATACCCAGTGGAAGAATGAAGAATGTTACACTGTATACCAGTTTAAATAAAAAGTATACAGACATAGCCAGGATTCAGCTGTAAGCATTTGCAACAATTACAACAATCAATAAAAATAGTGAGTGGGGACCAATAACCAAGTACTTATAAATAAATAAATAAAACTTACCATTTGATGTCTTCTTTTTTCTTAAAGCTTCTTTTTTCAGCCCCAAAAAGACCAAATAAAAAAACATTATACCCGTTGCACTTTGGAAAAAAAAAACCAGAGCGCAAAAAAATCAGACGAAAAAAGAGCACTCCGAATGAAGAAGTCTCTACATTTACCTGTCACAGCACTCTTACTGGTTAGCTTGAAATCCAACCAATTAGAGTGCTCTGTGTCAATTTACACAGCGTGGGAAAGTTCTTTGGAATTTTCCCACGCTGTGTAATTTGACTCATAACAACTGTGGCGAAACCAACCTCGCCACTGTGAACTGGAGAAGCCTGGTTGCTCGCCTGCTCCCTTTGGACTATGGCCCTGCAGGTTAAACCGTTTATTTCCCCTGCAGAAAGGCTTATTTGTGTGATCTGAGTACCATTCATCTAATAATGTGCGCTCAGATCCCAGCTATCTGGGGATATGTGAAATGTCTGTGTGTTATGTGTAAAAGGTGACTTTATGTATTTTAAAGTGTTTTATGTCTTTTTGCAACCATGTGCTCAATGGAGTCTCCCTCTATCCCTGGATAATTGGATTACTTTCTCCATTGTCCCCAGGATAGAGGCCCTGTAAAACTTGCTTGAATCAGATAGCCATGCTGGCAGGGGGTTTTAAAAGATACTTTACTAACTTTTGAACCCCTGGTCTGATTCATGCCATTTTTTAATATGTTGTCCCCCTGAATGGATTGATTGTGGATATGTAATTTTTATGTGAATGTGATGTATGGTTTTAGAGTTATGAAAGTTGGGTAGAAAGTATGTTTTAACTGTATGTGTAATTGAGTTTCCTCTCAGGATAAGGGGAGGGAATATGTGGGATGTAACTGTGATGTGATTGGTTGTTTTATACCTCCCTGTGGGCGGACCTGTATTTGCAACAACTGTAATAAAAACCAGGCTGGGTGTGCCAGCACCTGAGATTCTGCTTGACCCTCAAACCGATGTGTCGTCTCGTTTTTGGGGGGAATCGGATTGTATGCTGACTGCCAGGAGTGTAAGCGGATTGTATGCTTTTCCTGTTCGGCTGATTCCAGTGTTCGTGTGTTTCCAGTTCGGGAGTTGGTGAATTCGTACAGTTTGCAGTTCGGGAGTTTGGTGCTTGCAGTAGCTGCTGGTCTATGGGAAAGGGGATTATCGCCTAAAAGGTTTTTATCCTCTTGTGAGAGAAACGGTCCGTTACAATTGGTGGCAAGCGGCAGGATCATTCCCACAGCCCAGAAGGACAGCTACAAGACAACATCAATTCCTCGATTACAAATTGAGGGCAACGCTAGTACCCGTACAGCGACCCTATCTACAAAGGAACCAACTTCGGCAGAGCAAACATGGCGCCCAGCTACACTCAGGAGGAGTTTGACAGAGAGTTTAAATCACGTCTGGCTCTCTATGGATCCTACACCCCCTCGGAGGAGTCCGTGCAGCGCGTGAGGAGACATGTAGCAGAGTACCTGCAGGTCGTGGCAGATTGCGCCAAAGGTATCGTCCGCCCTCCCCGGCGGCAGTGTGTACCCCAGGGAGCTGAAGGTGCCGTCCTTCCTCCCCAGCGGCAGTGTGTATCCCAGGGAGCTGAAGGTGTAGTCCTTCCTCCCCAGCGGCAGTGTGTACCCCAGGGAGCTGAAGGTGCAGTCCTTCCTCCCCAGCCCAGGCTGAAGGTGTGTACCCCAGGGAGCTCCTTCCTCCCCAGCGGCAGTGTGTACCCCCAGGGAGCTGAAGGTGTAGCCCTTCCTTCCTCCCCAGCGGCAGTGTGTACCCCAGGGAGCTGAAGGTGCAGTCCTTCCTCCCCAGCGGCAGTGTGTACCCCAGGGAGCTGAAGGTGCGTCCTTCCTCCCCAGCGGCAGTGTGTACCCCAGGGAGCTGAAGGTGCCGTCCTTCCTCCCCAGCGGCAGTGTGCATCCCAGGGAGCTGAAGGTGCATTCCTTCCTCCCCAGCGGCAGAGTAAGTCCCATGGAGCTGAAGGTGCAGTCCTTCCTCCCCAGCGGCAGTGTGTATCCCAGGGAGCTGAAGGTGCAGTCCTTCCACCCCAGCGCAGTGTGTACCCCAGGGAGCTGAAGGTGCCGTCCTTCCTCCCCAGCGGCAGTGTGTACCCAGGGAGCTGAAGGTGCAGTCCTTCCTCCCCAGCAGCAGTGTGTATCCCAGGGAGCTGAAGGTGCCGTCCTTCCTCCCCAGCGGCAGTGTGTATCCCAGGGAGCTGAAGGTGCAGTCCTTCCTCCCCAGCGGCAGTGTGTACCCCAGGGAGCTGAAGGTGCAGTGTGTGTACCCCAGGGAGCTGAAGGTGCCGTCCTTCCTCCCCAGCAGGCAGTGTGTACCCAGGGAGCTGAAGGTGCAGTCCTTCCTCCCCAGCAGCAGTGTGTACCCCAGGGAGCTGAAGGTGCCGTCCTTCCTCCCCAGCGGCAGTGTGTACCCCAGGGAGCTGAAGGTGCCATCATTCATCCCCAGCGGCAGTGTGTACCCCAGGGAGCTGAAGGTGCCGCCCTTCCTCCCCAGCGGCAGAGTGTCCTGCAGGGAGCAGAGACCATCAGTCTTGCACCCCAACAACAGGACAAAATAATGAAAGGGGAGACAGCTGGTCCCCCTCTCCACCAGCAGAGAGAGTGTCAGGGAGAGGAGCCTGATAACCCCTCTCCCCAGCGGCAGTTTACAGTTCAGAGAGAGGAGCTTTTTACACCCTCTCTCCAGCTGCAGCCTAACCCAGCAAGGGGAGATGTTACACCCCCCAATAGTGCAGATGGGACCGTAGTCTCTGCACTTACAGCACAAGGGGTAGGGACAGTCGGTCCTGTTCCCCAGCCACAGAGCAGTGTATCCAGAGGGGAGACAGTCGGTCTCTCCCTCCCACAACCAGGCTCCCACCAGGCTACTTCCGTGGTAGCACTGGCATCAGGGCAGAGTACCGCTGGTCTCTGCCCACTCAGCAACCCACCAAGGCAGCCTAACAGTTGCCCACACAGTCGTGGTGAGGCACCTGGACATGGACAAAGTTCTCCTCTACCCAGGTGTAGTAACCAGTTATTGTGGGTGGGCTGTACTGCTGTTTCTGTTTTGTGGGTGGGTTGCTGGACTAACCAGGGCACTGACCGGCAGGAGGTCAGATACCCTGTTAGTCTAGTTGGTAAAGGGGAGAAGTGTGGCGAAACCAACCTCGCCACTGTGAACTGGAGAAGCCTGGTTGCTCGCCTGCTCCCTTTGGACTATGGCCCTGCAGGTTAAACCGTTTATTTCCCCTGCAGAAAGGCTTATTTGTGTGATCTGAGTGCCATTCATCTAATAATGTGCGCTCAGATCCCAGCTATCTGGGGATATGTGAAATGTCTGTGTGTTATGTGTAAAAGGTGACTTTATGTATTTTAAAGTGTTTTATGTCTTTTTGCAACCATGTGCTCAATGGAGTCTGCCTCTATCCCTGGATAATTGGATTACTTTCTCCATTGTCCCCAGGATAGAGGCCCTGTAAAACCTGCTTGAACCAGATAGCCATGCTGGCAGGGGGTTTTAAAAGATACTTTACTAACTTTTGAACCCCTGGTCTGATTCATGCCATTTTTTAATATGTTGTCCCCCTGAATGGATTGATTGTGGATATGTAATTTTTATGTGAATGTGATGTATGGTTTTAGAGTTATGAAAGTTGGGTAGAAAGTATGTTTTAACTGTATGTGTAATTGAGTTTCCTCTCAGGATAAGGGGAGGGAATATGTGGGATGTAACTGTGATGTGATTGGTTGTTTTATACCTCCCTGTGGGCGGACCTGTATTTGCAACAACTGTAATAAAAACCAGGCTGGGTGTGCCAGCACCTGAGATTCTGCTTGACCCTCAAACCGATGTGTCGTCTCGTTTTTGGGGGGAATTGGATTGTATGCTGACTGCCAGGAGTGTCAGCGGATTGTATGCTTTTCCTGTTCGGCTGATTCCAGTGTTCATGTGTTTCCAGTTCAGGAGTTGGTGAATTCGTACAGTTTGCAGTTCGGGAGTTTGGTGCTTGCAGTAGCTGCTGGTCTATGGGAAAGGGGATTATCGCCTAAACTGTTTTTATCCTTGTTACAAACTGCCATTTGTAACTGTTATTTTATTTGACAAATTGCCCTGCTTCCCTCTGTTATGGAGAAGCCTAATTGCCAGCCTTCTGCCCCATGACTATGGACCTAGTGTGTATGGCGATTTGACTGTATTTGTGGGATCTGAGCGCTGTTTGGATATATTGAGCGCTCAGATCCAAGCCATCTGGGGATAGGTTGAATGTGGGGGTTCTGTTCAGTTCAATAGGAGTTATGTATTTTTGTGTCTTTTTGTGTCTTTTGCTAACATGTGGTTAATGGAGTCTGCCTCTATCCCTGGATAATTGGATTACTTTCCCCATTGTCCAGGATAGAGGCCTCTGTAAAACCGGTTTGGGCCAGAAAACCATGCTGCCAGCCAGGCCCCAAAAGACACTTTTGCTAACTTTTGAACCCCTTGTCTGATTTGTGCCATTTTTTAATATGTTGCTCCCCTTAATGGATTGATTCCAAATATGTAATTTTTATGAAGATTGGATGTGTAGTTTGGAAGTTATAGTACATGTATAAAACCTGTATTTTTACTGTTCTGTTTTAATTATGTTATGTGATTATCTGAGGGATGGGAATTTCCCCAAATGTATATTGTTCCGATTGGTTATACTGCTAATTATGTGGGTGTCTCCCTTGCATGGGCAGAATCTCATAAAAGCAGAGTGTGTGCCATTAAACATCAGATCTTCTTGACCCTCAATACGTAGCCTTGTCTCGTTATTGGAGGGAACTGCTATATCACACTGGGGATTGCTATGCTCTGCATACTCCCCTGAGCTTTTAATCACTTAGCTCTTTTAAGAGCTGTTCCTGTTACGCTCTCCTGGAGGAGAGGTCTTCCCCACACGGTCCTGGAGGACAGAAGCTGATCCAGGGTGGAAGGAAGACGGCGAGACTCCAGTTAAGCTACGGCGGTTGTGGAGTCTGCGGTGGTTGTGGTGTCGGCTGCAGTGTTTGGAGTCCTCAGGAAGCGCTAGGAGCATCCATCAACGGAGGGTACTCGGTCGGAGTACAGGGAGCTCTGTTACAATCCTCTTGTGAGAGAAACGGTCCGTTACAACAACACTCTGGTTGATTGAAAGTATCTAATCAGAGAGTTATGAGTCAAATTACACAGATGGGAAAAAAAGGGTCCCCCCCCTGGCTCCCCCCGTTATCGTTCATTTTAGGACCCCCACCCACCGCTCAGGGTTGGGGGGCAATAGGTCCCCCCTTATTGTTATTTTTAGGGCCCCCACCCACCGCTCAGGGGTGGGGGCCGGGGGGAGGACAATAGGTCCTCCCCCTATTAGTATTTAAGGCCCCCACCGGGGGGGGGTACCCTTTTTTTTTTTTTTTAAACAGTGAGCAGCCACAGGCATTGCGGTATTGCGAGTAGGGGCACAATTTACTAATACTAAGTAATCTTTACTTAGTATTAGTAAATTAATAGGGGGCGGACTGAACATCGCATATGTTCGCCGTCTGTGGCGAACACGAACACGCTATGTTCGCCGGGAACTATTCGCTGGCGAACCGTTCGGGAAATCACTAATTAGAAACTGATATGCACAAGTGCCGCATGTGCATCCTAGCTTCTTTATAGAAATGTATTGTATTCAGTGCTTTACTTTAGGCTTCCATGTCACGTGACGAGTTTTACTCAGTTCAGCAGAAATTCCTCTAGTGGCGTACAGTAAGACAGCCACTAGAACTGGATTTAACCCTGCAATGTAAACTTTGCAGTGTCTAAAAAAGAATATTGCAATTTTATACACTGCAGGGTAAAAACTAAAGGACCACCCTTCACAACATAAATAAGATGAAGTGGTCTGGGTGACTTTAGTGGTACTTTAACCCAACGCTGCAAGGGTTGGCATTCACTATCAAATGCTTCACTTTCTAAATCTAACCCCTTTGCTGCAGGAGGTGTAACCCCACCTCTGGCGCAGTCATTGACCTGAGCAAGAGTTCCAGGTTGTCTGATATCAATTCTGTCCATACGTAATGTCATTCATTGACTGAGAGCCATTTGCTGACAGTCTCAACCAATAAATGAGCGCAATGCGGTTCAGTCACCATCTTGGGAACCTTGGAGTCCAGTGGGACCAGGTAAGTTACATTGTAATATGGTTTGCCGCTTTATGATGGAATGGAGACAGGGTACTCCTACCTGTGTAGCCACTAGAGTGGGCTGCAGAGGTTATGATGGTTGGAGTAACCCTTTAAACATTACAAAAGAGATCAAACACTAAAGGTGACGCTTGGGCTGGCTTTCCTATGTGGAATTTATCTGTTTGACAGGTCTTAGTGTTATGTTATACCATATGAACATATGAATATACTATACTGATGAGTAATAAAAATTTGAATCTAAGTAATCTATGTAATTTTATGCTGAATGGTTCTGTTCTATATTGTGTAATCTGCTCCTAAAGTATACTTGTAAAAAAAAAAGACAAAACAAAAAAACTCACATGCACAAAACAGCTAGTTAGCCACCCACCAGTGTGCTCATCTCTCATTAATGGCTATAAAACATTTTCTGAGCAGCATATGTTGACAAGACCGCAGTGTAACGCCAATGAAAGATTAGATCCAGCAGAACCAATTCTGTTACAATACAAATAAAGTTTTTTTTATTGTAGCAGTTCAGATAAGGACACGTAAAGTATGCTAGGTAATATAAATAATGCAATCTGTATTGGCTTTGTATTTGCTAAACCATATGCATGTGTATTACAAACAGTGCGTTATTTACTACTTCTCTCTCTATCGCTGCATGCTTTTTGTGTCCGAGTTACACATTTTCACTTCACATTCCAGTCAGCCATGTGAGATTTGAATAAGATATTGGCAATTTTGTGGACTAGTGTTATTATTCTAAATGCCCTCACTGCTAACCTTGTATATAGGACGGTTACCCAGTCAGCCAGAATGTAAGTATGTCACATAAAGCCTTTGCAATTTCTTTGTCTAGTCATTGTGTGGTTTAACAAAGAACTGTGACTCCCAGAAAGCACTTCACAATTTATACAAAGCTCAATAAACTGAGTCTAATGTGAGAAAGAAGATTAAGTGGAATTTCAGTGAGTTGTTTGCAATTTTCACATAACCCATCTGAATATTGGCCACATTCACACTCAAGTTGAATAAGGACTAAAACGGCCAACCATGGCTGCATATATACTATATTTTGTCTGTTAAAGGGGAACTGTAACTTTCCCAAAGTTTTTATTAAGTGTTCTTGCATAGCAAGACCACTTAATGTTATCTCACATATATATTATTCGTATTATTCTTTTATAGCCAAATTTACCACCCTAACTCCTCCCACAGTTTTTACACTACATAGACAGTAGTATACCGAAACATGCGGATTGTTCCCGATTGGTGTGCTATTACTTTGTGGAACATTTCGCCGAATGGTTCACGGAATATCGTCATTCTTGTGGCGAAATTGGTCCCATAGGAATGACTGGCAAAATGTTCAAAACTAGAGTGGGAGCTGGCAAAAGCTGAAAAATCAGGACATGATTTCTAAACTGCCACCACTCCCTCGTTTTCAAGCACACCTACACAAATCTTATATCAAAATGTTCAGCTATCCCTGCTGCCACTAGAAATGTCCACGGCTAAGCCACAGTCCTGATAGTTTTCACAATATGACCATTTGTTTGCAACTCACGCCGTCCATTGACATTCATTGAAAATTCACTCTAGCCAGCTCAAACTTGAAGGGCAATTTCTAAACTGTAACTGTACCTTCATTTTTAATATTTCAGAGACATACTATGCATGTGGGATTTATAGTTTTTAGAATACGACCGTTTGAATATGGCAACCGCCAAAATACTCTGACATATATATATATATATATATATACACACACACATTTACCTAACAACGTATATCGCATTAAGAGTGTCACATGGTTTGGATCGGCAGGTTCCGTTGGCTATTATCCTTTAATCTATCTAAGCAGGGTCAATGTCTTGTACAGGGGACTCTAGCAATGGTAATTTATTAATCAGATCCTTCATCTCTTTGTTCATTAACATTCGAGTATTCATTCATTGTCAGTTCCATTTGTGATTGAAACACTAATTGGTTTATTATGTTTTCCATACTGGAACTGTTTTAGTTTTCCAGTTTTTGGCTATTAGAATTTTAAAAGCTATAAAACAATGCATAATGAAGTTTTTCTCCATCTTTTTTAAGATAGGCCATCTCAGATGTAATAAAGCCACCTCTGGCACAAACCTGAGTCTATGTTCTATCATTTTATGTATAAAACAAATATATTTTTCCATTGAGCCATTATTTCAGTACAACTCCACCAAGTATGTATAAATAAGCCTCTATTCTTTTCACACCTCCAACACATATCCTTTGTCAAAGTACACATTCTAGCTACCCTTGAAGGTACCAGATACCACAGTTAATAAGTTTATATTGAGTCTCCTGCAAATTTGTACAATGAATAGCTTTCCTTGTATCTATTAGTGATTTATACCATTACATATTTGTAATTTGAATATTTAATTAATTTTTCCTATTTTGCCAAAGCATTCATTTTGATCATACTCAATGCTTTGGAAAGAACTCTATAGACTTTATTTTGATTGCATAAAGCCTCATTTGTTCCTGATTTACTGAACCTTAGACGTTGCTTCAGTGTTTATTTTACTCTTAGATAATTGAAGAGCTCAGATGGAGGAAGATTAAACTGTATTGTTAGATCCGAAAATGATTTTATTTTAGTTGGCCTCCAGTACCTCTATTGACAAAAAACTAAAAATCTTTCCCTTAATATCTAGGAATTTTTTGACAGAATCCCAAGTCTCATGCAAATGTTTTAGAATAAAACTTTCAATGTTAGAGGTAGAGGTAGAGGGTCTACGATAACCATTTTACTACATGACAGGAGGCAAGTATTTTGCATAACTTTCTTTACTTATGCCTCTAGCAGCACAAGTCAATCATGAAACAGAGGAAGGCTTCACAGCCGAAACGTTGGGGTTTCATTTCTCCTGCTCTTGGTCAGTATACTATATTTTTTTTTAATGGGTTTTTGCATCTAGCACTTTACTTACATTGTGGTTTTGGGACTATATACTGGTTTAGCACTATACTATGCACTTTCTCTCTGCTATAATGATATATTATTGTATTTTCTATGCATGAATTAATACTCTTTTTATGTGCAAAACCGTGGTGTGCCTTGGGATCATTTCTTATTTTTTATTACATGTATATATCTGGTATGGGAACAGATTCTCTTCCTTTAAGAGCACCCTGTACCTTATAAACCTTTTATCACCCATTTTTCAGTAGAGCCCTTCCTGTAATTTTATGTTTGTATAATCATGAAACTTTAAACAGATCAGACACAAGCATCATATCCATATAAAGCCCTGACAAGTATAGATCTTCCTCTCTCTTTGCTGCTCCAGCCAGGCACAGGTCAGAGTAATTAGTTCTCAGCAAAATTACCCTATTCTGTATTATATTGGTTTGAATTTGCTAACATTCATAATTTATTTAATTATTTATAGATTTATACAATTTTCTCCCCCTGCTGTTCTTTACTTGCTTTCCCTATCCTACCAATCTATCACGCATCGCAGCATTTTTTCGCAGTGATCACACCGCTCTTATAACAGGTTCTGGGACTAGCAGAAAGGGTACTGTGGGTGGGGGGGCACCTTTTTTCCATACCGGCGGACCACGGTCATGGCCCGCGATCGCGGACTGCGCCTGCCAAATTGCATGCGAACGTCGGCCATCTTGAATCTCGCGATACCGCGATATTCACTTCGGCTATTTAAAATAACCAGGTCGTGATTCCCACGATCTGGCCTGCTGTTTTTTCTCTTACCTGACCAAATAAAACAAGAAAGTATCAGCGCTATTTGAGTATAGTATCTTAAAATTTATATATAATCCAAGCAGCTGCTAACCACCGTGAGAATCTTTTAAACAAGAGTGATAGAAAGTAGTAGGTAGTAACGGTGTAGCGTTACCTGACCAAATGTCTACTAAATACTGCCTTGATCTTTCATGTGATCCCCGGTTGTAAGTGGAGGCCCACTGTATAACACCACGTGTACTACTGTACCTGAACCTATTCTGTCTTCCACAGACTGGGAGATTATATTGCCCAATATGAGCGACTTACCAACCTCCATCTCAAGACTTCCAGTCAATGATAAATGTGGCAGCGGCAGCTTCAGTAGAAAAATCACCAAGATGCTGTTGCACAACTCCCCCGACATGGCAGGCATTGACACCTCAATTCGCTCTGGACCATTTTCAGCAACATCTTTGTGCTCAAAAAGAAGACGGGAGACTACCGACCTGTCATCAACTTACGCCAACTCAAAGGCTTTGTGGCGTATCGACATTTCAAGATAGAAGGTATGCATCTCTTATGAGAACTGCTCCTCACAAACGACTGGTTCACGTGTTTGGACATGAAGGACGCGTACCTCTCCGTCCCAATAGCACCATTGAGTCGTCCAATCCTTCGGTTCATTTGGAGAGATCGACCATGCCAATTCACGTTTCTCCTGTTCGGACTCAGCTCTGCCCCATGATGCTTCATGAAGATTCTGAAGCCGGTCATGGCACACCTGCGAGTGAAGAGAATCCGCTGTCTCATCTAACTGGATGACATGCTGATATTCTATGAATCCACATCCAGACTGCAATCTCAAACAAGGTTTATAGTTCTGTTTCTAGAATCGTTAGGTTTCATAGTAAACAGAGTGAAATCGGCACTATTTCCATCCCGAGTAATTAAATTCCTCAGATTCGAAATAGACTCAAGAACGGGTGTCTTACATCTTCCCACAGCAAAAATAGCCGCAATTTGGAAGGAGATACGACATGTAATCTGGAATTACACCATCTCTCTTCGACTCCTCGCCAGAGTAGGGGGACTGCTCTCCTCTTCTATCCAGGCGATCTTTCCGGGACCGCTTCATTATCAGGGCATGCAACGTTTGAAGGCTCACTACCGGCGCTCCGGACTCTCGTACGCCCACTGGGTACTGGTCTCCACGGAGGTTCGGACAAAACTTCGTTGGTGGCTTCTGCACATGGAAGCTTGGAATTGCAGAGCCATCTTCGGATCAGCCCCGTTCGTTTCCATCTCATACCAACTTTTTAAAGTTCTGTTTCCAACTGAAGGTTATATATGTAAGTAGCTGTGCTTGCAAAATAGTTATACCTAATATTAGATAAATTTAGGCCACCTTTCTCTTTTTTTCTAGAGAGTAATGAAAGATTTAACCTTGGGTGTTTCCCCTTCCAAATATATAGATTAAAACTCCTTTGTATCATCTTCAGCCAACTATCTGGAACTCTAAGGGGGAACATTTTTAATAAGTATAGCCATTTCGGTAATAGATATGCATTAATTATATTGGTTTTACCTATCCACGATACTTCCACGTTTTTCCATTGTTTCAGAGTATGGTCTGTGGCTTTTAATAATTCCATAAAATTGATTTCCATACAAGTTTGAACATATTTGCCATATACATACATAAGGTGGAGCTTCTAAAATGGATTTTGTTTCAGTATAAATCTGTGAATAATAAATATACAAAACAATTGTGCAATATTGTTGAAACAGGTTAAATCTGATATATAAACATAAGGAGTGTCACTCACAAGTCGAGAGCCATAGCTCTCATATGACTCAAATGGTAAACGCCTGTGGACACATATAGGATGTCCAATTCCTTCTTCAAGCTGTCTCCCTGGAGTTCACACTGTTTGACCCTCAGGATAGTTGGTGTCTCCCCAAGCTCCATGGTCCCAGAGGTATATACACAGGATACCAAGAGTGGGTCTTCAGAAATGATGCTTTATTTATAATAAATTAAAATACACTGAATAAAACTATTAAGAACAAATAAAAATACCAGATTGGATGTCTCTGGATGACTAGGTAGTCCAGTATAATGGCCAAAATGCGTTTCGCCCTTCAAACGGGCTTCCTCAGTTGGTTGTATTCTGTTTCCTTGTCTCTCTTCTTTTTAAATATCCCGCTTGCCGTTTTCTTCCGGTTTCCGGTTTCGGCTTGTTGGTACGCATGTTGCCATCGGTTGCGTCATTACGCTACTATTTCCGGTTCACCCTTTTCCTCCAAAGTTGAACCGCACATGCTTTCCAGCTTGTTCATTTGCAAAAGACTTTATTTAACAAAGTACATACGATGCCTAGAACGCTTATGCGTTCCAGTATATCACCTCAATGTCCATAAAACTTTATTGTCCCCGGGAGGTGGACATTGTCCTTTGTTATTATCTAGAGTATATTATATGGGACACATAAACACATAATCTAAAATATTTGTCTGCAATCAAATTTCCTTGATTAAGGAGTTCCATAGCCTTCTTATATTCCATTAGAGGTAGAGGTGTTGCTATGTACATATTGCCATTAGAAACAAAAACGGAATTAGGGTAAAACAATGAAATGTTCTATACTGGTTTATTTGTATATTTGTATTTACAACCATTTTATGTTTTTTTTGATTAATGAGCGCACACGCTTTATTTAACTTTTGAGCTCATACTCAGTTAAAGTCGCTGGTGGATGTGTGTAGCTGCTCCTATTTTTATGTTTTTATATATTACACTTCTATTATATTTTCTATATTATTTTTTATCACACCGAGGAAAGATACTCCCTGTATTTATTATAGTGTATCCATTAGTTGTTGCATCTGTGTCCGGGTTTGGGGCAGGGAAACACTCACACACTTTGTAGCTTTTTACATGGTGTCTGGGGTAATTTCTCTGACCTATTTCTGCATTCACAGTTGTGTGGTTACATTTGTCTTCCTTGAGAGATATATTGTTTCTATTTCATCACAGCAAGTTCAGACTATTTTGATTTTTTATGTTTATTATTTTTATCTGATTTTATTGAATAAAATACTGGTTTATTTGTATATTTGTATTTACAACCATTTTATGTTTTTTTTGATTAATGAGCGCACACACTTTATTTAACTTTTGAGCTCATACTCAGTTAAAGTCGCTGGTGGATGTGTGTAGCTGCTCCTATTTTTATGTTTTTATATATTACACTTCTATTATATTTTCTATAATGAAATGTTCTATAAATCACAATAAATCTCTTTGTATATTAATAAAAAGATATACATCTAAAGCACAAGAATAGTGATAGGTGTGCATAAGAATAGTTATAAAAAGGTTATAAAAAAGAGGATTGGTTGGGGTCGGGGCCTGACAGCCGACCAAGATGGTCGATTAGAACCGGAGCTCCTGAAGAGGAAAATACTTTTAATGCCGCTAATGGGCCAAACGAGACTCCAAATTGAGCCAAACCCTGTATCTCAGCCTGGGGAACACCTACACTGCCCCCTGGAGCAGGGCAAGCCTGCAACTCACGGCTCCCGCCGGCACTGGACATACACGATGCCCGCAGCAACGCACGAGGTAGGGGAGATGGCTGATCCCCAGCCTCGAAGTGGAACCAACTGGTCGGCTTGGGGCTCCGCCCCCCCTCTTGGCCGGTGGGGGATATCCCAGCCCCCACGGGACTGCCGAGGGGCTCCCCTAGACAAGCGACACAGCCTGCAGCCAAACTGAACTGCAGAGGCCCAATCAAGATGGTGGCACAGGTGCGGCCTGCGACAAAGAGCACCCATGCCCAACCACCCAAGCATACCCATACCGGATCTGTGCAAGCCTCTGGACACAGCTCCGTACTCAGGGTCGGTCCTTACAGCTGGCGATAAGAGAGGTGGCGGCATGGATTCACCCTGCAACCCAGCGCCGCCTGTGTGGGTATCCGCCTCGAACCTCCAGAGCGGCCACCAGACGAAAAAGACGCCGAAGATCATTATGGTGGGAAACAGCGCCATGTTCCTCGGGCACAAGCACTCGCTCCCACACACACCAGAGCGGGACCATCGACAATGCCCAACCTGCATACCACTCAGCGGCACCAGAGACCCCTGACCAGCGAAGCACAACTCCGCCCTTAAGGGCTCATGCCGAAAGCTGCGATGCTAAACAAGAGAACATCCCACCGACATGTGATCATGACGGGAACGAGCCGAGGGGGTCCAGCAGAGAGCAGAGGAGTACTTCCCATGGGAGCTGCTACAGGGCACAGCCTGATGGATTCAGCGACAACATACGAGCTGCGCCCAACACAGGAATCGGGTGAAGTACCTACGACAGGGAGACTGCCTGATACCAAGTTGCCAAACACCTGACACTCCAACGGAATATAAAAATATGTGACTTATGTGATTGCTGTAACTCTGTGCCGACAGTTAATATACCCTGCAATGACGTTTAACCGTTATCTTCGTACTGACTCACCATGCCATAATATCTAATAATCGCTACGTTAAGGTACTCTACCCAAATAGTTTAAGCATGAACTAAACTGTATCTCCGATTTATGAGTCTAACCACTAGACTAAGCGTGTCCCCCTTAAGTTTAATGTCTACTACAGTGTGCTAAGCATAGGGAAACGCCTCATACTATCACTCAAAACTCAGTGTAGTTAACAATAGTTGCAGTGCCTAAGTTTACTAAGCACTAGCTGTTTTATCTATACGGCCCTAAGCATAAATATTTCCTAGAGTTAACGTGATGAAACTAGTTGAACTCATGGGACAGAGAAGGATAGAAGACAGTGAGTACAAACCCACGCACTCTACCCTAAGGTAATAGTGCTGGGTGTAACCTCTAGTCTTCAGTACCGCAAGGAGACTCCAGGGGTCTCCAGGGGCTTAGCCCAACGTGAGAAATAGACAAAAAAAGAGGAGCAAAGATGCTACTGGTCTCAGTGCAAACGAAGCCCTGAGATCAGGTACATCACCTGGATATATATGTAGCAATGTAGAATCAGGGTAATAATGTACTGGCTAATATATCGAAAAATAATATCTAAATAGTGAGACCATAAAGTAAGTGAAAAATAAAGTATATACAAGTGTAATTAATGCAACTATGCAACCAGGATATGAGCCAGGTAAGGGTAACTCACATATATGTATAGGGATGTGATCCAAGGTACTAAAAGATATGTCTTTATTGAAAAACTGACTTAAAAGAGAAAAATCAATCCCAATGTATTACCCCTATCCCTGGTGTATCAAGGACACTCCTCTTAGTGACACTGTACCCTATAAGGTGTAATTTCAGAATCTGTACTCACAGGTTGAACAAAATATATAGTTTGAGGAATCCAAAGTGTCTCTGTAGTAGTTATAATATGGTTACAGTGGATGACTCAGTCAGTCTGTATCTAGTGATGATTACAGCAAAATAATCTAAATAGGTCTAGAAAGGGTTACAGTACTAGATTTCTGAGGAGAAATACTGTCAGACAGCCAGTGTGGAGATAAGGTTATGATAGATCAATAGGTCAGTTTCAAATAAACTGACAGTAGAATTTTATAAAGCCTCTCTCCCTGGTAAACTAGCTAGACAGGCATAAGTTGAACTCATGCTACAGCGCATAAGTTAGGGTGTCACTCAGTATTGCTAACTAGCTTACCATAACTAGCACCTGTCATGTGATGATACTTTTGCATGCAACTACAATACCTTAATACATAAACTGAGTTAATGCCTTGCTAAGCTGAACTACTAATGCTAAATGATGAACCTACTACAGGCAATAATTGTAACCCTGCTTACGTATAGAAAAAAAATGTGCGACCACGCAAGCCACTGTCATACTCTTTTTATATGTTGATATATATTGATATACGCTGTTGTGGCGTTTGTGAAAACTTTGTACCTACCCGCACAACAAAAATAAAGAATACAGACTGGAGCTCCGGCTACACCGCGACGATTTGGGAGAAAACACAGCTTTGATCAAGCTGTTTCGTACCGGGTCCAACCACGAGCAGCTGGGGAGTCACCCGGAGACTGCCTGGAGCAACAACTGCAGCGCTAGCCCCATCACTCGGGTCTGCAGCACGAGTTGGGGCCTACCACATGCGGGCAGGCGGGAAGTGGCCATTCCCCCTGCTAAGGTACAGGGTGACTCAGCTCCCACAGTAGACCCCACCAGAGACTTGCCTCACCAACCCCCCCCCCCCATCAGAGAGGGAGATCCCGGTATCATACACATACCCACAGACGATATGGGGCGCAAGCATAAAAGACAGCTCCAGACAGACAGGCCTGCAGTGCAGGACATTAGACTATCCTTTGGGAGGGCACCCCAGCAAACACCCACAAGGGCGGCAACTGAGCAATACAGTGAGCAAGATGCCTCTGATGACTCCCCTGAAGAAGAGGATTATACCATCTCTCCTCACCCAGATGGAGGGTACCAGAGAACTAACTCAGATGAGGACTCATCCCCCGCCACAAAGGGAGATATTAAAAAATTGCTCCTAGATCTGAGAACAATGTGGAAGGCCGACCTCCAGGAAACACAAACTGAGGTCAAGGCCCTGCAGCATGAGATGAATGCAATGGAGAGCAGAGAACAAGCCAGGGACGCTCAGCTCCAGACCACTACACAACATGTGGAGGATCTCACCTCACAAGTTAAACAAATAAGCAAAATGGTGCTCACACTGGAGTCCAGACACAGGCGTCGGAATGTACGTCTGAGAGGTCTACCTGAACAGGTTGAGGGGGGGGACACGCTGCAATATGTTCAAAAGCTGTTTACCTCAATGGGCATCCACAGCCCCACAGGCACACCTTGCATCATGGCCGCCTTCCGAATACGCAAATCCGCAGTGGCACCAGCAGGCGCACCGAGAGATGTCATTGTGACAACCAAAGACATTGCGGTGAGGACCGCTATTATGGCTAAATCCAGATCTATGGGCCAAGTGAGTTTCGAGGGCCATAACCTCTCCATCTACAGCGACCTCCCATTTACCATCCTGGCAGAAAGAAGACAGCTGGCACCAGTAGCTAGGAGGCTGCGGGACTGCTCCATCAGATACCGATGGAATGCGGATGGATCTTTGGCCGTCACACAAGGCACAGAAACATTCACCCTAACTTCATCAGATAACCCAGAGACTCTCTTTAACAAACTGGGCCGACCAACCGCCAACATGCCAGAAGAGACAAACCGAGGGGGAAAAACACATGAGAAAAAGGCCATGGGAAGAGCGAAACAACAGAGCAGTCCGACCAAGAGACACCTGCCTAACACCAGAGACAGTTCTGAATCGCCATAACTGTTACCAAGGAACTGACGGAGTGCTGTTCCCTTCAATGCTGCCATGTTCTATAAATTTTTATTTCTTCTTTTTTTGTTTCTACATATATATATGCATATAACCTTTTATTCCTTATATAAAGTGTCAAGATCTGCGGACACCTACTGCCCGCTGATGCAATATATCATTATACATTACTTTTCTACTGCCAGGCTTGTAATTCCACATATATGCTGTGGTTGAGTTTGTATCTGCTGTCGTGACACTATGAGCATGTGGTATATGAACTTATACTTGCCTAGCACGTGTTAAACTCTGCTTGCTGTTCCTATAGTTAATGTGCAAGTTTTAGACCATGTTTGACTACTTAAGTGCTAACTAAATAACCTAAACTATCAGCTCAACTTAGCCTACTATTCTTGAACTCACTAGTCTGACTTATCTAAAGTTTACTCTTTAAAAATTGTGCCTAAACATCAAATGTCACATCTTGTATTGCATAGTTAATTTCTATATACCTCAATACTGCTGTTGTGGCATACTGAGGCTGTTTGTTAATTTGTGCACAACAAAAATAAAGAATTAAAAAAGTTTGATAAAAGGAAGAGGGACAGCACCCACAGCCGCCCTGCCCTCCAGGGCTTGGAGTGTCTCTTTAAATGATCGCCCAATGCAGCTAATCTACAACAATACATCATTATCAGATAATCAGACAGAAAATGATGCTTGGCGACACATGATGAAAACATTTTTTGAAAATTCCTGTGCCATAATTAAAGACTATCTGTATCTCATTTTTGCAGTGAGACAATTGTCTGCTTTTAAAGGCAGAATATTAATATGCAGCATTTTTTACATAAAATTCATGGGAGTTACTTTAACTTGCACACAGCAGCAGGTGCTGTTAGGGGAATCAGATTGGGAGGGATACCCCACCCAGTTCCTGCTCAGACTGGTTCTGAGGATAATTTGGATCAGACTCTGAGACTTGCCACAAACCAGAAAGAAAATTATATTTTAATGATATACATATTATTAGTATTATGTTACATTTATTATCTAGATAAAGCATTGAAAAAAAAAATAAATAAATAAAGAATACAATTTTTTTTTTAAAGAGGATTAGTTCATAAAATGGCATAGTTAAAACTCTTGATTTAAGCTTGTGGGACCATAGTGTTAAAATTAAAGATCCATTTCATCTCTTCCATCCCGATCTTTTTAGTGTAATCCCCTCCTCTCCAATCTTTCTTAACCAGTTTAATTGCGCAAAAGAACAATCCTTCTGGATTTTGGTTATGGACCAATTTAAAGTGGTTGGAGACACTATGTGACTCCAATCCCTTTTTAAAATTCCTTGCATGTTCTGCTATCCTTATATTCAAACAGCGAATCGTTCTGCTTATATACAGGAGGTTGCAAGGGCATTTTAAGAGATAAATCACTCCTTTGGAGTAACACATCAAATGGTCTCTAATTAGAATTTTTTTTATTTATATAAGGTTCCATATCCAATATACGTCTTTTTTATTTTTTGTTGTTCTATGGGCCAAACAATGGCCGCATCCATAAAAGCCTTTACTTTGGCTTAAAAAGTTACTGGCGGAGGTTGTGGTTTTTTTTAACTACTCTGTACTAAAGTATTCCTAAGGTTTCTTTCCCCTTTATAAATTATTTTTGGTTTTGCTGGTAATATGGTTTTGAGGATGGGGTCATCCTGTAGGATGTGCCAATATTTATTAATAATTTTATTCACTTTCTTATTGTTCCCATTAAAACTACAAATAAATGGAATATCGTTCTTATTCCATTTTTCGTTCTTTTTTTGTTTGTATGTGAGTAGATTTTTTCTTTGTATGATGAGAACTTCCTCTAAGACTGATTGCTACTTCTCCTCGTTATATCCTTTCTCTAAAAATTGGGCTTTAATTCTGCCTGCCTGTATTAAATAATCCTGATCATCTGAACAATTCCGTCTCATTCTTAAGAATTGTCCTCTAGGGGCATTAGTTAGCCAAGGTGTATGATGAACATATTTAGCTATTTTTACTCCTAGGTAGTTTGTTGCTTTTTTGGACCATACAAAGCCATATTTGGTTTTAACTGTATTTTTTATCTCTATTTTTAACTTACAGTCCATGATAATTGATTTCTCTATACTGATCTTAAAATTAGAAACTTCAGCATATTCAGTGAACTCTACCATTAGATGTTCCAATGATATAGTTGGATCTGTTAGCGTAATCAGTGTATCATCTGGATATATGTTTATTTTTTATTCTAGTGATTGGGATACAACTCCTTTGATATTTTAATTTTCCCTAATCCTACATGCAAATGGTTCTAAGGAAATTATATAAAGTAATGGGGAACGTGGACACCCCTGCAGTGTTCCGTTCAACAGTGGAAAAAAAAATGCCCCCTACATCCATTCCCCCTTACCATCCCAGAGATGCTTACTTGGATTGGGAGGGAGGGAAGGAGAGAGAGAGGGGACATTTCAAAAACAGTGTTGAATTCCTCATTTAGTGATATCAAATTATTAGTAGAGTATTAGTACAATAACAAAATATTTACATAAATATTTAAGTGCCTTACCACTCTTATATTATGCATTATTTATTTCGTGTCAATTTTATACCTTCAAAATTTACTGTAAGTTGCTCCCTCCCCCCATCCCAGAAAAGAGTACTGGGAGGGAAGGGAGAGAGAGACCAGGGGGACACTCAAAAGGCAGGATTTACAGTGCCTTGCAAAAGTATTCACCCCCTTGGCATTTTTTGTGTTTTGCTGCCTCACAACCTGGAATTAACATGGATTGTTTGAGGATTTGCATCATTTCATTTACAGAACATGCCCACATTTTTTTTTTATTGTGAAGCAAACAACAAATAGGACAAAATAACAGAAAAAGTCAATGTGCATAACTATTCACCCCCCTAAAGTCAATACTTTGTAGAGCCACCTTTCGCGGCAATCACAGCTCCAAGTCACTTTGGATAAGTCTCTATGAGCTTGCCACATCTTACCACTGTGATTTTTGCCCATTCCTCCTTGCAAAACTGCTCCAGCTCCTTCAAGTTGGAAGGTTTGCACTTGTGAACAGCAATCTTTAAGTCTGACCACAGATTTTCTATTGGATTGAGGTCTGGGCTTCGACTAGGCCATTCCAACACATTTACATGTTTCCCCTTAAACCACTCAAGTGTTGCATAAGCAGTGTGTTTGGGGTCATTGTCCAGCTGGAAAGTGAACCTCTGTCCTAGCTTCAAATCACGCACAGAGTGCACATTGTTGAACGAACTGCCACCGATACCCTGCAAGCCCGGTCAAATTAATGCCTTCCTTAAGGTTAGTATTTCTGACCCTAGAGGACTTTGCCAAACAGACGCCATGATCCTCTTCCATATCCTCATAGCAGCAAACACATTTATAGCTAAAGCATGGAAGTCCACAAATGTCCCGTCACAACTCCTACTACATCATCAGATCTCTACTAATTTAGATTATGAAACCATGTTGATCCCCAACTCCACCTACATAGTAGAGCCATAGCAGCCAGAGACAGCTGGGAAAACAGACTACCTGCATTAAAAAAAAAAATTATTAAAAAAAATAAATATATATATTTGTGTTCGGGGCATTCTCATATGATAAGTAGGGAAAGGGGGGAGTCCCTTTTATAGGTCTATAGCCCCTCCCACAACTTCAGGCCATGCCTTCCAATTTGTGTTCGGGGCATTCTCATATGATATAGAATAAGATGGGTTGTAGAGATGTAGCTTTAGGAATAATCAGTTGAGGTGTGCCGAAACCGACGTATGCTGTAAGCCGGTAAAAAGTGGGCAAAAAGAGACATATTAATGCAAAACATTATACAGGATCATAGTGCATTTGTTAACCATCAGTTAGACATTTTAATGAAAGCGTCCTAATTCCTGAATCGGCTGTGGTATGTACGTCGCATAAGCCTATGATTCCCAGCGGCCCCGTGTCTTAACGTGTGTGGGGATGTCTTGGCTATAGGCTGTGCAAGCTGCTCCTATCCTAAAGGAGTGCCCTGAGTAGTCGCTAGGGTTTAGTTCGAGGAAAATGAATGAGTAGGTGGACATAGTGCATGAACTTACCTGTGGTAAGGACAGTATCGTACAGCGACAGTAATGGTTCAGTGGTGCGTATGGTGGCGTGCCTAAGAACGTAATCAGTACCTTAACCGGGCACCCAGCATTGCTTGTAAGGTAGTAGGTTATATGCACTGGCTCGCCCCTCTGACTCATCTTAGTTTTAGGAAGGGACCGGACATAGTGGTCTGTGTGTTTTAGAAGATAATAGGTCAACAGGCACTCTTGTTTATGATGTTGGCCGCTGATAGTGAGTTATTGTTTTGGCCTGAGAAAGCCGTTAAAGGCTAGATAGGTAGCAGTTTTGATAACTGCATTGGTGCGTGGCTCGGAAGTGCATGGTCGAGTGGTTCTGTCATGGTTTGAACATTGTATGTCTATGGCCAGTATTTAGTTTTAGCGGGAACGTCCGCTTGGCCATGTCTCTAAGTAAGGTATGCATGGGGTAGGAGGATAGGAAGCCTTGTTGTTTGGGATGGAGAAATACGTATAGTGTTGAATGCCCATGAGATAAAGTTTAACCGTGTTGTGCGAGAATTATTAACTTAAGGTGGCAAAAAGAGGCGAAGGCCATACGTGGTGAAACCTCAAACCAGCTATCTAAGTGATGGTCCGACATGAAACGTATTGTATAAGTGGAAAACCCTGTAGCATGCGTGTTGAGTGCTGGTGGACAAGGCCAGTTTAGTCAGAGCCCGGCTATGTTGGCGAGGTTCATGTAATCCATGACCTTGACCATAAATGACCCCCTGCCATGGCGGCTGTCACGGCAGCTGCCACTATAATTTACCATTACGTGTGGTTAAGAAAGTCCACCATATGTGTAGGTCTGCCATGGCTTGGTTGTCTAGGGACAGCCCCTGATCATCATTCGGGAGGGAGGAAAAAGCAAAGTGGTCTGAGATGAAAGCGTGGCCTGCGGTACGATGTGCATGGCAAAATTTAAGGAACCTGGTAGGGATTGTAGTTCCATGTGGTTGCAAGTACCAAGCAGGAGGTGGTAATTGGTGTTGTTGTGACTGTTCCTATTTCTCTCATGGTAACTTGTTGGTATGGATGCCGAGTCAAGTTGTATGCCCAGGAATGTAACGATAGTGTCTGGGTCTTCTGTGACCTTAGGGAATTCTGGGACAGCCAAGTGTTCAGACATACTAATGGCTTCCTTGAAGCTTCTAGAGGGAAAGGCATTCCCTTTGACCAACAAGAAATCATCTCGGGAGTGTATGACTGTGGGGCATCTGGATATGTTTAACCACAACCAGTAAAGAGTTCAACGAATATATTGAAGATTGTGGGCTGCTCTTGACCCGAAAGTTAAGCGGGAGAAGAAATATATAACTGCTGCCCATAAATGCCCTGTAAGTGCCAGTGCAGGGTGGATGGTGGCAGTCTGAAATGTGTTTGTGATATCAGTTTTACTTAACCAGGCTTCCCCTCCCTGCTTGAGTGATAGTTGTCATGGTATGAACAATGGTGGCATACTGTAATGAAAACTCCTCGGAGGGTATGAGGGAGTTGAGATTATGGGGTAGCCGAGGCGTGAGGTGCAGATAAGTCTATGATCAGTTACAGTGTGAGGGAAGATTCCCTGTGACAATCCCAATGGGATTGCGCCACACTGTAAATGGTGTAGATCGGAGAGGCCCAGGTAGAAATCTTTCTGCCATTTCTTGGGCCATGAGTGTAATGCCAGCTGTTGGATGCTGCTGTGATAACTGCAAGTTAGGGCATTCTAGATTCCCCCAAAAGTATATGGCAATACCTGAACAGAAGGCCTTTAAAATCGGAGATTAGGAAATAAACTAAATGTCTGGAAGGGTGATAAGTTAGAAAGTACTGGAAATGCATAATGTTTACAGACGAGAAGTAAGGTTCAGGGTACATTTATTGGGACACATGGTTTTGCATGTGCCCTGACATATTGGGAACATATCTGCAACAGTCTGCATGCACTGAAACTACATGTGCCAACATGGAAATTGTTGCAAATCTGGGATTTGCCAAAGAGAATGAGACAACCCAATTTGTCTCTGGTAGTTCGCTACGTCCTACCAGAGGTGCTAGAGCCTGGAGCCTGAAACGTTATCGTCCGTTGTGTTGGGACAAAATTGTCCTGTGGGACTAGCAACATCTCCAAGTGAAAGTGTGTTGACTCTAGTTGGATTGTTAGGTAGAGAGAAATCCTTACCACATGCTTGATACATACTAAAAATCATGAAGATAGCCATTATTATATGAACCCACAGTGTGCTAGTACTGGCTTGCTAGCTAAAGCCGCATGGCGAAACAATTAAACCTTTGTTTGGTGACAGGTGAGGCCCTGCTAGTTGCCAAGTGGCTTGAGAGGCTCTATCTATGCAATGGCGCGAGGGGATTTTTGTGGTCACCAAACGTAGTGGCAGGATGTTGGCCTCTCGGTGACTGTAACCATAAAAAAGGGGAAGGGAGTGACAGGTGAGGCCCTCTCTATATACCATGCGAGGCGGCTAGCTCACGAGTGGCCCGATGGGTGTTTGCCTCCGAGCGTTGAGGCGGGGTGTTGGCCTCGCGGGACCACTATACGACAGGCGTAGATGCCAAGAAAGGAAAATATCTATTGGAAACCTATAGTCCCTAATTGCCAGTACGCTAAGGATATACCCATGGGGAAACAGAACATGTATGTATATACCACATGAGCAGGTGTATGTACCTGGTAGTATGATTAGATACCCTTACTGGTCGTAAAGGTTATTAATACCTGTATCCCAGACGGGTAAAACAATGTATGAAAATCGAATATAGACATTTAAAAGCGTATATTCATATGTGTGTTATGCAAGTTTAATAGACCAAAGTGCTCTGTCCCAATGTTTATTGTATGCTTGTAATGCCCCTGTTTGAAGGAAATTAACTTGTCGGGAGTGTTATGTCATGTGTGATATGGAACACAACTGTACCCCGAAACATGAGTGTAGTGAACCATGACTGGCAGCTGAATAACCTAATAAGTGAAAATACATAATTGGAAGGACTTATATTTTAAGCGTGCAAATATTCCGTATTAGACTCTGGAATCCTGCAGTGCTTTAAATAGTATGTGCATTCTTGGGTAAATGTATGCGTATTGTCAGTAAATGTAACTAAATGCCTATGAAGGCAGGTATGCAGGAATGATTATATCATAGTAAGCATGATTTGTAAGGAAGTGTTATTGTGTAATTATAATTATAGTGGGAATGTTATGAGGGGAATAACCATATGTCTGAAAAGCCTGTAGTATACCGTTTGACAGATAGGAGTCAGTATAAAAGTGAAAATGCTGTAGTTAGTTAGTTTGCTTATGAAGTGAAATAAAGTCTGAGAAGCCTGTAGTACACTGAATGACCGGTAAGGGTCAGCATGTAGGCGAAAATGCCATGGTTCGTTGGTTTGTACATGAAATGCAATAATGTCTGAGAAGCCTGTAGTACACCGAATGACCGGTAGGGGTCAGTGTGTAGGCACAAATGCAGTGGTTTGTACATGAAATGCAAAACTTCTAAGAAGCCTATAGTACACCGAATGACCGATAGAGGTCAGTGTCTAGGTGAAAATGCAGTGGTTCGTAGGTTTGTACATGAAATGCAATAATATATGAGAAGCCTGTAGTACACTGAATGACCGGTAGGGGTCAGTGTGTAGGTTAAAATGCAGTGGTTAATTGGTTTGTGCATGAAATGCAAAAACGTCTAAAAAGCCTGTAGTACACAGAATGACCAATAGGGGTCAGTGTGTAGGCGCAAATGCAGTGGTTCGTTGGTTTGTAGATGAAATGCAATAATGTCTGAGATGCCTGTAGTACACAGAATGACCGGTAGGGGTCAGTGTCTAGATGAAAATGCAGTGGTTCGTTGGTTTGTACATGAAATGCAATAATGTCTAAGAAGCCTGTAGCACACCGAATGACCGGTAGGGGTCAGTGTGTAGGCGCAAATGCAGTGGTTCGTTGGTTTGTACATGAAATGCAATAATGTCTGAGATGCCTGTAGTACACAGAATGACCGGTAGGGGTCAGTGTCTAGATGAAAATGCAGTGGTTCGTTGGTTTGTACATGAAATGCAATAATGTCTGAGATGCCTGTAGTTACACCAAATGACTGGTTGGGGTCAGTGTCTTGGTGAAAATGCAGTGAAAATGCAGTGGTTTGTACGTGAAATGCAAAAACGTCTAAGAAACCTATAGTACACCGATGACCGATAGGGGTCAGTGTGTAGGCACAAATGCAGTGGTTCGTACATGAAATGCAATAATGTCTGAGATGCCTGTAGTACACAGAATGACCGGTAGGGGTCACTGTCTTGGTGAAAATGCAGTGGTTTGTACATGAAATGCAAAAACGTCTAAGAAACCTGTAGTACACCGATGACCAATAGGGGTCAGTGTGTAGGCCCAAATACAGTGGTTTGTACATGAAATGCAATAATATCTGAGAAGCCTGTAGTACATGGAATGACCGATAGGGGTCAGTGTGTAGGCAAAAGATTGTATGTCGTTTGTAGTTTTAACCCAACAGATTTTTAACCAAAACAGATTTTAACCAACAGATTTTACATAAACAGCTAGGTGAGTATAAGGTAACGAAATAACCGTGCAAAACGAAAGGAAACCGTAAAGTGAGGACCCGTGCTGTGTTGAACGCCGTGGGAACTAATCCTGGCGCGACAGGTGGGTCAACTTACGGTTTGAAAGTCCCTGAGACACCAAATGCGATGCTGACCGGAGAGAAAGCCACTGGATTAACAGAAATCCCTGCTGCAGGATTCCTGGACACAGCTTGGAGTAGGAGACCTCATGGAGCAAAGGTGAAACCAAAATGGCGTCTTGTATGACCTGGAAGTGGATCTCATGCAAATGCTGACCTTGAACAGTCTATTCGTCTGACCAACAAAGGTAAGTAGGGAAAGGGGGGAGTCCCTTTTATAGGTCTATAGCCCCTCCCACAACTTCAGGCCATGCCTTCCAATATATATATATATATATATATATATATATATATATATATATATATATATATATATATATATATATATATTGCAGAGACCAGAAGTGGTGCCACCACACAGGATGAAAGAGGGGGATTAAAGAACATTGGACAACAAACTTAAGACCCCTCCATTAACACATCAGGAATGCATCAACACACCAAGATTTACAGCCTACAAGGACATATACATGTTACCACGTACACTACATTCACACACCCGTTTCTCACCAAAAGGAAAAGGGTCCCTTCACTTGCCTACTAACCATGTTATGACTATGTTATGTTTATTGTTTTATTGTATTTTACTTTACTATGTTTCATTGACTAACCGTAACTCTGTTGTACTGGTCTACTGATACATGGAAAACAAACAGTCTACGGGCCTACAGGGCAGAGCAGCATCTGAGAGTGTAGACAAAAAGGGAACATCACACACACCGCAGCACCCAGGAACACTCTTGGGGGTCAAGTGCCATCGTCATTACTAACAACCTAAGGAATCTACTTTGAACACTACAAATACATAGTTGCTAAGACATGCACAATACCCCTCTGATTGCAGAGATCGAAACCCCCACACCAACCGTACTCACAATACCAACCCAGGGTTTCCAGGGAAAAGGTAGAAAAGATAGACGTAGGAAGTCCCCCCAGGGTCACACACACAGTAATCCCTAACAATCATATACCGGCAAGTGAGACTAAAGAGCCTCTTTGAAGGCAAGATATGAGTAAGCCTTATGAAATAAAGCGGGGAAGTTGACATAACTGATTAGGAAGCTGATACCTCGCAGATACTATAACCTGACATGAGAGCAACACCCAAACCTTGACTCAGCTGACCAATGCACAATGTATCCGCGCTCTAGTATAGATCATGGGAGACACACACACGCAAAATCCTGCACTTGAATGATTAATTCTAAGACGACGGCAATAAAACAATGGGTAATAACATTTTTATTTTGACGTGCCCTGAATCATGGCTTAATTAACTAACAGCGACAGTGAGCAATCATTAGCTGGTTCAACTGGTACTAATCGTATTTTAGAACAGCAGCGCCCCAGAGGAGGCTGCATAAGACCAAGAGAGGCAAGAGACACTACCATAAATCATCCCCCCAGGAGATATCCGGAGAGGGAAAGGAGAACATGGAGACGCTAGTTGTGAACATCTCTAGGAGGACTTTGTCTGTAAGTGAGATTGCGGTTCTGAATAGGGGGTTGGGCTTTGTTCCACCTTTTGATGGTGATAAACTAGATTTGGATATTGAACTATATGAATTCTTTTGTATTTTGCGTTTAAAAGTTTTATTTTCAGGGGATAATACACCAAGCGAGATCGAAAGTGAAGAAGCTCCTATTGAAACTAACATCATGGATCTATCTAAATGCAGAAACAAAAGTAAGTTCACTCCACCTGCCACTATTTCTACACTTGAAACTTTTATTAAACTTTGTCAATTGGATGTTTCCAAAATTAACTGGTCTAGGAGGGGTTCCTCCAACTTGGCCAGAGATGAATGGAATGCCCTAAACACCAATGACTCCATCATTGTCCGCGCCACGGATTTGGGTGTGCCCATTGTACTTATGGACACTGATCAATACAATGAAGAAGCATTGGCACAATTATCCAATCAGACCCATTATGAAAAACTATCAGGAGATCCTACTGAAAAATTCCAAGCCAAGATTAGTGCCATTACCCTTCAGGCCCTGAATCATAGCTTAATTAACAGAAAGATCTTTGACTTTCTGAACCTCTCACACCCAGGGTGCTGTTTCTTTATCTGGTTTCTAAGATCCACAAGGATCTATTGAAACCTCCCGGCAGGCCGATCGTATCGTGATGTGGCTCATTGCTACAACCATTAGCACAATATTTTGATGCCTTTCTTCAGGTTTTGGTGGTACAAATGAGATTGTACATACGTGACACAAGTGATTTCTTGGGGAAATTGGATGTATTGAGATAGCCAAGTGGTGAGTTTCTTCTGTGTACCATGGATGTATGCAGTCTATATACTTCCATACCACACTGTGGTGTGGAGGCAGCTGCACAATCTGTGGAGAAACGTGAACTAGACCAGGGTTTGATGGAATTTGTTCTATCACTGCTTGAACATGTAACTACTTTACCTTCGGTGATGACTTCTTCTTACAGATACTGGGTACGGTGATGGGGGTCAATATGGCTCCCTCGTATGCCAACCTATATATGGCTAAGTTTGAAGAGGATTTCATTTACTCACATCCTTTGTTCGAGTTTGTTGTTATTTGGCTTTGTTATATCAACAACGTGTTCTTCCTTTGAAACGGTTCAGAGGCTAACCTTCAGAGCCGATTTGGATTAATATGTGCCTAGTATTAAATTCACCCTTGGATATGACATCAGCATGATACATTTCCTGGATGTTTTGGTGAGTAAAACTGAGGCCGGATTGTGTTTTGATTTATTCCGTAAGCCAACTGACAAGGTTGCATTCTTACAGGCACAGTCATTTCATCCTGTCAGTATGATTCAGAGTCTTCCCTTCAGTCGATTGTTGCATGTTCGACGAATTGTATCGCAAGAGATGAATTTTGATACCCAAGCACGTGGCTACAGTGATACTTCATTTGATACCCAAGCACGTGGCTACAGTGATACTTCATTACAGGAAGCATTTTATGTTAAAGGCTCAGAGAGGACCTCACTATTGAAGACGCAGGGTAAGAATAAGAAAAAGAGTTCCAACCACATTCCGTGCATTACTACATATTCAACCAAATCTGGCCCAGTTAAGCATATCATCCATACGAATTGCCACATTCTACAAAGTGATCCATTTTTGAGACCTTTTTATTGAGAGACCTCTTATGGCTTATAAGAGATCTAAAATATCAAGAGTTTAGTAGCACCATCTAGAGCTAGCCTTCCACTACTTGGTGGACACCGATTAAGGGTATGTACCGGTGTGGACATTGTGCCAATTGCAACAATGTCACAACTGGTTCTGCGTTCACCAATCTGAGAACATGCAAATCATTTGACATTAAATATTTTTTTAATTGCCAAACAGATCATGTGATCTACCTGATCAAGTGTCCCTGTGGACTTGGTTATGTGGGTCAAAACTTCAAGACCCCTAACAATACGCATTGGAGAACATAAAAGTACCATTCGCACAAGTAAATGGCATATTCCCTTGGCAAAAAACTGATTCAGGCCACTCCATGGCTCACCATAGATTTCAAGCCATACAACAAAAAAAGAAACCTTACTCTGGCTGTTCCCTTACAGATTCACTCAAACAGGCAGAACTACGATGTATGTATCATTTGGGTACATTATTTCCTCACTGATTGAATGAGGAGTGCTATTTCAATCCTTTCAGGTAAACCAGATTGATTTGACCATATGGTCTGTTTTAGGGAATGTACCATATTCTTTTTGGACTCTGGGATAATACTTATTTGGCTGTTTCTTACCTCTGCCTGTTGACTTTGGATTTGTTGTATATCATATGATTTTAGCTTTCTTTTATCTTAATTTTTTAGTTACTTCTTATGTGGTATCTTTTCTATTGGGTGGCCCCTTGATGATGGGATCCTTCACGTCCAGCACTTAGCTACATTGGAAGTTGGACATACCTTTTATTCTGGACGGAACTATATGTGTCTGATGAAAAGAGACTGGATGAAAATGGAAATGCATAATTGTGGCATATCTACTATGGACTCCGAATATGCTCAGACCTTTTTGTACTTGATGAGCCTTTGTTACTTTGTGTGTGCTCTGTGAATGTATATAAATGGGATATTTGTACAATTATTCACTTTTGGAGACAGTTTATGTATGGCTTTTGTATTATGATCTTGAGGAGCATTGACTAGATTTGCATGCCCCCTCGAGTTATAAGAATATTTATTTATATACATTATGGTTGTTTGACCAATATGTTATAGATGGTCTTCAATGTGAATCTTCTGATCTTTCATATAATAATCAGGTCTGTATAAATATTGACTAGATTGCCCTTTTACATGGGCTTATTTCATATATAACAACTAAAAGTATTCAGCAATCTAAGGACTGTTTGACACCTCATATTCAATTTTTCCTCTTTGTACATGCTATCATAGCCTCCAACTGGCAGGGTACGCTTTATTCTTTTATTCTTTTATTGTCTTTCTATTCTTTGTCTCTTATGGGCTGGTGTATGGTTGGAACGCATGATGCGTTCCAAGTGACGTTTCACACATGTGCATTGTGCAGACCGCTCCATTACTCTAGTTACATGTACTGGAACACATGGTGCGTTCCAGACCTCATTAATTCACCTCTGGCAAGCGGTCGTTTGAACGATCAGAAGAGGTGTATATTTCATATTTATCCGTTACCAGTATCCTGAAAATGCATCCAAGTTAATGATCTAACTATTATTGTTGATGTCTCAGCATGAGTCTGGGTGTATGGAGAGTTTAACTATGCTGTTGATGGGTCAGATGCTATGGGGCTACTATTGGTTTTATTTTCCATTTGGGTCAGTACCTTTTATAACATCTTGTCATGCTCCGTTTTCTCCTTGAGATATTCTGTATGTTTCTTCTACTATTGATCATCAATTATATATATATTTTTTTGACTTATTTATTTATGTTTGCTTTGGTTTCCTTGGCAGCCATAATCAACTGATTATGGTTGGGGGGATCCCAATCAGTATGGGTGACCATCCATCACATTCAGGTGTTTCCTATGCTGATATTAGTTGGGTTTATAAGGGTGAGTCTCACTCTGTTTACAACAGGCTCCCTTGGCATCTCTTTTGCCGAAACATTGGGGGCTTGCTGATTGACTTTTCTTCCCTTTTCTCACTTATTCTGGTATGCATTGGTTTTTCTATATAATAATTTGTCTGTGATGGGTTGTTAAGATTTAATATCTCTATGAATTAATAATTGCAATGGTAGTTAAGTATTCATTTGCTATATATCCTATTTGGATATTATCATATAACTTCTGATTATTCTTTGTACATTATCAGTATATGAGTCGTGATTTGATTTGTTCTGATTTGCATTATGAAATATTGATCTTTTTTACCTATCCAATAATAAAAATGTTTCATATTATTGGTTGTGCTCCTTGATTGGATATTCTTTGTATTCTTATGTGGTCCTCTGAAAATAGGACCTTATTTAAGTGAGCACCTGGACTTTAAATAGCTTGTATCGTTATTCACTTATTTAATTTTGATTGAGTGTCCCTACCTACTTCTAATTATAGCTATACATGTTAGAGTGGGAAACAGAGTTGTATTGACTTCATAGATTAGACTATGTTTCACCATTTTTTTTCTTTTCTTTTTCAGAAAATGAGTAAAATACACAAGCTTATTCATTGAAGAGAGAATTCATAGTGTATTCAAAGTGAATTTCAAATTTGAGTTCAAAGTAGCCGAACTGGAAACATTCCAGACCGCTACGCTTTCAGTTCAGTACAGAGAACAGTATTCCGAGAAAAGGTGGAGGTAAAATATGAATAAGAGTGGATAATGCTGAAAGGAAATAACCTGCCATCTGAAGACAAATCCAACAGCAGAGAAAAAATGTAAGGGAGGGAAGAAAAGAAAAAGAAGGTATAGTGGTGGAACTACCATTGGTGCAGCCAGTGTGGCTGCACCAAAACCCACACGCTCAGGAGTCCATCGGGTGGCCCATGCACTTAAAGTCATTGGTAACGCTGAACAAGTGCCTGGTCAGGCACAATGCCCTTTAGAACCTCGGCAAGGCCTCTTTAATACAAGATTCTGGGAATATGTAAGAGCAGGTCACTTCCTCCCCTCTACAGAGAGGGCCATGTAGGAGGGAGATGATGCAGAAAAGGGGACGAATATGCAAGGAGTGAGTCAATTCCGACCAGCTCCACATCCCCATCAACCTAAAACACCAGCAGGACCCAGGAAAGCCACCCTCGTGCACATAAAAAGGTATGTTAGCAGGAGGGTGGCTAAAATTATAAACATTATTACATATATGTGTGCATATATTTATGTGGCAGTGTGAGCATCTATGCGTTTTGCATCCCTCCCTGACACAGGTGCCTCATTCGCGGGCCCGATTTAACCTTGACCTGCAGAGAGTCCCAGGAGGAAACATTTCCCAAGTAAGTGGATTAATCTCATAAGAGCAGGCATTAGGAAGCTAGATATATACAAGGTAGTGGGTTCAGCGCTTAGTGTTCAATAGAATAATACTAATTATATGGAGGCTGCAACATAAAAATATGACGTTCCCTCACAAAACGTCAAAAGGAAAGGGATAAATCTAGAAGATAAAAATTAGGAAGCTAGAGTAGGACCTGCCAAGAATGGTGTACATTGACGTTGTGGCAGGCTTATGCAATGTATGATCATATACTGTAACTAAACCCCCATTCTTTTTTGTCTCTGTGTTTTTTAAATAAAATTATTACTTTCTGTGAGAAATGCTGTTTAGTGAATGAGTGAGTGCATTGGATTTTTATGTTGTATGACTTGGCCTCAATGACACCCTTACACGTATGCATGTTTATGTGAGTGCAGCACTCTTGGTTTCATAAATCTATGTGTTTGTCAGTATGTGTATGTATCAGGGGGTGTATCTATGTGTATCTGTGTGTCAGTGAGTTTATATGTGTGTATATGTGTGTCAGTGTGTGTGTGTCAATATGTATGTGTATCTGTGTAGAAATGTATGAATGTGGCAATGTATGTATATTTGTGCAAACACCAACACTACATGCAAACACAGCCTTGCAATCAAACACAAACATTACATACCCCTAGAGTCAAGTACCAATATTATATATAACACCCTTAGATTCAAACACCAATACTACGCAAAAGTACACCTGCATTTAAAAACCAACATGAGATACAAACACACCCCTGCATTCAAATGTGAGCATTACGCAGAAGTACACCACTGCATTCCAATGGCAACAGTACATACAAATACACTCACACACACATACCCCATACAAAAACATGATTGAATTCAAACGCACAAACAATATTCACAAATACAACCCTACAAGGATAGGCAAATGGTAGATTATCGTGGGTGTTGTATGAGCTGTGACAGGTCCCTTTTTATTGGATTGGGGGGGTCTTTCTTTTCAACAGTGACAGCCACTGGCTGCTCACTGTATAGTAGACAGGCCCTTACTCACCGCACAGCGAGTATGGGCAGGAGGGAGAATTTAATCACCCTTAATTACTAATTTAGGGTGTATCTACTAAATGGCTGCAAGATGCAGTCTCGGAATGGGTCGAAATTTCATTCTTCTGAATAAAATTCCAAACCGAACATAATGAGTTTTATCTGAACATTAATAGACAAACTGTCGATATTTGGTTCAGAAGAAATTCGATCATTTCACCAGCACCCTAGTCTACATTTTTGGAAATGGTAAATGGAGCTCATGTGAGAATACAGAGGAGGATGAGTATTGTGGAAAAATGTTCTTTGACACAGCAAGTTCAGTTACTTAGAGGGACACTATAGTCACCACAACAACTACAGCTTAATGTAGTTGTTCTGGAGAGTATAATCATTGCCTTCAGGCATTTTCATGCAAACACTGCCTTTTCAGAGAAAATGCAGTGTTTACATTGCCCCTAGGGCCACTCCAAGTGGCCACTCCTCAGATGTCCACTCCTCAGATGTCCACTGGAGATGCTTCCCAGGGCAGTGCTGCACAGTAGGCAGCACTGTCATTCCGTGTCTCCACGCACTGCACTGCACTGCACTGGGTTGCTGAATTTTCCTCATAGAGATGCATTGATTCAATAAGGGAATAAGGTGAGTTGGGGGTCAAGCCACCTAAATGGTGGGTTTAACACTATAGGGTCAGGAATACAACAGGAATACAAGAACATACAATAAAAGATAGGTGATAGCACACTTATGTTAAGTGGCTCATGACCATGTGAGTGAAACCTTTTAAAGTCTAAATCATTATAGATTTTACGTTATTACCCTATGTGCATTTTTTCCTGTTTTTGTATTTTATATACAGGAGTGAGTCAAGCACGGATTTTATTTCAGATCTTTAGGGTAACTTGTATTTTGCTATTTGATTTAGTGTGCTTTCACCTATCTTTTATTGTATGTTCTTTATTTGTATGTGTTTTGAGTGACTCACATAAGGTGATAGGAGCACCTCTTTTGTATTTGTTTATTTTTTAGCCTTATATTTGATTGATTTTAGGAATAAAAGAAGCTTTGACAGCGAAACGCGTTTTGGCATACAAGAACTGTGCTACCATAGACTGATAAGTTCATTTTTATTTTGCTTTTATGTATTTGTATTCACCTTTGATTTTATATTAATAAATAGTGTATTTTAGTACCATTTGATAGTCTGTCCGATTCCAGGTTCCAGATTGGCAAGTGTCACCCCACAAATTAACACCTCCTGCCATTTACACGTGAGAGCCAAGGCACATATAGGTTCTTATTAAGGTGAGAGACCTCTTTTATGAAGTGATTTTAGCTTATTATAAACACAGCCATTCTGCACCATAATCTCCTGTGTTTGGCTTGCCTTGAGATTCCTGTTTATCCAAGAAGGTGGGGTACTACCTATAACATCACAGCTGTGTTATTATAGAGCCTTATCCTCAGTCTCTGAAGATTGTGAGTTTGTCTACCTTTATTTATTTTGCATCTAGTATATTGCAAATACCATCTGCACTACATTTGCTTTATGTTTTTTTTCTCTTTTATGTATCACTCCATTACCATATTATAACATATTATATTACCATACAGAGGGGTAAGCTAATATCTGCATGTCTATTATTCAGCGCTCCACCCACTGATTATAGGGTTTATCCTGTTAATCATTTTTATCAGGAATACATGTTTGTGTTCCTGATCCCATAGTGTTCCTTTAAGATTCTTCTTGTGTCAAAGAAAGTCAAGTGTAGGAAAAATACACAAGACAAAGTAGTCCCTACTTTGTCTTATGTTTTAAAGAAAACTAAATCAGAAATAAAGAAAAGAAGAATATATTCTGAAAGAGGAAGAGAAGTGGAAGCGATTGGGAAAAGGTAAGTTCGGCGTGACAGTGCCGCTTTAAAAGGTTAAACATTATCTATCTTTTGTCTCAAGTATAAAGGTTAAGATTCAACAGCTGATGTATCTGGATGAATTGTCAATTATTGTTCATTGCACTTCCAATACTTTGTTCGACTTTTGGGAGCCAATCAGTTTGTATAATATGGGTTTAGATGGCCCTCATGTTTCCCTCTAGAAAGAGTGAATATTTCCACCAGGATTATTTGTTTATGCATTAATATTCGTATAACATTTTAGGACCTATCTTCAATGTGCTGCTAGTCAATGTACTCTTGGTTCATCGGTCTGTGTTTCCTCATGATTTGTATTGCAAACATACAAAATAAATAAGGAATTTTTAAAAATAACACAGCTGGGAAAAAAACAAAAAAACTGAAACTGAGAATTTTTCCAATTCACTTTTTAATGAGTAAACTATACTGTTTCAGTTTACCTTCCGTATTATGTTCCATCTTATCAAAAAAAGAGGTGGCAACCTAGTTCCACAATGCGTAATATATTCTACAACTAATTGTAAACACTGTATGCATTTGTTTTCTTTTTTAATTGGAACATGTTCTGTTTGATATTGTGCTGTTTGTATTTGATTGATTTTTGTAAGACCCACACTTATTTATTGGTATTTTAGGGTAATGGGAAATGGAAAAAGAAAAAAAATAACTGATATAAAATACAGATTACAAGAAAAGAATATATGACCAATTAAACAAATAAGGATTGATATGGAAAATAAAATAGCATTAAGCAATTTGGGGAAACATATTTTGATTAAAATAACTTGCAGTGTGGGTGTACACTGACAGCAAGTATTATAACCATTTTATGTCTCAGTCTAGCCAAATATAATGCTCTACGATCTTGTCTGCTTTTTACCAGTAGAGGGCTTTTGTATATCACTGTGCCTGACAAAATGTCTAAAAACTGTATTCAAGTCTAGCACAACATTTTGTTGTTTTAAATATCCCATGTGACAGCCAAGCTTTTTGTCTGTCTTCGAATATCCCATTTGACAGCTAAGCATTTAGTCTGTCTTTGACGCAAGGTTATAGAAAAGAAAGGCACAGTGATCTAAGTTAACATGAGAATTCTGTATACACTTTTTAAACCTACTCCTGAGTAGGAAAGATTCCCGTGGTCTAGGTAAGTAGAGCACTTAAACATATGTGATCTGTAAATAGAGTGCTACCCATAATTGCTCACTTATTGACAGCAAAATGAGTACCAGGTGACTTGAGTCTAAATTAATTAAGTAACTCATTCATGTACAAATACAGCTTCCAAAATAGAGAACTGTTTCCATTTAAATGTTAGTTTGTCAGAAGGCTGTAGCTTAGTTTGTCAGAAGAAGTAGCCTTCAGTAAATGGCTGAGAAAAACACACAGAAAGAATGTATGTTTAAAGAACACACAAAAAAATACTTGTTTTAATGTCTCTTATGTGTGTTTAGATTTATAAAGTAGATATAGAGCAGGGATAGGCAACCTTTTGCACTCCAGATGTTGTGGACTACATCCCCCATAATGCTCTTACACCCATATTGCTGGCAAAGCATCATGGAAGGTGTAGTCCAAAACATCTGATGGGCTGAAGGTTGCCTATACCTGATATAGAGTATAGGTGCTCACTATGAACTATAGAGATAGTTGGAGGCTGCAGATTATCATACAAGGTTTCCCCAACCTTATGAGAGAGTAAAAGAAACAGAAAACAAAGGGAAGATAATCAGCGATTATATTAAGTAGATCTATAGGTGAAATCACACAAATATAGATATTAAAAATGATACAAACATGTATGGTAACAATAGAGGCTTGTTGATAGTAGAATATCTAAAAAAAAAAAAAAAGAGAGGGGGGGCGGAGCCAAGCAGCACATGGAGACGGTCGCAAATCAGACCGGCTCCGATCATCTACGTTAATAAACCCACAATTTCGGTGACTTGAGCAGCCACACACGGACAATATCCGTAGAGCTACACGCAGGAGGACCCATCGAACCCGCAGATGCCCTTCTTGTTCCCGGCGACCACTAAAATCCGGCGCAGAGGATCTCGGGCCTACCACGCGGGCAGCCGGCGGCTGGAGTGGAACGGTAGCCTCGGGGCCACCCTCGACCTCCTCACCAATAACATCCTGGGCGACCCCTCCGACGACACAATGGGCCGAAAAAACCCGCGGCAAAGCCAAACACCAGCCAGAGAGGGCCAAGATATCGGGCAAATGCTCAGCTCAGCGCCACGCGCAAAAGAAATGGCGCACCCGCGGCCTGCAGCCCAACCTACTCTCATGGAGGAAAACACGCCAGAATTGGAGTCCCTTTTGTCAGGGGACAGAGAAGCTCCATCCACAAAAGGAGACATATACAATTTATTCCTCCATATGCAGAAGCTCTTCACAAAGGACATCACAGCAGTGAAGACAGAGGTACAGCAGGTAACTGCTAGACTAAACACCACAGAGGCAGACATCACCTCACTGAAACAGGGTATAGACAGCCTTGGGGACACAGTTCAACACCTTAACTCCTCCTATACACACCTATCGAGCCGAATGGAACAATTAGAAGACAGAAGCAGGAGTAAAAACATCAAAATACGGGGGGTCGCTGACACGCTCCCCCCCGAGGAGCTCCCACATTTTGTCAGGCGACTGATCGCCTTCCTACTACCGACACGATCGGCCAAGCAATTCTCCTTTGAAGGAGTTTACCGCATCGCTAAGTCTCCCCAAGCACCCACCACCTCAACCAGAGACATCATCTTATGTTGCCAGTCTCATGCAGATAAGCAAAGGATCTTCACAGCTCTGAAGGGGAAAACGCCATTACAATTTGAATCCTTTTCACTCACCTTTTTCCAAGACCTCTGCAGAGCCACGCTACTATGGAGAAAATCCATGCAACCAATCACCAAGGCCCTTCAAAGCGCGGGACTGGCATACCGTTGGACCCACCCCAGAACCCTCACAGTGATTAAAAATGGGAAACAATACAAAGCTTCTAGTCCCTCTGAGTGTACAGCCTTCCTACAGGCACTGGAGCTGCCAGCAACGCAAGACACGCCGACAATGTCGGCTGAATGGGATGTGAGCAACATCACCCCTTTCACACCCAGGAACAGACGGGACACTGACACTTAACCTCAGACACCCATTCCAACCTCCTGAGACATTTCACTCAGTCCAAAATCTTTGGGCCAAAAACGGACTTATGAAAGTACGCGCCGATTGCGAGTTTAACAGAGACTTAGTAAGCTGCACAGTTAATTTCTAAACTCCAGAAACTGAATGAAGATCCTCTCATATGCAAACCACGAACTTAAGCCACTTAATGTTAACTGTTATCTAATCACTGTTACACCCGAAGTTTAACCATTGTACTTTTCCTTCCCTACACCAAGGGTACAGGAACACCTGGCTGCATACATATTACTGGCCACTGTTAGAAGATCACCAGAGCCCCAGTCAGTCACTCAGGCCCCCGTTCAATATACCGCCAAGACCCATAGGATCTCCACTATCCTTCCTCCCTCCCCCCCCCGTTACCCCATAGGTTAGAGGGCACGGCAGAAAGGTCAGGAGCTGTAGAACAGCACCAAAACGATGTTAATACCAACCACACTGACCTGAAGATCGCCCACACATAGTTAATCCGCAGAAAAGGTAACAGAGACATTCCAATAGACGAGCCCTAGACACAAGTAGGCACACGACAACTTCTACATTCCTGTGCCACCAAGGACAACACATAATGCTACAGACGAGAACTTGGCCACAAATGTAGTCAAGAACTACAAACACTTCAACCTAACCTAGGGAACACACACCTACTGGAATGACTAGACCTTAATCCTCACCTTACAGTGCAGGCACATAATTGTGAATATCCATTGTGAGCTATGTTGTCACTTCAATATTACTGTCATGGTATTGTAAACCTAAATCTGTCATTATGCACGGCAAAAATAAAGAATTATAAAAAAAATAAATAAATAAAAAAAAAAGAGAGACAAGAAAGAGAAAACAAACAATCTAAGTGCAATAAATATAATAAAATATTTGAGGTAGTATATAGTGACAAATGCGCACTTACGCTTTAACCCCTTAGTGACCAGACCACTTTTCAATTTTCTTACCGTTAAGGACCAGGACTGTTTTTACATTTCTGCAGTGTTTGTGTTTAGCTGTAATTTTCCTCTTACTCATTTACTGTACCCACATATATTACATACCGTTGTTCTCGCTATTAAATGGTCTTTCTAAAGATACCATTATTTTCATCATATCATATAATTTACTATAAAAAAAATTATAAAATATGATTTAAAAAAATGTAAAAAAAACACCTTTTCGAACTTTGACCCCCAAAATCTGTTACGCATCTACAACCGCCAAAAAACACCCGTGCTAAATAGTTTCTAAATGTTGTCCTGAGTTTAGAAAAATGTTAACATGTTCTTAGCTTTTTTTTGGAAAGTTATAGGGCAATAAAGACAAGTAGCACTTTGCTATTTTTTTTTCTCAAAATTAACGCAAGCTACATTGTAACACTAATATCTGTCAGGAATCCCTGAATAACCCTTCACATGTATATATTTTTTAAAAGAAGACAACTTAAGGTATTAAACTTGGGGTATTTTGACTCTTTTCATGCAACCATTTTACCACCAATCAATGCCAAATTTAAAAAAAGAAAAATAAATTAGATTTTTTTTTGACACACATAGCAATTTAAGAATACATGCAGGAACAGCCCTATGGCCATTAGGCGTCCTGTGCGAAAAGTCTTCACGGCGTCCCTCCCCCCCAAACCAAGTTGCCTGTATACAGTTACACACACAGGCGCAGGCAGACAGTCACACAAACAGTTACAAGCAGACAGTCAGACACACTCAGTTACAGGCAGACAGACACACACAGTTACAGGCAGACAGTCACACATGCTCAGTTACAGGCAGACAGTCACAGAAACAAACATACAGTTAAAGGCAGGCAGTCACACACAGTTACAGGCACACAATCACAAACAGTTACAGGCACACAGTCACACACACAGTTACAGACAGATAGTCACACATACTCCATTACAAGCAGACAGTCATACACACTCGGTTACAGGCATGCATACACTCACACACGCTGATAGGCATACACACAATCAGTTAAAGGCAGATAGTCTTACATACAGGCACACACAACGGCACAGCTACAGCGACACACACAATTGGATTCACATACAGTCAGACAGACACACAGGCAGGTTGTCACACACAGGCAGAAAGTCACACGCACACACACACAGGCAGAAAGTCACACACACACAGGCAGACAGTCAGACACACACATGCAGAGTCACACAGGCAGGCAGACAGAGTCACACAGGCAGAGAGACAGACACACACACGCACACACACATGCAGGCAGAAAGTCACACACACAGGCAGGCAGACAGTCACACACACAGGCAGAGTCACACAGGCAGCCAGACAGACACACACACACATGCAGGCAGACAGTCACGCACACAGAGGCAGAGTCACACACACAGGGAAGCAGTCACACAGGCAGGCAGACAGTCAGACACATACAGGCATGCAGTCACACACACACACACAGGCAGGCAGTCACACACACACATGCACAGGCAAACAGTCACACACAGGCAGTCAGACAGACAGTCAAACACGCAGGCAGTCAGTCAGACAGACGGTCACACATACAGGCAGTCACACACACAGTCAGGCAGACATACACACACACACAGGCAGGCAGTCACACAGAAAGACAGTCACACACACACACAGGCAGGCAGTCACACACACACACACACACTTACCTCTTTCCAGTATGGCTGGAAGGCGGAGTGGATCAGTTGGTTGTTGGGAAAGCAGGGACTCCATCCTTCTTCCCTCTTCCTGTGCAGCAGTTACCAGGGGCTTTGGGTAGGTATTAGCCCCGCTTCATGACAAGCCCCGCCCAGACACTTGTTAAGCCCCACCCCTGCTGCCACAATTTTATTTTTTATAGAGACCCGGGTGGAGAATAATTAATGCTCCACCTGGTTACCTGTTTTAGCTCCCCTGCACTCCTGTCACCTGGTCATGTGCGAGCTGTGTCGGCCACATGGCACCCCCCTGGTCCATGGCGCCTTGTCCAGCTGCACAGCTTGCACACCCCTAAGGCCAGCCCTGAATACATGTATGGAGAACTTTAAAGGTTACTGCCAAAGAACATGCCAATATGTGTTCAGCAACATCTGAGTACAACAGTGCCCACAATGTACAGATTTCATGGGTTTTTGCAAACTTACAGTGGTCAAATGTAGGGCTTTCCCCTTTTCCATGTTTGCATGTTGAAATTTGCCAGATTGGTTTGCTGGGACTATGTTGCCTTTGTGACCATATAGCAGCCCAGGAATGAAAATTAACCCTATCATGTCATAACATTTGTAAAAGTAGACAAACCAGGGTATTAAAAATGGGGTATGTCCAGTCTTTTGTAGTAGCCACTTAGTCACAAACGCCGGTTAGCATTTTTATTTGTTTTTTGCATTTTGTTACACAAAAACTGCACTTTTACTGGTGATTTCATTGTCGTGATAAGTTTTACTGATTTACAACACTCATATTTGTGTTCAACGAAGTCTCCCCAGTATTACAATACCACCCATGTACAGGTTTTATGGTGTTTCTGAAAGTTACAGGGTTAATATAGGGCTTGCCTAATTCAGTTTGCCAGATTGGTTGGCTGGGTCTGTGTTGCATCAGACCGTATGGTAGCCCAGGAATGTGAAATAACCCCATCATGGCATACCATTTTCAAATGTAGACAACCCAGAGTATTCAAAACGGGTTATTTCCAGTCTTTTTTAGTAGCCACTTAGTCACAAACGCTGGCCAAAGTAAGCGTTTTTATTCGTTTTTTATAAAAAATATTTTTTCCAATTTGAATTATATATATATATATATATATATATATATATTTGTAGTCAGGGACATTAGCCGTAGTAGCAATATAAAACCACATAAGAAAATAACAGTCGGTTGTGGTGTACCGGAATCGATGTATGGAGTAGGCCTGTAATAAAAGAGGGCCTACCCGTGAATAGTGATAAATGGGAGAGGTGGGAGGGATGAACCCGGCGGTACCGGTTCTGGTGAGGACTGTGCCTGAGCTTATATAGCTGGGTAACCCCTCCCACAATTACAGGCTATGCCTTTTTATTTGTAGTCGGGAACATTAGCTGTAATAGCAATAAAAAACCATATAAGAAAATAACAGTTGGTTGTGGTGTGCCGGAACCGACGTATGGGGTAGGCCTGTAATAAAAGAGGGCAAAAAGGTTGATGTAAACAAATAACTTTATTGTACACAAGGTACACAGCTAGACATTTAAATGCTTATCTTAATTCTTGTTCTGGTTGTGGAATATAAGTGGTGTATGCTGCAGATTTCCACCGCCCTAGTCTTTTAATAATATGAGCCGGGACGTTTTGGCTTCAAGCCGCAGAAGTGGCTCCAATTCTAAATGAGTGGCCAGAAAACCCTGAGGGATTGAGACCGAGTCTGATGAACAGAGTTCTGATATAGTATATGAACTCGTAGTGCTAAAGGGGTTGCCATGTAAAGACAGTAGTGGCTGTAGCGGAGAGCTAGCCTCTCACAGACTATGTCCGCTGATAATCCCAGTGAGGTTTAGGAACAAGTAATAAATCCAAGAGAATAACAGGCAAGATCAGTAATACAATCCAAGGATATCCCAACGCCTTTCCCAATAATTGGACGACACACAGTATCAGGAGCAGAACTTTTAATTCACACATCCTTCTTTTAAGCATTTCTCACATGCAAGGGAGGCACCCACAATAATTATTACAGTAACCAATAATTTGCTTGTTACCTCCCACACATCTCCTCCCCTCTGTGTGACACATAATCCACTTATCCCTTTACACGTTTCTAGATGTACCCAAAATTAGTCAGATGTAGGTATATAGTGGGGATCCCCTGGTAGCCCTGATCTGGGTGATCAACATATTCAAAAATTACCCAGATCGGACCAGGTGTTTGGGATTTAGGTGGAAGTGACAATTTGACCGACCGCACACGAGTTGGTAGCCGAACGCGCTTCCATGAGTTTTGGCCTTGCGGTCGGTCTTTGTTCGGGAGGTAAAACACATACAATTCCATGTCATCCAGAGCTGAGCTGGCGTTCATATTAATCCCCTCGTTCGGGACATTCATTTCACCGAACGGGGGTCCAGTTGGGCATTCCGTTGGGAGTTATGGAGCCCTGGAGGTCTCAGCGGTGTTCGGGTAAACGAGTGTCCGATTTGAGTTCCAGACGCTCGATGACCAAACACTGCTGAGCGTTCGTACGCAAGATGGCCGCTGCCACGTTGTTCATATGCCGAATAGCAGCCACCCAGATACACACAAAGTAACGATATTATTACCAATTAGCCTGCGGTTACAGAGTAGGAAATACTAACGAGGGGCACACTTCTCTCTGGGGTGGTCGGATGGTTCGGTATTTTCATTCGTAACAGAATGAAAATACCAAACAATTAGACGAATGCTATGTACAATAGGAATATACATAGCAGGAATTTAACGAAAGCACATTGTAACATGAAATTTTACAGACAGCCCAATGCCATCTGCTACAGTGGCGTATTATGATTAAGACCCGCCAGTGTAGAATGATACATGTCAAATAATGTAACGGGGCACCATTGGTTACCGGTGGGATAATAGCAGACTTTGGTAGGCGGGCCTAGCTGATTTGTTTTGGTGTGATCGATGGTAAGTACGTAATGGTCTGTGTCTTTTTGGAGGTTCGTAATTTTAAGGTGCTGGTGATTAGACGTGATGTTATTGGTGGTGAATTCATTTGGTCATATGAAACCATAGAAAGCTAGATAAACTGATGTCTGAGAGTGCACGAAATTTGGGACCGTCTACAGGGAGCCTGGAAGTGGTAGTGGGTTTGTCTAATCGTTGTATGCCTTTCAAAATGTTTTTAATGGGATAAGAAGACATGAAGGGGTTGGCACTAAGGATGTAGTGTTGAATGTAAGATATAGTTTTAGGGTTTTTAATGATAATCTTAAATTAAGGTGGCAAATAGAGATGAATGTTATAATAGAGTCTAGTGAATGAGTGTCGCTTATCTGATGGTCCGTTGTGAATTTAGTATATAGGGTGGATGCTCTATTGTATGCCCGTGATGTGTTAGTAGAGAGGGCTGCACCGGCTAGATATCTGCTATATGATAGCAGTCTCTCTAGTCCATGATGAGGTCTTGGTATGAGGGGGTGCTGACCAGTCTGGTGTTGGCTGTGGGATGGGCTCTGAAGAAAACCTGTAAATTAAATCGAGACAATGCATCAGCGGCTGTATTGGTGCGTCCTGGGATGTGTATGCAAGTGATGTGGAATTGCAGCGTAGCTGTTAACCATGTTAATTGTCAGATCAGTTTCATAATGGTGAGTGAAGATCTGCCCTTATTTATGTCACATGCTGCTTTGTTATCGGTGAAGCATTTTACTGCTTTCCCCTGCCACAGGTGCCCCCATACTCTGGAGGCTGCCACTATCGGATACATTTCAAATAGGGCAGTTGTAGTGTGGAATAAGGGTCAATCAAGGGTCTCTACTGGCCAGGAATCTCTAAACCAGTCATTGCCAAAGATGGCTGCAAACCCTGTGTGAGCTGCGGCGTCGGTCCATATGACCGGGGAGGAATCTGATAGGGGTGTTAGGAACATGGCTTTCCCATTCCAACGTGAAAGAAACCGCAGCCACATGTGTAGATCTGCCTTGGCGTGTGCATCTTGGGATAATTAGCTAGTGTCAGTATTGAGCAGAGGGAAAAGGCACAACAATCTAGAAATGAATGCCCGTCCTTGTGGGATAATTTTCATGGCGAAGTTCAACATGCCCAGTAAGGATTGGTCTGTCCTGGTACACGTGTCCTTGGCTAGAAAGTATTCCACCAATTCTATGATTTGTCGCACCTTCTCCCTTGGTAAGCTGGCCTGCAAAGAGACAGTGTCTAGGTGGATACCCAGGAAGGTTAGATTGGTGGTAGGGCCTATAGTTTTCTCTTGGGACAGTGGAACCCCCAACAGGGACAGGATTGAGGTGATTCTATGGTGAGGAAGTCATCCAAATAATGTAGAGCTGAGGGGCATTCAGCAATGTTTAGGAGCAGCCAACATAGTGTGTCGGCAAATATAGCAAACCGTTTTGGACTGCTTTTAGCTCCAAAGGTTAAATGAGTAGCAAAGTAATACTTGTTCTCCCAGTGGATGCCGTGCACATGCCACAAGGATGGTTGAATGGGTAGGAACTTGAATGCATTGGAAACATCGGTGTTCCCTAACCAAGCTCCTACCCCCGCCCTTAGAATGGCATGAATGGCATCATCCACTGTGGCGTATTGCAGGGAGAACTCTTCGGAGGGGATTAGTGAATTAATGTTAGGGGTAGATAAAGAATGTGGAGCGGATCATACATTAGTCTTTTTTTATTATTAAACTTCCCAGTGAGTATGCCTATTGGTTTGGTACGCCAGCTGGAAAATGGGGGATAAGAGAAAGGGCCTAAGATGAACCCGCTGGTTAACTCTTTCATGAGCAGCAGTTCTGTGGTGAGAGGGTCAAGAAGGACAAACTGTAGGTTGGGACATTTGTGAATATCAGTGGGGAGTGTGACCAGGCCAGTGTGGAAACCATCGGTGAACCCTTTTACCAGGAAGTCAACTAGGTGATGGGAAGTTGTTGCAGATTTGAGCTTTCCCAAGGTATACTATGGGTCTACCCAATTTGTCTTTTAATCTTCTGTGTTCTGCAGTGGAGGAACCGAAGGAAGCATGACTAGTTGTAGGAAGGCTAGGATCGACTGGGCACAAGTTGGTGGAGTGTGAGATGGAGGTGCACAAGGCGCAAGATGGAGGTTTTTGGCCGGCGAAATGGCGACAGAAAGGTTCTGTGTCAAGCTTGTCAAGCTTGTCAAGCAGTTGGTATGGGTGTTAAACTGGGTGAAGGATTCCGCTGCCTTAGCCAAAAAAGATTTATGATAATCATAAAAAGAGAAACCACCATACTTGTGCCCTAGGTCCACCAACTTGTGCATATACAAATCCAACTCCTCCCTACGGTGTGGGGAAGTGGAACAAATTACATCAGGCCAAAAGCAAGGACAAACTCTGGTATGGTAAGCTTTCGGTTGAGTCTGGGATCTCTGGCTTTTAACACAACCGAAAGATGCCTTGTTCTTCACCACATCCTGAGAAGCAATCAGCAAAGATTCTAGGTTTATGTCCTTGCCTTCCAGGATGTCTTTATGTATGGTCGGGGGTATGAAGTGGGCGGGCGTGATGATGTGAGTGGAAGTGCTTGCAATTGGGTTTATGGGTGTGTCATTACCGTGGGGGAGCCGGAGTGGGGGTAGGTATGGGCGAGGTGACTGACGATGTCTGGAGGGAATCCAACTTGTCCAGCCTAACGTTGATCATGTTGATAGAGGCCAGGAGGGATGAAATAGTATAATTATCAGGTTGCAGGACCACTCCTGGCTGGGGAGAAGACGTGCTGGATGTGAATATTTTATACAGTTCGGCTGTCATGTATTCATCCACTTATAAAAATGTGGTTAATGGCATTTACTGTCCACCAGTGGCGGATCCGGAGCCTGATCTCGGGAGGGGCACTTGTAGATTATTTAAAGAAATAATCCAGGCACAATAACCACTACAGCTCAGTGTAGTAGTTATGGCGCCAGTAGTGCTAGGATCCCATCCCAGAGTAAGTAGTCAAACCGTTTAAGAACAGTTTGACAACTTACCTGGAGTCTGCTGGGATATATGGCATAGGAGCAGTGGTATGTGTGAGAGGTGAAGTGTGTGTGTGTGAGTGCGTGAGGGCGGCAGTGTATGTCAGGGTTGCAGTGTGTGTATTAGGGGGCAGTGTATGTGTGGGGCAGTGTGTGTGAGCGGTGCAGTGTGTATGTGAGGGTGGCAGTGTGTGTGTGTTTGGGGCAATGTGTGTTTTGGGGGCAGTGTTTGTGGGACAGTGTGTGTATGGGGGGCAGTGTTTGTGGGGCAGTGTGTGTATGGGGGGCAGTGTTTGTGGGCAGTGCAGTGTGTGAATGGGGACAGTGTTTGTGGGGCAGAGTGTAGTGTGTGTGTGTATGGGGGCAGTGTGTGTATGGGGGGCAGTGTTTGTGGGGCAGTGTGTGAATTGGGGCAGTGTGTGTAGTGTGTGTATGGGGGCAGTGTGTGTATGGGGGGCAGTGTAAGCATTGTGTGTATGGGGGGGCAGATTTTGTATGGGGGCAGTGTATGCAGTGTGTGTATGAGGGGCGGTGTTTGTTAGGGGGGGAAGGAGGGTAGGTAGGCTTTTAAAAAAAAAATGTTTTATTAAAATAAATATATACTTTATGTCCCCCCTCCCTTCTTACCTTTACTGGGAGGAGGGGGGACATTTCTTAGTCCTTGGTGGTCCGGTGGGATTCCCTGGTGGTCTGGTGGGTAATCCCTGTTGGTCCCAGTGGTGAGAGTGAACTTTAGCCCTTTGCTCCAGGGCTAGAGTTCACTCTCGCGAGATTTGGAGCGTTGCCGTGGTAACCGCGGCAACGCTCCATGCTCGCAACAGGAGGACCCAGAGGAGCTGCAGGTAAGAGCTCCCGGGTCCTCTCTCCCTCCCTCCCTCGCCGGCTGCCAGCACAGTGCCTGCGGACCGGGGAGGGAGATCACTGTCTGAGAGCGCATTATTGATTTTGATTATTCTGGTTATTTGACTTTGGCATTGTTTTTGACTTCCCTGTTTTCTGGCATCCCTGACTCCTGGCTTTTCCTTATCATTGTGTCTCTTTCTTTATCCCTTGACCTCGGCTATTCCTGACTATTCTTTGGTACGTTAGTCCGACCATTCTAAGGTCCGGTATACGTTACCTATCAGTCCTCTGTGTTACACAATTCTACGTGCTGGATCATTCTGTAATCCTGACATCGGCCTTGCGGGCTGTAGCCAGAAACTGGACCCCCATGTGACATAATTCAGCCGCGAGCTTGGGGACAGTCCATGACCGGAGACAGTGCGGGCTGACTGGTACTAGGTTCTCGGTAGGGTTACTTGGACCGGCCGGAGTGGAAGGCCTGGTTGGGGTTTCGGGTATAGCCAGTTCTTCTTCTTGATCAGGACATACTAAAAATGAAAACATAGGTAAGGATATGGCCTTAGTTGTGAGCAACGGTGCCTGTGTCAACTGGTTCTAGCTAAGCCTAAGGGGAAACATTAAATGACCCAAGAGGAAGATGAAGCCCTGCTAGTGCCAAGTGGTGAGAGAGGCTCTATCTATGAGGAGGGCCGAGTGGGCGGGGGCCACTATTATAAGTGCAGATTATCTTCCCTTTGTTTTCTGTTTAGATGAATGCCACTACATCCCTTCATTTATCTCCTTAAAAAGGTAGGGCTGAGAGGTAGTTTTACATTTTTTTAATTTTCATTTTGTTTTCTTTTTTTTTTTATTATTATGTTGACTTAATGTAAAGCTGGATGTTATTCATTTTTCCGAGTAATGGCCATGGCATTACTCTATGGTTAGCTCCTCCCAACACTCAGAAACATTTTTCACCCAGCTTTTTACTTATTAGACACCCGCGACCTGTTACCCTCAATTGTTTTCCTGTCCACACTCCACATATTTGATTTGTTAAAAAATATATATATATATATATATTTGTGGCTTACCAGGAACTGTTCCTTTTCCTGGAAGAAGTTAGGCCTTTTTTTTTTTTTTTTGAGAAACTGCAGTATACAGCACCTCAACAAGGGTGAACCTCTGCAGGACTCTACCTCTGCAGGTAGAGGCGGCTGTGATCCTTCGGGTAGCAGTTTGGAACTGAAGTAATGGGGTTTGTCCTTGTGGTACCCGTGGTATCCAATACCAGCCCACTACTCCAATACTCAGCCCACTGAGAGGCCTGAAAGAAGGTGGTTAAAAAAGGAGAGAGACTGTGCCTAGCTTGTATTAAATTAGTGTCTGAACCTGTTATGGTTAATGCTTCTAGCTCCAAACCCAATGATGTGATTGTGGTTATCAGGTAAGCCATGGCAAAAGAAGTCAGGGAATCTGCCAAAGCAAACAAGCAATACAGATCTCCAATTCAGAAGCATTCAAAGAATGAGAAGAACCACTGTAGTGGTTATGGTGCCAGGATTGTCCTGTTACCCTCCCATTGCAAGCAGTCAATTTAATTTCAATTGGTTTGACTTGTTAAATGAGTTTACCAGCAAGCAAGAGCTTCTGTTAGCTCCCCTGAGTACAGCTGACCAGTCTGGTGACTTATCTCAGACAGAGAGCAACCGGCATCCACTCCTGTGGTGCACATTCTTAACTCTAGGATATACACAAGCCATTTGCTGCAGAACGAACCCTAGGGTTCACTAGTCACCTCCCCAAGCCTGATTGCGGACACATTCTATGAGTTTTATGAGAAGCTTTATAATTACACTCCAGATTATTCAGTGGCAAATTAGTTAGTCCAAACAGCTGACAGACTTTTTTGCTTCTCTCACACTTTCCGTCCACTTCCTTAGACATAAGGGGGACACGGGAGACATAGGTAACTGAAGATGGAGTGTTGGCAGCTATAGCAACTATGAAGGAGGGTAAGGCCCTTAGCTCTGATGGGTTCAATGACAGTTACTACAAAGTATCTAGAGAAATATACTGATATCTTTAATCAATGTTGATGCAGAGATCTTGGCTAAGGTCTCTCCCATCCTCTCCCACTTGATACAACCTGACCAGGTTGAATTTGGTCCGAACAAACAATTATATGAAAACACCAGGTGGGTCTTAGAGCTTGCATGGAGAGCTGAGATGCCTTCTGCTCTGCTTTCACTGCACTGCATTTGATAGGGTAGAATGGCTGTACAGATTCAGATTCCACTGGGACTATCAGCTTCTTCATCTGTACCATTAGGGCCTTATATATGGGTTTACAGGCACAGTTGATGTTACCAGGCTTTCCCAGGTCACCCTTTAACATAGATAATTGCACAAGACAAGGGTGTTCTCTTTCCCTTATTCTCTTTTCTCTGTCCTTTGAACCGTTACTACATCACATACGCCAGTCTCACTGTATTCAGGGATTCTGGGTAGGACAGGAAAGTTACAAAGTAGCGGCATATGCAGGTGAGTCGCTGGTTACGGTAGTGAAACCAATGGAACTCTGCCTCCCCTCTTTGAGTTACTGGATACGTTTGGTTTCCTTTCAGACTATTACATTAACTATAACAAACTGTGAGCTGCGCCTTCCAAAATGTGCATTAGGTGCCCCCATTGGCTGATGTCGGAGGAGGCAGAGCACGATCCAGCACCGAGGGATATCAGGGCTGGAATCGGGTAAGTGAATAAAAGGTTATTTAAGCTTTTACAATGCTGGGGGTGGGATGGATGGCAGATGGCTGATACATCTTTGTATTCCTAACACTAAAGTGTTCCTTTAACACAAGATTAATTGTTTTGAATTTCAAGCAAATGTAAAAGTTTAGGGCAAAATAGCCAAACTGAAAACATAGCTGACTTGGACAATGTTTTAGATTTGTTTATTTTGGTCAAAAACCTTGGATTCATTTTGAATTTTCCTCGATTACCACTAATGAATAACCACATGAGTGATGTTTCAGAATCAACTTTTATTTTATTTTTTGACATTCTTTTTTTTTGTGGTGAATATTAAAAAGAATACAAGCTTATGTGGCTGTTGTACATGAGTACACACGATATGTTTAAATTCCGAGGTAATATAAAACGTCTGAGTCACTGTACCTTTTAAAATTATAACATGCTATACAGACGGGTCTAGAGGCACAAGTAAAGCTTGACTGACAGCTATAAAATTCTAGACATTGTGTGTAGTTTAAGCAGTCAATAAATGAAATAAATATATTAAAAAAAAAAAAAAATATATATATATATATATATATATATATATATATATATATGCTAGGCAGGCATGGCTGGGGGGGGGGTGTTGGGGGGAGGGCAATCCACAAAAGAACAAGTGGCTGAATATTGGTGCCCAGACATTTAAAGTATGTGAATAAAGCTGAGTAGGTGAGGGCAGATACATGCATATCATCAACTTTCTAATGTTAAACTGAGAACTAAAACACCTTCTGGTCATGAGAGCTATAAACTAAAGATATATGTGTTTTTTGGGAGGGGGTGACTAGGGGCTTGGGGACCCCTAGTCACCTGGGGGGGTAACATTTTCATTTAGTGCAAATGCTTACAGCTGAATCCTGGATATGTTTGTATACTTTTTATTTAATTGTATACAGTGTAACATTCTTCATTCTTCCACTGGGTAAGTATATTAGTTCTTAGGCAATACTGTGCTTCGGAACTTCGGCACTTCGACACTTCAGAAATTCGGCATCTTCGGCGCTTCAGCACTTCGGAACTTCGACAATTTGGCAATTCGGCAATTTATCTATTCGTACATTCGGAAGTACCCGAATGTACGAATTGCCCGATTTGCACATGTCTAATATTGACTGCTCTTTAAATACCTCTTTGTCTTCATTACTACACATGCCTTCCTACTATGGAAGATTCTGATGCCCTTTAGCTACTACACTTGTCCCTGTATTGTTAATAGCTAATTCCTGCTTATATTACTGACCTCTTGAGTCTATTTCGGTACTAGTCTAACCACTATTTAGTGGACTTCCCATAGCAATTAATATTTTTTTCCTGCTTGGGTTTAGTATATTGTTTAGAGGTTTGTGCCTTATTTCTAAAGACACAGAGAACCCTCCAACGACTTTTGTACGTTTTGCCTCACAGCAGTTGTTCCATATATAGTGCTTTCTATTTTTGGCGCATCAATAAAGTATTTATTATTTTTTCGCACTTTTTGGAACTATATGTGAATTTTTGGCAATCTCCACCTACCTTAAACTCTGGGCTTATTTTCTGACCAGTCGCAGCCCACACCACTATTTACTTCCCCTACTCTGTATAAAAACCAGCTTGGAGTCTCACTTTAATTTGAGACTCTATTTATTTATTTATTATTTTTAAGTTTTTTCTAAGTAACGTATTGGGTTCAAGCCCACTTGGTGGATCTGGTACCACCACACTGACCTCTGTGTTTCCATTTTTCCATTCGTGTAATTTGTTATACAGGGTTATCCTTTCTTCATGTATCCCCAGATACAGCAACTTCCCGTGTACAAGAGTAATGCAGGCTGCGAGCAATAAAGATGAGTGGCCTAGGAGTAGTCCCCAATACTCAGTACCAGACCTGGGAGCTCTTGCTGAACACGTCTGGTCTGCATGGCAGTCAGGTTCCGCCCCCAGAATTAACTTTTAATCAACTTCTAAAATTTGATTTTAACCAATAATAGAAAAAATATATATTATTGGAACTCTATTTAGATTGGCACTGTTATAAAAAAGGACACATTCTTCACACATAAATCACTTCAGGAAGCTGAAGTTCTTTATGTATTTGGAGTGTTCCTTTAACAATTAAATAATTGTTTGCTATTATTTTGATGCTACTTACATTATCATGACAAAAATCTTACAAAAATAAAAATATGCCATAGGCAGAAAGAATTGATTTGAGTCTAAAAATAACCTAAATCCTCCCAGATTGAGTGAAATACTTTAAATATAAATAAACAAATTAATGGACAAGGACATTCGTAGAAATGTTTAAATCACTGAATACCTATAGCTAAGTGAATATGGTATTGCTGTGTTATTGTTTCCTGACAGTTTCCCATTAATGATAGGATATATTTTTCCTCTGCAATATATTACCCTCTTTATGCACTTTTACAATGTCTTTGAAAATTCTTTATGTAAACAGGAAATTGCTACGATTATGTAAAACATTTATCTTAATCTGTAGTGTTATTTTACTAAAACGGGTTTATGATCATCCGCCTTTGTTTATTGAAAATCAGAAATGTTTAACTATTCCATTTATCCTTTTAAATAAGAAACACTAACCACATTTTGGTCAACATGGAAATCTGTCACAACACCATGGTCAGTGATTTGCAGGTTCTACAATACAGAAAAATCATAAAAATTAATACCATACCAAAGAAAAATATCAGGAAATCCGAAGTCGGATTGGTCAGGAATAACCCTAAAATTGCAATACCACAAATACAATACAATAACATGCAAGGAACATCGGTGTACTAGGAGTGCCATGAATGAGCAAAATATTCCCACTGGTTCTAAGCTTTTATGTTATATATCTGGTTGGAATTTTGTGTCAGTTTGGCTGCTCTGGGTGATATGGGCATGTTTGGCAGAGATTCAGTACAATTGAATTGATATGAGCTCTTTTTAGTATCTTAAAGATGTTCCTCAAGCAGAATTGAATTCACTGGAGTTAACAGTGTGGAATGTATTGGTGGCTTAAGGGATCAGGTGAGTACTTCTAACATTTTTGAATTTTAGGATATACCAATGTAGAGCCACCAATACATTCCACACTGTTAACTCCAGTGAATTAAATTGTTTGAGGAACATCTCTAAAATACTGTTACTAATCACTGTTACTAAAGCATAATCACTGTTACTAAAGCATTACAGTAAATATGTGATTGTCTGGGAAAAGATGATGTGCTATAGCCTTTAAGGACGTGTTAAAAGGATATGTCACAGCAGCCATACCAAGGCATCAGTGCAGCCCCCATTGTGGCTGTTTTTTGCTGGTCAGTGTATCCAGCTATTCTTCTAGCATGGGGCACTGGCTTTATGACCTGATTGTTTCAATGCATCTTGATGTTCCTATAGCGTCAGGAGACAAGTACTTGTGGAATGATAACATCACTAATACTAACATCATCAGTATCTAGAGGCCTTTTTAAAAACTGATTTAAAATTCTATTTTTGTGAGTGTGCTGTTCCTTAATATGTATTTTCTATGCATTTTGGTCTTTACGTCAGCACCGCTGCTGAGAAATGCATGTTCCGAGTGTGCCCCTAATTCCTCTTTTTTCTATTTTTTTTTCAAACTGATGACATCCTACCTGTGGGAGGTGCCCACTCCTATGACCTGATCATGCCTATTAATCCCCATGACATACCAACTACAGTGATCAGTTATTCTTCTCACACACCTATACCAGAAGATAATTCCACTCCGGGCCATCCACTCCACTTGTACCCATCTCGTGCGACTTGACAGACGCATAGACGCCATATGGGCAGGTTGAATTTCCCCCCTCCCAAAACTTACCCACAAAACACACTGACACTGATATATGGGTCAATATGTCCACAGCTTTATTAATATTGATAACAATAAATTAAAGTCATTGGCCAGCCCCCATCTGGCCATATAATATCATATGTCCCCAAAACAAAAGGCAATGACCCATCCATTCTGTAAATATAAATAACATAAACAACAGTAACAACAAACATCATAAACATAATATAAGTGCCAAACTTTGTTAAATAACCACAGTAGGGGTATACCCGGATATGCCTACCACCCACCAGGTTCTGAGCCACCACCGAGCTCGAAACCTACCAAAGTTCATAACAAACCGTTTAACCAAACTCTTCACCAGCAGCCTAGCTGCCCTATTCTATTTACAATAACACAGAGCCTGTTTGTCCCCTAACTTTTCTCTCTCTAGCCCCACCACAAGCTCAGACCTTGATCCCTTAAGCCGTCTGAGCTCCGCCACCCCTAAGGAACAAGGCCCTACCAATCCTTCTTGGAACCCCAGATTCAAGAGATCCCACCCCACGTCCATGAGGTGGACCCCATCCTGCCTAAAATACCCAGGTAACCTGTACTCAAGCTCTCTGTGCCGAATCACCACCCCCGACCTTTCTAACAAAACTGGCCATCAGACTATTCACTTTACCCCGGCAGCGCTCGATAGCGGCCGTATCCCTGGCTTGACGCCACTGAAGTCGGGGAACCATTTTGGACCAGACGACCAAAACACCAGGGACCAAGTCCCGTAGCCGGTTAATGTCCTGTTTCATCCACTTTACCAATCATTTGGCCCAAATAATTGCCCCCATCATGCAATAGCAGGAAATCAGGAGACCTTCCTCTTTCCACAAGCCTAAACACTGCCCCAATAACATCACCTCAACTAGCTCCCCGGTAACCAAACCACTTAATTGTGATCTGGACGATCGGAAAGCCCAGCTGCTGTCCTTGTACACCAGCTGCAGCCCTCCTCTTAACTCAGAACATGAACGAATGTCCCATGATCCACACAACTCAACATGTGGAAACAAAACAGAACCATCAGAAGAGAGGCACCAGTGGAGAATCCCTACACCCCTTACTTGAATCACACCAGCATCCCCAGTCGCATGTAGGAGTGAAACCGAACCAATTCCCACCTCCCTATTTTCTTCACCAGCTCATCGCCGAGCCCCAGGTGCGTGGCTTCCGTAGCTGCCTCAATCCGGAAGGAGTGCGTCACAAATTGTTCTGGCCTCAGGCCCAACCTCTGTAGCCCCAAGCAAAAAACCCGAGCAAACTGGAAGCGCGACAGCACCGAACCATCCTCATCTAAGAAAAAGGCGCCCTCACCCGCGGTTCGCATCGCCCGATACCGTGCAAGAATGGTAACCGGGCACCACCGGGATACTGGGAGAGTGTGCAACACCATATCTGTCCCTTTCCCCCACACATCTGTCTTCGACCTAGATAAGTGAATCACCACTCTATCCACCCCCATAGTGACATCCGACACCTAAATGCCGCCCCGAGCTTGCTTGTTCACAGTGACCAGTTCCCCGATACAAAAATCCCAGAAAAAGGCCAAAACAGCTGCACCAAATAGGCCAGCCTCAAAGCCCAAGAAGCAAATCTCAGGCAGCACCCATACCAGGCTCTCCAGAACACTGATGGGTACCGGTCGCCACTCATCAGGAACCTTGCACCCTCTCTGGAAACCTTTTAACGCTTGCCGTATCACAAAATGCTTCATCAAGTGCCTCCAACCGCGCATCTGAAACCAAAATGCAAGTGCCGCCATATTCCTTTCCACTACCGCCCGGGAAGCGCCCCTAGCCATGAGCTCATACGTGAACCACAATAGGATAGGGCATCAAGGTGCACCTACCCGCACGTCTCCAGCTCCAACCCGGCCCATGAGGCCTCCCATAACTCCCAAACCTTACAGTACGCCGTCCACGTGCCAGGAGCCAAAGAAGCCTTCACAAGTCCCCCAAACAGTCCGTTCCGAGCTGCTACATCTCGTCCGGGCAATCTTCCCCCTTTTACAGCATTCCGGGTGCCGCCAATCGGAACTGGGACCACTGAAAGCGAGACAAAGCTACGATATTCAAGTAACCAGGAACATGTCACGCACTCAAGACCACATTGCGAGACATACGTATAAGGACAAATTTTCGCAAAAGCCGCACCACCAGCGCCAATAACCGGTTGACTGCATGTACCACGGACATGATGTCCGTGTGGAAAACCACTTTCCTATCTTTCAGCAAGTGACCCCAAAGCGACAATGCCACCAGAAGCAGAAACTGCTGTAGAAACGCAAATGTTGCGCATCAAGGCGCTCGCCACCCACACCCTCGACCAGGGCGCAGCACACCAGCATCCCCCGAAGTACGCCACGAAGCCCATGCTACCCGAAGCATCCATGAACAGCTCCAGAACCGCAGTCGTAACCCCCGCTTGCCGGAAAATCCCTGCCCCGTTAAACCCCCATAGGAACACATACCAGACCTCCAAGTCAGCCTTCATAGCGGAGGTAACCCGAACAAAGGGATGAGGCGAACGGATTCCAACCGTATCCCTGGCCAAACTTCTACTGAAAACCCTCCCCATCGGCACCACCTTGCAAGCAAAATTGGGGCTGCCGCAGTGTTACCTTACGCACCCGCCGCTCCTCTACCACTACCGCCCGCAACCCCACCAGCTTATCCTCGGGAAGACAACATTCCCCTTTCTGAGAGTCTATCTCAATACCCAGGAAACTCAGGCAGGTGGTTGTGCCTTCCGTCTTGGACCCTGCAAGAGGGACCCCGAACTTATCAGCCACCCACTCAATGGTCCGCAGCAGGTGGAAACAGTGCTGAGAGTCATCGGGCCCTACATACAAAAAGTCGTCCAAGTAGTGGACCACCGACTGACACCCTGCCTCCATCTTCACCACCCACTCTAAGAACGTGCTAAACTTCTCAAAGTACGCACACGAAATCAAACAACCCATCGAGAGGCACAGGTTGACAAAGTACGAGCTGTCAAAGGCACAACCCAAAAGGTGGTGATAGTCCGGGTGTTCCGGCAGGAGGAAAAATGCCGCCTCCACATCCACCTTTGCCATGAGGGCCCAGGCCCTGCCTCCCTAACCAGCTCGACTGCTTGGTTGAATGATGCGTAGGAGACTGAGCACAGGTCCCCATCGATATTGTCGTTCACCAATGTCCCCTTTTGGATAGGAGAGGTGGTGAATCAAACAAAACTTCCACGCTTCCTTCTTAGGGATGACCCCCAGCAGGGAAACCCGCAAATTGGGGGAGGTGAGGGGGATGCGAACGGGCCCGCCATCCTGCCCAGTTGCACTTCTTTACTCAGTTTCTCCCGGGAATTCAAAAACCGACTTCAAGTTACGCACACTACCCAACCCCCCCTTTCTTGAAAAGGGATATAAAAAACCTTCCCCAAAGACTGTGCGCAACAATGCCGCATCTGCTTTGTTACCGTATAGGCTTAGCCACGGTAGCATCACGTCGAGCTTCACCGGCGTTGCTCCCCGTGGCAACGGAAACAGCCCAGCCGGAACTCGCCCCAGACTTACCTTGCTTAAAGCATCTGTTGAGGCCATGGGCTCCTCCGCAGCCCGAGCACTCATGATTAAAACTGCATCCAGTGCCCCACTTGCACTGGCCTTCATTGAAGAACCAGAAAATACCTCGCTTGAACACGGCCGATGAAAAGGACTGATTTCCGGCACCGGCCGCTGACTGAAAGGGTGTCAATTTCTGCACCATCATAAGCTTCATCCATAATGGCAGGTCCATCTGGTCCCATTGCATCCCAGGGTTCGCCACACGTTGCTGCCGGAATTGCTCGTCGTATTTCCACCACGCCAGGCTGCCATACGTGCGGTAGGCCTCCTAACGAGGAATGCAGACCCAGCGACTTCTGCCCAATAACACTGGCTAAGATGCAGAAGGCACGAAGCCAGTTCCCGAAGGACTTGGGTATCTTCCGATACTGCTTACGTTTCTTCTCCTTCTTTGCGTCATTCTTGTCCTCCTCCTTGAGGTCCAAGTAGTCCCGCCCTCTCACCTGGCCACTCCGGCCGCTGCGGACACCTGAGGCCCGGCCGACTTCACCCCTGGGGCTACGATTCCGGACCTTATAACTAAGGGAACTTCCGCAGGACTCTGACCCTGAACTTACCAAACAGCCCCCGGAAGATTCAACCATTTCTGACCACTGCTAACTGACCCCGACTGTCTACATCAGAGTTCGCTGGGCTCCCCCTCTCGCTCCTGGATCTGCCGGGGAGGCCGCACTTCCCTGGGCAAGCCCGCCTTCCTCCAACTCCCGTGCCGTACCTCCTTGCTCCCCAAAGTGCGACCAGCCTGGCCCACCTGCCTTGCCATGAACCCTTCATTGCCACCCTGGACAACTGAAGCGCGGCCTGCCACACTCACCTGCCGACTGGACCCGTCTCGACTGTAACCAAAGGCCTCCTCGCCCTGCGCTGTGCGCCTACTCCTATGCGGCGTGGCCGACTGTGCCTCTGCACTTCCTGAGATGCCTGGAGGGGGCCCAGACGATGATGGGGCTAACTCTGCTCCTGTGCCCCCCTTTTGCTGGCACCAACCCCCCTGTGCGCCATCCTAGCCCAGCGCCACCAGGCTGCGATGCCGTCAAGCGTCGTCCATGCCATGCCGAACCAGCCAGACACCTGAGGCCATCCTTCCGACTGCCCTCTAGCCCCTGCGTGACTACCAAATGTCCCCAGCCCAGTCCCAGTGACACTCCTAGTGGAGGAGGGGCCCACTGCAGAAACCCTGGACAGAGTTATTCCCCAGGCCCTGTGCCAGTCCCTGAAGGCCTCGGGGTCCCCTTAAGCTGCATCACCCCCCCAGGGGGACCAGCTGCCCCACACCCCCCTGAGGTCACTTGCCTGCATGTGGGCTGCTCCTCCAGCAACACTGCTCCTGGTCCTCCTGGCAACAGCAGGCTCAACATGCCGTCTCCCACTGCCAGGGGCCGCCCTTTTGGCAGACGGCCCCATGACCAGCAGTCCTGGGCTCCCCCTGCCGGTCGCAGCAGAGCCCGTGCCTCGCCCTGCTTCCCCCACCTGGAAAGCCGCACTGCCGTCTGCCTGGCCAAACGGCCACGTGCTCCCGCGTCCCCGGCCATCCATGGCCTCACCGGAGGGCGGGCATCGTCCCCACATCCCGTGCGCAGGCCTCCGGCCTAGCGGCTCCTATCTGCCATCCCCTCAGTGGCTCCGTCGGCGGGCCTCACAGCTAAGCCTCGGTGGCGGTCTCTTCCTCTGCACCGGGTGGCCGGTCCCGCCGCCATTCCGGATCCCCACCAGAGTCCAAAGTGCTCCTGCACCCACGCTGCTCCACGATCCCGCGCTGCTGCTCTCAATTTAGCAGGATCTGCTCCAATGGATCCATCCTCTGGGCCTTGAACTTGCAGCAAAAGAAAGCAGAACACCTACCAGGCCCAAGCTGCAGGCTGGAATTGCACACAAGTTAGGCCAGGTAAGCAGATTAAAAGTGCCTACTTCTAAATTGGCTGCCTGTTTATACTGGACCAACCCCCTTTACACTCTAACTCCACTTCCACATGGGGCCTTCCAGGGCCGGTGCAAGGATTTTTGCTGCCCTAGGCAAAAGTAAAGTTTGCCCATGCAATGCCCCACCCATATGACCTGCCATGTTAACTAACGCTAGTGCTGCAGTGCCGCTGTGTTTACATTAAAAGGCCTGCAGGGACAGGCTATAGACACCAGGACCACTACATTAAGCTGCAGTGGTTCTGGGGACTATAGTGTTTCTTTAATGTGAGGTAAATTAGAGATGTGCCACAAATAATATACTAGATTACCTACTTAAAAGCAGATGAGGATGATGATGGGCTCTAGCCAAGGGCGGACTGACAGGTCGGGCAGATCGGTCATGGACCGAGGGCCCGAGGCAGTCAGGGGCCCGGCAGCACAGCCATGCTCTGGCTGAGGAGATCAGAGATCTCCTCAGCCAGAACAACATGATTTCCCAGTTATTCCAGTGATATGCTGCAGGGCCCCTGCAGCATATCACTCTGTGGTTTACCCCCTCACCCGCTTCCCCTCTCTCAGGGAGACCTGGCAGTGAGTACTCAGTTCTTGCTGCCAGGTCTCCAGCCGTGCGGTGCTGTGTGAGGAGGAAGAGGTGGGGCCAGGAAGTGACATCACTTCCTGCCCTGCCTGAAGAGCACCCGAGGATAAGGAGCTGCAGCAGCCTGGCAGACAGCTCAGGTAAGCTAATTTTTATTCAGCTCAGCACCCCCTGTCTCCCTGCACCCACCTCTGCTCCCCTGTACCCACCTCAGTGCCCACCTCAGCCCCCAGTACCCACCTCAGCCCCCAGTACCCACCCCAGTGCCCACATCAGCCCCCAGTACCCACCTCAGGCCCCTGTACCCACCTCAGTGCCCACATCAGCCCCCAGTACCCACCCCAGTGCCCACATCAGCCCCCAGTACCCACCTCAGGCCCCTGTACCCACCTCAGTGCCCACATCAGCCCCTTTACCCACCTTAGCTGCCTGTCTCCCTGCACCAACCTCAGCCCCCC
>OW240913.1:167205361-167216161 GCA_933207985.1 Pelobates cultripes | reverse complement strand
GGGGGTAGAGTTTGATGACCCCTGTTCTAGACATACAAAACAGAGCATAAATTGTTAGGAGTATTCAACAAAGTAAATATAGTGGGGAATTCAAAGTTAATTTAAAATTTTAGTCCAAGACAACTAAATTAGACAATATTTATTATTTTGTTTTTAAATCAGTTTGGCTACTGTGGCATAAATATGTATATATTTTGCAGTACAGTGATAAGTGTATTTTTCTGCCATTTGGTTCACAGATCAAGTCAGTAAAGAAACCAATGTAGTGAAAAACAGGGGATGCAATAGAAAAATATTTATTTTATGTGTATTAAATATCTAATTGATAATCCCCTCCTCCCTCTGTTGGCCAGTTCTCACTTAATCTTTGATCGAAATCAACATTTAGTGACTGTCCCCTAGACTTCAATCATCTTTTTGCTCATCAAACATCTGCCATGGGCAACATTCAGAATCACTAATCAAAATGACATGCACGGACATTGCGAATTTTGCTTGGTTGGTGATTGCGCTACATTTTGGCTTGGAGTTAAAGAATGTAATGCATCAGTCAATCAACCCAAATTCGAACGAATTGCAGTCTGGAACAAAATTAATTTCCAAATCTAGTTAATACATTTATTCACATTTTCTTCTTTCAAAATGTAAACACAGGTGAGTTGATTGGCAAAGAGAAATGGCTGGCATGAATTTAGCACTGTGCAACATACGTCTTAAGTTTCCAGTGAATCAATTTGAGACTATGGTTTTATTATCACTCAAGCGCCTGGCATTGCATTGTTTCCAACTTTCCAAATGTTTGGGATTTTGCAAAGATTTTTTTTGCCAGAGTGCGAGTGAAAGGTTTTGGCTACAGTAGTGGATTTACAATCTATTGCAGACTCATACATATGAACTTGATGACTGATTGATGTGTTAATTGCACCGCAATCTGTAATGCAGTCTGATCTTTGTTTTCTGGGGAAAAGTTATTTGCGTTACTTATCTCAATGAATTTCTCCTTCAACGCTCTGGGAAGTAAATATATTTTTTCTGTATTGCTCTACATTGAAGAGGCTTACCTTGCCAAGGTTAGTATATTTTTTTGCCCAGATGTGAATTTATTTTTGTTATAGTAGCATAGATTCCTCCAAACTCAGTTTTTTTTAGAATCAAGCTGTCAAACTGCTATATCTACCATGTCCTTGTTCTCATCCTTCTTTGCTATGACCTTTTTTCCCCGTCATATTTTTAAAAGTACCGACAGCCACCTGTAAAGGTGAAATGTGAAGAAGGGAGTTGAAGTTGTCACTAATAAACAAACAAAACAAACAAACAAAAAGCAAAAAAAATCCAAGGTTTTTGTATCTTTCAACTTTCCTTTCAGAACAATCAATTCATATACAATTACACTTGTATTAAAGATAACTGATTATCTGTTGTTTGCTAGATGACATAAAGAATCACCCATGAGGAGAACCTTAATAATCCCTCACTAGGGCAAAAGGGGACAAAGTCAATGTAACATGTCACAAAAAATAAAACAACAGGCTTAATGAGGAAAAGGGCACCTCAGTCAACTTAATGAAGATAATTAAATAAATATTTCAGAGAAGTCTCTGATGCGCTATTATGTCATGAAATGCATAAGCATTATCTGTCCAGTGCTCCCCCCTGTTGTGTTCCAATAGGCCAACATAACAATTAAATAATATATACACTATAATGAACATTTGCATTGCTAAATTAATTATAATTTCTGTACTTGTTCTAAACAGCACATTCGAATGAGTCAATGACCAAAGTGGTAATAATACAATGAGTAAATTAACCAGGAAAGAGACCGTACACCAGTTTATAAATAAATTCAAGGGTCTAGGATCATGAACAATTAGATGTCACCTTGGGGAAGATTGTAAAAACAAACGTAAAGACCCCACAAGTGGCAGTGCCACTTTAAAGGGACATTGCTGGGACAGATTAGCAATTATTTGTGTACATTGTCGAAATGCATTACTATACTTTAAAATTGTGCTTGGAACAACTCCCTGAGCTCTGATCTGTTTTTAGTGTTGTACTTTTATATGAGGGAATGGCTGTGATCCCAGCTCTTTTAATTAATTTATATGGAAGAATTACTGAGTGTATGATATTACATACATGCTCAGTAATTTCTTGGCGACATTGACACAGAATAGCAACTCATAGCTTCACAGTATCTGTGTATCTGTTTTCATGTTGTAGTTTTTTTTTCTTCAAGATAATAAGTAGCCATGGTACTTCAATTAAATAAGAAACCTCTCAGATTGGGTTTACACAATGTATGTTTCAGCTGTATGTTCCTCCCCAGCCATTTCACCATCTGCACAATAAATATACATTTGTCGTGTTATGCAAAAAAAAAAAAAAAAGGTGATTTATGCATGGTGCTTTATTTAAGGCATTTTTGCAAAAACATCTTCAAATAAATAGTAGATTCACTTTATTTTCCAAAAATCAACGAGCAATTGTCTCTGTGTCTAATAATCATAAATTATATGAGTGTTCTATTATCCCACCTGACAGTTATATCACACCTCTTCATGCCCAAGCTTCCAAATTCTTACAGTGTGTGTTGGATGTAAGTAAATGCCTCATTCTATTGTATTACTTACAGCTGACAAGGATAACATACAGTGACAGCTAGATAATTACACGCAAAGCAGCAGGAAAAGTGGTTGGGTGATGGACCAATTTTACCTGTGCTGATGGCCTTGAAGTAAACCTGAAATCAGAAAACTAGGTTTATGATGTACCTATATTTCTCTTTTTATATTTACGCACGTGTCAAGTAACCCCTTCTTGCAGGCTACAATTAGATCAGGAGGGGCATGCAGGTACAGAGACAGTATGCAAAAAGCCACTTTTCAGAAGTGGACAGACCGGTGGGGGTTATCTCGGTCCTTGCTGGACATGACAACTATAGTCCTGATAAAGATGCTGATCGCTAAACCTCACTACAGGCACAAGTCCGAGCTGTACAAGATGGCTAGCACACACAAAAAAATGACACAGTTCCTGGCACCACAACGCACTGACCCGGTAAGCGCACCTTTTCAGACCCTTGTTTGTGCTATTTGTGAGCAATTCTGGGCAAAGCTGAATGAGCGCTGGTTTTGGCCAGTTTTTCTACCTGCGGAGGGAAATCTGAGGCATTGCGGTGAGAGGCAGGGCTGCCATCAGAAATTTTGGGGCCCCTGACACAGCTCAAGGTCTGGGCCCCCCGGTGCCTGCACCCGAGTCCGCCCAAAGTGCTGCCCCCCCCTCCCGAGTCCGCCCACAGGGATGCAGTGTCTGCAGGGCCAGTGCAAGGATTTTTGCCGCCCTAGGCAAAAGTAAAGTTTGCCGCCGCCCCCCCCATGTGACATCACAATGCCCCACCCATATGATCTGCCATGTTAACTAATGCCAGTGCTGCAGTGCCGCCGTGTTTACATTAAAAGGCCTGCAGGGACAGGCTAGACACCAGAACCAATACATTAAGCTGCAGTGGTTCTGGGGACTATAGTGTCCCTTTAATTTGAGGTAAATTAGAGATTAGTGCCACGAATAATATACTAGATTGCCTACTTACAACCAGATGAGGATGATGATGGGCTCTAGCTGCCGTCTGGCTCAACTGGTCTGGTGTAGAACAGGCTCTCTGGAGGCGGTTTGTAACTGTGGTCACAAAAATCAATGTTCTGGGAGAACGGGAAGCAGCTCCATTTTTTGAGGGCCCTTTACACAGCTCAAGGTCTGGGTCCCAGGGTCCACCTTCATGTTCCACCAATGAGTTTGTTCACAGGGGGTGGAGTGTGTGTGTGGGGGATGTCCTGATGTGTGTAAGGAATGCATTGTGTGAATCTTTGTTTGTATGTGTAAGGGCTGCAAGGTGAGTTTGTGTATGTAAGGGATGCATTGCTTGTGTATGTGTGTCTGTGTGTAATGCATTGTGTGTTTTTCTGTGTGCAAGGGGTGCATTGTGTGTGTGTGATGGATGTCAATCTCTCCCCCTCCCCCGTCAATTTCCTTCTCCCTCCAATTTCCTCTCTTTTCTCCCCCTCCCTCTCATCCTTCTCTCCTCCATTCTCTTCTTCTTCTCCCCCTCTCTCCAATCTCTTTTCGCCCTCTCATTTCCTTCTCCCCCCCCTCCAATTTCCTTCTTCTCCCCCTCCCTCTCCAACTCCAGTGGTGTCACCCGGCGGCCGGTCCTGCGGGCGGGCGCGTGAGGGAGCACTCTCCCAGGCTGAGTGCTTCCTCTTTAGCTCCCTCGCGTGCCGCGTACTGATGCCGGCGCCGGAAGCAGGGCCAGCCTCTGGAGGGCCCTGAGGTGACCAGCTGCTGGGCCCCCAGGAGAAGAGGCTGGCCACAGTGGGTACATACCGGGGTCGCAGGACCCCCTGCGACCCGGTATGTATACCACTGAATGTGGGGCCCGGACGACCTGAGCAGTCTGGGCCCCCCTGGACCTCCGGGCCCATGACAACCATTATGGTTGTCATGCCCTGATGGCGCCCTGGCGAGAGGTCTGGGAGGCTCCTTCCAGGCAAATCTGCTTTCAAGGGAACTACCTCTACTTTACTGTGCTTCCTTACTGACCCCAACACACTACCCACGTTTGCAGAGGGAAAATAGGTGTAATCAACTGCAACTTACCAGATATCGCTTTAGGGCCTTATGCAGTTGCCTGACAGGGAAGGACTTGGGCTCTGCGAGTCACTGGGTCCATATTAGCAAGGTGTTGGCTCTTAGACAAGCCTGTGGTCGGGCATCAACATGCTGGTCTTTTAAGCAGCAAATAATGCCTAGCCCTGGACAGGGCTGCCATCAGAAATTTTGGGGCCCCTGACACAGCTCAAGTTCTGGGCCCCCCGGTGCCTGCACCCGAGTCCCCCCCCCCCGAGTCCGCCCACAGGGATGCAGTGCCTGCAGGGCCGGTGCAAGGATTTTTGCCGCCCTAGGCAAAAGTAAAGTTTGCCTCCCCCATGTGACATCACAATACCCCACCCATATGATCTGCCATGTTAACTAACACAGTGCTGCAGTGCCGCCGTGTTTACAATAAAAGGCCTTCAGGGACAGGCTATAGACACCAGAACCACTACATTAAGCTGCAGTGGTTCTGGGGAGTATAGTGTCCCTTTAATGTGAGGTAAATTAGAGATTAGTGCCACGAATAATATATTAGATTGCCAACTTACAACCAGATGAGGATGATCATGGGCGTCTGGCTCCACTGGTCTGGTGTAGAACATGCTCTCTTGAGGCGGTTTGTAACTGTGGTCACAAAAATCAATGTTCTGGGAAGCAGCTCCATTTTTTTGAGGGCCCTTTACACAGCTCAAGGTCTGGGTCCCAGGGTCCACCTTCATGTTCCACCAATGAAGGGGTGTGTGTGTGTGGAGGGGATGTCGTGATGTGTGTAAGGAATGCATTGTGTGAATCTGTGTTTGTATGTGTAAGGGCTGCAAGGTGAGTTTGTGTATGTATGGGATGCAGTGTGTGCGTCTGTAAGGGATGCACTGAGTGTGTGTAAGGGGTGCATTGTGTGTTGCTGTGTGTAAGGGTTGCATTGCTTGTGTATGTGTGTCTGTGTGTAATGCATTGTGTGTTTTTCTGTGGGCAAGGGGTGCATTGTGTGTGTGTGTGAGAGATGGATATCAATCTCTCCCCCTACCCCCGTCAATTTCCTTCTTCTCCCCCTCTTTCTCATTTCCTTCTTCTCCCCCTCCAATTTCCTTCCTCTCCCTCCCCCCCCTCAAATTTCCTTCCTCTCCCTCCCCTCCCTCAAATTTCCTCCCTTCCTCTCCCCCCCTCAAATTTCCTCCCTTCCTCTCCCCCTTCAAATTCCTACCTTTCCCTCCCCTCCCTCAAATTCCTACCTTTCCCTCCCCTCCCTCAAATTTCCTTCCTCTCCCCTTCAAATTTTCTCCCTTCCTCTCCCCACTCACTCAGATTTCTCTCTCCCCACTCAGATTTCTCCCTTTCCTCTCCCCGCCACTCACTCAGATTTCCTCTCCTCCCTCTCCCCACTCACTCAGATTTCTCTCCCTCTTCCTCTCCCCCCCACTTCCCCACTCAGATTTCTCCCTCCCCCCAGCACTCACTTAGGATTTCCTCCCTCCCCACTCCTAGATTTCCTCCCCCTCACTCACTTAGATTTCCTCCTCCCCCTCACCACCTAGATTTCCTCCCCCACTCACTTACTCTCCCCCCCTCACCTCACTTCTGGGATTCTCTCCTCCTCCCCCTCACTCACCTCAGATTTCTCCCTCCTCCCTCCCCTTTCACTCACCTCTAGATTTCCTCCCTCCCCCTCACCTCACCTCTTGTGACTCTTCCCCCCCTCACTCACTTAGATTTCCTCCATGACATGGGCTGCTGCAGGAGCACCTTCCGCTGCAAAGCTTTGCTGGCGCTGCTGTATTTCGATACCGGAGCCGAAAATGACGCTCATCTTCCCGTTCCGCATCAGTACGCCGGGCGCGTAGGGAGCTGAAGAGTGGCTATTCAGAGAGTGCCTCGCGCCGCCCGCCGGGTGGGCCGCAGGGCTGGGGCCTCTGGGGCCGCAGGTGACCGCCGCTGGGCCCCCCAGGAGAAGAGAAAGCTGGAAGCCTCTGAAGATACCGGGGCCCCCTGCAACCCGGTATGTACCCACTGAATGTGGGGCCCGGACGACCTGAGCAGTCCGGGCCCCCCAGGACCGCCGGGCCCATGACAACCGTTACGGTTGTCATGCCCTGATGGCGGCCCTGGCCCTGGAATTGGATGACTGTCCATCCTCACGTATATGGCAACACCATTCCTGCAAAATGCATGTTTTGGCTGTGTCCCCAATTCTTTTTTGTCTTTACTATGTAAGTTTGAATTCCAAACCAGATTCTTTTTGGGTTGAGCACCCTGCCCAGTCCCCCAGCTTCAAAGGCCCCTTTGGAGGTAACCACAGGAATATATTTGAGGAGGTTTTGGATAGTAATGTCACTTTAATTATAATTTTCATAGAGCAAATATATGATATGCACTGTGAGTATACACATCAAACAGAGGCGTAAATAGAAATCACAGGGACCCAATGTGGAAATTGCCCTGGGCCCCCCCATCTGTTCCCCCCCTCCCCAGCCCCTCCATGTGTCTCATTGCCTCTCCTCCCTCCTATTCTGTACCTTTTCACCAGGAGCGCATTACCAGGACTGACAGGAAGTGTTCTCTTACTATGCTTCACTTTGTACACACAGTGTAAAGAGGCAAGAAGGGTGCAGCACAGCACTCCCCTCGTGCCTGTCATGTGGCAATCGCGGGCCCCGGGCTGGTGTGGCAGTGCAAAGGTCGTGAAGGTATGCTGGTGGCCCATGGTCAGGAGTCGCAGCTGCTGCCGGGCCCCCTGGAGTGACGGGTTCAGTTGCAGCTGCAACCTCAGAGACCGTGATAGTTACGTCACTGACATCAATTTAATTGTTTAGTATTGACACTGAATTCTTTTGAAATTGCATTTATCACATCATTTAGCATTATATATATTCACAATGCTCTTACAACAGATTATTGAAACACACTTTAGCTTATTTAGTACTAGCACTGTTTAATTTGTTTTCCCATGTTGGAATTAGTGTAGGACCCTGGAGTACTGTAAGGTAGTGGTGGGCTCAACATAATATGGCCAAATAGTGGAACTTAATCCCGATATTTATTTGCTGATATAGGTGATTTTAAGTAGTTTTATAAAATGTAAAAATGTATTTTTATGTGCGCTGTTCCTTAATCTGTATCCTCACATACAAGACAGTCTACCTATATGCTTCCCTTGCAGCAGCTGATCTCTCCTATAAAAGCATCTAGTCCCAGCGATTTAAGAGTATCATTTACCTTATACTTTGCATGTTTATGTTATATTTACTATTATTTTGCATTAAACTATTTTATTTTTCAACTAGTGTAAAAAGGATACCAAACTAATAAGCTAATATTCACTAATTGGATAGGCATCATAAAAATTGTAAACTTTTGCAGTATTCTCGACATGTACAGTATATTTCTATCGATGCATCATTTATATTACCTTATACACCGTATATTATTATTTATTATTTTCACAGTTTTGCACATAATTGTCTTTTTTTGCAATTTTTTTTGCTGTAAAGACCGCTACCAAACTAATATGGTAATTAATACGGGGTGTCTGGTATCTACAATCTTACAATATTGCAAAATGTCAACTAGGTTATTAAAAACACACACCCAAAAACGCAATATAGTCAATATAACATCTTAACAGACATGACACACAGAACACTAACAACATATTAAAAGGAGAGGGATCCAGGAAACTAGGCAGGAGGGAAAGTTTACAACTATGCTTCTCCCTTATTATGTAATCCAGTACAATACCCAGTCTTACCAGTTCTCCCAGCAATGCAATGAGTGTTGTAATTTCATATTTACATTGTTATTAGACAAATAAAAGACACATGTATGTACATAGTGGGGAATCGCAATTCATCTCATTCCATACACTTAAACGTAACCCCTCAAACTCAATTGGCAAGGACATACCCCCGGCCACAACCTCACTGTTTTATGCCTAAAATCAGCGGGGGACCCCACCAAAACCATCCATGGCCTGTTCCACCACTTCTTGCAGAGCGAGATTAACAGAGCCTAGTACGACCTCCAGCAAGCCCACCGCATCCCCTCGAAATAACTAGGCCACGTCCCGCTCAGAACCCTAAGGCAACCTGGAATTCCCTAAGCCCCCAAGACAAACCAAGAAACCCATCTTGTCGGATTACCGCCGGCAGCGCACTAGGGCACTCACATTGCTGAGTGCGCTGCCAAAGTGAACGGGCGATAACTTCAGCCCAGACCCTGTGAACATCTGGGAAGAAAACAGAATGTGTGACATGTCCAGATTTAAGGTCAGCACAAATCCCAAACGAGCACCGAACCCAGGTCATTCCCCACAGATGGATGACAAACCCACGGGATACCCAGGAGGCAGGACAGCTGACCCAGGTCGGGGAGGAGCCACACCCCTTCAAGTATCTGGTGCCAGACCACCGAACCTCCACTTAAGAAGGCATAAGATCCAACTACTCGCCCCCCAGGCTGGACCGCCTCCCGCCTCCTGGCCCAAATGACATAGAAGCATCCCACCATCCCTGTTCCGGGGAGAACCATAACTGCGGAGAGAAATGAACTCCAGAGACTGGCAGAGTGAACCTACCACCCTGACTCCCACCATCCAAGCCTTTGGATCATTGGCGCAGGCACGCCAAGCTTAGCGATGTCTGTAGCCGCCCCTAACCAGAATGAATGCCCCCTGAACTCCCCACCATCATTACCCAGGAATTCGAGTCCCAAGCAGAACACCCCACTGAAATGGAAGCAGGAGAGAAAACCTGTCTTCGAAAACCCAACAAGGGGTGAGGATGCTGAATAATCCAAGGGACGGAATAGCACTCACCAAAGGAAAGCAGGACAAATGTCAGAACCCGGCACCGCCCCACTCGGAACGGTATATATTAGACTATTCTGGAAACCTAGTACATCATGTCATGAGCCCGATCATTACTCTGTTCATTCCATCTACCTCAGGAGAATGCGGAAGGACCAAGTTATTTCAACCCTGCTGGGAATGAACCTGCAATGTCCAAGGATTGAACAGATTCTATTGATGAATCAGCCAACCGCTACCAATGTACCCTTCCCAAAGACAACAGCCGTCGAGCAGCGAAACCTGAAGGAAGTCCGTTCCGATGCTTACTCAACCCCACCAAAAAAAACCTCCACCTTCAGATGACCGTAACTTGAACGGGAAGCCGAGCCCTGCAAATCGAAGAACTCACTATGGGGGCCTACTACCCAGCCCCCAACGCCCCTAAGAGACGGAACAAAACATGTAGACTGGCAATTTAATCCTGGAACCACTTGAGGTAATGTTCCCATCCGCCCCGATCACTTACACCTTACTGTAGCGGGCTCCACGCTGCCTCCGAGATCGACCCACGGACCAGCTTCATCAGTCTGCTAGACCAAGCGACCACATCTCCATTGCCCTATAATTTGGCCCCGCGGAGCCCCCGCCCGAAGTACGTCCCACCGTGACGAGATGGAGCCTCGGCCATGACGTTGTTAACCCCGGGAAAAAAACCCTGCCTGACCAGACACCTCCAGACTCAAACAGCACCGAGCCAGGCGCTGCAACCAGAGTACCACCGGGGTAAAGGATACTGTCACATGATAGACAGCCTGCACCACCCCAAGATTGTCGCAATGGAAGCACTACCCACCCGTTCGTGATTTGGGTACCCCACGCCTACTATGCCACCAGAATGGGGAAAAGCTCCTAGACAGGCAGAGTCTGCAAGAGCCCCGATGCTTGCCAGCTTACTGGGCAAGTGTCAGCACACCATTGAGAGCCCAAAATGGCTCCAACCTCCCAAACCTGCTGCAGCGGTAAACAGGCGGAAGTCAGTGGAAGGGACCTACAGGGGCTGCCTGCACAAGCTACCGTTATGGGAGGCCAAGAAGGAAGCCCCAAGGGCAACACCGACATGCAAGGCCCAGCTTACCCAGGAGAGCCCACGGGTAGCGCAGCTGAATCCCACATCGCCCCCAAAACCACAACACCTCCCACCTGATGTCTTAAACCGCAGTCAGGGACAACCGACGTTCCCCGCCCTGGGATCGATCCCACTATCCATGAAACTACAGCACGTATCCTGGCCCACGGTAACGTCCTGGGCCACGGAACTCCGATACGCTACCCCAAGAAAACACCACGGCAGCAGAGCGCGGACGTGC
>OW240913.1:167179749-167205261 GCA_933207985.1 Pelobates cultripes | reverse complement strand
TGGAGTAAATGGAAGTATTGGTTTTTTTTTGTTTGTTTTCTTCGACAGTTTAACCCCTTAAGGACACAACTTCTGGAATAAAATGGAATCATGACGGAATTTTTCCGTCATGTGTCCTTAAGGGGCCTATCTAACATCACGTGTAATTTGCAATGTATTGTCCATGTAGTGTCCATGGTTTTTATGTCATGACTTCCAATTTGTCTGTGTAGAGTTAAAAAATAGATTATTAAAACCGCTACTGATCATTATATTGACTGATCATTGTGCGTTCACATATAATGGAAATTTGCTGCATTACACATTGGCATTCTATAATGATACAACATTATTCGGGTCTATTGCTCCTTAAGATATTATGTAATTCTCCTTATATCCAGTAGGTGGCAGGACAGGCAAAGGAAGACCAGATGCATTCTTCCAGTTTATACTTTGTAATTGCTGGTAGTAAGCTGGTGATGTGATGGGTATATTGCCTCTGTGACATCTGTTTAAAAAACGAAATACACCCTAATTACTAACATTAAAGCCACTGTAAAATGTTAACTGTGTGTTATTACTGTCTCTATTTAATGTTTCTTCCTTGTTTTCCCACAGAGATGGTCAGACTCAGATCGGACAATTTGGTCCCACTGACTGAATGGTGCTGGAATTTGACTTATTCTTATGGTTTATTCCTGTATATTCTATTCATGGACAGAGCAAGCAGTACAGTAACAAAGGGGAGTGTGACTGAGATACAGGGGATACAAACAGCAAAACTTTAAACTCTGCAATTCAAAAACCATAGCCCCCAATGAAATCTGTATAATAGAGACACTACGTTATAGAAAATGTGCCTATGATTATTTCAAGGGAAAATCTTAATATGACTCCACTAAAAACAAGAGAAGTTGCTATGGGACTATTTAATTATAAATCCTTAAATAACATTCCCCTAACCAGTTAATAATCAGTATTTTCAAAATAGAGGATGATTTACTAAGTAGTGATGTGTGTAAAAAGCTCCCATCATGGACAATCGTGTTCTATTACCTATTTTAGCTGGAAACAAAGAATGTATGATCAAGGAAAATAATTTAACAAGGGATTTATTTAGTTGTCACGATCAGCAATTAAATATTTGTTTTTTTCTTCTAACATATAGTTCTGAAATATGCATACATTGTTTTAGTATTGCATGCATTTTTTTATCATTAAATAATTAGTTACATGTAAACAGGAATAATATATATATTTTTTTAAATTATCTTTTATATGCAATTGTATTGAAATATGTATGTATATAAATCACACCCTGCACATAAATGTGTAAAGTTGTGCCTGTGCACATCCAGCTATGTGATGCATTGTATATTAATGTACAAATTCACATACACACATATGTTTTTGATATGCAGAACCAGAAGTGCTGTAAGTAGCCCCAGAGTGGCATTGTCCCAGCCTATGAACATGTCATCCTTGTACAGAGCATCAGGAGAGCTTCAGGGATCTAAACAGTTTATAGTCTACAGCAAATCTGATCCATTGGTGAGTAACTTCTAGGAAAATCACAGCCAGAAAACAGTTTGGAGTCTGCATGCTCTTACCTATGGAAGAAGGAATTCTCTCCAGACTGCACAGGTCCTCATTCCTACTCTGTGGTGCTCAGTAATGCAGACCTCCTTGCAGGAGGTAGAGTGGAGCTTCTGTCCTGGAGGTAGCAGCATACAACTCTGTGCACCTCCAGCTCATACAGGGGAGAGGTGGGACCAACTCAAGAGGGGGATAGAAAGAGGGCAGGAACAGGCAGGGAGTGAGAGACAAGGGGAGGAACAAGGAAAAACTGGGATTCCACACAGGCAAGAAAGCCATTGAGAGAACAGAAATAAGAAATATGGGTGTGTGGAGGACCAGAGCGGGCTGAAGCAGGAATGGCCATTTCAGCAGGTTTAGCTGCCTGCATTTATCTCCATCACAGACAGAGGGCGCAGGCGGCTTAAACTCCACACATATTTTACAGGGAATTAGACAAAGCAGACAGAAGTGTTTTGATGTAACTAGAAAGGATCTGGCCAGCTCTTCAAATCACATCTTTTGCCTGGCAGTTCTTTTTTTTTAAATTTAATTTAAAAAAAAATAATTTTTTGTTATTAGTTAGTTCTTTTGTAGAATGTAGGGCGAAGGCAATTCTATCTGACTTGCTGAGTTTCTGGAAAAATAATTGACAGGTTTTCTCTTTTTTTAAAACCCTCTGTAGAGAGAGAATCCCGATGGCTAAAAAATAGCTGCACTGAACTATGGTAGGTATTGTTAATAGGTTTCCATACATATTAAAATTATGTGCCCCATTATTCATATCTATCTATCTATCTATCTATCTATCAAACGTTATTTTATGATTGGATTTGCATTCATTACATTTCTAGGATCTATTCATTAAAGTGACACTATCATCACAAAAACAACTTTAGCTTAATCACGCAGTTTTAGTGATAGATGGTGCCCTGAAGTGTCATTGCTCACTCCTTTGACATTAAGGAATTAGATCACGTTTGTTTCTGTTCATGCAGCCATAGCCACACCTCCCCTTCCCTGACTGTGGCTGGCACAGCCTGCCTGGAAAAATGTTTTCATTTTTAATCAGATATTAACTTACTGTAGGAGTTTTTCTCCTTAAATTGAACTTTAATCACATACAGGTGGCTACTGCAGGGTCTATTAACAGAGCAGGAGAGAAGATATTTGAAATTAAACAGAATATACAAGCTATCAACAATGCAGTAGATACATTCTAAATTAAACATACTGCAGTAAAGAAAGTTTAAACATTAGATGACTCTTTACAGGAAGTATTCAGGAAGGCTGTGTAAATCAAAAGCAAGGAGGTGTGAGTGACAAAGTAATATTTTTTTTTTTTAATAATTCTTTATTTTTGGCATGCATGGGAGTTACAGGCAGTTTCGCTATGCCCCAACAGCCTGGACAAGGCGAGTAATAACATAAAGCATAACAATGTAGGCATACATGAATAACCGCACACATTTTTTGTTTGGAAATCAAGAGTGGTGCAAGCTAAAGACATGAATATAGTGTAGTTAAGATAATGTGGGATAAACAAGGAGTATTAGTAGGGCATTGGTTGGGGTAAAGCAAGCTATGTCAGAATGTTGTATAAATACCAATGGCCTCGCTTATTAGGAATGTCAGTGGAGAGAAAACAAAAGTATTGGAAAGATATGTCAGACCTACTGACTGCATAAAGGGTCATAATAAAAGAAACCAGGTTTATAAGATAAGAGACATACTAGTAAGTGAGATTATTAGCTTGGTTAAGGTATTACTCAACATAGTTAAGGTTGCTTGTCGAAGCGTTATATCCTATGCTATTACTAGGGAGAGTAAGCAGAGTCTAGTGATAAGAGAGTTAGTAGAAGATAGTGCCTCAGGTTCATATATCAATTATAATGCACAATACCATCTAGAGATTGCTTAGCTTAGCGGTGAGTGTGAAAGAAAGAGGTGATTGAGATGGGTTGAAAGAGACATATCTGCACTAAAATAATGGTTGCTTGCGTGTGATAAACAAAGTGATTTAACTCCTAAATGGCAGAGAATTAAGCAGTGAGACTGCAATGGCATGATCTATATACCAAAGCTGTTTCATTAAGCTGTTTTGGTGACTTTATTTGGTCTTATTGAACATAGAAACCTGTTAATCCAGATGACTACTAGCCTTCTAACGCACGTGAGTTGCAAGAATCAACGCTTACGACAAGATTTTTTATATGAGCAGCCAAATGTTGCACTATTTTTTAGTACAATGGCCTCTGGTCCCTTCACCTAAGATGGCAATGGTAGAACTTCCAGAATACAAGTCCATTAAATGAAACTTCTTTGAAAGACTCAATGTTAGTCTAAGGGAGTCACGCCTTCTTCACAAATCAGAGCTTCCTCAATAACATTTTCGCCCCTTGCAGTCAGGGAAATATTAAGGCTATGTTTCAGACGGACCTTGGATCTCTTAACTGCTTCACAGACCACAAGACACCTCCAACTACGCTTCACAGATCATAAGACACCTTCAACTATGCTTCACAGACCACAAGGCACCTCCAACTATGCTTCACAGACCACAATACACCTCCAACTATGCTTCACAGACAACAAGACACCTCCAACTATGCTTCACAGACCACAAGGCATCTCCAGCTAGCCTCAAATCAGTTGCCACCTCCGGAGCACAAATTGCTGTACTTGAAATTACAAGTGCAGTCAATGCGCTCACTCCAATGAAAATAAAAAAAACCTTTAGTTAGGTTAATGCCTGAGTTAATGATCACAAACATAGAGAGGGTTATTTACTATACTACTACTATAATACAATTACTACTTATTACTATAGTGAAACTTTCTGGGAATTCAAAGAAAATTTAACATTAATTTTAAATTGAAGCTCAAAATAGCCGATTTGGAAAGTTCTTGGTATAAATTTTGAAATTCACATTGGATTTTCTTGAAATTCCAAACAATTCTCAGTTTATTTTTTGTAAATCTTTTTATTGAGGAAAAAGAGTTAGGCTCGCAGGCCTCGGTGGATAGCATTAATAATTGTTATAACATATGTCAGTCTTCAAAACAATATATTGGGAGTTTCCCAAAACTTCAAGGCAATTACATTCCATTCTCAATTTAAGGCTTATTCAGCGTGCATGTTATTTGCATACATACAATAAAAGAGAACCCTTTTTAGTATTTGCTTGCAGGATAGTATTTAGTGTGTTTGTGTGGGGCATGTTCCTCCTTCGATGCTCTAACCTCTAGATATAGGCGAGCAAATATTGCTTTCATTCGTCAGGTTGGTGACTTATATCCCTGAGAGACATACGGGAGTAACAAAAAATATATAACGTGTTATAAGGTGAAAAAGAAGAGGGTTAAGGGATGATGTGTATGTGTGAGGATAGTTCTCCCCGGTGTCCACACTCCCCCCCCCACCCGCAACGGGTCCTGAGCTTGGGCGTGATGGTCATGTTTTTGTCAGGTCCTGTCCTAGCGGCTTGCTGTGGTACGTTGGTCATGTATTGTGAACCTATGTTGTGTTATTGTCTCAGTGGATTCATCTAGTGGTCGACTCTATACTGTGTGTTGGGTCCGTCCCTTCAGGCTCCATTTAACAATTCTCAGTTTAGTAAATAAACCAGAGAGAAAAATTTTCAGAGCTAAGATGTTATCTGACAGGGCTAAAGACATGCCCAGTCTGTGAAATCTAGGTTTTGTTATGTAACTTTGATTCCAAAAGTAACTGCACATTGCAGCACAAATGATCCCTGTGAAGTGCTTTCCAAATTTCGGCATGACTAAACATATAATTATTGCAAGTTTATTGCTACAGCAGTTTCCATGCCATAAAGATCAAGGTTAAGTATTCACAATCTTAGCTGTTCATGTGCAAATTGTATACCTCCTAGTAATTACAGAGCACCCAGCAATCCAGCAAACTCCACCCAATCAACATGTCCAAAGCAGCAGGATAACAAGAATACATTCACTTCCAGAAACGTTCTGCTTTTGGTCTCCTTTTTCTTTATGTCAGGTATCAAACCTAGTGTGATTTAGAAAAGGGGTTTTGTGTACAACGTAAGTGGCTTTCAAAGCTCACAAGAAAGCATTGCTTTCTATGCTTACTTTTCCTTGGGAAGCAAAACTTGGAGTGTTAAGCATTGAAGTCCCTTGGACAAGCACAAAGGTGGCTATTCAGATCTACATGCAAAATAAGCAAAAGCACTTTAAAAAGTTCCATTCTTCATTGTAGGCATCGTCCTCAAAGAGTGGAATTCCAAATAAATTTACCAGGGCTTGGGAGAGAGACACCTAGAGGGGCTGGGGAAGGGGAAAAAGAGACAGAGGATTTAAGTAAAACCATTTAAAACTAGACTAAGCTTAAAATAATTTAGATGAATAAAATACGACTAAAACTAAAATGGCTATTTAGTCAAAAGACTAACGCCAGCAAGCCGCAGACCTGGCGACCACGAGGCAAGGCAATATACTCCTTGACCTCCGCTGCCAGGTTGAAGATCTTGATAATAGAGGCCGGCGTAATAACATCAGGATATGGGGATTACCGGAGGCGAAGGGGGAGGTACCGCAGGAGATCCTTACGGGCCTGTTCACCCAACTGCTGGGAGACGCAGCGCCCAGTGACTTTGGCATAGAAAGGGCCCATAGAGCGCTACAAGCTCCCAGGCGTGATGGCCTGCCCAGAGATATGATCTGCGCTCTGGTGTCGTTCCAGCTCACAGAAGCTTTAATGAGAGCAGCTCGAACCAGCCAGCACATAAACTATATGGATGCCCAAGTATCCCTCTATCAGGATCTTTCCCAGATCACTCTGGACACCCGCTGGGCCCTAAGGCCGCTTACCCGCCTACTACAAGAGAGGAGAATCCCATATAAGTGGGGCTTCCCCTTCAGCCTCCAGGCCCGTGTGGACAACATATGGCACGTCATTCGCTGGCCAAATGATGTGCCCCGATTTCTTCGAACCGCCAACCTACCCTCCATCACGGTGCTGAATTGGATCCTGGAGGGCCCGCCAGCATGAGCAGTATGCCCAACGGAAGCAGCGCACAACCTGCAGCCGGAGCCCAGACCGCAACGCTGCAGAGGAGGGCCAGACGGCCCAGAAGAGTAATCACAGCCACTTAAGCCCGGTCGGCGGCCCACCGGGAGACACCGGACCGACCCGGCGTGGCACCCAGCAGACCTCAAGCTCTACCGGCACAGAACACACAGTGACCCGGACACAAGGGCTCGACCTCACTTATCGGGGTATGTACTGTCCCGGACTGCCAACAGTTAGCATTAGCGGGAGGGCACGGGTGGCTAGCAGATAGGTGGGGAGGGAGCAAATATCGTTACGGGGCAATCGCGAGAGGGAGTACCCCATCTGGAAGGCCCAATTGTTGTGGTAATGCTTAGGGGGAACCCCCCAGGTTGGGCGGGAGAAGTCAACGGGAATGGACCGGGACTGTGTAACTGCAAAGGCCGGCAAAGGCCGAGGACACTTTTACAGCCATGAGCAACTGTGAACTCCCCCCCCTTTTTTTTTTCTCTTCCCTGGGGCGGAAGGTGGGGGGCGGGGGTGGGAAGGTGGGCTGACCCTGGAGGCATCCGCCCGGTGGGCGGCAAATTGTACATAGTTTTATTCCCATAGGCTGATTCGCACGGTGGACCCCAGGACAAGGAGGTTCCAATGGATAGATCACTTTCCCCGGCAGGGCAATAGTGACGGCAGCTACCAGGCTTGACACGCTTCATAGGAAGGTCACACAGGGAACCGGAGCGCATAGACCAGGAGCGGTGGGGGGGAATCAGGCTTACCCAGGGTGGTGGACGGGAACAGCCGGAACACTAGGGGTACCCGCTTGAAGTGCCAGACGCAGTACACGATGGGGGCCATGGTGGGGACGGGAGGCGGCCTCTCAGAGGGCACCTAAGACAGGAAACAGCAATACGGGAGAGGAGCAACTCTAACACTGCGGGACACCTAGCTACAGGATTAACCAATAGAGGTTAAGGGGCGCCGCCCGGAGGCGACCCCATAGACAGACTTACACCACCCCTAATGGAATGCCACCCAGAAAGCTGAACAGTAGAGACAGGATACACACAGCAAACGGAAACACGCCACTGGCTGACAATCTCAAGACGAGCTGTCCGAAACCCCACTACAACACGCAGCACGCACTACAGGGCTGGGTAGCAGGGGACCACTCGAGTGATACCCGTCAGAAGATAGTCCGCCCTTAGCTTCTGGTTGACCCATGGAAACCCTGCCTCAGACAGTGGGAGGGATGACCGGGGACGGGAGAATAGAGGGGGACACTAAAGGCCGACAGCCCCAATTAGGAGCACACAAATACACCTAGGGCAGCGCAACTGCAGGCAAGCCACGAAATCCGGAAGAGGACCCGGAAGGCAGGGGCATTCACTGCTCCCCCCAACATATTAAACTTAGCATCTGGACAACTACACCCACGCCATACAGGGAGGGAAATGAAGGAAAAGGGACAGTACAGACCACCACATCCCTAGGTGACACCACTACTGTAAGTGGCACTACAGAACCCCACTGTGACAGACCCACATTGTACATAAAACCGGAGTCCCTCGCGTCGGAAATCTATCCCAGACCCAGGAACATCTGCACCCAGTACAGGGTCGACGTCACCCCCGAAGGGTCGGGTAGACCCTACACCAGACCACTCCTCACGACTTCCCCACACCTACTGACACCCCCACCTGTGCCGTGGCGGGGGCTCCACCTCGACGCTGTGATGGCGAACAGTCGAGAATTCGTCCCGGCCCCGCTGACATATTGGTCCAACAATGTTCAGGCGCTTAACACACCTGAAAAACGATCGCATTTGCTAAGGCAGCTGTGGGCCGCTAAAGCATCCGTAGCGTTCCTGCAGGAGACACACCTCGGGGGGGAGACGCTCCCAAATTAGAGAACCGACGATTCACGCAAGGATTTTAAGCGAATCACCAAGACGCCATAAAAGAAGGGGTGGCCATACTCTTTGCCCAAGCGACACCTTTCCACCACGTAGCATCTCAGGTGGATCCCCACGGCAGATATCTCTTTCTAAAAGGCACCGTAGCGGACCACACCTACACTTTCGTGTGCCTATATGGCCCAAACAGGGGGCAACACACCTTCCTATCCCGGACGCTGGCCAAACTAGAGAAATTCCGGGAGGGCCTTTTGGTCATGGCCAAAGACCTAAACATACCATTGGACCCGCGCTTAGACACTTCTAGGGGCCGGACCGCGATCCCGGCGCACTGCATCCGAGTAGCACAGTGATTCCTACACAAACTGGGGTTAGTCGACTGCTGGAGGGCATGCAACACGGAGGAACAGGATTACACCCACTACTCAGCAGCCCACGCACCCTATAGCCGCATAGACTACATCTTCCTGGCACAATAATTTTTAAACCTACTACAAGGTTCACAAACAGGCATAATGGACCACGCAGATCACGCACCGGTGCTGATCCATACAAGCCAAGAGAAAGGCAGTGGAAGCTAAACGAATCCTTGCTAGACGATCTGGAACTCACGAAGACAACAGCCCTCACCCTGACCGACTATTTCAATACCAATGACAACCCAGACACGACCCCCCTAACGCTCTGGGAGGCACATAAATGCATCGTTAGGGGCCACTTCATCGCAGTGAGTACCAGGTGCAAAAAAGACAGAACGGCCTGCATTTCGAGCCTGACAACACGAATTGCAGAACTAGAGGGGACTCACAAGCAGAATTTAGATGAAGACATATATCTTAGACTAACAGAGGCACGTAGGGAACTGAAAACCATACTATCACAGGGGCTGCTGCCCACCGCGAGGAAGGCCTCTACTACTGGCAGAGATGCTCCAAGAGAAACGTAGGGCGCAACATGTTCACAAAATACGCACAGGCAAGGGAGGCATCACACGACTCCCGAATGGCATACTGACAGCATTCAAAGAATACTATGCGGCGCTATATGACCAGACGTAATCGGAGGGAAGACACCACCGGGATGCAATGGGAGGGAAGACACCACCGGGAACGGATCGCCGCCTATCTACACAGCCATGTCACCCGTAAGCTTACCCCAGAACAGGAAGCCGACCTGGAACTACCTCTAACAATCGAGGAACTGGCAGGAGCACTGAAATCTACCAAAGCGCACAGGGCACCGGGCCCGGACGGTCTGCCCACCTCCTATTTACGCACCTTTAAGGACATTCTACTCCCCCGACTTTTATCGGGCATAAACTCTTTACGGGAAGGAGACCAATATCACGAAGACACCCTAAGGGCGACAGTCACGATCATACCAAAGAAAGGCAAAGACCCAACGAACTGTGCCAGCTATCGGCCAATCTCGCTGTTAAACGCAGATCTCAAACTTTTCGCTAAAGCATTAGCACTCAGGATGGCCAGGACACTCCCAGATCTCATTCACCCAGACCAGGTCGGATTCATCCCTGGAAGAGAAGCCGAGATAATACCATACGAGCCCTCAACTCCATCCATGTAGCACACGCCAACAAACGGACTATGGTGCTGCTCTCCACGGACGCCGAAAGGATGTTTGATAGAGTAGACTGGACCTTCATGTTGGAGACCCTGAGACACATGGGATATGAGCCACACCTGCGGACCTGGGTGGCTGCGCTCTATCCCACACCAACTGCACGCATACGGGTAAATGGAGCACTCACTAGCTCGTTTAACATCTGCAATGGCACGCGCCAGGGCTTCCCCCTGTCCCCACTCCTGTTTGCCCTCACCCTGGAACCCTTCCTGGAGGCGGTCAGACAGGACGGGGGTATTACGGGGTGTCGCGTGGGTGGGAGAGAACACCGCATGGCGGCTTATGCCGACGACATGCTCTTTTTCCTGGAGCAACCGAGAATATCCATACCAAACCTTATAGAGGCATTCCGACAATACAGCGAGGTTTCCAACCTGAAACCTGGACAAATCTGAGGTAATGCCACTCACGTGAGACGCAGCCCTCCAGGGACACATCCGTACGAACTTCCCCTTCAGGATATGCATGACCAACCTACATTACCTTGGGATATGGCTCCCGAACGACCTAGCACAAACCTACCACATGAATTTCGCACCCCTACTCGCAAACTTGCAGCAAGACATAAAACGCTGGACATCCCAATATATATCATGGTTTGGCCATATAAATGCCATTAAAAATAATGTTATGCCCACGAATACTTTATTTGTTCCAGACGCTACCGTCAAGCATCCCACGGACGTTCTTTCAGTCACTAACGACAACCATCAGGCAGTTCGTGTGGAATCAGAAACCTGCGCGCATACGGAAAACGATCCTGGAACGCCCAAGGAGCGAGGGAGGCATGGGACTGCCGTCAGTCATCACATACTACCAGGCTACGCAACTTCACCTGGCTGGTCGACTGGCGCGCTACCCCAAGCGAGAAGCAATGGGTAGATATGGAAAAACATCAAGCCCAGGGAGGTAAAATACCAGCCCTGTTGTGGCTGGGGGAAGCAACGTTCCAGGAATTGCGAACAGGCAACCCGATGATAGATTGAGGGTTTGGTGTAGCATACGATATTCCAAAATGCTTACGTCATCGCCAAACCCACTCACACCCGTAACCAATAACCCGAAATTAGCAGGGGGGCTCTCTCCGGCCGACCTAAAGAACTTTGGGGTAACGGACTGGGTCCACCTGCACTAGTGGTGCAGCGGATCGGCACTCAAGCCCCTGGCTGTGTTGCTACAAGACCGCAGACCAAGCTTACTCGATGAATTCCACTACCACCAACTAAAAACTTACGTCGCCACGATCACAGGCAAGGACCACCTACATCGTCCACTGTTCCACCTAGAACAACTATATGCGGCCAGACAGCACCTTATGCATGGAGAAACGCATCTATATTCCACACTACAGAGCAGTGGAGATAAGTGCCCCTTAGGCTTCACGGAACGTTGGGAAAGGGAGATGGGGGTCGAACTCTCGGAACTAGAATGGCAAAAAATCTTCCAACTGACACATAAAGGGACCATAAGCTCAAAGTTCCAAGAATGCAACTACAAAATATTGACCCGCTGGTATAGAACCCCAGATATTCTCTGACACGTCCACGAGTCAATCCCCGGCGAGTGCTGGGTGTGCGGCGCAGAAGAAGGCTCTGGTATCCACATCTGGTGGTCTTGCCCCCGCATTGAACCGTATTGGCGAATGATACACCAGACGATTAAGGACATCACCGAGACAGATATCCCCTTTCAACCACTGCCGCTACTGCTGAACCACACAAGCACACCCGCGAAGGCCTATAAAAAGGGCCTCATCATATATCTACTCACATCGGCAAAATCGCTCATTCCCACGCTATGGAAAAGCCCGGTAACACCCACCCACCAACAATGGGTGGACAGAGTGGAAATGATTTTCAGCATGGAAATGATGACGGCCTGCAGGGACGCTCGGACAAATGTGCCCTAACCTGGTTCCCATGGATGGAATATACAGGCAAATGGAGCCACAAGGGATGCCCAGACTGGGAGTGGGGGCTCCCCCGCACCGGCACAACCCCCTCCCCACCCCTGACTGACTGACGCATAGCTACAGTAAAGACCAGTTACGTAAGACCCCCCCACACACACACAAAACTGACTAACTCCACCCCTCCACCCCACTTCCCAGACCGTAGATGAACCACGAAGACATAACTCTCGTAGGCACTAAAGCCAAACTATATCACTACACGACACGTAGGACAGACGGAGAGCAACATGGGAGGGAGGGCGAACGACAGAGAAAGGCCAAGAATTTGCAGGGGAAACATACAGGCACCGTATCAACAGACTCAAGAGGGATAGAACTTGGTAACAATACCAGGAGACGTGACATGCCTAAGGACCGGATGTCGGACACAATTGTCCACTGAAGAAGATACTTCCTCTATGCTCCTCAAGCTAGTCATTACCCGGAACCGCCTACAATAGACAGAAAAAGCCACACGCAGGACTTAGGACACAATAAGCAGCACAGGACCTGTCCGAGACAACCAATACTTTTTGAGCTACACACAACACACTTCTTAGACAAAGACTTACACAACACAACACTCTAGCGGCACCAACCGAGGAACCACTGTGACCAAGCCAGACATCCGATTGGACGGGTGACACTCCTTAGCTACTATGAAACCAGCACACATCAACACATTAGACGCAAAGTAGGAATATCAATATTAGGGCACTCAGACACAAACCTGCTCATAAGGCAAGCCAACAAGGGTATGACGGAAGGGATACCACACATCACATGCATACAATAGAAGCTACTAAAGGAACAGCTAAGCCAAAAGCTCTTGGCAGTAGCCCCCAGCAAAGCGCTGCCGTACCGGTCCAGAACCGACACATTCCCACCACGACAGTGGTAAAGCTGAATACGCACTAATGCTGATAATTTAATGCTTCCATGTTCAGGGCTACACACCCAAATATGTTCAGAGTTGTATTGTGCTGAAAGTTTGTCCAATGAACGAATAAATAAATAAAGAATGCCAAAAAAAAAAAAAAGAATATAAAGGGTTATTCACTAAACTAAGGCATTCAACATGAATTCAAAGAACATTTCAAATTTAAGGCCAGAGCAGCTGAAATGGAAACATAGCTGACTTAGAAACTGTTTCCAGTTATTTTGCCCTTAAATTTTAAATTCACTTTGAATTATCGCATTAGTGGATAACCCTGTTAATGGCACAGTCACAGACATTGACTTATTCGGTGTAACGTAATTGAAATATATCTATAGAATGTACTCCCCCCTATCAAGGTATCTGCTCTTGTTAGCAGATGTTGCTAATTCTAAATGGATGAAAGAGCTGTCATGTTTTTGTTGACTGTACAGCATTTATAGTACAAAAACTTATCCTTGCTATTAATTCCACAGATTTATATTATTAACATCAAAAGCAGTCACCTCAAACCACTGCTAGCATAACCGTAACAGACTGCATTATATCTGCACTGTCAGTTTAAAATGCTTGAGACAGTTATATTTATTTTAATTCTGAGTCATTAGTTTTTATTCCACTAAATTCCAAATGCAGCATTTTCTTTTTGATTTCTGGGAGGCAGTTGTTTGGAAAAGGGTTTCAGAGAGTGGATTTTCAGACCCATAAACCTTGTCTTAAGTTATTAATTTGATAAATCATCAGTTTGTTTTTCTATAATCCTGTAGATTAAGTTGCACAATACAAAAAGAAGTGTTTTAAAAATCTACCATTTAAATTCATGTTTTTCAGATGTTTTAAACTAGGATTGAATGCCTTCTTAAGGGAGAGGTCATTACATTCTGTTCTGGGTTAAAACCCCAGTAAGTTTTCCATGCTGATACAGTAAAGGGACACTAAGGTCACCAGAACAACTACAACTGAATGTAGTTGTTCTGGTGTCTACTGCCAGGGCGTGTGCAAGGATTTTGGGGTACACAGGCAAAGATGATTTTGACACCTGTGACGAGACCAATCTCGCCACATTGCATTGGAGAAGCCTGGTTGCCCGCCTGCTGCCTTTGGACTATGGCCCCGTGTTAAAAGACATCTTTTTTACTTGCAGAAAATATTTATTTGTTCTTTTCTGCCTGGTGTTAGGTAGATGCAATCTACCGAACATCCGCACGAATGACTGGACCACCTGGGAGCTGGAGTGTGCCGGCAATTAGCCTCCCTGAAGCTGTGGTTAACCGCAGCTTAATTGACGAATGTTGGGTGGCCGCCATTCGTATCACGAACATGAGGTCGCGGCCATTTTAAACATGCGAATGCACAGCGGTGTTCGACGCTTAATTCATGGAACTGAAATCGGACACAGTTTTGCGCGAACACCGCTGAAGCCGCCGACCTCCCTTCTTGTTCGGTGAAAGTGCACGAACGGCCCGATGTTCGGTAGTTTTGTTTGAATGTGTTATACCCCAGATAGGAATCCCATGGAGCCCATTCGCATGAAACTGACTGTGTGAAGACTTTAGCTCCATGGCGATTAAACTGTATTCGTGTGGTCTGAGCGCCATTCGCTTAATAATGTGCGCTCAGACCTGAGCTATCTGGGGATATGTTAAATGTATTCTTTTAATGTTATGTGTCTCACATAGTGTATTTTAATAGTAATTTGTGTGTTAGTATCCCCACATGCATAATGGCGATTTGCCTTTGTCTTGGGAGATAATTGAATTACTTCTCAATTATCTCCAAGGCAGAGGGGAGGAAGCCAGGATGCATTGTGGGAATATAATGTGACTGTGTGTCCTATTTGTCTACATGTCTGTCCTTTGTCACAGTCTCCCATTTGGTCCCCTAGGGGAGTGTCCACCAGGTGGGAGACCTGCATAAATACTGGGCAGGTAGCCCTCATTAAACAGACCACTGCTTGACCCTCAACACGGAGCCTTGTCTCGTCTTTGGGGGGATTTACTGAACGCTGATAGAGACTTATTGCTAGGAGTGTAAGCCGCTTGGATGCTTTTCCTATTCGTCTGCTAGCAGCGATTCGTATGGTTCCAGTTCGTGTGTTTGGAGTGCTATATTGGATGCCGTTCGGGAGTTTGGAGCATTCACTTATTGGCGGTTTGTGAGTTTGGTGTGTTACAATAGCTGTGCCTGCATCTCCGGAAAGGGGGACGATCGCCTAAATGGTTTTTACCCCTTGTGTGCAAAACGGTCCGTTACAACACCCTTCCCTCCCTTCTCCCCTCCCCCCCCCCAAAAGAAAAGCATCTTCACCTGTGTGCTTCTTAACCCCCCTTTTGTGTCTTATCCCCTCTTTTAAATGTTTTATCCCCTCTTTTAAATGTCTTACCCCTTTAGTGTATCTTATGCCCTATTTTTCCCCATTGTGTGTCTTACACCTCACTTGTGTATCTCTTACAGCCCCTTTGTGTGTCTCCTTCTCTCTCAGCCTCACTGTGTCTTTTACTCTTTCCCGCAATTTTGTGTGTTTCTCTTTCACCCCAGCCCGTTTGCCTCCCCCTCTGTGTCTCTTTTCCCTCTTCTCCAGCACCTCTGTGTTTCTTTCCCCCAGGCCCTTTGTTTTTCCACCCCCTGGCCATTCTGTGTGTCTCTTACATCACCAGCTTCATGTCCTTCTGTGTTACTTTCTCCCCACTCAGGCCCTCTGTGTGCCACTCTTCCCTCCATGTCCCTTAGTGTTCCTCTCCCCTCCATGTTCCTTACAGGTGCTCTCCCCTTTCTGTCCCTTAGTGGTCCCCTCCCTGTCCCTTAGTGTTTCTCTCCCTTCCCCTTACTGTTCCTTAGTAGTCCTCTCCCCTCCCCTTCCATTAGTGTTCCTTTCACCTCTCTTACCTGTCCCTTAGTGTTCCTCTCCCCTCCATGTCCCTTAAGTGTACCTCTCCTAAGTGTCCTTTAAGTGTCCCCCCCCTTGGTGGTTCTCTTCCTTGTCCCTAGTGTTCTCTTCTCTCCCCTCCATGTGTTACTCCCCCCTCCCTCTCCCTTAGTGGTCCTCTCCACTCCCCATCCCTTGGTGGTTCTCTCCCCTCCCCGTCCCTTGGTGGTCCTCTCCCCTACCAGTCCATTAGTGGTCCCCTCCCCGTCCCTTGGTGGTCCTTTCCCCTCCATTCCCTGTTTTTTAGTGGCTCCCTCCACCTCTTCTTAGTGTTCCTCTCCCCTCCCTTTTACTTGTCTCCCTCCCCCCCTTATTGTTCCTCTTCCCTCCACTGTCCCTAGTGTTTTCTCCCCTCCTCCCTTAGTGGTCCTCCCCTCTTTGCCATGTCCCTTAGTGCCCCACATAACCCTTAGTGTTCTTTTTAGTGGTCCCCCCTTAGTGCTCATTTTTTTCCCCTTCCCTCCCCTGTCTCTTAGTGCCCCCCACCATAGTGTTCCTCTATCCTCCCCTCCCCCCTCCTGTTAGTGGTCTGTTTACCTCCCTCCCTTGAATGCCTCCTACTTTTCTTGCAGCATGGCCAGGTGGTGTGGACCGCGGTACAGGAGCTTGTGATTCCTGTACCCGGCCAGACTGAGGGGAAGTGTTCTATCAGTGAGCACTTCCTGTCAGTGGATTTGGGGTTTTCATGAGCTGTAAGCCATAATCATCGCACTTATGACAAATCACGGCTTGAACTATCTTTTTTTGCATGTAATGCGTCTATCTCATATATTAGTTTCCCCTTTTACGTTGCATTACTGAAATAAATGAACTTTTGCACGATATTCTAATTTTTGGAGTATCATCTGTATGTGTGAGTGTTTGCATGTGTCTGTGTATGCTGGATATAAGCCTTCATGCATATCCTGTAACTCTTGTATGGGAATTCATGCATTCTTATAATAAGTAATTATTTTGTTCTTACTCTCCCCTTGTAACCCCATCCTCTGCACTGTTTGCATTTTTTTCTATCTCTCCCACTTCACTCTATGATCTTCACACAAAATATTTACGACCCTCTGTTAAAATGATGTCTATTTTCTATTAAACCTGTGTCTTATCTGCGCTCATGTCACTTTAACCACTGTATCGCAACTCAGCTTTAAATTCTATGTGTTATCTTGCCCAAAAATGCTTTAGACTTTGCTTTTTATTTTTTAAAAATTTTTTTTATCTCTCCCCCCTCTCTCAGTGATCTTCACACACGATATTTACAACCCTCTATGAGAATGGTGCCTATTTTGAAGTAAACCCGTGTCTTATCTACACTCATGTTGCTTTAACCCCTGTATCACAACTCAACTTTGAATTCTACGTGTCGTCTTGCTCAGAAATGCTTACACTTGAGAAAGGGAAGTTCTTCCGAAAGCTTGTCATTAAAAAATTCTGTTAGTCCAATAAAAAAGGGATTACAAGATACAAATTTTAACAATTTTTTACACACACATGTATATGTGTACACATTTTTTATGTATATGTATATATATATATATATATATGTATGTATATATACATATATATGTTATGGTGGGGAAAAATTGTGATTGAAAACTCCTTCCACCTGAAGACTGTGGATAGTTAACACAATAGTTAAACAAAAATCTGCACACCAGTCAAGCCATAAGACTTGCTTTTCCCACAGAAATCACAAATCTGCACTGATGATACTACCGCAAAGGATTCTGGGTGGGCATATGCAAATTAGTTTAACAAAGAATCACATTTTTGCCTCATTCCATTTTAAACATGGATTCCTTTTAGTCTGTGTTTGCTGTATACAACAGCTTGAAACACAACTTAGGAAAAGATGAAAAACCAGTAAACCACTCATGGACAGCTATTTTGTTGTTAATGCAACTCATCAGCATGAGGTTGGTTACTGGTTTGCTTGTTGAGGCTTGGTAGTGCTTGGGAAGCAATTAGGTTATGGTGGGGGAAAATTGTGATTGTATACCCCTTCCACCTGAAGTCTGTGGTTAGTTAACACAATGTTAAACACAAATCTGCACACCAGTCAAGCCTTAAGACTTGCTTTTCCCACAGACATCACAAATATGCAGTGATGTTACTACCGCAAAGGATACTGGGTTGGCATATGCAAATTAGTTTAACAAATAATTTCTGTGGGAAAAGCAAGTCTTATGGCTTGACTGGTGTGCAGATTTTTGTTTACATTGTGTTAACTATATATATATAGCCAACAATGGGGTACATTGACGGTGTGGTAGGCTTATGCAATAGATGATTATATAATGTAACTAAACCCCCATTATTTTTTGCCTAGGTGAGGTGTTTTTAAATAAAACTACTACAATCTCTAAGATTTGAAATCATTGTTTAGTGAATAAGCGAGTGCGCTGGATTCTGTATTTTGCATAACTAGAAAAATGGTCAGAGCTGGCATTTAATACGGATAAGTGCAAGATAATGCATCTTGGATGTAAAAACCCAAGGGCAGAGTATAAAATATTTGATAGAGTCCTAACCTCAAAATCTGAGGAAAGGTATTTAGGGATGATTATTTCAGATGACTTAAAGGTAGACAGACAATGTAACAGAGCAGCAGGAAATGCTAGCAGAATGCTTGGTTGTGTAGGGAAGCAGTAGAAAGAGGCAGTAGAAAGCAGTAGAAAGAGGGAAGTGCTCATGCCATTGTACAGAACACTGCTGAGACCTTACTTGGAATATTGTGCGCAGTACTGGAGAACGTATCTCCCGAAGAATATTGATACTTTAGAGACAGTTCAGAGAAGAGCTACTAAACTGGTTCATGGATTGCAGGATAAAACTTACCAGGAAAAGTTAAAGGAACTTAACATGTATAGCTTGGAAGAAAGACGAGACAGGGGGTATATGATAGAAACATTTAAATATATAAAGGGAATCAACACAGTAAAGGAGGAGACTATATTTAAAAGAAGAAAAACTACCACAACAAGAGGACATAGTCTTAAATTAGAGGGGCAAAGCTTTAAAAATAATATCACAAAGTATTACTTTACTGAGAGGGTTGGATGCATGGAATAGCCTTCCAGATGAAGTTGTAGAGGTTAACACAGTAAAGGAGTTTAAGCATGCGTAGGATAGGCATAAGGCTATTCTGGCTATAAGACAGGGCCAGGGACTTAAACTATTTAGAAAATTGGGCAGACTAGATTGGCCGAATGGTTCTGATCTACCATCACATTCTATGTTTCTAGCACATGCTTGCTACCATTTTTCCTCGAAATAAGACATCCCCTGAAAATAAATAAAATAAAGAGTGCATTTTTCGGGGGGAAAATTAATATAAGACGCGGTCTTATTATCGCGGAAAGACGGGATGTATATGTATATATTTTATATACAGCTCTTTCACATCCATCCAATTTGTCGGGCTACTTATCCTTGAAGCTTGCATTTTAGTATTAGCTGTTGCAACTTCCCTTGCTGAAACTATTTTCGACCTAGATTTGCATTTAGTGTCTTGAAAAGTCCTCTTCATTTTGGCTATATCTTCAGATGATTGTGTGTCAAGGTTCTTCCATTTGTATCTGGCCCCAAAACAACTTTAGCTTACTTAAGCAGTTTTGGTGTATAAATAATGCTCCTGTAGTCTCACTATTCAATTCTCTGCCATGTAGAAGTTTAATAACTTTGTTTCTGCAGCGCTAGGCACACCACCCTGCATGTGACTTACACAGCCATCCTAAAAACTTCCTGAAAGACACATCTAATATTTATACTTCCTTTATTGCACATTCAGTTTTTTTTGAAATTTAATCTCTCCTGCTCTGTTAATAGACCCTACTAGACCCTGCAGGAGCCTCCTGTGTGTAAATAAAGTTCAATTTACAAGGCAGGAGATAAAAACATTTAAAGCAACTTCCGGTTGCACCACAATCTTTGCTGGCCGCGCTTTGTAACAGCTGCTCTCTACCTCGAGGTAATCCTTAACCATCCGCACTCCCCGGGCATTGCAGTGCTGCTCTGGACATCAGGTCGATCTTGCTGCACTTGGAGGAGTGGACTGAGCTCTGTTTGGCCACCCGACGTGGAACAGATCGTCTCCCTGCATCAAGGAGGCAGCGTCCGGGAGTCGAGGCCTGTGTGATAGGCCGCATCCGCCTAGTCGCAGCACCTCTCAAGATTTGGGGCCTCTCGGGTGCATTAATACTTACCGGATTGGGGCTGCCTGGACACTCCATCCTCAAGAGGGTACAGGATCACAGCGGGGGAAGCCACACCAGGTACCTGTCAGGAATACAGTATGAACCAGCACGTAGAACTTTGTAACACAGGAGACTAATAGGTAACGGATACCGGGCCTTAGAATGTCCGGACTAACGTACCAAAGATACAAAAAGATATGGAAGGGCTAAGAGAGTAGTAGAGAAAATAAAATAATACTCACAAAGATAGTACTGCTCTATGGATAGGCGCTGGTGGTATGATCCCCACCTAGGATTTCTTGGAGTACTGGAACTTTAAAATTGCCAGTGGAAGTAAAAGTAACCAGGAAAGGTTAAAATGCCAGGAATAGGTAAAAAAAGTTGTTTAAAGTGCATAAAGAGTGCAATAAAAGGAGGATTGGTACAATAAAGTAGCCAAAAAACTTTTATTGATCTAAAATACACAGTAAAATACAGAATTAATAACCATAAACGCGTTTCACCATAAGTGGCTTCTTAAGAAGAAGCCACTTATGGTGAAACGCGTTTATGGTTATTAATTCTGTATTTTACTGTGTATTTTAGATCAATAAAAGTTTTTTGGCTACTTTATTGAAGAAGCCACTTATGGTGAAACGCGTTTATGGTTATTAATTTTATTATATTACTTTATACCCAATTTGCCTGCTCTTTATTGCTTTGGGGTTACTGCTGCCACTCCACACTGGTGACCTTGCTAATGGGCTATCTATCTGCTCACACCAGCCTGTGCCACTTTGAGGAACTGTACACTGTTGCTTGCTCATCTGTTGCTCTCATCTTGCAGGCCCACTGGCTCATCCTGCTTAATAGTCTTGTGGTGGCAGGGCTCACCAGACACTGCAGCTCATCTCCTGGATTCCATCTTTCTATAGGGACACGCTTAAAAAGAGCCCTGTTGCAGTGGGAAGAGCATAGCCATAGAAGCAACCAGTCGCATGTGTACTGAGCTCCGAGCTTTTCAGCCCTTCAAGGACCAAATTCTACCGCACAACCTACCTAGACAGAACCTGGGAGAGCCCACAGGGCTTCTACAGACCCAATGGGGCACAAAACAAAGAAACCGAAACCGGACAAACCCAGGGAAGGGCTAACAATAGGGGATCTATGGCGGCAGGCCCATGGCGCACATGGACCCAAGATGGCGTCCCTCGCGGGAGATTGTTCTGATTTCTCAGATGACCAGTCATATGACACAGAAGTGGGTATGATACCTGCTCCGATCCCACACCCACCACACCAGTCGACATCCCCACAAACAAACCCAGAATCCGCGCCAGAGACCACGGCAGTCCTGAGAGACCTCCTAGCGGACCACCACAAGAAAATTTCAGCAGACGTGACAGCGCTGCGGGGATACCTAACCTAATTGCTTCCCAAGCACTACCAAGCCTAACGGGCAGAATCAGCAAGCTGGAGCATACCTCCCACACAGGAACCCAGCACATCGCTTCACTTCATCATGGTTTTATGAAATTAGCATGGTTTTATGAAGCATAGGTCATGTCAAACTAACCTAATTGCATTCTACGAAGAAGTAAGTAGAACTATAGATCAGGGTGTTGCAGTGGGTGTGATCTACTTGCATTTTGCCATTGGAATTTGATACGGTTCCTCACAATAGGTTAGTCTTCAAACTAAAAGAAATTGGTCTAGATGAATATTCTTGTTCTTGGATAGAACGAGTTGTCATTAATGGTAAATTTTCAGGCTGGACAAAAGTGGTAAGTGGTGTGCCTCAGGGTTCTGTTTTGGGATTGCTTCTATTTAACATATTTATAAATGATCTTGAAATAGGCATTGAAAGCCATGTATGAGTGCTTGCAGATGACACAAAACTTTGTAAAATTATAAAATGTAAGCAGGCTATTGCTTTGCTGCAGAAAGATTTGGATAGATTGGGGGACTGGGCACTAAAATGGCAGATGAAATTTAATTTATGCACTTTGGGGTTAAGAATGCACAAGCAAGAAGGATTTGGGAATTGTTATAGACAACAAAATTAGGCAGCAATATGCAATGTCAATCTGCAGTTGCTAAGGCCAGTAAGGTTTTGTCATGTATAAATAGGGGCATAAATTCTCGGGATGAAAATGTAATTTTGCCTCTTTATAAATCGCTGGTAAGACCACACCTTGAATATGCTGTGCAATTTTGGGCACCTGTTCTAAAGAAGGATGTGACAAACTGCCTTTTGTCACTGGGTTTTTATGTGACCAACTGCCCTTTGCCCCTGGCTTTTGGAGGAGCCTGATTGCCAGCCTCCTGCCTCATGACTATGGCCCTGGGGTGTATGGCCCTTTAAAACCTATATGTGGGCATATTGGGACTTTTAAAAGACTGTTTCTCCTCTTTTGATTCCATGGGAGAATGTGCCTCTTCCCCTCCCCCTTTAATACCTATCCCATTGTTCTCCAGCAGGGCGTTGTCCCAGGGACACTGCCAGACGAGTTTAAACTGGCTGCTTTGTCCCTCCTCAGTCTCTCATCAGCCCTAGCAAAACTCTGTTCGTGTGATCTTAGCGCTGTTTACCTATATTGGGCGCTCAGATCCGAGCTATCTGGGGATAAATGTGGGGGTTCTGTGTGATATAATAGGAATTATGTATTTTTATGTACTGTATTTTACTGTTAGTGTAAAATGGAGATATTTTCTGTACCTGGAGATAATTGAGTTTACTGCAGTTCCTAAAGCCAATTATCTCCAGATAGAGGGGAGGGATTTTACTGTGTATGTGGGAGTGTTATTTTGTTAATTAGTGTTCCCATTGGTTTGTGTGCCTTTTGTCACAGTTTACCACCAGGTCAAGGGGGTGTGCCTCTGGCCTGAAAACTTGCATAAAAGAAAGCCTTTTGTTGCTGATTAAACAGATCATCTTCTACCTTCATGGAGTTTCGGCTCATGTTTGGGGGATTGGAGAACTACACTCTGGGGATTGCTATAATCACTTTACTCCCCAGGGTATAATCACTAAGCTCTGCTTAGAGCTTCTTCCTGTTCCTGCTCTCTGGAATTCGGAGAAGTTGACCTACTGGAAGCTGGACCCTGTTCTTGGGTCCAGAGTGAGTGGAGATGGCGAGACCCCAACCAAGCTGTGGCAGTTCGTGGGAGTGTACAGTGGTTATGGTGTCTGGCAGAGTGCTTGGAGTCCTCGGAAAGCACTAGGAGCATCCATCAACGGAAGGTACCTGGTCGGGGTGCAGGCGGTTCCATTACAAAGGATATCCTGGCACTAGAAAAAGTGCAGAGATGAGCTACAAAATTGATAAAAGGAATAGAGCATTTTAGTTACGAAGAAAGGTTAAAAAATTTAAATCTCTTTAGTTTGGAAAAACGGCACCTCAGAGGGGATATGATAACATTATACAAATTTATTCGGGGCCAGTACAAACCATTATCTGGAAATATATTCATAAACAGGGCAGGACATAAGGTTACACATTTAGGCTGGAAGAAAGGAGATTTAATCTAAGGCAAAGAAAAGTGGTTTTTTTACAGTAAGAGCAATAAGGATCTGGAATTCTCTGCCTTAAGAGGTGGTTTTATCAGAGTCCATAAAGATGTTTAAACTGCAATTGGATAAATACTTGCAAAAACATAACATACAGGGATATAATTTCTAATTAGTGGGGTAATCGCTGCTTGTTGTGCAGGTGGTTACAGGGTTTCAACATATGCTACAACAGCGTGGTACATGAGTAACAAAAGGTTAGACAGTGGCAGGAGAATATGCACAGTTTTCATATATATGTATACTTCAAGCTTAGCTAAACAGTGTTTGTTTTAAAGTAGAGTAAGATTGGATAGGTGATGCTCAACGACTCTAGATTAGGTTAGTTAGTGTGATTGAGGAGTGTTAGCTTGTTTTGCAGTGTGGCAGAGGTTGGTCTGTGTGTGGTGCCTGGACATAGTGTGCTGTATATACATAGGCTGCAAGGCATTAAAGAGCATATAAAAACATTGCTTCATCTTGCCTATAGGTCAAGGTAGTATCCCTGCGTAATCTAAGTTGAAGAATTTTCTGCTTTGTCAAGGGTTAACTGAACTAATCAACAGACTAGGTTTTTTTGCCTTCTTTTGGATCAACAGCAAAAACATATGTGAGAAAGGCTGAACTTGATGGACGCAAGTCTCTTTTCAGCTATGTAACTATGTAACTATGCGGTGAAAGAACTACAACAGCAGAACCGATCCTTTGAGCACCGCCTCACAGCCCAAGAAGACGCCAAGCGTAAAAATAAGGGGTGTCTCAGAGACCGTAGTGGAAGCTGAACTGCCACATTTTATTAGGTGCCTTATGACTGCCCTGCTGACACTGAGGAGCGCCAAAACTGCGGCACTCACCGGCATGTTCCACGCGCCCCGACCTGCCAAAGCACCTGACACAGCTCAGGTCTGGTAATCAAGTTCCAAAACGCTACTTACCACTCTCCTGCAATATCACATCATCCGTTACCATTGGAGCCCTTCGCGAGCCATAGCAGTCTACCACAGGGACACAACATACACAATTCAAGAGCCTCACGAGAGCAAGACGCTTCTTCAGAAACTGGGACTCCCGGCTGACTCTCTGAACCAACAAGGTCAAAATGCTACCCCTAAGCAAAGACACCAGTGGAACCCGGCGGGAGCCTTCGAATTCGTTCCAAGAATTCGTTCCACACAGGAATCTTATGTTTTAGCCACAACTTGAGCAATGAACATTCTAAATGGAGATGAGTTTACTTTAAGATTTTCCCCATTTTATTAGTTCAGCATTGTGGACTTGCGTTAGGATAGGATAGGCTTCCCTATACCAGGGCAATGACACGTTCAGCATTTAGACCAGTTGACTCTAAACCATATACCCCTCCCCGCCCCCCTGGACACCTGGGAATAATACAAGTGATGAGGGCGCTCCACCTGTAGCTTTGCGGGGACCCACACAAGGTACTTAAGCAGACAAGCAAGATACACACCCCACAAGCTTACATTAGCTGGCCATGAGCACCACCGTTTTTTCCGTAATACTGAATCACCTAAATGCAGGGTGTCGCATCTTATACATACTATAAGCTGGCTAACATGGAAGACAAAGCTACACTTAAGCCTTCTAACAATAAGTATTCCGTTTAATTACTCTTTCTCTTTTTATGTTTTGTTGTTCTCTTTTTTTAAAGCAGATCAGAAGGTCAGCTCGTTTAAGAGAATCATAAAATGTAGCAAATTGCACACACGCCTAACTATCTATCTCGATCTAACTCTCTTCACTCAGCTGATAATGTGACAGACCCGTGCCAAGTTACATTTTATGCTGTTATGTAGGTGCATGCCGTTGCAGCACTTCA
>OW240913.1:167144885-167169668 GCA_933207985.1 Pelobates cultripes | reverse complement strand
GAATCAAACTGACTGCCAATTTTTGTAATACTGAAATCACTCTTTTGGATCCGGATATTTACATTAAAAATAATCATATTCAAACTAAAACTCATTTTAAAAAGGTTCACACAAATAATTGTATTGATATAAATAGTTGTCACACTAGACCGTGGCTACTAAGTATTCCAAATAGTTAAATACTAAGGTTAAGGAGAAACTACTCAGAGATTTCTGTTTTTAACAAACAAGCAAAAAACAAAAATTCCTAGAAAAAGGATATAATCCAAATATCATCATTACTATCATAGAGCAAACCACAACAACTAACAGAGAGGACCTTTTAAAACAAAAAATTAAGGAACTAAAATTACAACAAAGATTTTACCTTACCGATAGTGTTCAATTATAGTAACAAAAGCAAACAAATTAGATGCTTACTGCTCTCCAACTATTGCAGCCCCAAACAGCCCAAAATCAGCCCCACAAGGCAACTTACCACATTGGTGACATCCTGGAAACATCCCTACACCGATGGGGAGAAATGCTAAAAAGCAGCGCCCAGATCGGCCACAGTACTTTGCGAATATAGGCGACTTGTTGCGGAGGCCGCATGGCATGACGGGACCTAACATGGCGGCCGACATAGAGGAATACTTCGACAGCTCGGATGACATTCCCCTTCACAGCCCTGAGAATCTAAGATGTAAAGGGCCTCCCAAGCCCACGCAGCCAATGGCAGGCCTCGCGGTCACCACAGAAATACTTACCACTCTCCTCTCAGACCTACGCCAGACGCTTTCTGTGGAGATCTCCCAGGTAAGGGAGGATGTTAAAGTGTTTACAGCTAGCAGTTATGGAGGACAAGCGGAGGTGGAAGCACATTAAAATTCAAGGCCTCTCTGACACTGTGTCCCCAGCTGAGCTGCCCCATTTCCTGCGAAGGCACTTTGCGGCCCTCCTACCCCCTAAGCAAGCCCTAACATTCTTCTCTGACCTATCACACATAACCCTACAATGGCGAAGGTCCCTTCGACTGCTAACAGCGACATTAGGAACCAAAGGGGTGACGTACCACTGGGGACCATATCACTTACTCCTCATACAGCATCAGGGCACTGAATATGGAGTTGCGGACATATCGGAGATGGACACTGTCCTGGCGGATATGGGCCTCATAACCCCTTTGACGTAAAATCTCCGTCATTTACTAACGTTAACGCCAGATCGCAGCGATCGTGGGGTTAACGCTGTTGCTGGGTGCCTCGATGTTAGAGGCAGACCAGCAACCGCCAATAGCGCTGTCCCAGCACATGTGATCGCTGTGAAAAGCCATTGGAGAGGTGGTGACTTAGTTAAAAAACTAGATCAAATAAAGTATACTACTTAAATACCCTACATCCTAATGGATTTAATGCAGATTTTCATCTTTTTAATTTTTTTATGATTCTCTTTTTATATTATATTAACTTTACTATATCACATTTTAATTATGTTTATAATATATATACACATTAATTTGAATCAAATTTATAATATATTTTTATATGTATTTTAAATGCTTTTCATTGACTCCATCTTTGATGTATTACTACTAAGTTCATAATTGTACCCAACTCCTTGTACCAACTCCTAAGTTATGTATACCATTGACTATGTATATATTTATATTATATTTTATGTATTGCATTTATATCTTGTACTTTATACCTGCTTATCATATTGTATTATTTATATTCTTATCTTTACTCTTTTCTCATACTGATGTTTTTATTAATATCCATATGCTGCTTACTTATTATATATACTGTACTTGTCATCCTTACTTACTCTCTTTATTTCTTCCTCCTTTTTTTCTTTTATTTTGCCTAGTTCTGGCCACTTATCCCTTTTAAAAGATGGCGGTCAATGTCTTCTTATGTTCCTCCTAATAGATGTGCAATTTAACGGACTTTCCACACATTATAACCCTGAAAATCTACCTATATAAACTGATTTTATGCATTAACAAACCACACTTCTGATGAAACCTCCAAGGTGAAATGCATAAAGTGTGGTTTTACCATTTACTTGGATTGTTTTAAATAGCATTTTTAATACCCGTTTGGTTTATTGTAATAAAATGAACCCTTTTTAAATTGAATTTATTTTGGATGGCTATCTAATTTATTTTGACTTCCCTATTCATATACATCCCAGGTGGGGATTATACCACTATAGCGCTTCCACATTAGAGCAGGTCCATGCTCTAGTTCATGTGAGTAGGATACTTACTTTTGTATACGCACAGTCACTTCTTTATACATATATAACAAAAAGCAACAATAACATGCCACAGTGTATCACACTACAAATATATACTTAAAAATTACATAATCTGTAAGATTCCTTATATTACTGGTGAATAGCTAAAGAAAAGCATATGAAAAGTACATAGCGTAATGCAGTTTAATAAAATATTAAAATAGCAGCTGGAATCTGACTCACATGATGCAGAGCCGTCCCAGGCTCTGTATATTAATCCCAAAGGGTGCATATCCAGGCTGTACGAAATAATAGTTTTTTTTTTTTATTGTATCAATACAAATTGTGAGTGACATACTGCATTATAATTCATTATATTTCTTTCCTCTTTAGGCTCCCAAATATTGTGTAACGGATAAAGATCCTACAGACATATGTACGTATATATTTATCCTTCCTGGTAAAATATTTTATAAATAATTAATATGTGACCTCCTTATGGGCTACATTGTTTCTTAGGTATGGTAATCTATTGTTTGTTTTTTGCTATAGTTATATTTCCACAAGGTTTTGGAAATCCTTGTAAGATTGACTGCTATCATAAGTATATAGTGAGCACCTAATTTCTGTGTTTCTTTTTTATGTGTATGTTTGTGTCTAGGGTCGTATGTGTGTGAGATAGTTGCTTGCAGTGTGTTGTGTGTGGGGAGGGCTGCCTGTGGCCTTTGCGTATTGTGCTTATGACAAAGCTATGTTTCGTGACTGTGTGTATGATGACTGTCCTAAGGGGGTGACTATGACAGGTTTTACAGGTAACTGTGGCAAGGTAAGTGTGACAGGGCCAGAGAGGTGAATGAGGCAGGGTTGGGCGGTGAGTGTGATAGTGTGGTGTGGTATGGTTAGGGAGTGACAGGGCAAGGGTAGGTGAACATTGACAAGATTAGGGAAGGTTTATGTGACAGCGTAAGTGTGGCAGGATGGTGGAGAATAAACGTGACAGGATTGGGGGTTGATTGTGGCAGTTTGAGAGAAGGTGAGTGTGATAGGGTGAGTGTGGCAGAGCGATGGGAGGTAAGTATGGCATGGGTGAGTGACAGGACTGGGGGAGGTATTATGAGTGTGGCAGGGTGAAGGGGGTTGACAGTGTGTGTATGGGGTTGACAGATACAAATACACACAGGTGCTTACACTGACACATACAGATAGACACTGAAACACATACAGATAAACACATTCTGACATACATGCAGATACACACAATATAACACATACAGATACATACATGAACATACATAGGAGCACACAGTGACAAACATACAGATACACAGACATACTGATACATATAAAGTCATGCAGACATATACACATATAGACACAGATACACACACAGACACATATATACACATACAAACACAGATACACATATAGGCACACAGATACACACAAATACACATACAGACACAAGCACACACAAATACACAGACAAACACAGACACGTATACAGACACACACAGATATACATACAGACAGGCAGATACACACAAATACACATACAGACACATACAGACACATAGCTACACATACAGACACACACAGATACGCGTACACAGATATGCATACAGACACACACACAGTAACACATACAGAAACACATACAGATAGACATAGATACACATACAGACACAGGCACACAGATACATATACAGACACACAGATAAACATACAGATACACACAAGCACACCTACAGACACACAGAAACTCACATGCAAAATTACATTTTTTGTCACCCTCCTGTTTCCTACCTTTTGGTTGCAGAAGGGTGACTTCCCTGGGGTCCCGTGGCTGACTGAGGTTGTTGGGAGTCAGAGCTCCCAACTCTTCTATTCTGCCCCCTTATATTCTTCTCCTCCCACGTGGCTCTGTGAAAGCTGAGAGTGACCGGATGTGACTTCCTTCCAGCACTCATCATCACTGTGGCCCGATTGTGCTATTAAAGCACCACATTCTGATAAAATCACTTCTTCATGCAGAGAATTCCACATCCTTATTGTTCTTACTGTAAAAATTACCTTTCCTTTGCCTTAGACCAGCATTTCCCAAGTAGTGTTCCGCGGTAACCTAGGGTTTTGCGAGAACAAACTTGGGGTTCCGCGGCATTTCACCACATTCAAGATGGCTACCTGATGCTCCCGGAAGGTCAGAAACAGCAGTGATCGGTCGACCCGCCCTGCCGTCAACACGCCTTGCCATCAGAGTCTACCCTAGCGCCTGCCCTGCCATCAGCCAGCCACTTAGACTTAGCTCGTCCGTGAGAGAGCCCACCCAGCCATCAGCCAGCCCGCCTAGCAGCCAGCCAGTCCTGCCGTCAGCCATTTTCTATCACTTGTGGTAGAGGAGTGACAGAGAGTGTAGCTGATAGTTAAAGCTCTGTTATTGTCATAGATAGAAAGCTCTATTAGGTAGGAACATAGAAATCTCTGGTAGGTAGGGACATAGAAAGCTCTGTTAGGTAGGGACATTGCAAGGCTCTGTTAAATCCTCTGTTAGGGACATTGCAAGGCTCTGCCAGGGGCATTGAAAGACTGTCAGGGGCATTGGAATTCTCTGCAAAGGACATTAAAAGGCTCTGTAAGGGACATTAAAGGGCTCTGTCAGCGGCATTGAAAGACTCTCTCAGGGGCATTGAAATTATCTGCTAGGGACATTAAAAGGGTGTGTAAGGGACATTAAAAGGCTCTGTCAGGGACATTGAAATTATCTGCTAGGGACATTAAAATGCTCTGAAAGGGACATTTAAAGGCTCTGTCAGGGGCATTGAAAGACTATGTCAGGGGCATTGAAAGACTCTGTCAGGGGCATTGAAGTTCTCTGTAAGGGACATTAAAAGGTTCTGTCAGGGGCATTGAAAGGCTCTCTCAGGGGCATTGAAAGTATCTGCTAGGGAAATTAAAAGGCTCTGCAAGGGACATTAAAAGGCTCTGATAGGGGCATTGAAAGACTCTGTCAAGGGCAATGCAATTCTCTGTTCGGGACATTTAAAGGCTCTATAAGGGACATTGAAAGGCTCTGTCAGGGGCATTGAATGACTCTTTGAGGGGCATTGAAATTCTCTGTTCGGGACATTAAAAGGCTCTGTAAGGGACATTAAAAGGCTCTGTCAGGGACGTTAAAAGGCTCTGTCATGGGCATTGAAAGACTCTGTCAGGGGCATTGAAATTCTCTGCTAGGGAAATTAAAAGGCTCTGTAAGGGACGTTAAAAGGCTCTGTCAGGGGCATTGAAAGACTCTGTCAGGGGCATTGAAATTCTCTTCTAGGGACATTAAAAGGCTCTGTAAGGGACATTAAAAGGCTCTGTCAGGGGCATTGAAAGACTCTGTCAGGGGCAATGCAATTCCCTGTTCGGGACATTGAAAGGCTCTTTAAGGGACATTGAAAGGCTCTGTCAGGGGCATTGAATGACTGTTTGAGGGGCATTGAAAGACTCTGTCGTGGCATTGAAATTCTCTGTTCGGGACATTAACCCCTTAAGGACCAAACTTCTGGAATAAAAGGGAATCATAACATGTCACACATGTCATGTGTCCTTAAGGGGTTAAAAGGTTCTGTAAGGTACATTAAAAGGCTCTGTAAGGGACATTGAAAGACTATGTCAGGGACATTGAATGAGTCTGTGAGGGGCAAATAAAATAAAATATGATGATAGCTACTTGTCATTTGGATTTACAAGTGCCAGAAATTAAGATTGTCCTGATGCACAATGTGTAGTTTGCAATAAAATATTAGCACCTGCTAAATTATGTTGCCATTTTGAGCAAAGCCACGCAGAGTACAAAGATAAAGACATTGACTTTTTTAAGCAAAAACTTCAGGAGTATCAGAAGAGTAAACAGTTTATGAGCAAAAAAACAACTCAAAATGCTAATGAAAAAGCCACAGAGGCTTCTTACAGAGTGAGTTACCACATAGCACTTGCTGGAGAAGCACACGCAATTGGGGAATCACTGATAAAACCATGTGCAATAGAAATAGTGCCATGTATTTTAAGTGAGAAGTTGAGTAAAACAATTTAAGCTGTACCACTATCCAATAACAGAGTTTTGCGCCATATTCATGATCTTGCTGATGACATCCATACTGAACTAATTTATCGACTGCATCAATGTGATGGATACTCACTGCAATTAGACTAGTCCACATATAATTTTATCCAGATATAATTTTGACAAACATATTGAAGAAGACTTGCTTCTGTGTGAAACTTTGAAAACTCATAACACTGGTGAGAACATCTTTAACTGTATCCAGAAGTTCATGAACACACACAGTATAAATTGTGACAAATGTGTAGATGCGTGCAGTAATGGTACCAAAGCAATGGTTGGGAAAGTGGTAGGCCCTGTGACATGAATAAGAAATGTAGCAAAAAACAGCACCAGTTCTCACTGTGTTCTTCACAGACATGCACTGGTAGCTAAAAATATTTCAGTCTCACTTAAAACTGTGCTAGATGAATTGGTCCAGATTATTAATTTTCTAAAAAGTCAACCATTACAGTCACAACTATTTAAAATTATATGTGAAGATATGAGTAGTCACCACTCTACTCTGCTTTTGCATTCAGAAGTCCGTTGGCTATCACGAAGTCCTTGTTAGAATGTTTGAATTGCGTCAAGAGTTGTTTGCATATTTCCATGATCATAAATTTGGATTATCGATTAACAAACACTCTCTGTGGTTATCCAAAGTAGCATATCTTGCAGACATATTCACAAAATTAAATGACGTATGTTTATCACTCCAAGGAAAAAACACAAATATTTTTAATGCAAGAGATAAAATATTTTCACTGTCTCGTAAGCTGCAGTTTTGGACCTCATCTGTTGAGCAAAATAATTTGAACTCTTTGTCAACACTTGAGGATTTTCTTGAAGAATCAGAAATTGAACTTGAAGATGAAATTCACAATAAAATTGTAGATTATCTTCGCCATTTAATCACATCTATTAATCAGTATTTTCCATTCTTGAATGAAAACAATAATGACTGGGTTCGATGGAATCCGTTCATAAAAGACCAGCCAGCCAATTTTTCGGATGTAGATTTTGTGAATCTGATCGATATAACTTCTGACAGTCAACTAAGACAAAAATTTAAAGAAGTTTCTCTTTCTGCTTTTTGGGGTGATTTACGTGAAGAATACCCTGAATTGTCCAAGTGGGCAAACAAAGTTCTGTTGCCATTCGCCAGCATATACTTATGTGGAACTGGAATCTCGCTTTAATCTGCAACAAAAACAAAGTATCGAAATTGAAACTGCAGACATGCAAATACAGTTGTCAACAATTAAACCAGATATAAAAAGAATTTGCCAGCAAAGAGAACATTACACTCTACTCATTGAAAGGTTTGCACTACTCTACGGCACATATTTTTTGTTGGGGTTCCAAAGTTTTGCTATACCAAGTCAAAGGGTTCCAAGGGAAAAATTAATTGGGAAACCCTGCCTTAGACTAAATCTTATTTCTTCCAGTTTAAACGCATGACCTTGTGTCCTATGTAAAGTGCTGTTTGTGAATAGATTTCCAGATAATGGTATATATTGGCCCTGGGTATATTTGGGTATATTTGTATAATGTTATCATATGTGCTCTGAGGCGACGTTTTTCTAAACTAAAGAGGTTTACATTTGTTAACTTTTCTTCATAGCTAAAATGTTCCATTCCTTTTATTAATTTTGTAGCCAATCTCTGCACTTTTTCTTTAAAACAGGTACCCAAAATTGCACAGCATATTCAATATGTGGTCTTACCAGTGATTTATAATGAGGCAAAATGATATTCTCATCCTTAGAATGAATATCCTTTTTCATGCATGACAACACCTTACTGGCCTAAGCCACTGCTGATTGACATTGCACATTGTTGCATAGTTTGTTATCTATAACAGTTCCCTAGTCCTTCTTGTGTGTTGTTATCCCTAATTCGCTTCCATTAAGAGTCAGCGTTATGCTGAAGTGCATAGCTTTGAATTTTTCTACATTAAATTTCATCTGCCATTTGAGTGATGTAATACGCTGAATTCTTACTTCTGAGCTCTTTTTGAGTTTAGCCAATTTGCCTTTAGTTTTAGATGCTTAAAATGACAATTATGAACCCTAAAGCACTATAGCTTGCTGAAAAGCGTTATGTGTGAAGACTGTGTCCTCTTTTCTTCATTTAAAAAAAAGTGCAAATTTCAATAGAAATTGGTACTATTATAAATTAACCGTGTTATACACCTCCCTGGTTTTCATGCAATCAGCAGGTCCTGTTACTTCCTGGTAGTTTAGCTTAGTGAAGCTAAACTCAAGGGGCAGCAAATGCTCAGATGACTTGCATTGCAAAAACTTCTCATTGAGCTGCATTAGGAAGTCTGTGATTGGACAGCCATAGAAAGTCTGGGTGGGATTAGAATGTAGGTTTGCAATGGCAACAGGCAAGCTGTTTTTAGATAAAACTCAAATGAAAAAATGCATAATTCAAGGAACACTTTAACATAAGGAATACAAATATGTATTCCTAACATTATAGTGCCCTAGTCACTGTTTATGTAACTGGATCGGCTGTGTCAGGGTTAAAAAGTAGATGTACTTACTTTGCAGCCGCTGCCACACTAGTGTCCTCGCTAAAACTCTGCCTCTTTGGCTAGGATCATCACTGTTGACGATCTCAGCCAATCTAATGGTTTAACATAGGAAAACCAGAGACCTCTTGAGACCATTTGACTAAAATAGCAGAGTTCTACTCTGCTATTTCATGGAAGAGCCTCTAGTGGCTGTCATATTGGCAGCCACTAGGGGCAGGTTAGCCCTGCAATGAAATCAATGCTGTTGGGGTGGGAGTACATGGCACCCAGACCCATTCATTGAGGTTAAGTGGTGTGGGTATCCATAGTGGTTTTTTTAATGCATGCATGTTTTCATTTGGGATATATCTACTAAATTGTGATTTTTATTTATTTCTCTTTGGGCAGTGGAGTGACCCTTAAACACAATTTACAACACACTTGATACAGAGACCATTTCTTAGTGTATGTGTAAAATCAGCTGCTTTCAATATGCAGACTATACAGACGTACTCCTGTAGGCTGGCAATACTGCATTGTCCAAACACCAGTGCACAAGAAACCCTTTGTTTGGCTGAATGTAACAAGTATTTCTAGTGCCTCACAGAACTAGAAGAAATTATTTAAATCATTCATGGAATGACCTGCACATACTCGACTCTTACAGGGTTATTCACGAAATTTTAGGTCAAAAGTTCAAATTATAGGCTATAATCTCAAAGTCTCAGCTATGTTTTCAGTCTGGTAATTTCGTCCTAAAATGTTAAATTCAATTAGAATTGACAGCAATTGATATTTCAGTAAATAACTCTTTCCTAGTGGTAAGTCAAGTACACTCTGGGATGTTGTTCTAAATTTTATATTTTAATTAATTATACATTTTTGAAACAGATATACGCAAAGATGTATAACCGAGAGTTTAACAGTCCTGCATAAACAGATATGTATATTTACACAAAAGATACTCGTGAAGAGGAATTTTCCCTTGCATTCTGGTGTCACATACACATCTATTTAGCAAATTTCACATTTCACTCCCCCTTCTGAGTTCTCAACACAGAATCCATTCTGTATGGGATATTTCTCCTTCATATGTTTGTTTTGTACTTGTTTGTAAAATACATTCGTCCAGATATTATCAATGTTTTCCTCCAAGGCTTAGCACAAATATGTGACTTTGATACTGATATTAACAAATTAGATTGTATGTAAACATACATTACATTTATTGATTTAACGTGTTAATGTCAGATTCAAGGACATATGTATGTGGGCTGTTTCCTTTCCATGTTATTGCTAAATATATGCAACAGAAGAAGCTGAAGGGGTACTCACAATTAACAGGAAAACATATCATGTTTGTACTAGTATTAAATAACATCATACTCACTAAATATATACAGTGCTGATAGTAATTAAATGTGACAAATGTGGGATAATGATTTAGAACCACTCACATGAGTTAGAGCCTAAATATATGGCTCAACTTTCACATAATTGTGCTTTTTGGGCAGCACCACACCTTGCTTCTAGGGGTTTTCACTCTTAAAAAAAACCCTGAAAAAAAAGAAGAGCAATAATACTGCAATATATCAAAGCACAAGGATATAGCGGAAGTGATGTGATTAAACTCACATTATACAGAGCCCCACAAAATCCCTGGCTCTGAGGTTGAAAGGCCTGGTTTCGATTTATTGGTATAACACTCCCCAAACAGTAAACTTGAAATCAGATGGGACTACTAGAAGTGCTAAATCACGTATTTATACTGAGCCATGGGGAGCAGAAAAGAACTGTTAAAAGACCTGTGTAACAAGGTAATGTAACTTTATAATGATGGAAAAGGACATAAAAAGATATTCAAAGCTTTGAAAATGCCAGTCCGTACTGTTCAATCACTTATTAAGAAGTGGAAAATTTGGGGTTTCTTTGACACCAAGCCAAGGTCAGGTAGACCAAGTAAGATTTCAGTCACAACTGCCAGAAGAATTGTTTGGGATACAAAGAAAACCATCAAGTAACTCATGGAGAAATACAGGCTGCTCTGGAAAAAGACTGTGTGGTTGTTTCAAGGAGCATAAAATGACAAAAATGAGCTGCGTGGTCGAGTTGCCAGAAAGAAGCCTTTACTGCGCCAATGCCAAAAAAAAGGTCGACAACATCTTGACATGCCTCACAGCTTCTGGCACAGTGTCATTTGGAGTGACGAGACCAAAATAGTTTTATGGTCACAACCATAAGCACTATGTTTGGAGAGGGGTAAAAAGAATACCTCCCCTAACTGTAAAGTATGGTGGTGGCTCACTGATGTTTTAGGGGGGGAGTGGTGGGCTCTAAATGCACAGGGGGAATCTTGTTAAAATTGATGGCAAGATGAATGCAGCATGTTATCAGAAAAATACTGGCAGACAATTTGCATTCTTCTGCACGCAGGCTGCGCATGGGATGCTCTTGGACTTTCCAGCATGATAATGACGCTAAGAACAAGGCCAAGTTGACCGTCCAATGGTTACAGCAGAAAAAGGTGAAGGTTCTGGAGTGGCCATCACAGTCTGGGGAGATCGCAAACGTGCGGTTTATGCAAGACGACCAAAGACTTTGCATGACCTGGAGGCATTTTGCCAAGACAAATAAGCAGCTATACCACCTGCAAGAATTATGGTCTAGACATGTGCAATTAGTTTCATTCCGAATATAAATTTGGATGACTTTCGGCAATTTGGACATTTGGATGCTTACGAATGTCCGAATTGCCAAAGTGCCGAACCAAACCAAATTGCTGAATTTTGGAAGTGCCGAACCGAACCGAAGTGCTGAAGTGCTTCGGATTTCTGAAAAGTGGCAAAACAAGAGAGGGAGGGAAAATTACGTGAATGATGACAGGAATCTAACCATAACCCTAACCCTAGATGTGTAAGTGGTTGTGGTGGTTAGGGGTAGGGTTAAGGGTAGAGGTAGGGTTAGTGGTAGTGTTAATGGTAGGTGTATGGGTAGGGATAGGTGTTAGGGTTAGGGAATTTCCGAAGTGCCGAATTGCCGAAGTCCAGAATTTCCGAAGTGCCGAACTGAACCAAATTTTTTGGCCATGCACATATCTATTATGGGCCTTATAGACAATTATTACAAAAGACTGCACGCTGTTTAATGCTAAAGGGGGCAATACACAGTATGAAGAACTAAGGGTATGCAGACTTTTGAAAAGGGGGTCATTTCATTTTTTTCCTTATTGCCATGTTTTGTCTTAGAATTGTGCCATTCTGTTATGACCTACAGTTGAATATGAATCCCATAAGAAATAAAAGAAATGTGTTTTGTCTGCTCACCAATGTTTTCTTTAAAAATTACAAATATATTATAAATTCTCCAAGGGTATGCAAGCTTTTGAGCACAACTGTATTATTTTTTCTGTTTTGTATTCTATATTACAGTGTATTAAAGGGGTAAAGACCCTCTGTAACGGATCCCCTATACTCCGACTGATTATATCCTTTGTAAATATCTTGAGTTCCATGGTGAAATAGTGATTACAGCTCTGGTATACCCAAACATCAGCCAAGACTTGATGAAAGGTACAAGAGGAATGTTTTATTATGGCTCATTGGCCTGTTTATATACACAGACCCCAAGAACGGGGTCTCAATTCACTTGTACTGTAAAAAGTCTGGAAAAGTCTACTTTTGCTTAACCTAATTATCTCCCAGGCACTTGAGGTACAAAATATTATGCAAAAATACCCCAAAATACACATAACACATATAGGAACCAGCACAAGTATTATATCCCCGGATAGCCTGGATCTGAGCACCCAAAGTGTCGAAATAGCGTTGTAACCGACCGCACACATGTTGTCTGCCCAAATCTATTCCAAAGAAAAAGTGGCAGTGGCCGGTCGCTTTCTGGAGTTCCAAAACTAACAAAATGTTGAATGGTTCCCCTGGCTCATAGGTAGCGATTGTTCACCCAGTTTGTGTGAACAAGCCTACCGAACAACGCTCTCCTGTCTTGTCAGGATCAGGTGTCGATGCAAAATCACAGAGGTTCGCACGTGGATGTGTGTGTAATAAATTCACTGTGTTTCTATGTGTATGTAAGAGAAGCAGTGTGCGTGTTTGCATGTGTGTGTAAGGGATGCATTGTGTGTTTCTGTGTATGTGTGCAAAGGATGCATTGTCTTTGTGTGTAAGGATTGCATTGTGTGTGTGTGTGTGTGTATTGGATGCATGGTGTGTTTCTCTGTGTGTAAGGGAAGCATGTTGTGTTTCTGTGTGTGTAGGGATGCATTGTGTGTTTCAGTGTATATATAGGGATGGATTGTGTGTGTTTGCACGCGTAGTGTGAAAGAGCTCCCTCTGCCTTCTGTCCCTTAGAGCTCTCCCCTGCCCCTTAGTGGTCTCTCCTCTCCCCCCCCCACCCTCCCCTAGCGGTCTCTTCTCACACCCACCCACCCTCTCTGTGTTCTTCTCACCTCCCCCACCCTCCCTGTGTTCTCCTCACCTCCCCTTCTCCTTACCCCCTTTCCCGTGTTCTTCTCACCCCCTACCCTCCCTGTATTCTTCTCACTCCCCCCTCCCTCTGTTCTTCTCACCTCCCTGTGTCTTCCTCACCTCCCCCTCCCTGTGTTCTCCTCACCCCCTCTCCCTGTGTTCTTCTCACTCTCCCCCCTCTGTTCTTCTCACTCCCCCGTGTTCTCCTCACCTCCCCCCTCCCCGTGTTCTCCTCATCTCCCCTTCTCCTCACCCCTGTGTTCTTCTTACTCCTTCACCCTCGTCCCTGTTTTCTTCTTACTCCCCCTCCCTCTTCTTCACCCCCCCTCTCCCTGCGTTCTTCTCACTCTCCCCCTCTGTTCTTCTCACTCCCCCCTCCCTGTGTTCTTCTCACCTCCCCCCTCCCCATGTTCTCCTCATCTCCCCTTCTCCTTACCCCCCTCCCTGTGCTCTTCTTACTCCTTCACCCTCCTCCCTGTTTTCTTCTTACTCCCCCTCCCCTCTTCTTCTTACTCCCGCCTCTTCTTCTTACTCCCCCCTCCCTCTTCTTCTTACTCCCCCCTCTTCTTCATACTCCCCTCCCCTCTTTTTCTTACTCCACCCTCCCTCTTCTTCTTACTCCCCCCCCCCCCTCTTCTTCTTACTCCCCCCTCTTCTTCTTACTCCCTCCCTCTTCTTCTTACCCTCCTCCCCCTGTTTTCCTCTTTCACACCCCCTTCTTCTTACTCCCCCCCACTCCCAGTTCTTCTTACTCCTCACCTCCCCTTCCCTGTAGCGTGGCCGAGCTCCTCTCCAATCCGCGGTACAGGAGTTTCTGTTTCCTGTACGCGGACGGACGGACAGGAAGTACACACTGAGTGTGCACTTCCTATCAGTCTGGCTGGGACCGCGGACCGGAGAGGAGCTCCGTCATGTTACGGGGAAGGGGAGGTGAGGAGAGAGGCAGTGCGGCAGCCACCTGAGCGCTCTCTGTAGAGCGCTCAGGCGGCTGCAGCATTTAAAGGGCCGGCGATGGGGGTGCATGGGGGTGCCTAGTTCGCTTTATAGGAAGCGCCGGCCCTGATCTGGAGAATCCTGTCGTAATCCTTTCATTTAGCATTGGCATTTTTTAATTTAATGCTAAACATGAGTCCCCACAGCCCATCCACTCTCTGCTGTTTTGGCTACTGAGGACACATTAGTCTGAGTAACAATAGGCATATGTGATTGGCTGAGAGTGTCAGCTGACTACTTTTAGCCTATTATAGCATCTATTGCTGGTATGAATCTTAAATCACTGTCTTAGCTATACATCCAGTAGGTGCCAGGCTTTGACAACCCTTATTAAATTTTTCACAGCTTAAAAATGGTTTAACACTGAATGGAAGGACAGCACCAGGAGACTCCAGGCACTATAATCAATGTAATTAAATGAAATGGTTAAAGTGCCTACAGTATCCACATAAGTGGCAGCTGACCAGAGTTTGACTTTTGATACACCCTGGAGGGAATGTTTGTGAGAGCTTCACTGATCAGAGATGATTTAATGCAGAAGGTGAACTGGGACACCAACTGGTGTAGGCACAGTGCGCATGCACATTTTATGGAAACTGTAAAGGATATCATAATGTGTGTCCTGTCTGCATTTTAGTGTTACGATGAAAATGACATTACCACTTTTTTACTCACTGAACCTCATATATAATGAATATGCCATTGATCAAGAGGTTAATATTAAGTGCCTTGTTTCTTGCCATTTACAAGCAGTATTTTTAATACAGACACAACATTAGCTATTGAATTGCTGTCTCCGTCAGGACATATCTCACATTATTCAACTTGCTACTAAAATTACCATAATTAAAGTAAGACACCCAATGTTTTTTTCATCAATTTACATTAAATTTCAATCCCGAGCCTATTTTCCGGTCTGATTTGTCTGTTTGATTTCATGAAGAAAAGAATGCACACATCTGAAACAAGAAGGATATGAAATGCAGGATGCATACATTTTACTTGGGGATTTGTGCCAGGATGGTACTTAGTATTAGAATGTAATGCCAAATGCATTTCTTTCGGAATATTCCTGGTGTCTAAACCCAATAACATGTGAGATGAAATATAGCTTCAAATAATTGTGGAAACTGGCATAAACCATGAACACATAAAGAGCTCAATTGTTTGCTAGTTTCCCCCATGAATGAGCATGAATGAGATCATGTTAAACAGCTCCTGCCATAATAGCTTTCATTTTTTTTTCTTCTTTTCTTCATTTATTTTAAGTGAAAATCCTAGGTACATGTAGCATTTTACCTGTTAAACGTAAGATACTTTATGATCATTTAAAAACTACCAGGCTAAAGATTTTCCAGGTTTACACCACGCATGCCAAAAATGACTCTAAGCTTGGTAATAAACAAAGGATTTCCACTTAAAATATATAATAATGCACGTTTTATAGTGCTTTCTTGTCATTTGAATTCCGATATTATGGGAATCAGTTCTGTAACACCAAAAACCGTATATGCTAGGAAGTGTTTTAATGTTAAAATGTGAAAAGCAATACACGTTTTTGCGTTTGGGAATAAGACAAATCATACACCGTATTAATTCACACAGTATAACCACGCTGCTTTGTAGATTATTAGTAGCCTAACACTGATGCTGTGTAGTGTTCTATAAACAGTTATTCTGTGTTATAAAGGGTCAAAATCAGTGTGATGGCTCTTTTGCTTTTTTAAGGTTCTCTAAATCACGATTGTCCAAGTTTGTGGTTGCAATTTCGATACCGCCTCCACCATCTGAATTGCTAAGAGCAATGAGCAGCTCCTGTAATTAGAATTTTGGCCGTCTTTCCTGGTAACGGTTCTAGATAGATTGCATTGACTATTTAACTGAAAGGAGTGTGGAGGGCAGTAACTGAAAGGAGTGTGGAGGTCTGGTTAGATGGCTCAATTTGTAAATCGGTTACCCCAGAATACCAGTATGAGAAAGGGAGAATGTAGCAAACCGTAGAAGAGTGTTTTGTTTAGCTCAGTTCCAACCAAGCTTATACTTTATGACTGTGACCGTTTACTTTGATAAGTAGATCCAGAAGGATTAAGTTAACAGCTATGAGCCATTAACTAGTCTTTATTATAATTACTCTTTAACTGATACCTTTGGAAATTAAACTCTGGAATCAAGGGAAATGTGTGTATATATATATATATATTTATATATACACAGTCACTGGAAAAAGAAAGTACATCCCTCTTTGAATTCCATGGGTTTACATTTTAGGACATAATAGCAATCATCTGTTCCTTCGCAGGTCTTAAAATTAGGTAAATATAACCTCAGATGAACAACAACACATGACATATTACACCGTGTCATGATTTATTTAACAACAAAAAAAAGCTTTACCGAGAAGCCATATGTGAAAAACTAAGTACACCTTACGATTCAATTGCTTATAGAAGCACCTTTAGCAGCAATAATTTGCAGTAATCATTTTCTGTATGACTTTGGAGGAATTTTGTTTCACCTTTCATTACATTGAGGCTTGCTGGCATTTGTTTATGCACAGCTGTCTTAAAGGGACACTATAGTTACGAGAGCAACTACAGCTTAATGTAGTTGCTCTGGTGAGTATAATAGCTCTCTTCAGACATTTTCATGTAAACACTGCCTTTTCAGAGAAAAGGCAGTGTTTACATTGCCCATAGGGATACCTCCAAGTGGCCCATCTTAGATAGCCACTGGAGGGGCTTCCTGGCTCAGTAAGCAGCCCCGCCGTTCAGCGTCCCCCATGCTCTGCATGGAGACGCTGAATTTTCCCCGTAGAGATGCATTGATTCAATGAAGCTCTATAGGGACGTCCTGATAGGCCAAAACGGTATTTGGCCCCACCCATGTGCGATTTTTTTCCCTATGGGCTAAAAATTGGCCATTTTGATGATGTCACAAATGGGGCAGAGCCACTGCAGGTGGAGCCAGCATGGCGCTGGAAATAAGGTGAGTTTTAAACTTTTATACGGGGATTAAGGGGGGGAGGGCAAGCCACTTAAATGGTGGGTTAAACACTATAGGGTCAGGAATTCATGTTTGTGTTCCTGACCCTATAGTGATCCTTTAAGGCAGCAGTTAAGTAAAGGATCTTGACTTTGACTTGGCCACTGCAACACCTTGATACGTTTCTTTTGCAGCCATTCTGTTGTAGATTTGCAGGTGTTCTTGGAATCATTGTCCAGTTACATGACCCTATTTCAGCCTAGCTTTACCTGTCGGACAGATAAATCACATTTGACTCTAGACAACTTTGGTATCCAGAGGAATTCATGGTCGACTCAATGACTGAAAAGTTCCCAGTTCCTGTGGCTGCAAAAAAAGTAAATCATCATCCCTCCACCACCGGGCTTGACAGTTGGTATGAGACGTTTGTGCTGATATTCTGTGTTTGGCTTTTGCCAAACGTGGCACTGTGTATTATGGCCAAACATCTCCACTTTGGTGTTGTCTATCCAAAGGACATTGTTCCAGAAGTCTTGTGGTTTGTTCAGATGCAACGTTTCAAACCTAATGCCATTTATTTTTAGAGAGAAGAGGCTTTCTCCTGGGAACCCTTCCAAACAAATCATATCTATTCAGTCCTTTTCTAATTGTTCTGTCATGAACTTTAACATTTAACATGTTAACTAAAGCCTGTAGAATCTGAGATGTAACTCTTGGGTGAATGGCCTTATGACCCTTTCCAATTTGATGGGCACAACAATTCCTTCTCTAAGATCATTGCTGATATCGTTTCTCCTTGGCATTGTGTTAACACACAACTGAGTGTTCCATGCCAGCAAACTGCTAAAACTTCAGCTTTTATTGAGATGAGTTAATTAATCAAGAGCATTTGATTAGCAGCACCTGTCTGCTATTTAGCTTCTTAATTCCTATGGAAGCAATAATTGTGTACTTTTTCACACTTGGCTTCTCTATGTTGGCTTTATTTATGTTAACTAAATCAACACACAGTGTAACATGTCATGAGTTGTTGTTCATGTGAGGTTGTATTTAACTCATTTTAAAACTTGCTAAGGAACAGTTGATTGTTATGTCCTGATATGTAAAACCATATAATTCCAAGAGGATGTACTTTCTTCTTCCCAGGACTGTACACACTGACAGAATACCTAGCTCAGACTATACACAGTAGGTACAAAGCAAATTACACAGAGGCACAATACCATGGTCACAACTCAAAAAGGCTACTCAAAACCACCTATCTTAGCAAACAAATATGGGGATTCAGTTAAACCAAGCAAACTACTACGTCACAGTACCTCGATATCGTTGGGTCCTATGTGGGTAATAGTAGTGGGCTTGACACAATATGGCCACATGGAGTAACTGAATCCCAATATTTGTTTGCTAAATAGGTGATATTAAGTAACCTTCTAACATTTAAAACTGTATTTTTGATTATGTGTGTGCACTGTTACTTTAACGTGCATTTCAGTGTTGCAGCAAGCAGTACATTAAAAAGCTTAATTAGAATTTGGTCTTTGTTTTATTATTACATGAGTTTTGTTTTATTCCCAATTTTCACAACATTAAACGCTATGTGGTGATCGTTGTCAATTGTGGTTAACAATATTATTGAGCAAATATTAAAGACAGAGGTTAAGTTTAGAAACTTGTCAGTAATTTGTGGCTGCTAACATCTTCTAACTTTTGGTATTAACACAAAGTACGGAAGCAATTTACCACCAACATTAAGCCATAAATACAGAGCATAATCAGGGGCCAAGTTATGAAGACATCATGCAAATTATTTGCTCTTTAAGGGGTTACTATTCATATACGAACTAAAAGCAAATGTTTTGTTTGGCCTTCGGTATTTATGGCTAAGAATTTGAAATTAGCTCATACTCTGTTAAAAAGTCTGCAAGAAATAGAATTGTGTCCCATTTATGTTAAACGTCTCCTTTGTGTTTCTATGTTGCAATTGCCTTTACTGTACTGCATTTAAAAATATGTCAATAAATATATCCACGTTAACAAATATCTACAAGAAATGCAATATATAATATTTAAACAAAATATAGTATAAATTGACTCTCTAGGCTGGAAGTGATACTGATGTTTTAAACACATAATATAGCTAACTGAAAATATGCACAGAAAAAACATTTTCTTTTTATAGTTCTTTATTTTTGTTGTGCTAGATGTAACAAAAGAGCCTGTGCTGCCACGACAGCAGGCACCAGCCCATTAAGAGCAACAGAACGTAGCATCCGTATGGCAGTAAAATAACAGCACAATATTTCAATTTTGTAAAGAAAGATATAGAATCATGAGATAATATGATAATATCATATGGTTATAGAGAATAAAAACAAATATGGGGTACAATCCTTTCCTAAGCCAGGAGTGTTATGCTCTATTGCGCCAATTTAAATGGTTACAGTGATATCCCTCTATTAGACATGTGCAATTTGTTTCGTTCCGAATGTCAATTCTGATGAATTTTGGGAAATTTGGACATTCGGATGCTTCCGAATGTCCAAATAGCTGAATTGCCGAAGTTCAGAAATTGCTGAAGTTCCGAAGCACAGAATTGCAAAAGTACTAATATACCCAGTGGAAGAATGAAGAATGTTACACTGTATACCAGTTTAAATAAAAAGTATACAGACATAGCCAGGATTCAGCTGTAAGCATTTGCAACAATTACAACAATCAATAAAAATAGTGAGTGGGGACCAATAACCAAGTACTTATAAATAAATAAAACTTACCATTTGATGTCTTCTTTTTTCTTAAATCTTCTTTTTTCAGCCCCAAAAAGACCAAATAAAAAAACATTATACCCGTCGCACTTTGGAAAAAAAAAAACCAGAGCGCAAAAAAATCAGACGAAAAAAGAGCACTCTGAATGAAGAAGTCTCTACATTTACCTGTCACAGCACTCTTACTGGTTAGCTTGAAATCCAACCAATTAGAGTGCTCTGTGTCAATTTACACAGCGTGGGAAAGTTCTTTGGAATTTTCCCACGCTGTATAATTTGACTCATAACAACTGTGGCGAAACCAACCTCGCCACTGTGAACTGGAGAAGCCTGGTTGCTCGCCTGCTCCCTTTGGACTATGGCCCTGCAGGTTAAACCGTTTATTTCCCCTGCAGAAAGGCTTATTTGTGTGATCTGAGTACCATTCATCTAATAATGTGCGCTCAGATCCCAGCTATCTGGGGATATGTGAAATGTCTGTGTGTTATGTGTAAAAGGTGACTTTATGTATTTTAAAGTGTTTTATGTCTTTTTGCAACCATGTGCTCAATGGAGTCTGCCTCTATCCCTGGATAATTGGATTACTTTCTCCATTGTCCCCAGGATAGAGGCCCTGTAAAACTTGCTTGAATCAGATAGCCATGCTGGCAGGGGGTTTTAAAAGATACTTTACTAACTTTTGAACCCCTGGTCTGATTCATGCCATTTTTTAATATGTTGTCCCCCTGAATGGATTGATTGTGGATATGTAATTTTTATGGGAATGTGATGTATGGTTTTAGAGTTATGAAAGTTGGGTAGAAAGTATGTTTTAACTGTATGTGTAATTGAGTTTCCTCTCAGGATAAGGGGAGGGAATATGTGGGATGTAACTGTGATGTGATTGGTTGTTTTATACCTACCTGTGGGCGGACCTGTATTTGCAACAACTGTAATAAAAACCAGGCTGGGTGTGCCAGCACCTGAGATTCTGCTTGACCCTCAAACTGATGTGTCGTCTCGTTTTTGGGGGGAATTGGATTGTATGCTGACTGCCAGGAGTGTAAGCGGATTGTATGCTTTTCCTGTTCGGCTGATTCCAGTGTTCGTGTGTTTCCAGTTCGGGAGTTGGTGAATTCGTACAGTTTGCAGTTCGGGAGTTTGGTGCTTGCAGTAGCTGCTGGTCTATGGGAAAGGGGATTATCGCCTAAAAGGTTTTTATCCTCTTGTGAGAGAAACGGTCCGTTACAATTGGTGGCAAGCGGCAGGATCATTCCCACAGCCCAGAAGGACAGCTACAAGACAACATCAATTCCTCGATTACAAATTGAGGGCAACGCTAGTACCCGTACAGCGACCCTATCTACAAAGGAACCAACTTCGGCAGAGCAAACATGGCGCCCAGCTACACTCAGGAGGAGTTTGACAGAGAGTTTAAATCACGGCTGGCTCTCTATGGATCCTACACCCCCTCGGAGGAGTCCGTGCAGCGCGTGAGGAGACATGTAGCAGAGTACCTGCAGGTCGTGGCAGATTGCGCCAAAGGTATCGTCCGCCCTCCCCGGCGGCAGTGTGTACCCCAGGGAGCTGAAGGTGCCGTCCTTCCTCCCCAGCGGCAGTGTGTATCCCAGGGAGCTGAAGGTGTCGTCCTTCCTCCCCAGCGGCAGTGTGTACCCCAGGGAGCTGAAGGTGTCGTCCTTCCTCCCCAGCGGCAGTGTGTACCCCAGGGAGCTGAAGGTGCCGTCAGTCCTCCTCCCCAGCGGCAGTGTGTACCCCAGGGAGCTGAAGGTGCCCTTCCTCCCCTGGCAGTGTGTACCCCAGGGAGCTGAAGGTGCCGTCCTTCCTCCCCAGCGGCAGTGTGTACCCAGGGAGCTGAGGTGTAGTCCTTCCTCCCCAGAGGCAGTGTGGCCGGGAGCTGAGGTGTCGTCCTTCCTCCCAGCTGGGTGTGTACCCCAGGGAGCTGAAGGTGTCGATCCCTTCCTCCCCAGCGGCAGGTGCCTGGGAGCTGAAGGTGCGTCCTTCACTCCCAGCGGCAGTGTGTATCTGAAGGTGCGTCCTTCCTCCCCAGCGGCAGTGTGTACCCCAGGGAGCTGAAGGTGCCGTCCTTCCTCCCCAGCGGCAGTGTGCATCCCAGGGAGCTGAAGGTGCATTCCTTCCTCCCCAGCGGCAGAGTAAGTCCCAGGGAGCTGAAGGTGCAGTCCTTCCTCCCCAGCGGCAGTGTGTATCCCAGGGAGCTGAAGGTGCAGTCCTTCCTCCCCAGCGGCAGTGTGTATCCCAGGGAGCTGAAGGTGCAGTCCTTCCTCCCCAGCGGCAGTGTGTATCCCAGGGAGCTGAAGGTGCAGTCCTTCCTCCCCAGCGGCAGTGTGTACCCCAGGGGGCTGAAGGTGCAGTCCTTCCTCCCCAGCGGCAGTGTGTATGGGGAGCTGAAGGTGCCAGTCCTTCTTCCTCCCGGCAGCAGTGTGTACCCCAGGGGAGCTGAAGGAGGTGCCTCCTTGCCTCCCCAGCGGCAGTCAATGTGTATGCCCAGAGAGGGAGCTGAAGGTGCGTCCTTCCTCCCCAGCGGCAGTGTGTACCCCAGGGAGCTGAAGGTGCCGTCATTCATCCCCAGCGGCAGTGTGTACCCCAGGGAGCTGAAGGTGCCGCCCTTCCTCCCCAGCGGCAGAGTGTCCTGCAGGGAGCAGAGACCATCAGTCTTGCACCCCAACAACAGGACAAAATAATGAAAGGGGAGACAGCTGGTCCCCCTCTCCACCAGCAGAGAGAGTGTCAGGGAGAGGAGCCTGATACCCCCTCTCCCCAGCGGCAGTTCACAGTTCAGAGAGAGGAGCTTGTTACACCCTCTCTCCAGCGGCAGCCTAACCCAGCAAGGGGAGATGTTACACCCCCCAACAGTGCAGATGGGACTGTAGTCTCTGCACTTACAGCACAGGGGGTAGGGACAGTCGGTCCTGTTCCCCAGCCACAGAGCGGTGTATCCAGAGGGGAGACAGTCGGTCTCTCCCTCCCACAACCAGGCTCCCACCAGGCTACTTCCGTGGTAGCACTGGCATCAGGGCAGAGTACCGCTGGTCTCTGCCCGCTCAGCAACCCACCAAGGCAGCCTAACAGTTGCCCACACAGTCGTGGTGAGGCACCTGGACATGGACAAAGTTCTCCTCTACCCAGGTGTAGTAACCAGTTATTGTGGGTGGGCTGTACTGCTGTTTCTGTTTTGTGGGTGGGTTGCTGGACTAACCAGGGCACTGACCGGCAGGAGGTCAGATACCCTGTTAGTCTAGTTGGTAAAGAGGAGAAGTGTGGCGAAACCAACCTCGCCACTGTGAACTGGAGAAGCCTGGTTGCTCGCCTGCTCCCTTTGGACTATGGCCCTGCAGGTTAAACCGTTTATTTCCCCTGCAGAAAGGCTTATTTGTGTGATCTGAGTGCCATTCATCTAATAGTGTGTGCTCAGATCCCAACTATCTGGGGATATGTGAAATGTCTGTGTGTTATGTGTAAAAGGTGACTTTATGTATTTTAAAGTGTTTTATGTCTTTTTGCAACCATGTGCTCAATGGAGTCTGCCTCTATCCCTGGATAATTGGATTACTTTCTCCATTGTCCCCAGGATAGAGGCCCTGTAAAACCTGCTTGAACCAGATAGCAATGCTGGCAGGGGGTTTTAAAAGATACTTTACTAACTTTTGAACCCCTGGTCTGATTCATGCCATTTTTTAATATGTTGTCCCCCTGAATGGATTGATTGTGGATATGTAATTTTTATGTGAATGTGATGTATGGTTTTAGAGTTATGAAAGTTGGGTAGAAAGTATTTTTTAACTGTATGTGTAATTGAGTTTCCTCTCAGGATAAGGGGAGGGAATATGTGGGATGTAACTGTGATGTGATTGGTTGTTTTATACCTCCCTGTGGGCGGACCTGTATTTGCAACAACTGTAATAAAAACCAGGCTGGGTGTGCCAGCACCTGAGATTCTGCTTGACCCTCAAACCGATGTGTCGTCTCGTTTTTGGGGGGAATTGGATTGTATGCTGACTGCCAGGAGTGTCAGCGGATTGTATGCTTTTCCTGTTCGGCTGATTCCAGTGTTCATGTGTTTCCAGTTCAGGAGTTGGTGAATTCGTACAGTTTGCAGTTCGGGAGTTTGGTGCTTGCAGTAGCTGCTGGTCTATGGGAAAGGGGATTATCGCCTAAACTGTTTTTATCCTTGTTACAAACTGCCATTTGTAACTGTTATTTTATTTGACAAATTGCCCTGCTTCCCTGTGTTATGGAGAAGCCTAATTGCCAGCCTTCTGCCCCATGACTATGGACCTAGTGTGTATGGCGATTTGACTGTATTTGTGGGATTTGAGCGCTGTTTGGATATATTGAGCGCTCAGATCCAAACCATCTGGGGATAGGTTGAATGTGGGGGTTCTGTTCAGTTCAATAGGAGTTATGTATTTTTGTGTCTTTTTGTGTCTTTTGCTAACATGTGGTTAATGGAGTCTGCCTCTATCCCTGGATAATTGGATTCCTTTCCCCATTGTCCAGGATAGAGGCCTCTGTAAAACCGGTTTGGGCCAGAAAACCATGCTGCCAGCCAGGCCCCAAAATACACTTTTGCTAACTTTTGAACCCCTTGTCTGATTTGTGCCATTTTTAATATGTTGCTCCCCTTAATGGATTGATTCCAAATATGTAATTTTTATGAAGATTGGATGTGTAGTTTGGAAGTTATAGTACATGTATAAAAACTGTATTTTT
>OW240913.1:167133380-167144785 GCA_933207985.1 Pelobates cultripes | reverse complement strand
TTATTATTATTATTATGGCAAAATTTGCCACCCTAACTCCTCCCACAGTTTTTACACTACATAGACCAAAATTTACCAAAACGTGCAGATTGTTCCCGATCGGATTGCTATTACTTTGTGGAACGTTTCGCCGAATGGTTCACGGAATATCGTCGTTCTTGTGGCCCAATTTGTCCCATAGGAATGAATGGCAAAGCTAGAGTGGGAGCTGGCAAAAGCTGAAAAATCAGGACATGATTTCTAAACTGCCACCGCTCCCTTATTTTCAGGCCACCTACGCAAATCTTATATCAAAACGTTCAGCTATCCCTCCTGCCACTAAACATGTCAACTGACTAAGCCATAGTCCTGATAGTTTTCACAATATAATCGACGTTTGCAACTAGCGTCCATTGACTTTCGATTGAAACTTCACTCTGCTACAAAGCTCAAATTTGAAGTGCAATTTCTAAACTGCGACTGTGCCTTCAATTTTAATACTTCAGAGACATACTATGCATCAAAATGTAGGTCTGGGTCTTGTGATTCTCACGGCCACTAAAAAGCTCTTCACTGTAGGAGTTATAGTTTTAAGATACGACCGTTTGAAGATGGCAACCGCCAAAATACTCTGACCTGTGTCAAGCTGCAGCAGCAAGTGATGTCATAGACAGGGCCTTTTTAACACCTGCCAATGTTTTTATAAATGTATGGTTAATGTAACTGTGCAACAACGTTGCAATTAAATGTGCTATGTAAATGATAACAATTACTCCGCCCACTCCAGTTGTAGACTACAGGTGGAAGCAAGAACACTTCACACAATTTCCCCAGAAATTGTAACTTTTCTAGTTATTATTATTATTCTTATTATAGCAAAATTTGCCACCCTAACTCCTCCCACAGTTTTTACACTACATAGACCAAAATTTACCAAAACGTGCAGATTGTTCCCGATGGGATTGCTATTACTTTGTGGAACGTTTCGCCGAATGGTTCACGGAATATCGTCGTTTTTGTGGCGCAATTTGTCCCTTAGGAATGAATGGCAAAGCTAGAGTGGGAGCTGCCAAAAGCTGAAAAATCAGGACATGATTTCTAAACTGCCACCACTCCCTTATTTTCAGGCCCACCTACACAAATCTTATATCAAAACGTTCAGCTATCCCTGCTGCCACTAAACATGTCAACGGCTAAGCCGTAGTCCTGATAATTTTCACAATATGACCATTTGTTTGCAACCAACGCCGTCCATTGACATTCATTGAAACTTCACTCTGCAAAACTCAAATTTGAAGTGCAATTTCTAAACTGCGACTGTGCCTTCAATTTTAATACTTCAGAGACATACTATGCATCAAAATGTAGGTCTGGGTCTTGTGATTCTCACAATATAAAGCTCTTCGCTGTAGGATTTATAGTTTTTAAAATATGACCGTTTGAAGATGGCAACTACCAAAATACTCTGACCTGTCAAGGCTGCAGCAGCAAGTGATGTCATAGACAGGGCCTTTTGAACACCTGCTAATGGTTTTATAAATGTATGGTTTAATGTAACTGTGCAACAATGTTGCAATTGAATGTGCTATATAAATGATAATAGTTACTCCGCCCACTCCAGTTGTAGACTCCTGTTGGAGGCAAGAACACTTCACACAATTTCCCCAGAAATTGTAGCTTTTCTAGTTATTAAGTGTTCTTGCAAAGCAAGACCACTTAATGTTATCTCACATATATATTATTATTATTAAGTGTTCTTGCATAGCAAGACCACTTAATGTTATCTCACATATATATTATTATTAAGTGTTCTTGCATAGCAAGACCACTTAATGTTATCTCACATATATATTATTATTATTATTATAGCAAAATTTGCCACCCTAACTCCTCCCACAGTTTGTACACTACATAGACAAAAATTTACCAAAACATGCAGATTGTTCCCGATCGGATTGCTATTACTTTGTGGAACGCTTCGCCAAATGGTTCACGGAATATCGTCGTTCTTGTGGCGAAATTTGTCCCATAGGAATGAATGGCAAAGCTAGAGTGGGAGCTGGCAAAAGCTGAAAAATCAGGACATGATTTCTAAACTGCCAGCACTCCCTTATTTTCAGGCCCACCTACACAAATCTTATGTCAAAATGTTCAGCTATCCCTGCTGCCACTAAACATGTCAACGGCTAAGCCATAGTACTGATAGTTTTCACAATATAATCATTTGTTTGCAACTAACGCCGTCCATTGACTTTCATTGAAACTTCACTCTGCAAAGCTCAAATTTGAAGTGCAATTTCTAAACTGCGACTGTGCCTTCAATTTTAATACTTCAGAGACATACTATGCATCAAAATGTAGGTCTGGGTCTTGTGATTCTCACAATATAAAGCTCTTCGCTGTAGGATTTATAGTTTTTAAAATACGACCGTTTGAAGATGGCAACCGCCAAAATACTCTGACCTGTGTCAGGCTGCAGCAGCAAGTGATGTCATAGACAGGGCCTTTTGAACACCTGCTAATGTTTTATAAATGTATGGTTTAATGTAACTGTGCAACAACGTTGCAATTAAATGTGCTATATAAATGATAACAGTTACTCCGCCCACTCCAGTTGTAGACTACTGGTGGAGGCAAGAACACTTCACACAATTTCCCCAGAAATTGTAGCTTTTCTAGTTATTATTATTATTATTATAGCAAAATTTGCCACCCTAACTCCTCCCACAGTTTTTACACTACATAGACAAAAAATTTACCAAAACGTGCAGATTGTTCCCGATCGGATTGCTATTACTTTGTGGAACGTTTCGCCGAATGGTTCACGGAATATCGTCGTTCTTGTGGCGAAATTTGTCCCATAGGAATGAATGGCAAAGCTAGAGTGGGAGCTGGCAAAAGCTGAAAAATCAGGACATGATTTCTAAACTGCCACCACTCCCTTATTTTCAGGCCCACCTACACAAATCTTATATCAAAACGTTCAGCTATCCCTGCTGCCACTAAACATGTCAACGGCTAAGCCATAGTCCTGATAGTTTTCACAATATAATCATTTGTTTGCAACTAACGCCGTCCATTGACTTTCATTGAAACTTCACTCTGCAAAGCTCAAATTTGAAGTGCAAATTCTAAACTGCGACTGTGCCTTCAATTTTAATACTTCAGAGACATACTATGCATCAAAATGTAGGTCTGGGTCTTGTGATTCTCACAATATAAAGCTCTTCACTGTAGGAGTTATAGTTTTTAAGATACGACCGTTTGAAGATGGCAACCGCCAAAATACTCTGACCTGTGTCAAGCTGCAGCAGCAAGTGATGTCATAGACAGGGCCTTTTGAACACCTGCTAATGTTTTTATAAATGTATGGTTTAATGTAACTGAGCAACAACGTTGCAATTAAATGTGCTATGTAAATGATAACAGCTACTCCGCCTACCCAGTTGTAGACTACTGGTGGAGGCAAGAATACTTACACACAATTTCCCAGAAATTGTAGCCAGCTTAGTCCAGTTATTATTATTATTATAGCAAAAATTTGCCAGTTCAATCCCTCCTTACAAAGTTTTACAATTACAGACAGTTTTTACACTACATAGACAAAAATTTACCAAAAAGATTGTTCCCATCGATTGTTACTTTGTGGAACGTTTCGCCGAATGGTTCACGGAATATCGTCGTTTTTGTGGCGCAATTTGTCCCATAGGAATGAATGGCAAAGCTAGAGTGGGAGCTGCCAAAAGCTGAAAAATCAGGACATGATTTCTAAACTGCCACCACTCCCTTATTTTCAGGCCCACCTACACAAATCTTATATCAAAACGTTCAGCTATCCCTGCTGCCACTAAACATGTCAACGGCTAAGCCGTAGTCCTGATAGTTTTCACAATATAATCATTTGTTTGCAACTAACGCCGTCCATTGACTTTCATTGAAACTTCACTCTGCAAAGCTCAAATTTGAAGTGCAATTTCTAAACTGCGACTGTGCCTTCAATTTTAATACTTCAGAGACATACTATGCATCTAAATGTAGGTCTGGGTCTTGTGATTCTCACAATATAAAGCTCTTCGCTGTAGGATTTATAGTTTTTAAAATACGACCGTTTGAAGATGGCAACCGCCAAAATACTCTGACCTGTGTCAGGCTGCAGCAGCAAGTGATGTCATAGACAGGGCCTTTTGAACACCTGCTAATGTTTTTATAAATGTATGGTTTAATGTAACTGTGCAACAACGTTGCAATTAAATGTGTTATGTAAATGATAACAGTTACTCCGCCCACTCCAGTTGTAGACTACAGGTGGAGGCAAGAACACTTCACACAATTTCCCCAGAAATTGTAACTTTTCTAGTTATTATTATTATTATTATAGCAAAATTTGCCACCCTAACTCCTCCCACAGTTTTACACTACATAGACCAAAATTTACCAAAACGTGCAGATTGTTCCCGATCGGATTGCTATTACTTTGTGGAACGTTTCGCCGAATGGTTCACGGAATATCGTCGTTCTTGTGGCGAAATTTGTCCCATAGGAATGAATGGCAAAGCTAGAGTGGGAGCTGGCAAAAAGCTGAAAAATCAGGACATGATTTCTAAACTGCCACCACTCCCTTATTTTCAGGCCCACCTACACAAATCTTATATCAAAACGTTCAGCTATCCCTCCTGCCACTAAACATGTCAACGGCTAAGCCGTAGTCCTGATAGTTTTCACAATATAATCATTTGTTTGCAACTAACGCCGTCCATTGACATTCATTGAAACTTCACTCTGCAAAGCTCAAATTTGAAGTGCAATTTCTAAACTGCGACAGTGCCTTCAATTTTAATACTTCAGAGACATACTATGCATCAAAATGTAGGTCTGGGTCTTGTGATTCTCACAATATAAAGCTCTTCGCTGTAGGAGTTATAGTTTTTAAGATACGACCGTTTGAAGATGGCAACCGCCAAAATACTCTGACCTGTGTCAAGCTGCAGCAGCAAGTGATGTCATAGACAGGGCCTTTTGAACACCTGCTAATGTTTTTATAAATGTATGGTTTAATGTAACTGTGCAACAACGTTGCAATTAAATGTGTTATGTAAATGATAACAGTTACTCCGCCCACTCCAGTTGTAGACTACAGGTGGAGGCAAGAACACTTCACACAATTTCCCCAGAAATTGTAACTTTTCTAGTTATTATTATTATTATTATAGCAAAATTTGCCACCCTAACTCCTCCCACAGTTTTTACACTACATAGACAAAAACTTACCAAAACGTGCAGATTGTTCCCGATCGGATTGCTATTACTTTGTGGAACGTTTCGCCGAATGGTTCACGGAATATCGTCGTTCTTGTGGCGAAATTTGTCCCATGGGAATGAATGGCAAAGCTAGAGTGGGAGCTGGCAAAAGCTGAAAAATCAGGACATGATTTCTAAACTGCCACCACTCCCTCATTTCCAAGCCCACCTACACAAATCTTATATCAAAACGTTCAGCTATCCCTCCTGCCACTAAACATGTCAACGGCTTAGCCATAGTCCTGATAGTTTTCACAATATAATCATTTGTTTGCAACTAACGCCGTCCATTGACTTTCATTGAAACTTCACTCTGCAAAGCTCAAATTTGAAGTGCAATTTCTAAACTGCGACTGTGCCTTCAATTTTAATACTTCAGAGACATACTATGCATCAAATGTAGGTCTGGGTCTTGTGATTCTCACAATATAAAGCTCTTCACTGTAGGAGTTATAGTTTTTAAGATACGACCGTTTGAAGATGGCAACCGCCAAAATACTCTGACCTGTGTCAAGCTGCAGCAGCAAGTGATGTCATAGACAGGGCCTTTTGAACACCTGCTAATGTTTTTATAAATGTATGGTTTAATGTAACTGTGCAACAACGTTGCAATTAAATGTGCTATGTAAATGATAACAGTTACTCCGCCCACTCCAGTTGTAGACTACAGGTGGAGGCAAGAACACTTCACACAATTTCACCTGAAATTGTAACTTTTCTAGTATTATTATTATTATTATTATAGCCAAATTTACCACCCTAACTTCTCCCACTGTTTTTACACTACATAGACAGTAATATACCGAAACGTGCGGATTGTTCCCGATTGGTGTGCTATTACTTTTTGGAACGTTTCGGCAAATGGTTCACGGAATATCGTAGTTTTTGTGGCAAAATTGGTCCCTTGGAATGAATGGCAAAATGTTCAAAACTAGAGTGGGAGCTGACAAAAGCTGAAAAATCTGGACATGATTTCTAAACTGCCACCACTCCCTCTACCCACCTACACAAATATTATATCAAAACGTTCAACTATCACTGCTGCCACTAAAGATGCCAACGGCTAAGCCATAGTCCTGATAGTTTTCACAATATGACCATTTGTTTGCAACTCACGCGGTCCATTGACATTCATTGAAACTCCATTCTAGCCACCTAATATCGTAAGGGCAATATCTAAACTGTGACTGTGCCTTCATTTTTAATATTTTAGAGACATACTTTGCATCAAAATGTAGGTCTGGGTCTTGTGATTCTCATAATATAAAGCTATTCGCTGTAGGATATATAGTTTTTAAAATACGACCGTCTGAAGAATGAAAAGTAATTAGAAGAGGCAAAATACTCTGACCTGTGCCACGCTGGAGCAGCAAAGAAAGATGAAGTGATGTCATAGATAGAGTTGAGCGGACACCTGGATGTTCGGGTCCGGCGGGTTCGGTCGAACTTTGAAAAAAGGTCCGGGTTCGGGTTCGGGCTCGATGGGGACCTGAACTTTTGGCCACAAAAATGCCTCTAAAAAACTTCTGGAAAGGGCTAGAGATCTGCAAAAGGAAGTAAATGGGGGTCAAGAGTAGGACAAGTGCCTTGCAAACAAATGTGGATAGGGAAATTACTTAAAATAACATAAAAATTAAAAATACAGCTGATCCATAAAATAGCACTAGATGGAATCTTTGATTTTAGCTTTGGAAGAACATAAATCAAAATCTAAAGCATGGCTGTCAGGAGGATCACCAGAATTGTCCATTTGAGAGAGGGTTGGAGTGCAGGTTATTCTCTTTCATTGTTCAAACTGAGCTCAACTCCTGATGCATGGAGAAAAGGCCTTCACAAGCCTCTGCTAATGTGTACATAGTATATACTAAGTGACCCATAGGTTGAGGAGGCGGTGACCGTGGCGGTGTAGGTGGAAGCGGTGGAGGAGGTAGCCAACGCTAGGTTTTTTTTTGTTTTTTTTTATTGGGGTAGCCCCCAAAATATTGGGACATATAAAAAAAGAAAACAAAGAATAAGTGCACTCGAGTATAACAATGGCTGGGTGAGGCCGGTATAAATGTCTATTCTGCAAAAGGTACAGACAAGTCTGGTGGGATCCATGCCTGGTTCATTTTAATAAATGTGAGCTTCTCCACATTGGCTGTGGACAGGCGGCTGCGCTTGTCTGTGATAACGCCCCCTGCCGTGCTAAACAAACGTCCAGACAATACACTGGCTGCAGGGCAGGCCAGCACCTCCAAGGCATAAAGGGCAAGCTCAGGCAAGGTGCCTAATTTGGAGACCCAGAAGTTGAATGGGGCAGACCCATCAGTCAGTACATGTAGGCGTGTGCACACGTACTGTTCCACCATGTTGCTGAAATGATGCCTCCTGTTAAGACGCTCAATATCATATGGTGGTGCTGGTTGTTGTGATGTGCTGACAAAGCTTTTCCACATTTCAGCCATGCTAACCCTGCCTTCTGAGGTGCTGGCGGTACCCCAGCTGCGTTGGCGACCTCTTCTTCCTCCTCTGCCTTTGCCTTGTGTTTCCACTGAGCCCCGGTGTCAGTTGGGAATGCCCTCAGCAGCCCGTCTACCAGCATGCGCTTGTAGTCGCGCATCTTCCGATCATGCTCCAGTGAGGGAATTAAGGACGGCACGTTGTCCTTGTAACGGGGATCCAGCAGGGTGGCCACCCAGTAATCAGTACAAGTTAGAATGTGTGTAACTCGGCAGTCGTTGCGCAGGCACTGCAGCATGTCAGCCATCCAATCTACTATCGCCTGTACTTATTCTGGCCTCACCATTCGTAGACCGGTATTCGGGCCTACCAAATAACGCTGAAGGTTCTGTCGCGTACTCGCACATGAGAAAGGTGTTTCACTTGTGCGTGTAGCAGATGTTTTATGTCAGGCGACAATGTAACCGCCAACAGTCAAAAATTATTTTTTTTTTAGTTTATTGGACTGCAAGAAATGCACCGCAGGCCGCAAATGTACTATTTAGCACCCAAAAAATTATAATTTTTGAAAGTGCACTGTAAGCACACTATTAGATGCTTCTATTTGACTCTCAGATATGAAGTGCAGTCCGCAAATGTACTACTTAGCAGATTAGCACCCAGAAAATAAGAATGTTTAGCACTGCGCTGTAAGGACACTATTAGACGCTTCTATTTGACTCTCACATATGAAAAGCAGGCCCCAAAATTTACTATTTAGCAGATTAGCACCCAGAAAATTAGAATTTTTACAATTCGCTGTAAGCACACTATTAGACGCTTCTATCTGACTCTCAGATGTTAAATGCAGTCCGCAAATGTACTATTTAGCAGATTAGCACCCAGAAAATAAGAATGTTTACCACTGCGCTGTAAGCACACTTTTAGACGCTTCTATTTGACTCTCATATATGAATTGCACGCTCCAAAATGTACTATTTACCAGATTAGCACCCAGAAAATAAGAATTTTTACAACTGCGCTGTAAGCACACTATTAGACGCTTCTATTTGACTCTCAGATATGAAGTGCATCCCACTAAAATACTATTTAGCAGTTTAGCACCCAAAAAATTTTAAGTTTTAAAACTGTAATGTGACAGCAGTATTTGACGCTTCTATTTGACTCTCAGATATGAAGTGCACTCTACCAATGTACTATACCACTAATGTACTATTTAGCACCCAAAAAAATTTACTTTTTAAAACTCCATTGTAACTGTGGTATTTGAAGCTTCTATTTGACTCTCAGATATGAAGTGCACCCCACCCACTAATGTACTAGTTTGCAGAATTCTTTCCTAAGCTTTCCCTATCAGCGGCAGCATCCTCTCCCTACACTAATAAGACCTCATGTGCGTGTGGCGCTACGCGGCTCCAGCTTATATATAGAGGCTGGGTCACATGCTGCACTGGCCAATCACAGCCAGGCCATTAGTAGGCATGGCTGTGATGGCTTCTAAGAGCACACAAGTCAAACGCGCCATTAAATCGCCAAACACCGAACTCCAACCCGAAAATACAGTGATATGTCCGTGTTCGGGTCCGGGGTCCAAGAAATGTAATGTTCGGTACAAACCCGAACTTTACAGTTCGGGTTCGCTCAACTCTAGTCATAGACAGTGTGAGCTGAAAAATCAGGACATGATTTCTAAACTGCCACCAATCCCTAATTTTCAAGCCCACCTACACAAATCTTATATCAAAACGTTCAGCTATCCCTGCTGCCACTAAACATGTCCACGGCTAAGCCATAGTCCTGATAGTTTTCATGATATGACCATTTGCCTTCCATTGACATTCTTTGAAACTCCACACTAGCCACCTAAAATTTGAAGGGCAATTTCTAAACTGCGACTGTGCCTTCATTTTTAATATTTCAGAGACATAAAATTAAAATGTAGGTCTGGGTCTTGTGATTCTCACAGTATAAAGGATTTATAGTTTTAAAAATACGACCGTTTGAAGATGGCAACCACCAGTGAAGTGAGCAATTTGGAGCAGTTTGTTTTTAACCGCTCTTCTCTGCCCTGTTTGTAATCTATTAGTTCCTGTTGGCAGTTGGTGGAATGTTCGAGGGATTTGAAATGGCGGCTGCAGAAATCCTGTGTAACAAGGCTGCAATATGAAGATGCTGTCATATATGTATTAATAACATACATTTATATCCCTACATGGCAAGACCACTTACTATTATCTCACATATATATTATTATTCTTATTGAGCAATTTGGAGCAGTTTGTTTCTAACCGCTCTTCTCTGCCCTATTTGAAATCTATTAGTTCCTGTTGGCGGTTGGTGGAATGTTCGAGGGATTTGAAAGATTTGAAAGTTCTTCTCTGCCCTTGCTGTAGAGTGAGTGAACCACACTCCAACCTTTCCTTTCCACAGTTACTCAAGCCACTCCATCCAGTTACTCCGCCCACTCCAGTTGTAGACTACTGGTGGAGGCAAGAACACTTCACACAATTTTCCCAGAAATTGTAGCTTTTCTAGTTATCATATGTTATAGTACAGTTTCCTGCAGCGTCCTGTGCAGCTAATAGCACTGCGTTGCCTCCCAGGAAGCAGGCGGTTCAGGACGCTGAGGATGTGCGCTAGTATGGTCCGCTTGGCTTGCGCATGTCGCGAAATACTAGGGAGCAGATTGGAGAAGGGGTTTTTATTAGAGATATGTTTCCTCATGCCGCTGGGGGCCCTTTGCTTGAGAGGGAGGGTAGGGACTCCAGGAGGGACGTGGGACAAATACCATAATCGGTTACACCCCATGACGCGCGGGAATTGTGTCTGGGCATCGTATGTTCTGGATAGCATCGTCAGGGAGAGGGCTCCCAGAGTTTGCTCCATGTTGTTCTGCTGTCAGGACACTCTCTGGGACGCGTGTCGTCCCTAGGGTGAGCTGGGTTGGTGGAAGTACGTCTTGCAATTTTGTCAACGGTTGGCGGTGCGACCCTTCTTGGCCTGGGACCGGATGGACTTAGGCCTCTGGATTTTCCTTTATGGCTCAGCACAGCATGTTTTCATCCTTTATTGGGGGAAAGGGGGTTGGGGGGGGGACCCTCCTCCTCCTCACTGGCCCCCAGCCGGAGACTAGGCTGTGGTTGGGAATTCACCGACGGTCACTGCCGTTCCTGCACGAGGGCTCCGGTTGCAGGGGGGCTCATCACATCTCCTGTGGTTCCATGCGGGCAATCTGTCGGGATAGGGGACTTGGGTGCTCTCCGAGTAGGACCTTTCGGTCCATATGAGACTTCCATCGGGTGGTGCGGGAGTGACTTACCAGGAAAGCTTGGTAAGCTTACCTCCCAACCAATTTAAGGGTGCCACCGAAGTCCGATCCGCGGGTCCCCCCTTGGGATATGGTGCCCATAGAGGGGCGGAGTCAATATCGCCTGATTCCTTATTTACTCAGTTGTCGTTCCCTTCAAGGGGTTAGGTATGGGATGGCATGACGCAACAGTCCACGTGGTCAGGGCTGCAGGGCTTTGGGGCCTTGCTGACAAAGGCAGCTGTGGAATCGGCTTTCCGGCTGCTGTCGATGCGCCCGGCGGGTTATTGTTTTCCAAGCTGTATTTCTGACGGTCAGTGTTATGTGGCTATGTGCCTCCTCACGGGTTGCTCCCAATGTCACTTGGGCTGACAGTGTC
>OW240913.1:167096053-167133280 GCA_933207985.1 Pelobates cultripes | reverse complement strand
ATGAGCTATAAGATCCTGCCTACTAATATGAAGGGTAAAACCTTAACGGAAGAAAGCATAATTAGAATATAACTTTTCATTTGAAATTAATAAACTGCTTAACCCAGATTAAAACAATTAATGTGTTACTGTACATATTTTAATATAGCATATACAATATATTTTAATTACTCTCAGTGTCCCCTATTATTTTAATAGGTATTTCATTTATTACATGTATGCTTAAAAAAATAGGAATAATTTGCACAGTGCATGTAAAGTGCATGAGACTTATAGAAATACAAAGGGAACCAAACATATCACACCTTCTTAAAATAAGTATATGTCATAAAATACACAACTCATTTATAAATGTGTTGAAATCAACCATTGGATGTTCCTTTAAGTATTTAATTAACTGAACTTTAGTATGAATACATTTATTCAGTATCATTTTACCTGAGTATTTTTAGCCATGACTGTCTCAGACAAAAATATTAGAGGGTAATGATTAATGACATAATTGCAATACCCGACTAGGAGTTGGAAAAGTTTGTATAAAGGTCATATTTTATAATTGTTCGAGAGAAGTTATGAAATAGAAGTGGATAATATCTGTTTCTCTCTTCCGTTTATACAAATATCTGCCTTGTTGTATTTCAGTATTTTCTTATGCAACTCATTAGCCGTTTTACTAGCTCTTTTATATTTTCCATAACTTAACATAGAATGTGACGGCAGATAAGAACCATTCGGCCCATCTAGTCTGCCCAATTTTCTAAATACTTTCATTAGTCCCTAGTCTTATCTTATAGTTAGGATAGCCTTATGCCTATCCCACGCATGCTTAAACTCCTTTACTGTGTTAACCTCTACCACTTCAGCTGGAAGGCTATTCCATGCATCCACTACCCTCTCAGTAAAGTAATACTTCCTGATATTATTTTTAAACCTTTGTCCCTCTAATTTAAGACTATGTCCTCTTGTTGTGGTAGTTTTTCTTCTTTTAAATATAGTCTCCTCCTTTACTGTGTTGATTCCCTTTATATATTTAAATGTTTCTATCATATCCCCCCTGTCTCGTCTTTCCTCCAAGCTATACATGTTAAGATCCTTTAACCTTTCCTGGTAAGTTTTATCCCGCAATCCATGAACCAGTTTAGTAGCCCTTCTCTGAACCCTCTCTAAGGTATCAATATCCTTCTGAAGATACGGTCTCCAGTACTGTGTACAATACTCCAAGTGAGGTCTCACCAGTGTTCTGTACAATGGCATGAGCACTTCCCTCTTTCTACTGCTAATACCTCTCCCTATACAACCAAGCATTCTGCTAGCATTTCCTGCTGCTCTATTACATTGTCTGCCTACCTTTAAGTCATCAGAAATAATCACCCCTAAATCCCTTTCCTCAGATGTTGAGGTTAGGACTCTATCAAATATTCTGTACTCTGCCCTTGGGTTTTACATCCAAGATGCATTATCTTGCACTTATCCACATTAAATGTCAGTTGCCACAATTCTGACCATTTTTCTAGTTTACCTAAATCATTTGTCATTTGGCTTATCCCTCCTGGAACATCAACCCTGTTACATATCTTAGTATCATCAGCAAAAAGACATACCTTACCATCAAGACCTTCTGCAATATCACTAATAAAAATATTAAAGAGAATGGGTCCAAGTACAGATCCCTGAGGTACCCCACTGGTGACAAGTCCAAGCTTCGAATATATTCCATTAACTACAACCCTCTGTTGCCTGTCACTCAGCCACTGCCTTACCCATTCAACAATATTTGAATCCAAACTTAAAGATTGCAGTTTATTGATAAGCCTTCTATGTGCAACAGTGTCAAAAGCCTTACTGAAATCTAGGTAAGCAATGTCTACTGCACCACCCTGATCTATAATTTTAGTTACCCAATCAAAAAAATCAATAAGATTAGTTTGGCATGATCTCCCTGAAGTAAACCCATGTTGTCTCTGATCTTGAAATCCATGTAATTTTTTTTTTTCTTGATTAATTAGCTGTTGCTTGCACAGAAATTGTACCTTCTACACAAGCTTGTCTTCCTATAAAATGTATGCCAAAATAACTGAACTGGAAAATTGTTTCAAACTCTGGCCAACATTTTCCAATTCCGCTGCAACTCCCTTGTCACTTCCCCACAATTTACTTTGTATTGACTAAAACCTTTTTGACAACTTTCCTAAATGTTGCTGCAATGTATTTTAAAGCTGATCATTTTCCAAATTTTTGAGCAAGGTAAATTCATGTACTTTCTTTATTAGCCCATCTGGTCAGTAAAAATGATTATTATAGACGGTTTTAAAAACACAATAATAAACATGGTGAATTTGATATTCTAGAATGTGCAGAATTTGACACTGTGTGCGTGCTTTTAAAATCAAGCATTTTTTGGAAAGATAATCGAGGATGCAGCAGCAGCCAAAAGTAGCTGGCTTAAAGTCTTTTTCAGTGTAAACACGAGTATTTTCATTTTAGAAAATGACTGAACAAACGTTGTTTTCAAAAACAGTGTTTTAACATTTTGCAATTGTGGATGTATTTGTGAATATTAGAATGTATATATATTTTTAAAAGCCATAACTCTTTGAAACATGCTTTAATAAACCTATAAATTATCAAGGACAAAATATTTTACAGATCACGTGCTGATACTTAGTATTTTATTCAATATTATTATATACATGTATACATTTTGCAATTAGTATTCAATTATTATCATGAAATATTTTACAGTTGCTTCGCTCATAGTCAGATAAACTACCTTACTTATTTTATGTAATTAGCATGCCATACCAACGCACCGGTTTGCACATTTGTCTAAAGTGATGATGTGATATAAAGACCTGATTAACACGGATTTCTAAAATGTGCAGAATTTCACACTGTGTGCGTGCTTTCAAAACCAAAAGATTTTTGAATAGGTAACTGGAACTTGAGAGATTTCTCCATGTTAGCTATAATCTAACATTGAGAAGTTAACGTCAGGTGTGTTGACTGATTCAAATGAAGAAGTGGGTTTGCTGTAGGTTTAGAGGTAAAACAGCCTATATGGTTGTATAAAGTTTGGCAAGTCACCAATCCACAAAACACCGACTTGAGACTCACTTGTAAAATTAAACCCATGGGTGACTTCATGCCACATGGAAATACTAACTTGAAAAGAGATCTGTGACAGATCTCTCTGTCTTCAACTTACAGAGACTTATTGTTCATTCGCTGGTTTAATTCATGTTTTCCTGTTCATGTGGACTCTATATTATTCCCTTTTTTTACTACCAAATAAAACTCCAGAACGGCCGGCCACCCAGTAGAGAAGTGTGCTGCTGGTTAACCTCTTGGCCCCATTCGAACTTTGAGGTTAACCGCAGACACCTTTTAATTGATGCCTGTAGCTGGGTGGCCGCCATTCGTATCCCGAACATGAGGTCGCGGCCATTTTATATCCGCGAATGCTCAGCGGTGTTCGACGGTAAACCCATGGAACTCAAAACAGACACTTTTTGGCCCGAACACTGCTGAAGCCCCCGACCTCCCTTCTCCTTCAATAGAGAACTCCCGAAAATCCCGGTATTCGGTATTTTGTCCACGAATAAGCCATACCCCAGATAGCCATCATGTGGAGTCTATTCGTATGGAGAACAGACTTTGTGAACACTTTGACTCCACTGCAATTGCAATGTGTGCATAGAATCTGAGCGCTATTTGGTACTTTTGTGCGCTCAGATCCCAGCTTTCTGGGGACACATTGAATGCCTGTATTATGTCCAGTTATTGTAAATTTATATATTTTTATGCATTTTGTTATAGTAATTTAAAATGGCGTTTGGTCTCTGTCCAGGGAGATAATTGAATTACTTCACAATTATCTCCCGGGCAGAGCAGAGGGTCTTGGGTAATTAAAGGGGCATGGCTACATGTGTAACACTGTGATTGGTTGTTGTAATGTCCTTGTCACAGTCTCCCATCTGGTCCCCTAGGGGAGTGTCCACCAGATGGGAGACCTCCATAAATACCGGGCAGGTAGCCCTCAGTAAAACAGATTCCTGCTGATTCCTGCTGACCCTCAATACGGAGCTTTGTCTCGTCATTGGGGGGATTATTCGTATGTATTATGCTTGTTCGACTATTTGGGAGACTGACTGATTCATGTGATTGTTGCTCGGCTGTTTTTGGAGACCAGCAGGTTCATGTGATTGCTGTTCGGCAGTTTGGAGCACTCAGTAGCTACCTGCATTCGGTAAGGGAATGTCCTATACGGCAGTAACCCCTCTCATACCGGGGGAGGCGTAACAGGATCTATCCACTAAATTAGATTTTTTTTTTCCCCCCCAACGTTTAACACGCTGAAAACCAATAATTGCCTCATAACAATCTAGGCCTGGAACCTTATGGAAAGCATCCTATTTTGGCCATTCCGTACGACTCTTTTCCACACCAGCGACCTATCTATCAAATCTACTATTCTCCTTTCTCCTAGACTCCATCTCACCTTTTTCTTTCTTTACTTCTTTTCTCCCTCAATTTAGGAGGGAATTCAAGACGTGATAAAACTCTCCTAGTTTCTCAACAATATCTCAAGAGGGGAGCGGGGCCGGACCGCCATGCTGAGAGGTCGCATGCAAGACAAGCTCCTGCAGACTAACGACATTAATACCTATAAAAAGCAAATAATCTACCTATCTGCAGTTAAGCAGCAGCTGTCCTGCGGGCAAAGAGGTACTGGAGCTGAGGCCACTCGGATTACAAGCGTTTTGACCCTTGAGAGGGCACATCAGCACAGCTACATCTGAGGCCTACCCGAGTGGTGAGTAAGGTGGACGGCCACCACCTCGCTATCCTGCCCTGCAGTTTCCCTTCGGAACTCCGACGCCACGTGGTAAGGGCCCCGTATCCCCCCCCTTTGGACCGGTGGGGGTCATCCCGGTCCCAGGAGACTGTCTCCGCGACCTGTAATGCCTGGGTCGGAGAGGGCTCCCCACAACCAAAATGGTGGAAGCAGCAGGCAAACCTGAAATGGCGGCGCAACCAGGGACCACCAGGTCTCAGCAGATCTGATTCCTCAAGGCTGTCCAGACGGTTGAAAAGCAGAGGGGCCCCTCACTACAGCGAAGTCACGACTTACCGACCCACAGACGGGGATTCCTGGCTCCTGCGGCAATGTGCAGTCGGGACCTGCCACCCGGTCCATCCCTATGCAACGCTGCAAACCCTGCCAACCTACACGACACCCCCGCATTTCAGCTGAATCCAGTAGAGGATCGGGCAGACAAAAGGGATCAAACACTGGGAGTGCACCCACCCCTCTTACCACTAGTCACGCTGGACTCACTCCTACCATGCCACAGACTCTGCAGATCAGGGGTTGGATGAGCATGAACTGTCAGGGAGACTCTCTCAAGGTCTGGGCTGCAGTCAGAGGGGATGGCTCCTGTCACTCTTGCCATCTATGCAACCTGATGCTCTCTTTTAATAACTTACACAGTTAAAACCACTTGCAAAGCTTAAGCCTTGTCTACCATTTATTTTTATATTAATTTAGTTCTGCATTGAGTCATAGATACAAATCCAGCAAAGCAATTGTTTTAGCATATCTTGAAGCTTGATGTTTAACCTACTCTAACTACACTAACATAGCTAATCTAGCATTGTTAAGCATTACTAGTTTTATTTACTTTTACTCTGACAATATACCCGTTTAGTCAAGCTTGCTATAAAAATATATGTGCGCATTTTCATGCCACTGCCTAACTTTTGTAAATCCTGCAATAAGCTGTTGTGGCGTCTGTTGATACCCTGTAACCACCTGCACAACAAAAATAAAGAATTAAAAAAAACAATATCCAAGAGTTCATGGAGTTATTGAACGGTATGCAGTTCCTATCTTGTCACAAGACAAGCTACATATAGCAACAACAGATCTATCATACTATGTGAGAAGCTTTTATACGTTTATATGTACTGTAATATATAAATATAAAAATGTGACATGTTTATGACAGGAGTATCACCTGAAGGATTGTTACTATACTGTATCTGACATGTAATACCATGAAATGTACTTATAAGTACTGATACTATACAAAGATTTACCAAATGCTGTATGTGATATCAATGTCATGACTGTCATTCAAAAATAAAGAATTGAAAAAAATAAATAAAATAAAAGCATCCTATATACAAATTAAATCCCGATTATCTTTATGAACAGTAGGGCTTTATAAAGCAGTTATTGCTAAATGAGCAGGATATCCAATATTAGTGACTGGTCTTCAAGAACAAAGAAAATATAAAAATAAATATGAGACATATAATATAATAAGAAATAGAATTGATCCTTAAGACCTGGAATATAAATCAGGTATTTAAAGTCTTCATATACAAGTGTTATCCACAAAGTACTGAGTATGGGGTAAAATTTTATGTAACTTGCGTTCACCCCTCTTTTGCTCAAAGAATACTGTAATTAAAAAAACAAAATACATTTTCGGCAGCTCAGTGAACAATAGTTAAAATAAGGTGTCCCAAAAACCCCAAAAAACTGTTGGGGATTAACAGAAATTTGATTTGTACAAACCAGCTCAAACTAATTATTACTCAGGTCTACTCCATATTACACCTTCCACAGATAGGTCCACTTATAGCTTTGTCAGTCTGTGTAAATAGGATATATTGTTCTTGTGATACATTACTTTTTAATTTCATAAATTATTAGTAAATCACCTAAAATTTATTAGAACAGCATATATTTCCACAAGTTATCTAGCAATTATATACATTATGGTATCACACATCCATTACTGGAGGTATACACCACAATCTTGTAAAGCAATAGCTTAAGCTAAACATGAAAACGTGTACACTTTGTATAGATAGAAAAGTATACCAAATTCTGTTAATGTACCATCAATTGCAGAGGCGTAACTAGAAACCATTGGGTCCCAGTGTGAAAATTGTCCTGTGCAACCCCTGCCCCATGTGTCTCATTCCCTCAACCTGCTCCTCCATGCATCTAATTCGTTCCCCCACAGCCCCTCCATGTGTCTCATTCCTCCCTAGCCCCTCCATGTGTCTCATTTTCCCCCCAGTCCCTCCATGTGTCTCATTTCAACCCCTTGCCCCTCCATGTGTCTCATTCCCTCCTCCCAGCCCCTTCATGTGTCTCATTTTAACCCCACCCTTCCATGTGTCTCATTTACCCCATGCCCTTCCATGTGTCTCATTCCCTCCTCCCAGCCCCTTCATGTGTCTCATTCCCTCACTCCAGTCGCTCCATGTGTCTCATTAACTCCCCCCAGCCCTTCCATGTGTCTCATTCCCTCCCCTCAACCCATCCATTTGTCTCATTACCTTCCAACCCACCCCCTCCATGTTACTCATTCCCTCCCAACCCACCCCCTCCATTTGTGTCATTCCCTCCCACCCCCTTCATGTGTGTCACTCCCTCCCCCACAGCCCCTCCATGTGAGTCACTCCCTCCTCCGCAGCCACTCCTTGTGTGTCATTCCCCCCCAGCCCCACTATGTGTGTCATTCCCTCCCCCCGACCTCCTCCATGTGTCATTCTTTCCCCTCCTCCCTTTGTGTACCTGTTCACCTGGCCTGACATCGGTACCACAACTGACAGGAAGTGCTCTCTCAGTGAGCACTTCCTACCAGATGTGGTCCGCTCAGCCAAGCTACAACTAGCAGCAGGAGGGGAGCAGCACAGCTGCTGGCATCCCACGTTCGCAGCGGTTGTGGCTGAGGCCTGGCCCCCTGGAGTGATGGGCCGGTCGCAAATGACACCTGCGACCATGGTAAGTACACCACTGATCAATTGCTTTAATGAATGACTTAGGAAGGAAGAAGAGATTCCAAAGCATCTGTATGATAAAGGATACAGGACAATACACACGCACATTGCGTATTATAAGTCATCTAAAAACAGCCAACTATACCCCACTTTATGCTAATAATACACATTATGGCACCACACTGGGGTAGTCAATATGGTGACATGTCAACATCCACCAGTGGAAATATACATCACAATCATGAAAAGCAATAGCTGAAGCACTGAGATCTAGATGTGTTCCACGCAAACAGCACACATGAAAACTTGTACACATTTTATGATCCCAATCTAAGCCAATCTAAGTTAATGTATCTTTGATCTTTACATTGAATGGCTTAAGAATTAAGGTGTGATTCCAGAGCATCTGTATGGAATTAGTGTTATTGTCCTCATGCTAAATCATATAATTATGTTTAATAGCAAGCATCATTCTTTGGCAACCAATGTTACAACAACACAGATATCTCACGGATCATGTTAAATGTTTGTTAGGTAACTTTTAGAAAATATATTGCAATACGGTGATTAGATGCGATTGTTTGGCATGCTATTTATGTTAGACTATAATATGTCATACGAAGGGATTACTTTATATTTAACAGTTAGAAACCAAAGGGTTGAAGTTCCCATATTGTCGATGGACTGCCAATGTTTAAAATAATAACCGCAAGGCTGGCTTTTAATTCTAATGCTGAATTTGTTTAAAACCTGAGCCTCGTATAAAAACAAACTGGAGCAAGAAATTTGGGATTAATTTAAATTTAGTAGAATATTTTCTTTGTGCACACTGGATTAGCATATACGAGGCATAGGCAACCTGTGGCATTCCAGCTGTTGCAGACTTCATCTCCCACAATGCTTTTACAGCCCTAATGCTGGCAAAGCATCAGGGGAGATCTGGTCCACAACATATGGAATGTCAAAGGTTGCCTACTCCTGGCTCATACTAATATCCTCTTATAGTAAACCTACCAATGTACAGAGGTTTGAGAAGGCACAAGTTAGAATCAATGAATGAGATTAAATATTAATTTTAACTCCTATAACTTGAATGCTTTATGTAAAATGCTCAAAACAGATTCATTTGCACTCTATTTATTGTAACTATTTCTTTGATGAAGATACAGGGCTCAAGGGGGCGGAGCTTGACCGCCATGTGTAGCAGTCGCACATAGAGTGAGCTCCAGACGAGACTCGACAAATTGCAAATATATTTACAAATCTTCCAGACTTGAACACTTGCAAGGCAGTGTGAACACGAAGCTCTTCTGTGAGTCACCTGTGGAAGCATTTACCTGTTCAGTGAGCGGTCTAACCCTGGCACTCTGCTGTGGCCTGTGTGCAAAATCTTTATGTGCCATGACTCTGTAAAACTATGTTTATTACCTGAAAGGTTTGGCATCGCAAGCCTGCATAAAGAATTAAAAATAAAAATAAAGTTACAGGGGTCAATTGCATTTTTAGCAAAACATTAATTGAGGTTAGACCAAAGCTGAAAACAAAACAAAAAAGCATCACACACTAAATAGGGTCTCACCAAATGAATCCATAAATACAGAAATATTGAGACACACATAAATTGGAGAGACAAAACAAACATATTAAACAATTGTCTGATCTGCGGTAATTTTGACATGCTTAGTTATCTCAGGAGTGTAAGTTAATCAAAAACATTGCCTTCCATTATATCTTCTTCTGCAGCAGCTTCAAAATCTGGATATTATGAAAAGATTCTCCGTAGTTGATAAGAAGCACACTTGGACAATGATACACATACATACACATACAACTGTAACATCCAGTGTGAGAAGATTTAATTCAACAATAAAAGTGGATTCGTTTTAGATTTTTGGATGTCCTTTTCCTTGGCCCAATCTAAGGATGAAAGGGTGTTGTTTGAAGACCAGTAAGCACTGAATACTACCTTCCCCGAAGACCACCCAATAGAAAAATGTCTGCTTGCAATTTGTGAATGATAATGTTAGGTGTGGAAGGCCTCAAGGAAATAACTGTTTCAAATGAACAGATTTTCCACTCACATTCAGATCCAGAACTGCTATATTAAGAGCACTGTGTTTGCCATATATATACCGAGGGTTAGATTTCACCTAAACACATCATTGGTGTATATGTCTTGAGGATACAACGCCTTTTAGGCATTTGAGATTGAGTGTGGGAATATAAAATTCATGCTTTATCTGCTTGTTTTAAAATTATTCAATGGAAAGAATGTGCTTTCTTCTCCCTATTTCTACTAGGTGAGAATAATCTGTTTATAAAAGTATGGTTTTTCTAACAATTTTTTACTTCAGTTTAAATGACTGATGAATAGCACATTTCCAGTAAACTATTGAATTCATGGGTTTCTGATACATTTTGATAAATAATGACATATACCACAGACTCTCTGCTCTATATTATAGTTTTTTGCATTTTTCACACACAAACAAATATGAATGCTAACTTTGGCCAGTGTTTGTGACTAAGTGGTTATTAGAAAAGACTGGAAATACCCATTTGTAATACCTTGGATTGTCTACTTTTGCAAATGGTATGTTATCATGGGGGTAATTTTCATTCCTGGGATACCATTTGGTTTCAAAGGCAACATAACTAGTCTGGCAAATTTCAATGTGTATAAACTGAAAAATGTAATGTGCTATATTTTACCCTGTAACTTTCCAAAACACCATAACACCGGTACATTGGGGGTACTGCTTTACCCATGAGACATCGCTGAATACAAATATGTGTACTTTATTGCAGTAACAGCTAACAGTATTGTGACATTCAAAGTTAAAACGCCATGCAGAACTAAAAAAAAAACCACAATTTCTTAATTTCTCATTTCTTTTATATTTTATTCATATTGAATTATGTTTACTATACAAATATTCGATGTGACATAAAAGCCCTGTTTCTCAAGAACAAAATGATATATGATAAGTGCGGGTGCACATAATATGAAAGAGGTGAATCATGCCTGAACAGACATATAGCGCAAACTCAAGGTTTTGTTTACGTTTTGTTTTGATCACAACTTGTACAATTGGTTCAGTCCTTAATAGGTTAAATAGCAGAGAATTGAACAGTGAGACTTCAGAGGCATGATATTATACATCCAAACTGCTTCATTAAGCTATAGTTGTGCTGGTGACTATAGTGTCCCTTTAACCATGTGAGTTAATGCTTTTTATGCATGACAATAGCTTACTGGCCTTTGCAACTGCTGAATGACATTGGGCATTGTTGCTTAGTCTAATGTTTGGAACTATTAATTTATTTCTTGACTGGACTTCCAACATTGTTTTTAATTTTTTTATATTATTATAATTTTTTTTATTTCTTACCTGTCTTACATGCTATCATAGTTACATAGAAATCTAGGTTGAAAAAAAGACTTAAGTCCTATAAGTTCAACTTTTAAAACATATCTATGTATCATGTCAATCCAAAAGAAGACAAAAAATAAAACAGCAATATGAAGCGATGGCCAATTATGCCACAAAAAGGGGGGGGGGGGACTTCTAAAAAAAAATATCTACATCGGGGTACCAAACTAAAGGAGTAGTCTACTAGTAAACAATAATTGTCATTCTTAAATACTAACACATTATGTTGATGATATACAGTCTTGAAAAATAGGGCTGGGCCTGGCTCCCACCATTGGGCTCTTCATGTGCTGTGGGAACTCTGTACAATTACTGTGGTGTGCAGCATGGAAACTGCACACTCTGAAGCAAGTCACATGCGGGAGGCAGTCTACAGTTCCTAGCGGAAGGTAGTAATTTTTAAGGGAGGCGGAACCTAGAAAGGCTGCTTTTTAAAACAACCAATCACTGTGTCCAATCCCCCTGGGAGTCATATTTACTAAGAGTGCCGTATATATACTTCCACTTTAGTCTAGGAAAGGCCTTCTCTGCATCTAATGTTGGAGGAGGTCTTTTTTGTTTGTGTTACATATTATCTCCAAGACATTTACGATTATTCTAGTGTTGTCCAAAGCATGTCTGCATGGAATAAAACCACCTTGCACTTGGGAAATGATGGGAAACTGGTAAAATGCATTTAAACAATAGGCTTTTAGTTTTGCATAATGTTTTGTGTTAGAATTGGATGGAAATTGGAGAACTTTGTTTCCCTGGTTTGGGCAGAGTTATTATCGTGGTTTCTAAATTTCTGGAGGTATAGTCCCAGTATCTTTAATATGGCTGAACAAAGACACTACTTGTCGGATAGGTATGGTGCCATGAGTTTATAATAATGCTGGCAGGACTAGATGCCTTATTTTTCGGGTTGGATTTAATAGCTCGGGTTATTTCCTGGTCCGTAATCAGGGATTCCATTGTCTCCTTTTGTGCCTGGCTCAGTTGTGGAAGTCGGACATCTTCTTGGAAGTCATGTATGTGGTGTGGAGTAGGATGGTGGGTTGTGTTGTCATGTTGTAAGTTTTATAGGGAGCTATAAAAATCAGCAAATTATTTCACTATGTGATAGAAGTTTATGGCTTTGTTTCCCTGTTTGTCGAAGATATGTGAGTTTTTAGTTTGAAGAAATGTAGTTTTACGCTTCCTTGCTAGCATCTTTCCTGCTTTGTTTCTGTGATGATAATCTGTGTATCCTAATTTTGTGAGGTAGCGTTCAGTGGTATGTACGGTAATTGATATGTGTTTGCTTTTGGATGGATTTGTCTTTTTTTCTTTCTCTAGAAGTGTCAGCTTGGTAAGCAGTGTGTTTTGGGTGTGTTGGAGCTTTTCTTTTTCTGAATGCACCTAGTTGTATTAATACACCTATAATAACTGCTTTATGACTCAGCTATACTGTCGAGTTGTTTCTGTCTTCAGTGTGGTTAAGAAGAAAGTAATGTTTCTTTTGGTCAGTAACTCATTTTGCTATGGTTTGATCATCATCTAATAAGGAAACATTCAATCTCCAGGCCACTCTACTTTTAATAGGTGTGGTTAGAAAAAACAAGAAACTGTGCAGGGGTGTGGTCAGATCAAGTGATGCGGTCTATCATCTCTGTTATGACAAGTTGTGACACTGTTGTGACTGTTGTGACAAGTTGAAGTGTGTTGCTGTCAACCAGGCAGTATTCTCAATTCGAGAACAGCTGTTATGGACTAGTGAGTAGAACGTATAATATCTTTGCTTAGATTGGAGGGAACTCCACACATCATATAAATCGATAAGACTGTCATTGACTGTAAGGTTAAGATTCTATGAGCTTGTACCCATTTAGATACATGTGTTCTTGCAGTTTTTTGGAGAGATTTCCATCACGTATATATCAGTGCAGTCAGCGTGGTCAGCGTGGTTGACCCAGTTTCTGTATCATGGGCTAACTGGAATTGGGTGCCAGGCTCTTCAGGGATGGGTGAGGAAAGAGGGAGAAACTTGAACATAAAAAATAAGTAAGAGAGCAACTTATACAACATATATGCTGCAGGGTATTGCATACATTTGTAAGGTGCAAAGGTGGAAGTTGCTTGATAAGGTGATTCACTGTGTGGTGGCAGTGTATCTTGTGTTGTTTTCCCATTGGGGAGTGCTAAGTAAGAGGGGGGAGGGGGTCATATGGTGCCCCTGGCCATTTTGAATACATAATGAATATGTTTGCTTCTCTAGATAGGTTCCTATCTGTATGTACAGACATTTTGAAGATAAGGGTTTATTCATGTTCCTTTTCTCTCAAAAATGTTAAAAAATGTTTTTAGGCTGGAAAATTGCATATTATATTGTGCTTTTCATCGATCAGGCCATATCATGTCTTCTCTGAGGCACCTTTTTTTCTAAAGTAAACCAATGCTGTTTTTCTAGCCTTTCTTCATGACTAATGATTTCCATTCCCCTTATTAATACAGGGAGTGCAGAATTATTAGGCAAATGAGTATTTTGACCACATCATCCTCTTTATGCATGTTGTCTTACTCCAAGCTGTATAGGCTCGAAAGCCTACTACCAATTAAGCATATTAGGTGATGTGCATCTCTGTAATGAGAAGGGGTGTGGTCTAATGACATCAACACCCTATATCAGGTGTGCATAATTATTAGGCAACTTCCTTTCCTTTGGCAAAATGGGTCAAAAGAAGGACTTGACAGGCTCAGAAAAGTCAAAAATAGTGAGATATCTTGCAGAGGGATGCAGCACTCTTAAAATTGCAAAGCTTCTGAAGCGTGATCATCGAACAATCAAGCGTTTCATTCAAAATAGTCAACAGGGTCGCAAGAAGCGTGTGGAAAAACCAAGGCGCAAAATAACTGCCCATGAACTGAGAAAAGTCAAGCGTGCAGCTGCCACGATGCCACTTGCCACCAGTTTGGCCATATTTCAGAGCTGCAACATCACTGGAGTGCCCAAAAGCACAAGGTGTGCAATACTCAGAGACATGGCCAAGGTAAGAAAGGCTGAAAGACGACCACCACTGAACAAGACACACAAGCTGAAACGTCAAGACTGGGCCAAGAAATATCTCAAGACTGATTTTTCTAAGGTTTTATGGACTGATGAAATGAGAGTGAGTCTTGATGGGCCAGATGGATGGGCCCGTGGCTGGATTGGTAAAGGGCAGAGAGCTCCAGTCTGACTCAGAAGCCAGCAAGGTGGAGGTGGAGTACTGGTTTGGGCTGGTATCATCAAAGATGAGCTTGTGGGGCCTTTTCGGGTTGAGGATGGAGTCAAGCTCAACTCCCAGTCCTACTGCCAGTTCCTGGAAGACACCTTCTTCAAGCAGTGGTACAGGAAGAAGTCTGCATCCTTCAAGAAAAACATGATTTTCATGCAGGACAATGCTCCATCACACGCGTCCAAGTACTCCACAGCGTGGCTGGCAAGAAAGGGTATAAAAGAAGAAAATCTAATGACATGGCCTCCTTGTTCACCTGATCTGAACCCCATTGAGAACCTGTGGTCCATCATCAAATGTGAGATTTACAAGGAGGGAAAACAGTACACCTCTCTGAACAGTGTCTGGGAGGCTGTGGTTGCTGCTGCACGCAATGTTGATGGTGAACAGATCAAAACACTGACAGAATCCATGGATGGCAGGCTTTTGAGTGTCCTTGCAAAGAAAGGTGGCTATATTGGTCACTGATTTGTTTTTGTTTTGTTTTTGAATGTCAGAAATGTATATTTGTGAATGTTGAGATGTTATATTGGTTTCACTGGTAATAATAAATAATTGAAATGGGTATATATTTGTTTTTTGTTAAGTTGCCTAATAATTATGCACAGTAATAGTCACCTGCACACACAGATATCCCCTAACATAGCTAAAACTAAAAACAAACTAAAAACTACTTCCAAAAATATTCAGCTTTGATATTAATGAGTTTTTTGGGTTCATTGAGAACATGGTTGTTGTTCAATAATAAAATTAATCCTCAAAAATACAACTTGCCTAATAATTCTGCACTCCCTGTATAGCTTATTAATATAGCTTGCCTCTGCACTTATATCAAGTTCTAGTATCATTCTTTGAAACTGGTACCAGAAACTGCGTCACATATTCTTGGTGGGGTCTTACCATTGATTTATAAACAGGCAAAATTATATTTTGATCACACGAATCAAGAGGCTGGGCAACAACTTTATTGTACCATTGACATGAACAATATTGAGAGCACACTAAGATTATATCTCAACACACACATTGAGTTTGCATTCGGTAGTAAAGAAAGCCAGGAACAATGGGTGGGCTTTTTCTATTGAGTATTATCTAATTATTGACCATTAAATATAATTTCAAAAGCTATATATCATTGTGCAGATGGTTGACTACACCATTCTATTCACCATAAGACATATCACTGCACTACTGTACAACTTAAACACAGTTTGGATTAAGTTTTCATGCTTTGCAATTTGTCAAAGCATTGTATAGAATGAAGGCTATATTTTTACAGTTGTGCTGTAAACAGATGTTCAACATCTGGGCCGTGATTGTTTCTACTGAATGTCTACTTCTACTGAGTGCCGAAGAAAGGACACAAGAGGTATTCTGTCACTAACATAACAGACATAACTGTTTACATCATCTTTATCTGGTTACACTTAGTTATAACACAGTCTACAGTGTTTGAACATACCAAAAAGGCAAATAATTCACACAGCATTTAAAACACATTTCTCAATAAAATGGTTGATTTTTACATTCACATTCCTGTATAAATAAAAACATTGTTCTCAGAGATAACTTTTAGTTTTATTAGGGGTGAGCTATATTATGCATGGCTAGGCAGCCTCTGACTCTATGTTATCAAAATATTATACGTCACTAGGGTGTTTCATGACCCCCACCCTCCCAGCAACATATACATGCCATGTTTATAATGGTTTCAAAGGAGGTTAATGTGTATGTCTTAATATTAAACCACAGTCCAAATAGACTGGCCATACTCTGCTCCCTTTTCATCTATTTAAACACAAAAAGGATTTCATTACTTTATTTAATTCATAGAGAAGACAACTAAAGTCTACTACATGCTACTCCTGGGAATATATATATGTATCTATAGTCCAGAATTATGATAATTGTGTCATCACAATCTACCATTATGTGTGACACTTACCACAACAGTATAAAATGTTTCTTCAATGTTTCTGTGTTGATTTACTGTGCTTGTATTCCATGGGGCAAACACATGACTATGTACGTAGTAGGACGGAACCGGCAGCTAAAATGACAATAAGACCATCACTAGCAATTAATAAGGCTTCAGAACGCTGGGTGAGTAGACAGCACATTTACAGCACATTTACAGAATAACTAGAGCTGGCTATTCAATAAATTTTCATCCAGAATCATGAAGAATTTTGTCCAGGTAAAAGGCAAGCCACAAGGAAATAGGTCCCAAATAATAATGAACTTGAACAATTAAAGAGAAAATTAACCAGTACAATTAAAAGGCAAATGTCACTTCCACGACTTGGGACTTTTTGGGGTTGCAGTGGTGACATGGACCAATCGGTATCCACCTCAGTATTTAAGTAATATTTTAGCCCCATAGTCTTTACCCTGTCATGGTTTCCCCTTGGTTCCTCATATAGTGTGTTATATAGTCCCTGATTTTGGGTTTTCAATTTTGTATACTGACTCTTCTGACCTCTATACAGGGCCAGTGAAAGGATTCTTCCATCCTAGGCAACAATCCATTTTGCCGCCCCCTCATGAATGCAACTGCATTCTCTCAGAGGTGTATTCACTAAATGCTGAATTGCAGTGTAGAGACATTCAGGGAAGAAGATGCACTGGGTAGACGTTAAAGGCACACTCTAGGAAGCAGAGGTAGCTATAGTGCCAGGAACACCGCTTTGGATTCTTGGCACTATAGTATCCCTTTAAGTGAAAGCAGAAGCACTGGTGAGAAATTTGGAGATTAGAAAAGTCCTGGGGAGACATTTAGGGAAAGGATAGATTTTTTTTTGTGTATATATGTCAATAATCTATGTATATATATGATTGGAATGAATTTCAAAAGGTTCACTTGATTAATCTATGAATTACTGTTATAATAAATATCTTTGCAATTTAATACAAATTTAGATTTCACTATAATCATTTTTTGAGTGCGGTATTCATATTTGTTTTTGGATTTAGATTAGGAGGTTGTTGTGGGGTTAAACCTCGAATACCTGCACCTTGCATAATTGAGTGCCAACACTTATTGTGTTTTTTAAAGGATAGAGAGACTTGATATATTTAGAAAACAGAGACTGGGAAACATTTTAGGAGAGTGGGACAGTGGGCAGACATTTAAGGAAGGAAAGAGACTCACTTTCAAATATATACACAGTAATCCAGTATATGCATCCACACACACACACTACCATCTAAACATACATATATACTGTGTATTACACACAATCAACCATACACACACAGCACAATATATAAATCCACACACACTTCCCAATACATACACACACTCAGAGATGTATTTACCACAAGGAAAACAAGGCATTTGCCTAGGGCGGCACTTTCGGTGGGGGGGGAGGGGGGAGGGGGCGCCAAAAAACGCCACCTCAAGCTCCCAGACAAATGCCTTGTTTGCCTCTGTTCTGGGGCTGTCCACCTTACTGTGAGTGAGTGTAGCTGTCAGTGTGTCTGTGAGTGACTGAAAGTGTGTGTCTTTCAGTGAGAATGGGTGTGACTGTGAGTGTGTGTCAGTGTGTGTATGTCATTTTATGTGTATCTGAGAGTGAGTGTTAGTCAGTCAACGTGTGTGTTACATAGTTACATAGTTACATAGCTGAAAAGAGACTTGCGTCCATCAAGTTCACCCTACCTCACAATTGTTTTTTGCTGTTGATCCAAAAGAAGGCAAAAAAAAACAGTTTGAGGCACAATTTTGCAACAAACTAGGAAAAAAATTCCTTCTTGACCCCAGAATGGTAGTCAGATTTATCCTTGGATCAAGCAGTTATTACCCTACATTGAAAGATTATATCCTTGAATATTCTGTTCTTGCAAGTATGCATCTAGTAGCCGTTTGAACATCTGTATGGACTCTGATAAAACCACTTCCTCAGGCAGAGAATTCCACATTCTGATTGTTCTTACAGTAAAAAAACCTTTCCTTTGCCTTAGACGAAATCTTCTTTCTTCCAGTCTAAACTCATGGCCTCGTGTCCTATGTAAAGTCCGGTTTGTGAATAGATTTCCACACAATGGTTTGTATTGGCCCCGAATATATTTGTATAATGTTATCATATCCCCTCTCAGGCGACGTTTTTCTAAACTAAATAGGTTTACATTTGTTAACCTTTCTTCATAGCCGATATGTTCCATTCCTTTTATTAATTTTGTAGCCCGCCTCTGCACTTTTTCTAGTGCCATAATATCCTTCTTTAGAACAGGTGCCCAAAATTGCACAGCATATTCAATATGGGGTCTTACCAGTGATTTATAAAGAGGCAAAATTATATTCTTGTCCCGAGAATGAATGCCCTTTTTCATGCATGACAATACCTTACTGGCCTTGGCCACTGCTGATTGACATTGCACATTGTTGCATAGTTTGTTGTCTATAACAATTCCCAAGTCCTTTTCATGTGTTGTTATCCCTAATTCGCTTCCATTAAGGGTATACGTTGCTTGTGTATTCTTTACGCCGAAGTGCATAACTTTGCATTTTTCAACATTAAATTTCATCTGCCATTTGAGTGCCCAGTCCCCCAGTCTATCTAAGTCCCTCTGCAGCAAAGTAATATCTTGCTCACATTGTATTGTTTTACAAAGTTTGGTGTCATCTGCAAACACTGAAACATGACTTTCAATGCGGTCTTCAAGATCATTTATAAACATGTTAAATAGAAGGGGTCCCAGAACAGACCCTTGAGGGACACCACTTGCCACCTCTGTCCAGCTTGAAAATTTACCATTAATGACAACTCTTTGTACTCTGTTTTTAAGCCAATGTTCTACCCAAGAACAAGCATTTTCATCTAGACCGATTTCCTTGAGTTTGAACACTAATCTATTGTGTGGAACTGTATCAAATGCCTTGGCAAAATCCAAATAGATCACATCCACTGCAACACCCTGATCTATACTTCTACTTACTTCTTCGTAGAATGCAATCAAGTTAGTTTGACATGACCTGTGCTTCATAAAACCATGCTGATTTTTGCTGATAACCATGTTCTTCTCAAGGAATTCTTGAATATTATCCCTTAATAACCTTTCAAATATTTTACCAGCCACAGAAGTTAAGCTCACAGGTCTATAATTTCCAGGCAAGGATTTTGAACCCTTTTTGAATATAGGAACCACATCTGCCTTCCTCCAATCCTCTGGAACACTTCCTGAAAGAAAAGAATCTTGAAAGATTAAAAACAGAGGTTCACTTATTTCTGCACTTAGTTCCTTAAGTACACATGGATGGATACCGTCAGGCCCTGGAGCTTTGTTTATATTAACTTTCTTTAGTTGCTGCAGCACCTTGTCTTGAGTTAACCAATTACAATTATTCTGCAAGTTTTTAGTAGCAATCATTTGCACATCTATTGCCATGGGTTCTTCCTTAATATATACGGAGGAGAAATAGTTATTTAAAATTCCTGCCTTTTCCTGGTCTTCATTAATTAACACCCCTGTTTCAGTTTTTAGTGTACCTACACTTTCATTTTGTTTTTTTTTTAGAATTTATGTACTTAAAAAATGCTTTGGGGTTGGTTTTGCTCTCTTCAGCTATCATTATTTCATTTTGAAGTTTAGCAAGTCTAATTGCCTTTTTGCACGCATTATTTGCATCCTTATATCTTTTATAAGATGCATCTGATTTGTCCGATTTAAATGCTTTAAATGCCCTTTTCTTAGTTGTAATCTCTTGTTTTACTTCTCTACTAAGCCACATTGGTTTTAATTTGTTTCTTTTATATTTATTTCCCAACGGTACATACTGAGAAATGTACCTTTGTAATATTTGTTGGAAGATGATCCATTTATCCTCTGTGTTCTTTTCACTAAAGAGTTTATGCCAGTCAATATATTGTAAAGCTTCCCTTAACTTATTGAAATTGGCCTTTTTAAAATTATATGTTTTAGTATTCCCCATGTGCTTTTGTTTTTTTGAGTTTATTTCAAAGGACACTATATTGTGATCACTATTTCCCAAGTGCTCACCTACTTGAATGTTGGTCAAAAGATCAACGTTGTTTGTTAAAACCAGGTCCAGACAAGCATCCATTCTAGTTGGTGCTTGTACAAGTTGTGACATGAAGGTGTCATTTAACAAGTTTAAAAACCTAATTCCCTTTGCTGAGGCACTAGTCCCTCTGTCCCAATTTATATCCGGGTAATTAAAATCTCCAATAATTAAAGTGTTACCCAGATTTGCAGCTTTCTCAATTTGCTCAAACAGCTGTTGTTCCTCGTCAATATTAACATTAGGTGGTTTATAACATATCCCAACCAATAGTTGGTTTCCCTTCTTTTCCCCCAAGCAGATATTTACCCATAAAGCTTCCACATTATCCTCCTCGCATTCCATTTGCTTAACATTTGGCTTTAAATCATGTTTGACATACAAACATACCCCACCACCCTTCTTGTTTTTCCTATCCTTCCTAAATAACGTGTACCCATTTAAGTTAGCTGCCCAGTCATGTGTCTCATCCCACCATGTTTCAGTTATGCCTATTATATCATATTGTTTAGTGTATGCTAATGCCTCTAGTTCCCCCATTTTGTTATTTAGGCTCCTTGCATTAGTAAGCATACATTTAATATTATGCATCACTTGTATATTTTGTGAATTTTCAACATTACACAGCTTCTCTGTTCTGAGCTTGCCCCTCCCCCCGTTTCCACCCCCCTTGTACTGTGCTAAAGCCCATCTCCTTTCTGTCCTATCTCCATTTTGTAGATTGCTATGACCCTCCCCCCCTACTACTAGTTTAAAATCTCCTCCAACCTTCTAGCCATCCTATCCCCCAGCACTGCAGACCCTCTCCCGTTTAGGTGCAATCCATCACCACTATAAAGGTTGTACCCAATCGCAAAGTCGGCCCAGTGCTCTAAAAACCCAAAACCCTCCTTCCTGCACCAAGACTTAAGCCACGCATTGACCTCTCTAATCTCCCGCTGCCTTTCCACTGTAGCGCGTGGCACAGGTAATATCTCAGAGAATACCACCTTGGAGGTCCTTTTCTTAAGTTTGCTACCTAATTCCCTGAAATCATTCTTTAGGACCTTCCATCTTCCTCTTACTTTGTCATTGGTACCAACATGGACCATGACCGCTGGGTCATCCCCAGCCCCTCCCAATAATCCATCCACTCTGTCAGCAACATGCCGGACCCGAGCACCCGGGAGACAGCAAACTGTCCGGTTGAGCCGATCAGAGCGGCAGATTGCCCTATCTGCTCTCCTAATGATAGAGTCCCCTACCACCACAACCTGTCTTGCCTTCCTTACATTTTGATCCCCACCCGTACTAGGGGGGCTGTTAGCTCGGCTGTTAGAAGTAACAGCTTCCTCTAATACAGCTACTCCTGAGCTGATGCGCCCAACATCTTCCCTCAAACGGGCAAATCTGCTAGGTTGCATCAAATTGGTTAAACTGTGTGTGCCAATGACTGTGTATCTGTCAGTGAGTGTATATCAGTGCATGTATCAATGAGGGCATATGTCTGTCAGTCAAAAAAGTGGCCTTGACACGAATTGGGGGGCAAATTTTGATTTTGGGGGTGCCCGAATTTAGTCGTGCCTAGGGCAGCACAAATCCAAAATACACCACTGCACACACTTCCTGATATATACATCCATACACATGTACTGCCTAATATATATCCATATACACATACTGCCTAATATACACAGTGTCACTAACACACTCACTGACATACAGTGTCACTTACACATTCTCACTAACACATACACATACTCTCACTGACACACACAGTGTAACTTACAAAGTCTCACCCACATAGACAGTGTCACTAAGACATATACACTCTCATTAAAACACACTCTCACTGACATACACACATTGTCATTTACACATGTTCACTGATATACACAGTGTCATTTGCACACTCTCACTAACACACACACTGTCACTTACATTCTTTCACTAACACACACACTGTCACAAACACAAATTCACACCACTTTACATATAGTCACACTTTATTTACACACACACAAACACAGATATGTAACACACACACCCCAATTTACAATCATCTACAAAATAATCAGTTCCTCTTAAAGCCAGATGGGCCACACCTAAGTGATGTGAATGGAGGAGGAAGTGTTTTTGTTCCTAGTGGGGGGAGCAGTGGACTGTGAGCAGATGGCTGCTTACTGCTCCCTTCACAGTGTTTCCTTTGTTTACAGGCAAGGGGCAGCCGGGATACCAGATCATGCCCCAGCTTTCAATGCCTGCAGGAAGCAGTGTGCTTTGCTTGGGAGCCGAGGATACTGTAAACCCTGCTCCCTGAACAGATAATCAGTGGATAGAAGCCCAGCTGATGAATGTGTGCGCTGGGGGGTAGCTAAGGAGCCACTCGCCCAGCACACCAGTTCAGATAGCAGCAGGGCAGCTCACCAGGAAACCTCCAGGGGCTGCCCCCATGAGGCCAGCCACGCACAGGCACTTGCCTTATTCACCTAATTGTAGTGCCTACCCTGCCTCTATAATCCTAAACTAGCTAGTTATATTTTATTTCCATAGTTCTGGTATCCTGATCTTGGCTAGTTTCACATTTACTCTTTCTCAACGTTAAACCCAGCCATTCTAAAGTCTGGTAATATGTCATTTCTGTCTTCATATACCGGACCTATATTTGTAAGTTATGCAGTGTGGAAGTGACAATATGTAATTGCAAGGTGTGAAAAATAAAATAAAATTTAGAAATCAACACCACTTTATCCTGTACCCGGTTGACTCCATCTTAACTTCAACAATCATTGTTATAAGCTGTGTCCTTTGCATCTGGCAGACAACATAGAGAGTTTACTGAGAAGAGGAGAAATTAAACAATGTTTATATTTCTCCAGCTAATTGGCAATGTTTGGCATGGATTTCCCTGGACTGAACCAGAAAGTAATATAAATTAAAGAAAATTGAGCAACAGATGCGGTAAAGGTTAAGAAATTTCTAATGTTTTATTGAATGGAAAGGGACATGCATTTTCTTCATCAAGCCATAACTTGCTAATAGAGCTGCTATTTCACCACTAGTGACTCATAATCAGTGGCAGACGAGACTGGTAACAGCTCCTGTAGGCTATAATAGGAGTCATTAACAGTTTGTTACTGACTTGTTTCCAAGCATGCAAAACTTTTTATTTAAAAATATATTAAAGATTTTGCATCGGTTAAAGCCAATCATAACAGAGCCCAGAAAATATCAAGTTTCCTGGGCACCTTAAGAGTCCCATATATTCAGGCCCAGGAAATGCCCAGTCCACAGTCTCCTGGGACCACAATTTGACTCCAAATACAGGCTCAGATGTTCAGTCTCCTTGGCCCATAATATGGCCCCAAGTAACAGGCACAGATGTTCCTAGCCTCCTGGGACCACAATCTGGCCACAAATAATAGGGTTAAGGTGGAAAATGAAACAGTATTTTTTTTTTAGCCACTAATATCTACTGGCTATTGGTATTAATAACACCTTATGTCAAATATTTAACAACAAGATTATAAACTGGTCTTACTGTTTATTTAATGGCAGCAGATCATTTTAATTGCATGAATAAGATCTCCCCCAAATTTTATTCTTTTCAATTTAAAAACATGTGTTAATGTTAGTTCCTCCTTAAAGCCTTTATCAAATTCCATATTCTGTAGTTTGAAAATATGTCTAGAAAAATTAAGATATGTTACGTTTTCTAAATCAGTTCACTATATTGCATTGCGTGTTAAAGAAAGGAACATTACATATTTCTAATTGAAAGTAACACAGAATATACACAAACCATATGTATTTATAACTAATTAAATTTGGAATGTTTACATATATTTTATTTAAAAATCTTAAGGACATATTAACCAAACAAGTTAGTAGGATACATTTGACACTTGTGAAAATGGTGAGAATTTAGATGTTCTTTAAAGTTTCAAATGTATTTCATATGGAGAAAAAATATAAAGGGACTGAATAATGGCAAACTACAAGGTGTAATTCATTCACAATCCTGCAAACATTTGCTTACAGTACTGAAGCAATATTTAGTTTGATGTCAATTAATGCCATTTCTTTGCTATTTGTCAATAAGGTTTCACAGACCTATAAAACAGTAATCTCCACATATGATGGACATGTAATGACCATCTTTGCAAGCAAATACTTTAATATAAAACTGTGCACACCTAGATGAAAGCTCCAAGACATCAAACCCTAAGAAAGTCCAAGTCCAGGACAACATGAGGGTCACAAATACATTTCATACAAACTGAGTAGAATAATACAGTTTGTCCATTTTAAATATATTTTAAAAAAAACAGTGTGTCATTTTCTTAAAGAATTTGTGCCAGATTTTTTCTCGAGAGAACAAGCCAACCAATCAGAGTGCACTAATGAGAATTCAAAGCATGGGAAAGCCTTTAAAGGGACACTGTAGGCACTCAGACCTCTTCAGCTCATTTAAGTGGTCTGGGTACTGTGTCCCTTTTGCACTTAGTGCTGCAATGTACATTGCAGCTCTAAGTCTGCCCTCAGTGGCTTTCTGCCACTCAGCCACTAGAGGGCTTCTGGAATCGAAACGGACCTTTGGTCCGTTATCTGATGCTGGATGTGGCTTTCTACCTAATGGATTTGGGCCTTTGGTATATGTGTGGCTATCAAGGTGCGTGTGTGTCAAGGTATGTGTGTGTCTGTCCTGGGGTGTGCGTGTGTCTGTCATCTGTCATGGTATATGTGTGTGTCTGTGTCTGTCATGGTGTATGTGTGTGTCTGTGTGTTTAAAAATAGTGTTTTTACTCACCTTTTTTTTTCCCATGCCGTGCTGTGGGGCTGGCATAGATTTTTCTTCCAGGGCTGCTTTGTATCCTCATTCCGGCCCTGTGGACGACACTCAGTCCTGGGAGCTCTAGTCATTCTAATCCTCCGCACTGGAACAGTGATTAAAGAGTAGCCCTTTTACCTCCCAGTAACCAGACGACACATAGTTCTGGGAGTACAAGCTGGAATACTTTAATGGCAGCCACAACTGGCCTTATATGTGTGGTGAAAGTAACCTCGCCACGGGCTTTTTGAGGAGCCTGCTTGCCAGCCTCCTGCCTCAGGACTATGGGCCATGCAAAAAGGCTCATAAAAGACCTTGTTCGTGCCTTTTTTGCTATTCTGTTTGGTAGATTGCATTCCCCTCCTATTTTAACATTGTCCCATTCGACTACCGAACAACCGCATGAACCAGGGACCACCTAGGAGCTTGTTAACACCTATTAACAACTTGGAACAGTTCTCACCGCAGTCTTCTAATTGTTCGTCTGGGTGGCCGCAATTCCTATGGACAACCACGAGGTGGCGGTCATCTTGTTCGCATGAACACAGGCAGCGGTTTTTGGGCATGAATCTCATGGAACTATGACACAGAAACTCCCGAACACTGCTGGACTTCCATCATCGCCTGCGTTCGGTTCTATACAAGTAAGAAGGGCACTGTTCGGTGGAATCGTTCGTCTGGATGAGGGAAACAAGCTCAAGGGTAAGAACATGGACTATGTTCGGTAGTTTATTTGTTTTTAAACTACCGAACTAGATGACCGCAAGCCCTGATTCTCTGGAACTATTTTGGGCATGGGACCATGTGTGCGGTCAGTCAAATAAATGACTTCCAGGAAATTCCTGAACCCCTGAACTGATCTGGGTGATTTTTTTATAAAATTTTCTTTATTGAGTAGGTTGTGGTACAATGGCACCATGAGCGTTTTAGTGTAGCATAACATGTGACCTGCGCAGAGGTTGTAAGTAGTATTCAACAAAACAGCAATAGTTTCAAATTGATGACGGATCATTAACCATGTCGTAGTTAGGGATAACCAGCGCCATGGAACCATGTAGCTATAGCGGAACATAACAAGTGACCTGCGCGGAGGTCGTGAGTAGCATATAATGGAGTGAACATTTTCCCTCGCATGGAATGGAGCATGAGCTGTGCTGTATATAGGAAAAGCCATTGCCGGTTAATAATGGTGTCCATCTTGCATTGTGTGTCTGATTTTTGGTGTTGGTCACCCAGATCAGGGCTATTAGGGGATGTAACATTTGTGGGGGTTTGTATGTTTTAAAGGTATTTGGGGGGTTTTATAACAAATGTGTGCTTTTCTGCCTGGAGATAATTGAGTTAGTACAGTCCATTACTCAATTATCTCCCAGGTAAAGAGGAATGATTATCTGATTATGTATGGGAGTGTCCTGGATCCGAGAGCCAATGTGGTTATGTAATTATTTATACTGTGGTTTACTCTCATGCCCAGGGGGAGTGCCCCTTGCATGGGGACTTGCATATAAGGCAATTTGTGTCTCCCAATAAACATGTTCCTGCTTACCCTCAACATAGAGCCTTGTCTCATGTGTGGGGGAAATGGCTGTATCTACCCTGGGGATTGCTATATCACTATACTCCCCTGGGATTATAATCATTTGCTCTTTTAAAAGCATATTGCTACACTCTCTTGGAGGAGAGGTCTACCCACTGAAAGCTGGATCCTGGTCTTGGGTCCAGGGTGGGTGAAGGACAGCGAGACCCCCAACCAAGCTGTAACACTGGAAGTGGGGACTACAGTGCTGATGGTGTCTGGTGGAGTGTTTGGAATACTTGGTGAGCACTAGGAACATCGATTAGCGGAGGCACCCGGTCGGGGTGCCAGGCGGTCCACCACAATATGCATGTCCCCATGCAAGGGGCACTCTCACCTGGAGTAAACCACAATAGAAACAAATACACAATTACATTGGCTCTCAGATCCAGGACACTCCCATACATAATCAGATAATCCCTCCTCTGTGCCTGGGAGATAATTGGATCAGGAACTGTACTAATCTAATCTAATTATCTCTAAGCATACTTTTTCCCAAACACCCCAAAAGTACCCTAAAAATACATAAAACCCCAAATAAGTTACATCCCCTGATAGCCCTGATCTGGGTGACCAACATATCCAAAAATCAAAAAAGCGATATGTGTGCACAAACCACAGTGCAATAAGTGCTCAACAGATAAATAGCAGAAAAAGACCTCCCTGAATCAGGTAGGATTTCCCCGAAGACTTCCTCCTGTCTTCAACAGAACATGTATAGAAAAAAAGGGGATGATCTGCTAAACAAATAACAAGAACAGTGCATAGCGCATAACTGTGTATATGAATAAACCAAATGTGTAGTTTTCAAATGGTCACTCACACTTTCGTTGAAATATAAATGCCTTGGAACTGAATTGCTCTTTTCAGCAAAATTGCTCTTCTCAGCATAAATGCCCTTCCAGGAATGATTCTTCCACCACTTTTAAACTCTCATGGAATAGTTAAAAGGTGTGTGCTCAAAGAAAAAAACAGAACTTGTAGTACATATTTAAAAATGTAGAAAAAATAATTTAATCACTTACATCTAAATATAAAACAATGGATGTATTCTCACTGTCACCACTGTCTTTTTGAGTACAGCAAACATTGTCTTAGGAAAATATAAAACAATCTCCTCTAAGGCGAATAATTTTGTTTAATTCATCAATTCTTTTTTATTTTTTTATTCTTTATTTTTTTTGTGCATCTTATAACAAAAGAGCTTGCACTGCAACGACTGCAGGTGCAAGTACATGAAGATCAACAGAGTAAGACAAAATCATGGCATAGAATAACAGCACAAATGTATTTTTAAAGGAAACAGAATTATTCAAGCTAGAGCACTGCACGGTTGGAGGAACATAATATACTGTCAAAAGCTAGCCTAGGTATGCAGAGAGTGGGTATAGTAGGTGTTATGGAGATTAGCAGGTGTACCTGTGGATATGCCACTGGTGCCTCCCTGATTGTTGGAACATGCTCACAGTAAAATAGAATAATCGATAACCACGAGTGAAAACATTGCTAAGCAGATTCAAGCATATGGTCCCTAAAACCTTAGGGTATTGGGGAAAGCTAGTTATGCATCTTATGCCCTTTGTAGAAAGACTTCTGCCCCAACGTGGTGAATAGTATGGGCCTATAAGCATATGTGAATCAGTACAGACATTTGATGGAGCATATCAAGTAGGTCCTCTACCACGTTTGGGTAATGTGCCTCAAATTGGGGGATTTTGGTTTAAGACTGTAGGTGCCATCGCTTTGTCTTTGGCCTCTTGTGCCTGGGGTTATAGCAATATATCCGATGGGACAAGTAGTTTGGCTATAGGTAGTAAGGTGCTACGAGTCTTTATTTCACCTGTGGTGGGGGCATAGAGATGTTGAACTAATGCGGTATAAAATAAAACAAAAAACAAAAATACCCCATAACCCCGGAGTGAGGGGGAGGACTATTCAGTGAGATGGTTAAAGGGGACAATCCAACAACCTCAACTGATGTGATATAAGAAGTGACATCACTTGCAGTGGTTAGAAACATGGCGTAGCATATAGCATGTGAAAAATGATGAGACACAGAAGAAAATTAGTCATTCCTGCAGCTCGGTGACAACAGGTATAAACACACATTGGGCTCAGGCTTAAGAGGGAGTTGTCCCAGGGGATCGAGTCAGCAGGTGGGTGTGTCCCATGGATAAGGAGTAACTGGATAGGTAATGGGGGCATGCATGCCCAATTGTACTGATTTAGCTAATAGTTTTAGACGAAGTATCTCGAGACATTGGGGGGGAATGTTAATGCTCCCAGTCGGTCATATGAGAGAGTAGGGTTGCACCATAATGAGTTGAAACAAAAACTAATACAAATTGAATAAGTAACTTTGCAATTTAACATGTGTCCATGGTTGTCCAGGTACATTAGGTAATTTTGCCAGTTGGAGATCATGTGGTGACTGCGGCATATGATTCCACCCAGGATTCTTGTGGGACAAAGGGGTTAATCCACGCCGGGTCCCAAGTATGCAATGGTTTTGAAGCTCCAGGTCATTCAGCATGGACAAGAGAATCCGACAGAAATCCGAGGCTATTTAATAGAGCATCATACTCCTGGAGGTTGTGGATTTGATGCGTGGTATCGCCGTGGAGGACCAAAAGTGTGCAAGCTAAGTGCCAGTGGTAGCAAACTTGATGCTTCTGGAGCAGCGAGGTAAGGGGTTTGAGTGACCTTCGCCATGCCAACGTGCTGCCTGAAGGATCCGCATAGAATGTGAGCGACATGCTCTCGTATTGATACAGAGAGTTTCATCTCAGAGCCTTGTCATACCCACTCCAGAATTGTATCACAAGATCTCTAGGGGCATTATCCTGTGCCCTGTGCAGCTTAGGGATACAGAAGAGGCCCTCCAACATTACTGCTCTAGCCTGCCATGGCGAAAGTAGGGCCACCAGTAAGCGCCTCATAAGATGCGAAAGCTCTGCCTCCGGTATGTCCTCAGAAACCCCCCTTGCTTTTAGGTTGTTCCGGCATCTGGTATCTTCATGGGCCACAAATTGGTGTTCATATATTAGGTTTTGCTATTGTAGCACCTGTACAGCTTGTTGGAGTGATTCTATCTGCTGCGCGCCTTTCTCTGAGGCACTCTCCAGCATTCCGAGCTGGCCTTGGAGACCCTGCAGATCTCCGCCGAGCGTGGAAACATCAGCCTGGATAGTTCTCTGCAGATCTGCCAGGAGCTCACGTAATACGGCCGTTGTCACTGGAGAGGAGTCGGTACCCATTGGGGTCTTTCAATTTTGTGCCGGTTCAGGTAAGCTCACTTCCTCCGCCTCCTATGAGAAGTAATCAGAAATATCTGAGCAGCTCCGAGAGAAGGAGGCCATCTTGGGCCCAGTCGCCTCAAGAGCCTGCCTCCTCGTGTCTCCGATTGTGAGTCCCAAATTGGGCTTGTTCGGTTTCTGCTTTTTGGATTTGTGTCCCATATTAGTCGTGCTGAGTAGGGGGATCCTTAGGACTTGTTTTTTTGGGGTCGATGATCTTATAAACCAGTGTTCGCAGTGCAGAAAGCTGGAGCACCAAACATTTGCGACCACATTCATCAATTCATCAAAAAAAGTTACTTTCTTTTCTCTAATCATTGCCTACTAATACATGATGGAATCACTGCCTAGTAATACATGATGATTTGGCATCACCTTGTCAGGTAGGTAAATCAATATGCAATAATCAGCAGTTTGTGCTCTTATCTCATTTTCTTATGCTGATTAGAACAATTGTAATATGTAGGTGTCGTAAACTGGTTAAGTGAGAACAAAGTGCTGGTTCAGCGTATTAAGATAGAGTCAGTTACCTGGTAATATTATTTTATTGCCAGGAATAAGTGATGATACTTGTAATGCAGGATATGAAAGCATATTTATAGAGTGTGCAATGTTCACTGGGTATAAAGTGTTCTCTGATATGTGAGTCTAAATCAAATTCAAATTAGCATTCCCATTGCCAGATAGATGTGAAAGAAATGCAAAAACAATGCTTTGTTCAACCCCCACCATATACTTGACTTAGACTTAGTACTTTAACATTTCATATTAGTATTTTGCTTGCAAAGGCCCGATGAGAATATAACCATTATCAACAAATCTGCATAAATAAGGTAATAACAAGCATTCGATAAGATGATTAAATTTGCATTCCACTGAAAATTGGGGATTTATGTCAGTAGGCGGGGTGGAGTGTAGCAAGGTATAAGTGAACAAGATATATATGAATGGGAGATAAGGGGGTAAGGATCTACTGATTCCTCTGTAAGTTTGCAATGAGTAAATCGGGCCATCTTGTTTTGGTGAAGTATCATTCCCGTGGCATTTAGGGGCTGGTTGCATAAGGAGGTAAGGACCAGTTGGACCGGTAGATCTTCAAAACTGGCCCTAAATCAGCGGAACCAGCGTGATGCTGGTGGTGGCGGTGGTGCAGCTGCACCTGGGCCCACCTTCTTTGGGGCCTATTGGATGTTCCGTGTACTTACCACCCAATGGGTAATATTGCTCAACAGGAGCCCAGTCAGGCACTCTGGCCCTTTAGGAGTGCGACTGAGTCCCTCTATTATTGGCCGGCTGGGTGGAAGTGACAGCCTGTCAGAGTGTGCATCTGTGTGTGAGTGTATATTCTTTTTTGTGTACACAGGTGTTTCAGGGTACCCACATGTCTCAGTGTGTGTGTGTTTATGTGTGTATCTGTGTGTCAGGGTGTGCATCAGTGTGTGTATCTGTGTCAGCATATGCATGTGTCATTCAAACGCACAAACACTGTTCACAAATACAACCCTGAAAGGATGGGCAAATAGAAGATACCAAGCTGTCATAGCATCAATTGTACAAAAGATGGGGATCCACTGTTAGTCCACTTTTTCAATGGGGGAGGCCAAAAAACTTACTTGCACCAGGGTAGTCAATACAGTAGTTCCGCCACTGCCTGCATATATATATCTTAATTCTTAATAATTAAGTGATGTCGCCGGCTGCAATTGAAATCTTTCTTCGACATTCAAAACACTCGATAGGCGGAGAGACTTGGGGATATAATCTTACATCATATCCTTGCCTCTCAGCATGCAAAGCTCTCACTGCGCGGGTATCAGGCTAATACTAAGGAGAGACAACCAAAAGCTTGAAGTAAGAATGGAAGGGGGTAGTTAAGGTAAGAGTTAAAAGGGCGAGAGACGCAAGGTTTGTAAGAGACTGGGTACTGAAGAGATTATAGGGATATTGGCTATACCTCACTGGTGATACCTTATAAGGTTGAAACGATCGTCTGGGGTTGCTGTATCTCTCGTGCAGAGGGAACTTGCTGGCATTTTGGATCTGGACAGCCCGTACGGGTGGGACCAGTCTGATATGCTTCAGATATGTTCTCTCTGTAATGGTACAAGATGAGCTAAAACCAACTTGAAATCTGAGCAGGGATCCACAGAAGGGCAGGCTAATTGAGCTGTTGTCCATTCTCACCCCTCCTGCTACTTGTTTTTCTCTCCTGTTGAGATTATAGTCACACAGTGAATTCAGAAAAACACACAACGGCACACATATTGCTCAAATACAACAATGCATGCACACACAGTGACATGCAGTAAATTACACTCCTGTACACACACACAATAGCATGTATTACAAATACTTTCATGCATTCACTCACACACACTCCACACAAGTATTAACTGAAACTCTGCATTAATACACATTAACATTACACACAGATATGCATTTGAATTCCCACACATCTGCATTAGCAATGTATTGACACAACAATATACTCAGCATCCACACTCTCCTTACAAAAGCACTGCTGTATTTTAACCATGCAAACAAATAGACACTTGTATTCATCCACTGATACTCCACACGAATACAGATCAGCACTATAAAGATGCACACATATGCACATAGTCTCTACATGTACATAACTGTTTATACACTTACTGGCACTATCCACAAAAATACAACTTTGCATTCACAAACTATGGCACTGTACACCTCCACATTCAGACAAGCATGATGAAGGTATGCACAAATACATATGCATTCACACACAAAACATCCCTTAATTTGCACATGCAAATGAATTCACACATACTGGCCCTACAAATTCACACTGACACTATATGAAAATAAACACATGCATCCACAAATATGTTACCCACTAAACATGCATTAAGACATATATCTCATTTAAGGGACACTATAGTCACCAGTGCAACTACATGTATTCCTGACCCTATAGTGGTAACACGACCATCTAGCCCCCTGGGCCCCTCATGCCTCCACAAATATAGTAAAAAATTTGTACTGTATTCAAGCCTGAAGCTGTAAATCTGCATGCTGTTAGACTCAGGAAAAACAAGCAGTCTGCTGACATGTGATAGCCTGATCCAATCACAGTGCTTCCCCATAGGATTGGCTGAGACTGACAAGGAGGCAGATCAGGGGCAGAGCCAACATGATTCAAACACAGCCCTGGCCAATCAGCATCTCCTCATAGAGATGAATTGAATCAATGAATCTCTATGAGGAAAGTTCAGTGTCTGCATGCAGAGGGAGGAGATACTGAATCACAGGATGCTCGTGCACAGCAGATCTATGTGAATGGAGGCATATTATGCCTCCATCAACTTCGAAGTCCCTCTGGTTCACACTGAGTGACTGCAACTGGAGGTGTTCCTAGCTTTCAATGTAAACACTGTATTTTCTCAGAAAATACACTGTTTACATGAGAAATGCTGCAGGGAGCTATAGTTCTCACTGAACAACCTCATTAAGCTGAAGTTGTTCGGGTGACTATAGTGTCCCTTCAATATATGTACACATACACATACACAAATGTTTATTTACTGAATCATTCATTGTGAAAATCTGATGTGGGGATCACACATTGTAGACTAACTTAAACAAATTAGAAAAATCCGTAACTCAGGTATTTTCCCAGCTATAGTGTTTATTCACTAAAGAGTAAACTGAAAACAGAAAAATTATAGCTAAAATAGCCAAATTGTAACTAAAGTGGTGAATATTTCAAAATTAGTAATTTAGTTTTCACTTTATTGTAATGCACTCCTTAGTGAATAAACCATGTGTATTTGTGTATGTATTGTACTTCGAGGGAGCCCAGGGTCTAAATTTGCCCTGGGGTCCAGATTGCTGTCAGTCTGTCCCTGATGATTACCCTGTTGGTGTACCAGAATCAGCTTGTTCATTGACCTGTTCCAGTCTGTAATCTTGACATTAGTGGTAGAAAGAGGATTCAGGCACTCCAAGTATCTTCAAATGTATTTATGGAAGATACTTGGTGTGCCTGGATCCTCTTTCTACCACTGATATTTTCTCCATGGGGCTGGTGCTGGCAATTGTCCCACTTTAGCACCCGGATCTTCACCTAGCTGGACCAGGCACCCAGACCACCTCATTAGGCTGAAGTGGTCTGGGTGCCTATAGTGGTCCTTTAAGCCTGGCCACTCTAAGGTCCGGTAATATTGCTCTTCTATTTCTCTGTCCTTGTTAGGTCGCTGCCTCTCACCTTGTTGAGGATTCTCTGGCCAACACTGACAAGCAGGCCACATGGAATGCAAACCAGTATGTTTTAAATCAATCAATTGTAATAAAAAAACATTACCGCATACATCTGTTTCTGGTAGTGGTCATCATGCGTAATAGCATTAATGCTATTCTAATTTTTGACAACTGTCCAGATTATTGTTAAGTCTTTTGTCTGTGTAATAAGAAATCTATATAGCACACATGCTTTCTATTTGGAGAATGCAGAGAAAAAGACCTAAATTAGAAAACTGGTAAATATTTCAGTAACGTTAATGGCAAAAAGGTTGAAAAAAAAGGATGACTAATACTGATATAAAGGAACATATGACACTGATCAGTGGCGACTGTAGACATGGCGAGGCCTTAGGTGAAACTCAAACATGATGCCCCCACTAACACCATTATTGAACAAAAATAGCAGTTGACTTGTGTGTGTATAAGAGTGTGTGCGGAGAGTGGTGCCCGTGTGTGCGGAGGGGGGTGACAATGTGTATGGAGGGGGTGACACTGTGCATGGAGTGGGTGCCAGTGAGTGCTGAAAGTGGTGTCAGTGTGTGCTGAGAGTGGTGTCAGTGTGTGCGGAGAGAGGTGACTGTGTGAGGAGAGGTGACAGAGTGTGAGAGGGTGGGTGACATACTGAGAGGGGTTGACAGTGTGAGAGGGAGAGTGACATAGTGTAGGGGGGTGACAGAGTGAGAGTGGGGTGACAGAGCGAGAGGGAAGGTGAAATTGTGCAGGTGGGTGACAGGGTGAGAGGGGGTGACATAGTGTGAGAGGGTGACATAGTGTAGGGAGGTGACAGTGTGAAAGGGTTGCATAGTGTGAGGGGGTGACAGAGTAAGAGGGGGTGACATTAGTGTGAGGGGGTGACACAGGGCCGGACTGGGGATACGAAGCAGCCCTGGAAAAAAATCTATGCCAGCCCCATAAGTCATTGTGCTATGTAGGGTGTTATATATATATATATATATGCAATTGGAATAGTTGGCTGCACTCTCGGATTTCCTTAAAATGTAACTATTATTGAATTAAGAGAAGATCAACGTTTCAGTCCCTCTTGTGGACTTTCATCAGGATCATGATGAAAGTCCACAAGAGGGACTGAAACATTGATCTTCTCTTAAATATTTCAATAAAAGTTATGTATTAAGGAAATCTGAGAGTGCAGCCAACTATTTCAATTGCCTGGATACTGAAGCCCTGGTGATGAACCCGGTCACACAACTTTGAAGTCTGAGTGCAAGGTACAACAGCTTATATATATATATATATATATATATATTATTGATACATTTCTTCTTTCAGGGTAATTAAATTATACAGTAAAGCATACTCACACACAGACACAGACAATCTTACTGATGCACACAAATAGGCTCATTGACAGACAATCTCAATGACAAACTGTCACGTATTCATCCGCTTATAGAAATGTTGTTAATGACATTTACTGTCCACACAGGAAAAGTTGTGCCGAGCAGCAACCTAATCCACAGAAGGGTTAATGCTGAGCAGCAATTATGCAAATGAAACCTGGTAACTGACTTTGGGGTCAAAGGCCGGTTGCAGCCTATCAGAAAGAAAGGAGGGGTATTTAGGCCCAGTTCTCAGCCTGCTCAGTGCCCTGTCGTGGTTTCCCTTGTGGTTGTCCGAGAGCGCGTTCCTGTTTATAGTTTTCTACCTGGTTTTGACTTTGGCTTTGTTTATTGACTTCTCTATATTCTGGTATCCTGACTCCTGGCTTTCCTCATCGCTGTGTCCCTTTCTGTGTTCCCTGACCTCGGCTAGTATTTTGACTATTCTTTGTACGTTAAATCCGGCCATTCTAAGGACCGGTAATATGTTACTTATTTGTCATCCGTGCTGTACAGTTCTACGTGCTGGATCAAACAGTAATCCTGACACAAACACAGACAAGGTTACTGGCACACACACAAATTTAGTACAGACAAAATCTGATACACACACAAGCTTACTACAGACAAGCTCACTGTCACACACACACGCTCACTACAGACAAGCTCACTGATGCGCACACACTCTCCCTACAGACAAGCCTATTGACACACACAAGCTCCCTACAGAAGAGCTCACTAACACACAGATTCACTACAGACAAGCTCACTGACACACACATGCTCACTACAGACAAGCTCACTGACACACATATGGTCACTACAGACAAGCTCACGATCACACTCATGCTTACTACAGACAAGCTCACTGTACACACATGCTCACCACAGACAGGCTCTGACACACCCATGCTCCTCACAGACAAGCTCACTAACATGTACACACACATATGATCCCTACAGACAAGTTCACTGATACACATACAAGCTCACTCACTGGCAGGCACACACACACAAAAGCTCGCACGCTCACTCACTAGCAGATGCACACACACAAAGACATCCATACACACAGAGGCAGACAGTCACTGACACCGAGGCAAACATCCACACATACAGAGACAGGCAGACAGCCACACACATACACAGGCAGACAGTCAAACACACACAGTTACACACAGGCAGGCAGTCACACACATACACACAGGCAGACAGTCACACACACCGACAGCCACACAGTCACACACACACACACAGTCACACACAGACAGACAGTCACAAATATAATCATTGCCTCATCTCAAATTCCCAAGTCAGATCTTTCCCGCCCCCCCCTCACCCTAATACACTTCTGCCCCCCGCCCCCATCGAATACACATCTGGCCTCCCCTTCCCCCTATGTAATACACTGTTGTCCCCCCTCCCCCTAATT